>CM048751.1:365728391-366328391 GCA_026315105.1 Locusta migratoria | reverse complement strand
CTTTTGACTTAGCAGACGTAGAAATGCAAAGCCACAGTGTAAATTCAGTGCGCCGCAACGGACGCTTTCCTAGCCGTAGTTCTCAGTATAGCACTAGTGATTCTTATTTTTCTACCGGCCGTGCTGAACAGACAGTGAACAGTAGCCAGAGTAAAAGTGCGACGCAAAGGTCGCCCCGTAGTGTTAGACACAGTAATTTGCATAACGGGCGCCAACGCTCATTTCAGAAAAATGTTCGTAAGTCTTGCCCCCAGTGTGTGTCTCGCCACAAGCGTGCTCATTGCCCTAGTCGCAACGCAACCTGTTATCAATGTGGCAAATCGGGACATGTGCAGTCTGTGTGTATGCAAATTAAAAACTCAAAGAACAGTAACGTTAGAAACGGTGCTTCGCAAAGTGCGAGAACAGTTCATTCTGTAAATGTTATACGGGCTGTGGAATTGAACAGTGCTTTCCTTGGATCTCAATTGCAAGAAAGTAGTTCTGCGCCTATGGCAAAACTATATAGTGCACCATGTAGCAAGCGCCGACGAGCGCGTAAAACAGTGCAACGGAAAGGGGTTCGGGACAAGCAAAATGACTCTGTACAGTGCAATCCTGTAGTGAACCTAGTGCCTTCTGCAACTTCTTATTGTACAAGTGCCCAGTACTGTGTAGCTAGTAACAGTAGACTTGTTGTAGCTACTCAAAAGTTTAGTGCAGTAGTTAGTAAATCTGTAGTAGCTTCGCAAGCTTGCGAGGACGCCGATCCGGCGGTAGTGCCATCTAGTGGCAGTGTTGTTAATCCGCCGCGTGCCGAGTCTGCGCCGCTTCCTTCACTACGCGGCCCGCGCAAGCGCAGTAAACAAACCGTAGCAGACGTTGCCCACATTCGCGCACCTGTCGAGCGCCACAAGCAAAAACTTTTTGTCACTCTATCTATAGAATATAAGACTGTGAAATTTCAGCTTGATACTGGTTCCGCTGTCACATTAATAAATAACGATACTTATGAACTTCTGGGTTCGCCAAAATTTTCGCCGTCACAGCAAGTGTTAACAGCTTATACAGGTCAAAATATTCCCGTGCTAGGAACGTGTAGCCTGCCCGCCTCTTTTCAATGTGTAACAAAAACTGTTGCTTTTGTGGTTCTTCAGGCCAAATCGACACAGAACATTTTTGGACTAGATGCTTTTGACTTGTTTGGATTATCAATTCAAAGAGATGTGCTTCAAATTTCGTCAATAGTGCCTCAGGATAAAATCAATGCATTGTGTGACAAATATAGTGACTTGTTTTCGCCGGAACTAGGTTGTGCAAAAGACTTAGTGGCACATGTAACTTTAAAAGAATCTGCAGTTCCAAAATTTCGTAAAGCTAGACCAGTGCCCATCGCCTTGCGTGATACAGTTGCCGAAGAACTTAAACGTTGGCAAGATAGTGGGGTGATTTCTCCTGTTTCTGCGAGTCAGTGGGCCTCGCCTATAGTAATTATACCCAAGCCATCAGGAAAACTTCGTCTCTGTGCGGACTTCAAATCAACTGTCAACAGTCAAACAATTGTAGACACTTACCCCCTGCCCAGACCTGACGAACTAATGGACAAATTAGGACAGTCTCGCTTCTTTTCTAAGATTGATTTAGCAGAGGCATACTTACAAATTCCGCTTGATGACGAGTCAAAAAAATTTTTCGTCATTAATACTCACATGGGCCTTTTTCAATTTCAACGCCTACCCTTTGGCAGTTCTTCCGCTCCCGCTATTTTTCAGCGCTTTTTGGAACAGCTGACAGTTTCTGTACCGTGTTGTTCGAACTATTTAGATGATATTGTGGTATCCGGACGTACAGTTGAACATTTAGCAAACCTGGAGTGCCTTTTCAAAGTGTTGACTGCAACAGGTCTACGTTGCAATAAAGCAAAGTGTTCGTTTTTTCAAACTGAAATAGAGTACCTAGGCCATGTGATTAATGCCCAAGGAATTCATCCCTTACAGTCACATCTTAGAGCAATCAAAGACTTGCCTCCTCCTAAGAATGTGCATGAATTGCAAGCAGTGATGGGAAAGCTTAACTATTATTTCAGATTTATTCCCAATGCCTCTCAGATTGCAGCTCCACTGCATCACTTACGTAGGAAGAATGTTCCTTTTGTATGGTCTAAAGATTGTCAGGTTGCCTTTGACAGATTAAAGTCTGCACTATTCAGTGATGCATGTTTGATTCCCTTTGACCCACAGAAGCCTAAGTGTGGTAGCACGTTTTGTTCGCTCAGGGTGGCCTGCCAGAGCCAAAGACATTGATCGGTCTCTGGTTCGACGTTATTTTGCACAACGTCATGCATTGTCTTTAAGTCAGGGTGTTCTGTTGTTACATACGGACAACGACCAAACAAGAGTGATAGTTCCCTGTTCCCTGCAACGAGAAGTGTTACGCCTCCTGCATCAAGGACATTGGGGCATTGTTAGGACAAAGCAACTGGCCAGACGTCATTGTACCTGGGTTGGTATGGACGCTCAGATAGAGAACATGACGTCACAGTGTACTGTTTGTGCGGAGCATCAGGCGGCTCCTCCGCAACGTTTCTCAGACTGGCCACGCCCCAAGGGACCATGGCAACGTTTACATATTGACTTTGCCGGACCTTTCTGGAATACGCGCTGGTTAATTGTTGTAGACGCTTTCATCAAGTTTCCTTTTGTGATTGCCATGAACTCAACGACAGCTTGTAGTACAATCAGTGCCTTAACATCAGTGTTTTGCATCGTAGGCTTGCCTGAAACTATCGTCAGTGACAATGGACATCAGTTTGTTAGTGCGGAATTTCAACAGTTTTGTCGTGTGAATGGCATTCGGCATATTACCACTGCACCTTTTCACCCTCAGTCCAATGGTGAAGCAGAACGTTTCGTTCGAACATTCAAGTCTCACATGGAGAAGATGAAAGGTCAGCACTCCAGGCAGCAAGCTCTTCAAATTTTCCTGTCTACGTATCGGTGCATGCCACGTGACGGCCCGTCTCCTGCCGAGCTGCTACACGGCCGCCGTCACTGCACTCTCCTTCACCTGCTGCAGCCTCCCACGCACCGAGTCGGTTCGTATGGCGCTTCGCGTTTTCAGGTTTCCACGCCGGTGCTGTACAGGGTGTTTGCTGGCAACAAGAAGACGTGGTTACCGGGCATCATTCGGCGTGTGCTCGGTCGCAATATGTATGTTGTACGTTCTTCCACAGGGTCGGAGGTGCGGCGCCACGCAAACCAATTGCGCCTGCATAGGCCGCGCGATCCTGTCTCCGGTTTCTTGATTCCAGACCCAGTTCACCGCCAGGGAGCACAAACACATCGTTCGTCAACGGGTCCAGCGTCCCCGGACTACGAGATCGTCCCGATGGAGATCGACGCGACGCCGCCGCTGTCGCCGCCGCAGATGACAGCGTCACCGAGAGGGACTCCGGGACCGTGCGTGCCGCCGCCGCCTGGGCCACGCACCTCAGAAGATGACCTGCTCCCTCTGGGCGGGGGGGGGGGGGGGGGTGCGCCCTTCCCCAGGTTTCGGTGGGTTCCCTGGAGGATCGCAAGGCGGATGCCGGGGCGCGGACGGCGTCTCGATCCCAGCCTCAGCTACGACGCCCGTCCCACCAGTAACGCCCCCGCCCAGGCCCTCCTCCCAGTGCCGTCGCCGTGGCCCTCAGCCCTACGCCACGACGGCGCGGCGGTTTGGGGGGGAGGGGTGTCGCACAAGTACAAAGTGCGCGCCACCTACTTTCGCCGCGCGCCGCCATGCACGCACGGCGCGGCGATCTTACGACGACAGCCACGAGCGCCCTCTGCGACAACTCCGCTCGTGGCCACCACTGAAGGACTGGCCACTTCGGACGGAGATAGCAACCAGTTAGGACCTTCGTAATCAGATAGGCACCAGTGAAGACTTTGCTATTGTACAGGCACTAGGCAGGCCTCTAACAACTATGTATCAACATTCTGCAGTACTATGTAAAAGTTAAGTATTGTTACATTCTGTGCAATATATATCTCTTTCTAATTTACTCTAGTGTTTATAGTTTCTGGCTGCTCCCCTCCGTACCTGCCCGGCGTGCTGTCTTTGTTACTGTGTCGGTCTCGTTCCACTCGGCCACCGACACCTACGACGAGGCTGGGACACAAAAGCGGCGACGAAGTTGGGACACAAAATTGTGGAGTGCACATGGGGTTTTTTTAGGCTAGGCGCTAACTCTGATGAGCACTCGCCTGTCAGCATTCAAACAGCGAATTCAGGCCACATTCGGAACAAAAATTCGAACATAAAAATATTAGCCGCGAACTTACAGAGTATTAGAAACAAAGTTCCCGAATTTGCAGCGCTGCACGGAAGTTATTGCGCTCAGATAGTTTTAGGCACCGAAAGCTGGCTAAATGATGATGTGGCAAGTTCAGAAATATTTAGCGAAGCGTGGAATGTATATCGGAAAGATAGATCTGATACAACTGGAGGAGGAGTGTTCATCGTCGTGGCCAAATATATTGTTTCTACTGAGATCGAGGTTGAAAGTAACTGTGAAGTTATCTGGGCACGCATAACAGGTCTAAAAGAAATAAAGTTAAGAGTTGGGTGTTTTTACCGGCCCCCCAGTGCTGCTGTAGCAGTTTTAGAATCATTCAAGGAAAGTCTACACCAGGTAGTGCATAGGTATCCGGGCCATGCAATATTAGTCGGAGGTGACTTCAACCTTAAGAGTATAGATTGGGACCTCGCTAGTTACATTTCAGGCGGTACAGACAAGCAGTCTTGCGAGCTACTTTTGGACAAATTCTCTGAAAACTGTCTTGAGCAGTTAAACCGGCAACCCACGCGCAATGGAAATATTCTAGACCTTATAGCCACTAACAGGCCTGACCTCATTAACGATGTCTGTGTAGAGACAGGAATTAGTGATCACGATATCGTCATAGCGTCGATGGTGACCAAAGTTCATAAACCAGTCAAGAAGGCTAGGAGCGTGTTTTTGTTGGGAAAAGCCGACAAGCTAATGTTACGATCGCACTTAGAAAATGAATGGGCATCGTTTAATTCTGGGACTATGGATGTAGAGGAATTGTGGACTAATTAAATGCATTGTTAATGAAGGGTTAGAGAAATATGTGCCAGTAAAGACGATTAAGGATGGAAAAGATCCACCGTGGTATAATAATAATGTTAGAAAGCTGCTGAGAAAGCAAAGGCTGTTGCACTCTCGATTCAAAAAAGAACACGCAAATGATGACAGGCAAAAGTTAGTAGAGATTCGTGCGTCTATAAATAGATCGATGCGTGAAGCATACAATAATTATCACAGCCATTCCTTATCAAATGATCTTTCCGAGAACCCGAAAAAATTCTGGTCCTATGTAAAATCGATAAGCGGGTCAAAGCCCACTGTCCAGTCACTAGTTGATCATTCCGGGGCAGTAATAGAAGAAAGCAAACGGAAAGCTGAAGTTCTAAATTTAACCTTTAAGAAATCTTTCACGCAGGAGGACCGCACAAATATACCATCATTTGATCAACGTACTAATTCCGAAATGGGGGACATAGCAATAGGTATTTCCGGTGTAGAGAAGCAGCTGAGAGAGCTAAATACGAAAAAGTCTGCTGGTCCGGATGGAATACCAGTTCGGTTTTACAAAGACTATTCTGCGGCATTGGCCCCCTACTTAGCTTGCATTTATAGCGAATCTTTAATTCAGCGCAAAGTTCCTAGTGATTGGAAAAAAGCGCAGGTGACTCCAGTGTATAAGAAAGGAAAGAGAACTGACCCATACAATTACAGGCCAATATCGTTGACATCGGTTTCATGTAGAATTTTGGAGCATATTCTCAGTTCGAATATAGTAAATTTCCTTGAAACGGAAAAGCTTCTTTCCATGAATCAGCACGGGTTTAGGAAACATCGTTCATGCGAAACTCAGCTTGCCCTTTTCTCACATGACATCTTGCGAGCCATGGACGAAGGGCAACAGGCGGATTGTGTTTTTCTCGACTTCAAAAAGGCGTTCGACACGGTGCCACACTGCAGACTGCTAACGAAGATACGAGCTTATGGAATAGGTTCACAGATTTGTGACTGGCTGGAAGACTTCCTAAGTAATAGAACGCAGTACGTTGTTCTCGACGGCGAGTGCTCATCAGAGACGAGTGTATCGTCAGGCGTGCCCCAGGGGAGTGTGATAGGACCGCTATTATTTTCTATCTATATAAATGATCTGATGGACAGAGTAAGTTGTAATTTGCGGCTGTTTGCTGATGATGCTGTGGTGTATGGGAGGGTGTCGTCTGTAACTGACTGTAATAGCATACAGGTTGACTTAGACAAAATTTCTAGTTGGTGCGAAGAATGGCAGCTAGCTCTCAATGTAGAAAAATGTAAGGTGATGCGCATGAGTAGAAAAAACAATCCTATAATGTTCGAATACAGCATCAGTAGTGAGCTTCTTGATGCGGTCGCGTCGTTCAAATATCTAGGCGTAACATTGCAGAGCGATATGAAATGGATCGAGCATGTAAGGACAGTTGTGAGTAAGGCAGACAGCCGACTTCGGTTTATTGGGAGAATTTTGGGAAGATGTACTTCACCTGTAAAGGAGACCGCGTATAAAACGCTTGTACGACCACGTCTTGAGTATTGCTCAAGTATTTGGGACCCGCAGCAGATCGGTTTGAAGGAAGACATAAAGGCGGTTTAGAGGCGAGCAGCTAGATTTGTTACCGGTAGGTTCGACCAATGCGCGAGTGTCTCGGAAATGCTCCGGCAACTCAATTGGGGATCGCTGGAAGAAAGACGACGTTCTTTTCGTGAATTTCTGTTAAGTAAATTTAGAGGGCCGGAATTTGAAGCTGAGTGTAGTACGATCTTGCTGCCGCCTACTTACATTTCGCGTAAAGATCACAAAGACAAGATAAGAGAAATTAGGGCTCGTACGGAGGCATATAGGCATTCTTTTTTTCCTCGTTCAATTTGGGAGTGGAATAGGAAAGGAAATGCCTAGTAGTGGTACGGTGTACCCTCCGCCACGCACCTTACGGTGAATTGCGGAGTATGTATGTAGATGTAGATGTACTACAGCATCATCCGCAAAAAGCGTCAGTGAACTTCTGATGTTTTCCGATAGGTGAACAGCAACGGACCCACGACACTCCCCCAAGGCACAGCTGGCATCACTCTTACTTCGGAAGACTTCTCTGCATTATCTAGGAACTCCTCAATCCAATCACAGAATTGGTCTGATAGAGCATATGCTCTTACTTGTTCAGTAAACATCTGTGGGGAACTGTATCAAACGCCTGGGTCCACTGTTTCTGCTGTAAGAGTCACGTAGAAACGTGAAATGACACGTGCAGCAGAAAAGCGAACAGCCCGACGTCGTCTGCCGCGGTGGAGTAGCCGAGCGGTCTAAGGCGCGTCGCTGCGGAGCGCGCGGTTGCTCGCCGTCGGAGGTTCGACACCTCCCCGGGCATGGGTGTGTGTGTTGTCCTTAGGTTAGTTTACCTTAGTTTAAGTAGTTTCTAAGCAACGGACTGATGACCGCGCAGTTTGGTCCGGTAGGTGTACAAACATTTGGACGTTTGAACCTCGTCTGTTGTGCCCTCGCATGTTGAGGTTCGGACAGTGTAACAAACACCATCGCGCAGGAATTCCAAACTGCACCAGGACCCATCCTGAGTCCTATGACAGCTACGCGGCAGGTGAGAAAACATGGATTTCGTGTTCGCGCGGCTGCCCGTAAGCCACAAGTCACGCAATTCGTTGCCAGCCGTCGCCTCGCTTGGTGTGAGCAGCGTGAACATTGCATGACTGAACGGTGAATAAACGCTGTGTGCAGTGACGAGGGACGGTGCACGGTGTTTCGCCCTGGTGTATAAGCTACCTGCATTCCAAATTTCATTGAAACTGAATTCCTGCTGTTTCAGCGTGAAGAGAAACAAACGTATTACACCATTGTGAGGTACCCTCAGCCAAGCGCCCCACGGTGGTTTACGAAAGCATCCCACCTATTAATCAGCATATAAGCTACCTGTGTTTCAAAATTCATTCATATCCATCCAGCCATTTCAGAGAGAAGGCGTAAGAAACGAGTCAGATAATTGTAAAGCACCCTTGGCTGTGCACCATACGAGGTTAGTTTCAGTATGCCTGTAACCTTCGCGCGAGTGCAAGCAATGAGTTGACAAAGTTTTATCTCAGTGGGTTGTACGGTACGGCTGTGCAGAAAATACGAACAAAACCACAAACAACAAACATTAATTTTTATACTTGCTTAAACCCGCGGCTCCGCTCGCGTGTTGGTTGATTATGATAGATAAGCTATCTTTCAGTAGTGCGCTATGACACTGGTTTTGAAGGATGAAACGAAATACAATACCTTCTTTAGAAACAAATATTTTTAATGAACATTATCAGGAAAGTAAGTAGTGTACATCAAATCACACGTAAAAATGCACTCGTTTCGAAGAATCCAATCACGAAATTCAACAATAAGTATTGTAATAATATCACAGATCGATTACTTGAAGTAATGCGCGAAACGTCAAATCGATTTTTTAAAGAGATGTTCCAAAAGAAATTTCTTTTGTACTGCTTTATTTATTTATTCCTTGCTATAGAGTCGCAAACGTCACCGCTGGCCTTCAGTCGGAATTTCTTTATAATTTGACGACTTTCAACCACCGTATCTTCCACCCCACAACTACACACAGACCATTCGTTTGCGTTTTGTAGTTTTCGCTACAGAGTGAAATATTAACACACACACACGTAGAATTTTATATACAGCGATAACTTTCCATCCGAATATACTCCACCCTTTTGTCATTATCAACCGTCAAGCAACAATGCAACCAATAAAACCAATTTGAAAGAGTAAATATAATTTTCAAAGAGTAATTATTATTCTTCATTTCGCGTTATATTCTTCAGATTACTAAATACCTATCAGATCACTATAAAACCGTGCCTAAAACCTTCCTCAGGTATAAATTAGTAGCTCTACAAATATTTAAGTGTCTGCGACTTGTCGTTCGGACGTGATAAGCGTACACCGAACAGACATTTACATTAATATATATAGATAAATACCTATCCGATCGCCATAAAACCGTACCTAAAGTCTTCCCCGGGTAGACATTAGTAACTGTACAAATTTTTAGCTCTTTATCTACTGTCGTTCGGACGTGATAAACGTACACCGAACAGAGATTCACATTTATAGATATACAGTAGATATTACGTTCTTTTTTTCGAAATTTACACAACACACAAAGATTTTTTATTTTTTTAATCTCTTGTACAGTTCATTGAATTCTAATATTGCTGCGTATTATCTACATATATAAAATCAGTAGCCGTTCCGTCGGAGGTTCGAGTCCTCCCTCTTTCTTGGACGAGTGTTGTCGTCGTTGGCGTAAGTTAGTTTAAGTGGTTTACAAGTGCAGACGCAGATGACCCAAGTAGTTTCGTTCCTTCGTTAGACAAACTTTCAGACGTTGTGGGTTAATCTCACTAAAGCTCAGAAATGGCTCCTCGAATTGGAACGACATTTTGTTTTCTTTTGTTCGATTTAACAAATGGAGGTGGTTTCAGGAAACAGAGCAATCGCAAAATAGCCGCAGAAAGAATCGAAATAATCGGAAATTGGTAATTTTGCGAGGGGCGACGCCAGTTCGGATGGCATCTGCACTCCATGCGCTGCTGTGCCGTCTACCTGCCCTCCTAGGCAGTCGCGCCTCTCAGCCCTGCCACGCGTGTCCAACTCTTCCTTCAGGACGGTGTTCAAACGCCATCTGTCGCGCTTCCCATCCAAATGTTCAAATGTTTGTATAGCTTATGGGACTACATACTGCTTATGAACTAACTTATACGAAAGACAGCACAAACATCCATGCCCGAGGGAGGGTTCGAACCTCCGACACGGGAGGCATGCCGCGCCCCAGACCGCTCGGCTGCTCCCGCGCGGCCCGACGCGCTTCGCTGGACAGTCAGGACTGTCGTCAGACCACATTCCTTCATTCCTTTCAAAGCGACGACCCACCGTGATGAACGTCGTCACGCTCTTGATGTTTTTCTGACGAAAAACCGGTCGTCCGCTATGGGGCAGTCATAAACGCGTTCCCGGTCGTGGTGACCAGCCAAACAATTTGGAAGTTTGTTGTAACGTACCCTCCACCGTGCACCTACGGAGGCTTACGAAAGAAAGCCCGTATAGAAATTCGTGGAATTAGCTACCTTCATGCCACATTTCTTTGAATTCCGTCCACCTGTTTTAGCATCGAGAGAAACAAACTTATTAACCCCTGTTAAGGTACCCTCCGCTTACGATAGGTAGCCCGTATATTTATCAAATTTCATTCATATCCGTCCAGCAGTTCGAGCGTAAGAAACGATTTAAGTAATTGTAAAGCACCCTCCTCCAGGCACCATTTTAATCTTAGTGTGCCCGTAACCTTCGCGAGAGGGCGTGCAATGAATCGACAAAATTTTATCGTAATCGGATGATGGATATGGCAGTACATAAAATACGAACAAAAAGACAAACAACAAACGTTAATTTTTATCGTTACATTAGATATGCCACAGCCCATCAGTATCCCAACCTATTCAAGTTAGCACTGAAACAAGTATTCTTATTTGGAAGCACATATATCTGAGAGCTTTGTCTTTTTGTGAATAAAACTCGTAAAAACAGAGCGACACGTTCGCTGAGCGAAAATCTCAAACTTTCGACGTCCAGCACATCGCCATATATCGAGAAAGTTTGAAAAGAAAAAGAATTGTTGTCTCATTAGGTTTCCTTTATTTTTCATTTTATTTTACATTAGTTTTGTATCATTAAAAATTTGTACTATTATCTTTTAAATACACATTGCCTACCTGCCTACAACAATATTTCATTTCCGTTCCTTTACTAACTACTTCTCTTACAAACCTGTAAACCTCACTGTTATCTAGCCCACGGATCTGTCAAGCAAGCGATTCCAAGCACAAGCAGTGACTTATAATTCATCCCCACTTTTGAAGGCTCCGTCATTGCCGCACGCCGTATCTTCCCAGCAGTGCGAGTGGCTCGAAGCGCAGACGAAGCGCTTGTTATAACGTTACCTGTGGCACCGCATTACAGGACCCTAGCTGAAAACACGGCGTATTCATTTGTTCATTAACTCCTGCCTTGACTCAGTACTTCTCATATCCCTTCTCTCTCTGACCATCACCTTTCTTCTATAATTTTTGTTACATATATAGGAGAATATATAAGGAGTAAGGCTACCTTGCATATTGTACAAAATTATAACTGCAGTATCCAAACAAAGAAAGATAGTAATCAAATTCCAAATGACGAATAAAATTCGTACGATCTCATATTTATTGAGTAATATGTTGTAAAATTGTATAATTTGGTAGGTATATATGCATTTCTATAAGCGCTGTATGTCTGTAAAATCTGTTGCGAATACAATCAGTACTACAGAAGTAATAGATTAAAATTTGGTGCGTGATGGGGCGGTTTTCCATGAACCTTACTGTTTATGTGGTCATATCTCATGAACTACGTGTCGTACTGTAATACCATTAAGCTACCATGCCATTCATAGCTACATTCAGCTATGTGTGTGTGTACTGTCTGTAAAATTTCCTGTGGCTACAATTTGTAGTATAGAAATTATAAATCGTAACGTCATACCGAATGCCGTAGTTTTAGTCCATGATCAGCGGAAAAGTAGTAAGCGAGAAACTTTTTTCGTTACATCATTTTACTGTGGTTGTCAGAGCGGGGGTAGCCGAGCGGTCTGGAGCGCCACGTTACGGATCGCGAGACCTCCCGCGTCGAAGGTTCGAATCCTCCCTCGGGCATGGATGTGTGTGTTGTCCTTAGGCTAGTTTAACTTAGTTTAAGTAGTTAGTAAGTCCAGGGACTGATGAACAACGTAGATTGGTCCCATAGAATTACAAACATTTGAACATTTCTAATATAGGTTTGAAATTAGCTTTGGAGTTTGTTGCAAGTCGCTAAGTAAACTCGTTCTCATGTAGTGTATTGATAAAGTCCGATCGCATTATGTGGCAGTTTTTGAGATTCGTATTGTTTATGACATCGAATCTCCTGAATTGTGTGTCGTATGTGATTCATAGCCCTGCAGCAACGGAAACGAATGTGAGTACCAAATTTGGTTGAAATCGGTCCAGTTGTTTAGGAGGAAATGTGCAACATTGTCGCGTGATTCAGCTGTTTTTCTCGCATCTCATTGATTGTTAAATCATATCTCGTGAACTGTGTGTTTTACGTGATTCTTACACTTACTGCGACCGTCCTCAAGGATTGAAGCTTACGTGTGCAAAATTTGATAAAGATTGGGCTCGGATGCACTAACAGCGTTAGTCTGTTATTGCATAAACAAATCATTTAACCTTCTGCTATTAACAATCCGGCTGTTAGTGCCCTATGACGCTCCCAGAGGCTATATAAACAACATATAGAACAAAGAGCCAGCTTGTTCAATAGCAGAAGGGCGTAGGATTGAAAAACTGGTGCTCTAAACACGCCAAATTGTTTTTCTGCAGGCTGTTGAATCTCCCGAATCGCAGGAGGAGTCGATTTTAAGGATTACGTTGAAAAGCAGTTTCAATTCGTGCAACATTTTCTTCAGGAACAAGAGGGACTCTTTCCTTTACATACTCAACCCACATCTAAAAACTGTCGATACCATCTGAGAATGTTGCACCCACTCGGGGGAACAATTTGGTACCTCAACCTGAAACGTCTTTTGACGGTATTCACGGAATGGCACTTTGTGAACTCGAGAACACAAAATTACTTCTGCTGTGGAGTAGCTATTTTAAAGAGATGAACAAAAGAGAACACAACTGACATTTTCCGGCTATTAGTGTGAACTGTGCTATGTATTCGTTTCTCCAACAGCTGAGCCGAGGCACAGCGATCGAGTTTGGACGAAACAATAGTTTTTACAATATGTAAGTTCTTTTCGAAACACTCTGGATAATGGAGCTGGTCTAGAAGCCTCGCACTCGTTTTCATTCACACAGACAGTCGGTCACCTCGGCGCAACAAGAGCAGCGCAGCAGGTTCCGAGCCGAGGTGAGGGGAGGTACTTCTGCGCAGAGCCGGCGGCATCAGCCGTTCAGCTGTTCGTCGCCCGCCGCCCACTGGCTGGAAGTCCCCGGCGGCTGGGTTTCCCAGCAGCGCCGCAGCGGCCGTCGCTCCACTACTGGCTCAGCGCGCGCTCGGTGCCGCTGGGCGCCACTCGTGGCGGCTCCCGCCCGCACAGCACTGCAGCGGCACTCGGGCTGGCCAGCACTTCGTTTACACGCAACACGCCTTCCGGAAGACGAGAACCGAGTTTCGCGAACCGCTTCTCGCTGTCGTCTTTGCGTGTCACAGCCTGACTCGGGTTTGCTAGCCCACTCAATATGGCGGCACAAAAACAGCCTATTCAGTTCCTGATTCAGTCAGCACAATCGCTGTTTTACTTTACTTAAATACACAGGTTCACGCTCAGTCTAATATTTATACTTTTGTTTCACTCTGTCCATTTTCTTTTGCTTTACTTCCATTTCACACCAGCAGTAGGCTGGCGGCAGCATTCAGTGGTGCTCTCAGCCGAGAGTTCTCACAACATGGGCGCAGAGATGTAAAACATGAGACACAGTCACTTTATTAATTATTACTTTATTACTATTTCTGTGTCGTTTAACATTCATGACTGTACAGACTGAGTCAAGATCATATACATACGTACATATATTATAGAAGGAGACTTTCCTGGTGGGAAAAATGTATAAAAATAAAGATTCTTTGACTTACCCAAAGCACAGGCACACTGATAGACACAAAAAGCACAAATAAAAACACAAACAAGCATTCTAGCTTTGACAACCGTTGGTTGCTTTGTCAGTAAAAGAGGAAGGAAGGAGGGGGAAAAGGAAAGGATGAAGGTTTTAAGGGAGCGGATTTTTCTACAAATGTCTGCCTAGGTGTATTTACGTATATATATATATATATATATATATATATATATATATATATATATATATATATATGTGTGTGTGTGTGTGTGTGTGTGTATGTATCTGTTTACCTTCCTTTTTTTTTCTCCTAAGGTAAGTCCTTCCACTCCTCGGATTGGAATGACCCATTTCCACTTCATTAAAACCCGAATCCTTTCCTTTTCCCCCTCCTTCCTTCCTCTTTTCCTGACAAAGCAACCAACGGTTGCGAAAGGTAGAATGCTTGCGTGTGTTTTTATTTATGTTTTTTGTGTCTATCGGCGAGCCTACGCTTTGGGTAAGTCATATATATATATATATATATATATATATATATATATATAAAGAAAAAAAGGAAAAAGTTTACAATTTGGACATATACAACATAAACATCATTTTGTCCAGTCACTTTCGTCACTGTTGAAAAATTCACCAATTGAGTATAGTGCATGATCTTTCAGGTCCTGTGCAATTTCCCTTTTGAATGGTTCTGGTGGCAGGGATTGCACTTCTTTTGGCAGCGAATTAAAAATTTTCAGTGCAACCATTGCAAAACTGTCTCATGTACCAGTCAGACGATAGCTTGGTATTTCAATGCTCATCTCGTTACGCGTGTCACGGTTCCTCATGCTGAACTCCCCTCGGTTTTCTTTTATGCTAATGAGGCATAAAAACACATACTGGCTGAAGATCGTCATAATACCTAACCGTTTGAATATTCGTTTGCAGTGGTCCAATCTTTTGCTTGATATAATTAATCTGACAGCCTTTTTTTTATTTGTAGCATTAATATAGCTTTACAACCTGCAGCATGCCCCCTTAGCAGTATGCCATAATTAATACACCTATGAAATCGTGTTGGTCAGTTAATGTACCTTTAAGCCTTCTCAGAAGGAATGTTACATGGAAGAGCTTGGAGCATACATACACTTTGTGTTCATTCATTGTAAGTTTGCTGTCAAACAGTGATAAATTTAAATGTGGATAAGAAAATAACCTGAAGAGCTCGCAGTATTGACAGATAAATAAAAAAATACATAGTCAGTTAAAACAAAGAGCCACACCAGAACAAGATGGAGAGCACTCGGGGACATTGTGTAAAACTGAACGATGCGCCGCTTGTCTGTAAACGGCGGACTGAAGCTCTTGACAGACAACACTGGGTGATGCGCTATTAAGACTGGCTCCACAGGACCCCGGGGGGGGGGGGGGGGGATAAGAAGCGCGAGGGTGGGAACTGCGGGGCAGGGGGTAGGAGAGAGGGTGGAGAAGAGGAAAGGGACTCCCAGGGCAGCAGGAGGAAGGGAGGGCATAGCAGGGGAGGGGAGGGGAGAGGGGCCCACACTGCTTCAGCAAGCCTTTCAGTATAACAATTGGAAGTAGGGAGCAGTGGGAGAAAATAGTTCCACACCATACGAGGGACACTATCTGGTTTACTGACGGGTCGAAACCAGACCGAGGCGTTGGGTCCCGGGTATACGGGGTGCAGCGAAGACTGGAGGGTGTCATCTGTCTAGGGAAAATGGCCTCAGTATTCCAGGCCGAAATCGCTGCCATCAGGGCGTGTGTGGAGGAGAATTTGCGTAGATGCTACAAAGACCGTAGCATCTATATCTATTCAGACAGCCAGGCAGCCCTGAGATCACTGGCAGCTCCTGCAACAAGGTCTAAAATTGTTGCAGAATGTCACAGGGTTCTGGTGGAGCTAGGGGAAAGCAATAGAGTAAACCTATTGTGGGTCCCTGGTCACTCGGGGATCAGTGGCAACGAACATGCCGACAGATTAGCCAGGATTGGGGCAGAGACTCCATTTATTGGACCGGAACCTGTCCTGACAATCATGAAGGCAATGATTAAATTGGAGCTAGGTAACTGGCTCAGAAGACAGCACGTAGACTATTGGACCAAAGTCTACCAACAAAAACATGGCAAAGTAATGATGCCAAAGCCATGTTTTAAAAGAAGCTCTGCAAGCCTTGGCCTGAACAGGAGAGATATTAGACTCATGGTTGGATTGCTGACAGGCAATGTGAATTTTAAAAACACCTACATACAATGGGAATAACAGAAGAGGACCCTAAATGTAGGATCTGTGATGACGGTGATGAAACTGCATCACATCTGATCTTCGAATATATTGCATTGGAGAGCAAAATGGCACAGAACATTCCGGACAACCAGACCCAAAGAAATTGTGTCTAATAAAGAACTGGTAAAGGGACTCCTTGCACTGTTCAAGGGCATTGGTTGGCTTTACTAGATATACAGGGAGCGATACCGCACAATAAACTTAGTTTCGGTGTGGGCAGTGGCGGGTTGGACCAGAACTGTTTTGGCTTCCCTGGAAAAATCAAATCAAATCAATCACCCTGGGAAAGGATGTGGAGAGTATGGATGTGAAGGGAGGGAGGGATGCTGCGGTAGAGGCGGGACTGGTGGGGGTGGGGTATATCAGGGGGTCACGGGAGTCTGTCTTGTCGTGGACTCGAACCTGGGACCTTTGCCTTTCGCGGGCAAGCGCTCTACCGACTGAGCTATCCCCACACGACTCACGATGCCACCTCAAAACTTTACTTCCGCCAGTGCGTCGCCTCCTACTTTCCAAACTTCACAGAAGCTCTCCTACGATACTTGCAAGACTAGCAAGAAGAAAGGATATGGTCGAAACATGGCTTAGCCATAGCCTAAGGGATGTTTCGCACTTGCCCTCGAAAGGCAAATGTCCCAGGTTCGATTCCCGGTTCCGGCACACAATTTTAATCTGCTGTGAAGTTTCATATCAGCGCACACACCGCTGCAGAGTGAAAGTTTCATTCTGGAAACATCCCTTGGTCTGTGGTTAAGCCATGACTCCACCATATCCTTTCTTCCAGGAGTACTAGTCTTGCAATATTGGAAGAAGAGCTTCTGTGAAGTTTGGAAAGTAGGAGGCGAGGTAGTGGCGGAAGTAAAGTTGTAGGGCGGCATCGTGAGTCGTGTCGGGATAGCTCAGTCTGTAGAGCGCTTGCCCGCAAAAAGCAAACGTCCCAGGTTCGACTCCCGGTTGCGGCACACAATTTTAATCTGCCAGGAAGTTTCATATCTGCGCACACTCTGCTGCAGAGTGAAAGTTTCATTCTGGGCACTTTCATAATATTTCCTTGTAATTCCATTCTCTGTTAGCACACAGAAAAGATGAACACCTAAATCCTTCCGCTATCTATCTAATATCTCTATTTTATTACGACGATCGTCTCTCTCTGCATAGGTGAGTGCTAACAAAATATGTTTGCATTCGGAGGACAAAGTAGGAGACAGAAATTTCAGGAAAATATCTCGCGCAAGGAATAACGCCTTTTATTTTAATGATCTGCAGCCCAACTCTTGCATCACGTATGTCGCACACAATCCCCTGTATCGCGATAATAAAAAAAATGAAGTGTAATTGTTAGTCCGAGGTATTTAGTAGAAATGTCGATCTGTAGGTTTGACTGATTTATCATGTAATTGAAGATTACCGGATTTCTTTCAGTGGTTATGTGGATTACGTCACACTTATCATTATTAAGGGTCAACTGCCAATTGTTGCTGCATGCAAATATCTTATCTAAATTATTTTGCAGTTGTTTTTGATCTTCTGAAGACTTCACTAACCTATAAATGACAGCATTGTCCGCGAACGGTGTAAGAGAGCTACTCAGATTGTCTCCTAAATGGTTTATAAAAATAACGAACAGCAGTGGCCCTGTAACAGTTCCCTGTGGAACGCCACATATCACTTCTGTTCTACTGATAACTTATCGTAAATTACAACGTACTGTGTCCTATGTGACAGAAAATCACGAATCCAGTCGCACCATTGTGGCGATATTACATAAGCTCGCAATCTTATTAAGAAGCCGCTTGTGAGTGCAGTGTCAAAAGCCTTTCGGAAACCTAGAAATAAGGAATGTATTTGACATCCCTCGTCGATAGCACTCATCACATCGTGTGAGTAAAGAGCTAGCTGTGAATCCGTGTTCAATATGGGTCAACAGGTCCTTCTCTTCGAGGTAGTTCATAATATTTGAGGAAATTACATGTCCCAAAATCCTGCTGCAAACCGACGTCAGTGATAGAGGCCTGTAATTTTGCGTGTCTCTCCTGTTGCTTTTCTTGAACATCGGAGTCACCTGTACAACTGTTCAGTCTTTGGGTAAGGAACGTTTGCTGAGCGGTCGTTTGTATACGACAGTTAGGTATGGGGTTGCTGCATCAGCATACACTGAAAGGAGCCTAACTGGTGTACATTCGGGACCAGAAGACTTACATTCGTTAATGATCTCTTTTAATACTGCAGTGGTATCGACTACTAAATGATGAATTTTGGCAGCTGTTCTTGATAGGAATTTTGGAGTATTTGCTTCATCTTCTCTACTGAAGGAATTTCGGAAAGCTGTGTTAATGATTCTGCTTTATAAGAACCGTCATCAAACGCATCGTCATTTCTATCTCGTAATTCAGGTATTGATTCTGTTTTGCCACTAGTATACTTTACATATGATCAGAATTTCTTAGGACTCTCTACCAAATTACGTGACAGGGTTTCGTTAACTTTTATATATTAGATGAAACTTCCACATCACAAACCACATGATATCAAGCAAATATGAAAGCCCACTTGAAACAATGATTTGCCAATTAACAAAAGCATGGCTGAAGGCCGAAGTAATGACCGTTGCAAAAACATATGGTGCAATCGGTCATACAAGACAGGAAAGACAGAATCAAACCAGAAAATGCGAGAAATATTTAGCATACTCGACACGAAAACGTTAGTTAAAAACAGCAAGGAAATTCAAACTCACTAAATTTACACAAAGGCTGAAGGCCACACACATGTATTCTAACTTGAGCAAAACCAGACACACAATCATCACTAGAATGAAAATAATAAATTTACACTGAATTTACTCGATTTCTGTAAATTAAGAAACATTTTGCCTGTCATAGCGAACGAATTACTCAAAAGAACTATCACTGAAAACCCAAGACTGCCTTATCATAAATTAATCAAAGTCCTAACAAGATGCCTTCCCCTCAGCATGATTCAGCGGAGTACTTACTTCCACAGTCTACAGAGCCAGAATGAAGAGTGAAGACTGAAGTTCTAAGACCTCGGAGAAACCTCCCCCCGCCACACACCGGATGTAGAGCGCGCTAAAAGCGACGCAGAGTGCATTCAGAGACCAGTGTTTACCAACCCTCGCTACCTGGTCAAGACAATTCCCTCTACAGCCGCTCCCAGAGAGGTCTCCTGTCGCCTCTTTCGTGCAAGGTTAGGTTGGTACCACACTCAGAACAGGCCAAATCACCATCTTGCCGAGTAAGCTTGTCTCTGGCCAGCCAGCAGACGGCAGCGCAGACGACAAACGAAGCCGTGCGTTCTTAACTGCAGCAAAACGAGGCCTAAAGCGGGAAGCGGCGACTGTGAGCCATTGCGCGGCAGTCAGTCAATATTAAAGGCAACCTTCCACATTCACATGAACACAAATGTTTAATCACACAGGGGGAAACATATATAAATGCGGGGGAAACACACATAAACATGGGGCATTGATCATTAATAAAAAGAATAAAATAATCGACACCCAGATAGGTAACATTAATGGTGCATAAACACTTTAGGTTAATGAATAAATCAAAATGGAGCACGACCACACATTTAGTGGGCGTGTTTCAATTACAGCCGCCAGTTTCGATTCCCCATGTCGTCATTTCACTCGTACGTGGTTCTTACCCCTACAGCAAGTGTAATGAACATGTGCATCAAATTCGGCAAAAATCCGCCCAGTGGTTGAGTAGTAGATGTGAAACATTGTCGCGTGATGCGCCAGTTTTTCGAGCATTTATTTGTTTATGACGTCATATTATTTCATATGTGTCGCACGTGATTCTTAGATTCACGGCGACCTCTTGGTTTGAGGGTGAAGTGTGCAAAATTTCATCAAGATTGGAACAAAACTGTAGATTTATCCGCAATACAACGGCACACAGTCACACACACACACACACACACACTCACACACACACGCGCGCTATACGTAATGAAGATCGATCAGCGTAGATTTTTACTTTCAAAATTATCGTACATATGCGTACAAATGTAAAGTGCTTTCGTACATAGTCAACAGGAATGAAATTATCGGAAATTCATACTAACATTGTAAACACGAAAGAAGTTTGTCTATTACACTTTCGTAACGGATTTTGATGAAACTGGGTGTACTGCGTATGGTGATAGTTTGAAAGCTAAGGAAGCGTAGTCTGCTTTTATAAAGGCTGTAATTCAATAAATGTGTTGATTGTATGTATATAGGACAGGGTTTCAACCAGTGACGTAACTAAGACTTGGCTTAGGGGAGGGGGGATAGATTTGCTTGCCGAGCAAAATTTTAGTCAGTTTCCAGTCTACCATCTACCACTCCCGTTGAAGAAACTAATTCACTCCCTTCCATTGAAAGCTTATGGTAAAACACCCCAAGTTTCAAATCCTTA
Organism: Locusta migratoria; assembly: GCA_026315105.1. Classification (NCBI taxonomy): domain Eukaryota; kingdom Metazoa; phylum Arthropoda; class Insecta; order Orthoptera; family Acrididae; genus Locusta; species Locusta migratoria. The sequence goes on along the minus strand of CM048751.1, from coordinate 366,307,867 downwards.
CTTTTACCAGATTGCTGTCATACGATTTCTTTTTCTTTCTCTCTCTCTCTCTCTCTCTCTTTTTTTTTACTTTTGAGCTTCTGGCGGGGGGGGGTTCTAGTTTCTATCCCCCTCATTCCTTCCCCCCCCCCCGCCCCCATAGTTACGCCACTGGTTTCAACCTTTCCCCAATGTTGCTCAGTCTGTACATTAAGCAATATTCGAAGGAATGCAAGGAAAAATTTTGAGAGGGAATTAATGTCCAGGGAGAAGGAGTAGAATCCTTGTAGTTTTCTGGTGACATAGTAATTCTGTCAGAGACACCAAACGACCTGGAAGAAGAATTAAATGGAATGGACAGTGTCTTGAAAGGAAGATATAAGATGAACATTAAGAGTAAAACGAGGGTAATGGAATGTAAGGTCAGAAAATCATACGATGCTGAAGGAATTAGATTAGATAATGAGACAATAAAATTAGTAGATGAGTTTTGTTACTCGGGTAGCAAGATATCTTCTGATGGCCGAAGTAAAGAAGAAATACGAGGCAGAATGGCTATGGGAAGAAAAGCGTTTCTGAAGAAGCGAAATTTGTTGACGTTCAATATTAGTTTAAATGTTAAGAAGTCCTTTATGAAGGCATTTGTGTACCACTGAATGGAGTGAAACGTGGACGATGAGTTCAGACAAAAAGATGATGGAAGCTTTTGAAATGTAGTGCTGCGGACGAATGATGAAAATTATATGGGTAGATCATGTAACTAATAAGGAGGTTCTCAACAGATTTGGAGGAGAAAAGGAGTTTCTGGCAAATCCTGAATAAGAGAGAAAGGATAGGTTGGTGGGACACATCTAAGACGTCAAGGAATCGTCAATCTAGCATTAGAAGGAAGTGTGTGGGGTAAAAATGGTAGAGGGAGATCGAGGGACGAATACAGTAAGCAGATTCAAAAGGATGTAGGGTGCCGAACTTATTCTCATATCAAGAGGCTTGCTCAGGGCAGGGTAGCGTGGAGAGCTGCATCAAACCAGTCTGTGGACTGAAAACCACACCAACAACAACAACAACATGCATTCCGCCTTTATTTGGACGTTAGAAATTTATCACTGTTCTTAAACTAGTCTTAATGAGTGGTATTTTGTACGCAATACGATTTAACATAATGAATGCAAGTTTTACTTCCAAACCGATACAATCCTGCATAATTTGCGCGTTGTGTGACGTATAGCTTCTTCAGTCAGCGGTGCAGTCAAAATGTAACAAACAGAGATTCTTTTCGTATTTAAGAATATATTTATTTTCATCTCCATAAAGAAGGTCAAAGGTCAGTACTTAGCGTCATTGTACTCACGGTTTATATTTAAACAGTAAAACTGGAATGCACGAGCGCTTTAAGGCGCCTTGCTGCGGAGAGCGCGCTTGCTCCCCGTCGGACGTTCGAGTCATCTCTCGGGCAAAGGTGTGTGTGTGTGTGTGTGTGTGTTTTATTCGGTTAGTTTAAGCATTTTATAAGCCTAGGAACAGATAACAACAGTAGTCAAGTTCCACTGTTTTTCAAACATTTGAACATTTTGAAAATGGTATCTTTTCCTTTATCCTGGTGAAAGTTGCGAAATTACTGTACTTTCGATGGTGTCTGATACGAATGGATGAACGTCAACGCGAGCGCAGCCGCGGTCAGCAGCTAGTGCGAGATCAGTAGCCTGCGACCGAGAACACTGCTGCACACAGGCGTACGCAACAGCATCCTTCTTGATTAAAATGAAACAAAGTGGAGAAGCTTATCGCACAGGGCCAGGACTTGCTCGTATGTAAATCCGTGCATTACTTCTTGTAAGTGCATCGACACTTTGAGACCACCCTGTATGAGGTCATCGGCGTCACCGAGGTCGCCTGCCGCTTGCGGCATGGAGTGCATCACCTCCCGGCGTGCAGTCGTCCTTCGGGGCTCGGAATGCGTCCAGAAGAAAGACGGCGTACGATCTCGCCAACGACAAAAAAATTCAATGTATCTGTTAAGCTTATGGAACTGCGTGGTCATCAGTCCCAAAATTTACAAACTACTTATCAACGACCTTGTCCTAAAGACAGCACAAGCATCCATGCCCGAGGGGGGATTCGAACCTCGAACCATCGTAGCATAGCGCCTCAATGCGCTCGGCCGCCGCTCAAGAACGAGCCGTGTTGAGGCCATCGACATGTGTATCTCCATATTCATTATTCCAATCACATTCGAGTGCTTGGCAGGGTTCATCGAACCATTCTATTCTCAAATAGCGGCCGGTAAAAAGGAACGATCAAATATCGATATCTGATGTTACTTATCATGTCTCCCTATGTAGGTCGGTGCTAACAGTGTATGTTATATTTCGGAGGAGAAAGACGTCGAAACAAAGTTTGCAAACACATCTCGCAACGACGAAAAACGTCCTCGATTTAATGATATCCACCGCAACTCTCGCCTCACTTCTATTACACTCTCTTCCTTGTATCGCGATAATACAAATCGAGCAGCCCTTCTCTGAATTTTCTCTGTGACCTCCGTCAGTCCCACCTGGTGAGGATCAGACAGCCATACTACCAAAGAGAGCGCACAAGTGTAGCCTAGGCAGTCTCATTAGTAGTGTTCTGCTAACGAAACGTAGCCTCTCGTTCTACTTCTCCACATCTTCAACGTTTTCTTTCAGGTTAATGTTTTTCGTAATTGCAATTCATGGGTATAATTATTCAATATACGTCCTTTAACGGATTTCCTTTAGACCTAATTATTTCCGGTCAGTAGCCACTTTTGCACCATGCAGACATCTTATCCAAATCGGTTACGAGGTGATGTTGATTTTCTGGGACTTTGTGTTATGGTCTTCAGTCCGGAGACTGGTTTGATGCAGCTCTCCACCCTACTCTATCCTGAGCAAGCCTTTTCATCTCCTCATAAGAATGGCAACCCACATCCACTTGAATCTGCTTACTAAACGCGTCTCTTGGTCTCCCTCTGCGATTTTTACCCCACACACTTCCCTCCAATGCTAAATTTACGATTCCTCGATGTCTAAGAATGTGTCCTACCAAGCGATCCCTTCTTTTGGTCAGGGTATGCAAAAAATTCATTTTCTCACCAATTCTGTTCAGTACCTTTTCATTAGTTATGCGATATACCCACCTAATCTTCAGCATTCTTCTGTAGCACCAGATTTCAAAAGCCTATATTCTCTTCCTGTCCGCACTGCTTATCGTCCATGTTTCACTCCCGTACAAGGCAACACTCCACACAAATGTCTTCAAAAAAGACTTCCTTACATTTAAATTAATATTCGATGTTGAGGAAGATGTATGATGTTTTCTGTGGTGCGATCAACATTTTGGTTTGGGCACTCCAACTGGCCATCTCGTGTAGTATGTTGTTTGCCCTTTCTTCTAGTTTTAACCTTGAGTTAGCTGGCACTACCACCACCAAATCATCGGCATAGGCCACAATTCCGTCGACATTCTCGTTGGCATCTACTAAGTAAAGCAAGGGTTCAATTGTGATATCCCAAAAGATGGGACCACAAATGGAGCCTTGTGGGCATCCTTTGGTAATACGTTTAATTACTTTTCGGTCTCCCGCGCACCACTCGACAAGTCTACCTGTACAATAGTCTCGTAAGCTGTAATGTAAAGCTGCTGGCACTTGTAGTTATCTCAAGCGTGCAAACAAGGCCGGCCACCACAAATTATCGAATGCACCTGAGATATCCATCATAATAGACATCACGTACTTGTTTTTTGTCTGGTACACCAAATTAAGGGCCTTATTGATGGCATCATCAATTGATTTATGCTTGCGAAAGCCGTATTGATGTGGATTCAGCCCTATAAGTTCACAATGTGCCTGAAGCCTATCGCATAGTAACCGTTCTTGGTCTTTTGCAGCTTATTTATTAAAAATATAGGGCGATATGATTTAGGGTCAGTGGGATCTTCATCCTTCGATTTTTTGATTACTATTGCACTAGCGGTCTTCCAGCTGGCTGGGACTTCCCCTAGCTGTAAAGCTTCATTTAACGTCTCCGTTTAAAAGGGAGTTACTGTGGAGCAGTCTGTTGCAGCACTTCAGCATATCTGCCATCTGGCCCAGGAGCTCTCTTTTTCCTAAGTCCACCCAAGGCCCGTGCAACCTATTCCTGCCCATGCCCGACAGAGGACTCGAATCCCCGACGGAGGCGGCCGTGCGCACCGCAGCTGGCGCCTTAGTGCCCGCGGCCATTCCGTCGCGCCACACTCGTAGCATCTCCACTGCAGGGAGACGCTCCCTGACTTAGATAATACGGCGACTAGTAGTACAGCGTAGCGCCGCGGGGAGCGCTAACATCGTGTCACGGACCCTCTATGTATATTCCATCTCTTTCGACAACACACACACACACATGCCCAAGGATGGACTCGAAACTCCGCCGGTAACGGCCGCCCAGTCGGTCGCATGACGCCCTAGACCGCGCGGCCAAACAGCGGCTAAACAGCGAATATTTGTCCACAAACAAAGCGACGTACGAACTGAAATAGTATTTTATTTCAAAATTTTCATATCAACCTGTGAGATTACCGCCCAATAGAAATACTGGTAATTAATAGCGTTTGATAATTAAACAGTGTGAAGTTCACGGCAAACATTGACCATGCCAATGCACTAAATGTTACACAATTTTAATCTTATTAATTATGGTAGCAATGTATGTACACAGTTGGGTGACAACATTTATAGTTAGGCCATAGGTAGAAATTCTCCACGTTGAGATTTGCTGTGTGCTTCTAGCTGACGGGAGGCCAGCGAGCAGGCCGATGTTGGTGGCTTGTTCCAACTTAGGATTTTACAGTTCGTTTCCGGTGAGGGGAGAGAGGGACAATGGCGAGTGCCAGGCACAGTGCAGTGCACAAATATTGTAATACTACTGGCATTTGAAGTAATACGATGCAGTTAGGAACCTTTAAGGCCCTCATTACAAAATAGCCTGTTGATAAATAAACAATACATTAGCTGATATAGTCACATCTAACGTAATATGTTTAATTGACAATGAAAAGTAATAAATTACCAACGAAGACAAGACAGTTACACAACTAGCATGGCAATATTTGTTTATAAAAATAATATATTAACTATTTTTCATTTTATTTTCATTCAATCTTTTGTATTTTACCTTGAAATATTCAGTTAAATCAGTTATCTGTGATATAAGAAATTGCACGATTATGATAAACAGTACAAAGGATGTTTATACTAATATAAAAACGTAAGAAAATATTTGTTTAATGTGTAGTGTAATTATTTTGATTTTAAGTAAAGTTTTAGAAATGTATTGGCTGAGCGCTGTACGTTGGCAAATCGGTTAGAACAGTTCACATGGGGAAGTTGATGACGTAGGGGAAAAAACCCCGGCAGTTGAGTTTTGGCACGCGAGCGCACGAGGGCAGGAAGTGAGGACTCCAGACCATGTGGTGTGGCTGGCCGGGCGGCGTCGCTCTGCCTCAGTCGGCATGTGGATCTCGAGGTGGTGACTTGAGATTTGTCTGTGGCAATCGCCACGTGTGGTTGCTCGTCGTAGACTGTTAAAGCGAGTGCTACTGTGTGTTTGTGACTATTTAGCCGGTGGAACAAGGTGTGCATCGCATTGAATTAAAGTGACTGTGATTTGTTAATGTAACACGTGTCGTCGCATTGGCATGAACATAAATGGTGTTTGAGACAGCCACATGGTGTGAAAACAATTCGCAACAAATATTCATTTTGTCTGGGGGCTCACGAGCTATAACGTCATTTGGTAAATTTACCGACGTACAGACGCGACAGCCACAGGGATCAAATATTGTGAAATAAACAACATAAAGTGAACTTTCACGTGTTTTCAAAAATAGTAGTTAGTACACCCTTTTCTCTCATGAACTTGATTTTATTATGAATTTGTTTTGTTAATCATATGCAGGGAAGGAAAGCTGCGAATGTGTGATATCATCCCCTAGAAAACGAGTCAGTCGCAATCACAGTTCCAGTGTTTTTGCATGTTTAGGAAGTTGGTTCGCAGCCGGTGGTTGTGAGTTTCAAAAATTAATCTTTCCCTATTTTAAACTCTCACCCCGACCTTCACGCTCGCAAACCTATGTGAGGAAGCAGCCGTTATTCATTTTGTAGCTATCTTTTTTTGAGTCAGATATTATAGTCTATGCTCGACGGTCGGACAAATACTTCTTACCTACGAATTACTATTAATTCCCACCCCCATGAACCACAGACATTGCCGAGGTGGGGTGGCTTGCGTGCCTCAATTATGCAGATAGCCGTACCGTAGGTGCAACTACAGCGGAGGGGTATCTGTGGAGAGACCAGACGAATGTGTGGTTCCTGAAGAGGGGCAGCAGCCTTTTCAGTAGTTACAGGGGCAACAGTCTGGATGATTGACTGAGCTGGCCTTGTAACATCTGCTAACATGGCTTTGCCATGCAGTTACTGCGAACGGCTGAAGGCAAGGGGAAACTACAGTTGTTACTTCTCCTGAGGACATCCAGCTCTACTGTATGACTATATGATGGCGTCTTCATGGGTAAAATATTCCGGAGGTAAAATAGTCCCCCATTCGGATCTCCGGACGGAGACTACTCCGGAGGATATCGTCATTAAGAAAAACAAAACAGGCATTCTACTGGTCCGAGCGTGGAACGTTATAGCCCTTAATCGCATAGGTAAGCTAGAAAATTTGAAAAGAGAAATGGATAGGTTAAATTTAGATATGGTAGGGATTAGTGAACTTCGGTGGCAGGATGAACAGAATTTCTGGTCAGGTGAGTACAGGGTTGGTGGTAACGCAGGAGTAGATCTGATAATGAATAAGAAAATAGGAATGCGGGTAAGTTACTATGAACTGCATAGTGAACGCATTATCGTAGTAAAGATAGACACGAAGTCAACACCGACCACAGTAGTGCACGTTTATGAGTCAACTAGCACGGCTGATTATGAGGATATCGAAAAAAATGTATGAGAAGATAAAAGAAATCATTCAGAAAGTTAAGGGAGACGAAAACTTGATTGTGATGGGGGACTGGAACTCGGTAGGAGGAAAGGGAAGAGAAGGAAATGTAGTAGGTGAATATGGACTGGCAAAAGGAATGAAAGAGGAGATCGCTTGGTAGAATTTTGCACAGAGCACAATTTAATGATCACCAACACTTGGTTTAATCATCATGAAAGAACGCTGTATACGTGGAAGAGACCAGGAGACACTGGAAGGTACCAGATTGACTTTATAATGGCAAGGAATAGATTTAGGATCCAGATTTAAAACTGTAAGACATATCCAGGGGCAGATATTGACTCTGATCATAAGTTATTGGTTATGAACTACAGATTAAAACTTAACAAACTGCAGAAAGGCAAAAGGTTAGGAGATGGAACCTGGACAAATTGAAGGAAACAAGAGGTGGTTGAGAGTTTCAGAGGGAGCATTAGGCAAGGATTGGCTGAAACGGGGGAAAGTGATACAGTAAAGAAGAATGGGTAGCTCTGAGAGATAGGGTATTGATGGCTGCAGAGGACCATATAGGCAGAAGGACAAGGCCTAATAGAAATACTGGGATAACACAGGATAGACTGAACTTAATTGATGAGAGGAGAAAATATAAAAATTCAGCAAGTGAAACAGGAAAAGGGGAGTACAGACGTCTGAAAAATGAGATTGATAGAAAGTGCAGACTGGGCAAGCAATAATGGCTAGAGGACAAATGCAGAACCGTAGAAGACTGCATAAATAGGGAAAAGATAGATACCGCCTACAGGACAATAAAAGAAGTATTTGGAGACAAGAAAAGCAGCTGTATGAATATCAAGAACTCAGGCGGAAAACCAGTACTAAGCAAAGAGGGGAAAGATGAACTGTGCAAGGAATATATAGAGGGCCTATACAAAGGAAATAAACTTGAAGGCAGTATTCTAGAAATGGAAGACGAAGTGGAGGAAGATGTGATAGGAATATTATACTGTGAGAAGAATTTGACAGAGGTCTTGAGTCGAAACAAGGCCCCTGGAGTAGATGATATTCATTCTGAACTGGTGATGTCGTTAGAAGAGCCAGTCATGAAAAAATTGTATCACCTGGTATGCAAGATGCATGAGACACGTGAAATACCCTCTGACTTCAAGAAGAATATTGTAATTCCAATTCCAAAGGAAGCAAGTGCAGACAAATGTGAAAATTACAGAACTATCTGTTTAATAAGGCATGGGTGCACAATACTAACACGAATTATTTACAGACTGATGGAAACCTCCAACCTCGGGGAAGATCAGTTTGGATTTAGGAAAAATGTAGGAACACAGGAGGCAATACTTAAATTACGACGTATCTTAGAAGATAGGCTAAGGAAAAGGAAACCTACGTTTTTAATGTTTGTCGATTTGTAGAAAGCTTTTGACAATGTCAACTGGAATACACTTTTCCAAATTCTGAAGGTATCAGGGGTAGAATATAGGGAGCGATGAGTTATATTCAACCTATACAAAAACCAGACAGCAGTTATTACAGTCGAAGGGCAAGAAAGGAACACAGAGGTTGGGAAGGGAGTAAGACAGGATTGCAGCCTTTCTTCAATCGTGTTCAAAATATACATTGAGCAGGCAGTAAGGAATGGAAGGAGAAATTTGGAGAGGGCATTAAAGTGCAGGGTGAAGAGATAAAAAGTTTGCAGTTTGCCAATGACATATTAATTCTGTCAGAGACCGCAAAAGATCTGGAAGAGCAATTGAATGGGATGGACAGAGTCTTGAAAGGATAATATAAGATGAACATTAACAAGAGTAACAAGAAAGTAATGGAATGGAATGCCAGAAAATCAGGCAATGCTGAAGGAATTAGATTAGGTAATGAGACAATAAAAGTAGTGGATGAATTCTGTTATTTGGGTAGCAAGATAACTTCTGATGGACGAAGTAAAGAAGATATAAAATGCAGAATGGCTATGGGAAAAAAAGCGTTTCTAAAGAAGCGAAACTTGTTAACATCCAATATTAATTTAAATGTTAGTAAGTCCTTTCTGAAAGCATTTGTCTGGAGTGTAGCATTGTATGGGAGTGAAACGTGGATGATAAGGAGTTCAGACAAAAAGATGATAGAAGCTTTTGAAATGTGGTGCTACAGACGAATGATGAAAATTAGATGGGTAGATCATGTAACTAATGAATTGGGGAAAAAAGAAGTTTGTGGCATATCCTGACTAAGAGAAGTGATAGGTTGGTTGGACAAATTCTGAGACATGAAGGAATTGCCAACTTAGCATTAGAAAGAAGCGTGTGGGGTAAAAATCGCAGAGGGAGACCGAGAGACGAATATAGTAAGCAGATTCAAAATGATGTAGGTTGCCGAACGTATTCTCAGATGAAGAGACTTGCACAGGACAGGGTAGCGTGGAGAGCTGCATCAAACCAGTCTGCGGACTGAAGACTACAACAACAAACAAACTATTACTTCAGACTTAAAATGGAAAGAACACGTAGATAATGTCGTGGGAAAGGCAAACAAGCGACTGCATTTTGTTGGCAGAATCCTTAAAAGGTGCAACAGAACTACTAAAGAGACGACATACACTACGCTTGTCCGTCCTTTTTTGGACTATTGCTGCCCAGTGTGAGTAATATAGTAATCGGTGCCTTGCGCCACTGAGAATCGCCTGTCGACGATAGTGTCATCGACGCCGTGCACTCGGCCGATTGCCGGACCGCAGATCGAAAGGTGCTGCCACAGGATGATTGACAGCATGATTGACAGGTCAACAGCACACTCCCCGGAAGGACGGGATGATTGACAGGTTACACTTAACACTTGCAAGTAAGCAACACCCCCCTTCACCCCCCGGTACCACCGTCAGACAGGCAGCAACTCCGACAGGTCCAGACCTGTCGACCCCTCGACATGTCTGTACTCGCACCCTCTGCCACGCACCTGGTCGCCACCGCCGCCGCCGGCAGATGCCACCCCCTCCTCCACGCTCGCGACTGCTTCTCAAAGGACGCCGCCACCCGCCCTACCGGCGAGGACAGAACACACAATACCACACTTAGCGACGATCGCCTTGGCCGCATCGACATCCCTAAACAACACCGCCCCCGCCAGCCGACCCCTACACCCAGGACAGGGGCGTACTGCACTCTTAGGGCGATCGTGTATGTATTTTCAACAAGAATTTTGGTGTAATGCTGAAAACAATTTTAAACATTTAGAACAGAAATGATTAGTTGATCTCTGGAGAAAAAAAATAACCGTATACTACAGCTTGTAGTATAATATTAAAACTCTTATGCAAAATTTGCAAGTAAGAGTTTAACGATGCGCAAACACTCCCATCTCTCTCTATGCTCTTCGCATAGATTACAAAAACAACAGCCGATGGACATGTTTAATAATAGCGCAGGTTAGATAATAAACGGTAACGAACGCCACAAACTTATGTATCCATTTTAAAATATACTCTTTCGATATCCAAAATCAATTCTAACCAGAGCCAAACATTTGCAACTAACCAAAAGAAAAGAAATGGTCCGTTTTGGAACTCGACCTCAACCTTAGATCTATAAGCAAAATATATGTATCACTTTGTTTAGACGATGCAAGCAACAGCTATCGCACGGAATGCAACGGTAACACAAGCTACAAACTTGTATGCCAACCACTCTTTCGATACAACAACAACAGAAAACGACATATTGTTTATACAAAAATTACAATTTACTGGTGTAAATAACGAAAATCGGCAATGGCATCTAGCACAACGTCTCTAAATATAGCCGGCCGCGGTGGCCGAGGGGACTGAGGCGCTTCAGTCACAGTCTGCACGGCCACTACGGTCGGGGGTTCGAATCCCCCCTCGGGCATGGATATTTGTGCCGTCCTTAGTTGTAGCTAGTTCATAAGTAGTTTGTTAGTTTAGGGACTGATGACCCCGTAGTTAAGTCCCATAAACTCTACAAACATTTGAACATTTCTCTAAATATACATCTGCAAGCGCCGTTAACAATCGTCCAGAACGCAGAGCGCTCTCTCGGCAGACTACATAAAAGAGACGTATGCTAAATTTTTAAACAAAATCTCTTAAAAACACCTAAGTTACATCTCCAAATGAGCGACACCTTCTACGCAAGACCTCTGCAGACGCACCACTCTGACAAGGATAGCGCGGATTGCATTTATTTAATGGAGATGAGTCAGGCTGAAAAGTTCCGAAATTTAACACTCTCTCTCTTTAGCGATCTTGCCCTGTTACGTTTCCTTAGATCGGAGTATAGATGCGCCTTCCGAGAATTCGGGTAGTTTAATTTTACCTCTTATTTCCTTGCTACAGCAGTACACATTTTCTTGCGTATACCCACCTAAGGAATCTCTATGTCCTGTTACGATGCAAACTACGTTTATCTGACGCAGGTCAAACACCGATATTCCACCGCCCCAGAAGACATTTAAACCCTGTTGTGCACAGGAGAATCGAAATAAAAAAAATACGTGAAATAATTTACCGATTTCCGACCGTCTACACTAAAACTTTTCTTTTTTCTCGAAAGTATTGGCGTAACAACACCATTGTTCGACAATACAGCAACCAACTCCTATTTTCAGAACTAGTTCGACCCGCCCTTCACCCACAAAATTCCTATTCCAAGTTCCTTGCTTGTGATCTCTTATCATCCCACTGATCCGAACTAAGATTTATTATTTCAATTACAAGTAGATGTCTACCGCAAACGAAGATGCTAACGTACACACCGCAACACCTGATCCTATATAGAACATGGAGTGTCTATACTTTTTTTTGTACAACTGAGTACATGCAACGTAATGTTCGCAAACATATCGCACCCAACCCCCGTATACACCGATCATAACCTGCTCTCTAAGGAATGGATGGGAGTGACACACAGTACAAACACGTTTGTCGTGTGTTCCGCTAATTTCGGCCAATACAACGATACGAGACCAATCCCCACACCTGTTTAGTGTGAAAGCATATATATATATATATATATATATATATATATATATATATATATATATATATATATATATATATATAATGATGTGATCGTAGCTAGATTTCTCGACACTATAAACCGGGCTTGCACATATGCAATAGCCTCCTTTAAAGCTTTTGTCTTCGCCATATAACCCAGTTTTCGTTTACCCTTCTTCTTAGGTCTTGTGGAATAACGCAGGCGATATCTACGTCTGTGGAGAATAATGTCCTGGAATGGTAAAATATGCTTTAATATAGCTCCTTGCTCGACTCTACAAGTAATTTACAGGTAGACAGTTGAAACTAAAAAACATAAAGTATAAGCTTTTCTCGGTCCGAGAGAGCGGTCAATTTTCCGGTACTCTTAATACCCAAGTAATCAAACTGCAGAATAACTGAACTCTAAAAGCATATGTTAACCGGGAGCGACGCACAGTACAACGGCGCACTTTGTAAATACCGTATCTTCTCTTTTAGAACAATTAAACAATCTTCTTGCACAGATCCATAACCACAATCCTCCATCCTGCTAATGTCATCTTCTCGACCCAGCGAAAAAATATAAGTCCTAACAATCAACAGTCTGTACGCTTTATAAAATCGATATTGTAGCTACCGATAACTTTGCTTACACCAGGGCTCCTAAATGACAAATTCATTATTTATTTTTGTTCTACAATTCGACGTGAACCACGTTAAGCAGTCGTTTCCAGTTGTCTTGTCGTCGCCCGCAACCACGTTGATATTGCTCCTTCCATCCGGAAGTCATGCTCGGTTTAAAAAAAAATCCCTTCGAAATCTTGTGTGTGGTCCAAAAATCCAGGAGATAGAAGCCATCTACACGAAGCTGCTGCTGTAGTATAGATGGGAGCTCCTCTATTAAAACATCGATTAGCTGCAGTTTATAAGATATATACCCACAGGACGTACATATTTCCCCCATGTATTCCAGAAATAGTACCTTCGTCTTATCTCCAGCGTTTGGAGTATCGAACTTGCTGAATTTACTACGCATGTAGATCCGCACACACGCACTCCATTGGCTACAACTAGCGCACTTTAAGTTACCAAACTATAGGAGTTTTATAAAACACGTTGAATTTCGACGAAAGAATTATGATTTACATCAGCAGACACATCCGCTACGTAACGTAATGCACACCAGCCGTAAAAAAGACAACACTAGCATACGATTAAACAGGCGATGCTTCGACGAAAGATCAGGTAACGTACACACTGAAAAGGTTTTTTTTTTTTTTTTTTTTTTTTTTTTATTACAACCACCAACGTCGGCTTCTATAGAACTCTACTGCGATGTGTATTTAGAGTATATCAACACATTTTACTTAAATTCCATCCCGTCTAGCCTACAGCACTCTCTGTAAGCGCCAAACATTTCCAACACAGTAACAGAACTATACCTGCAGTCATCATTAACCTGCAACAAACGGATCTAGCCATTCCAACTAATTTTTTTTTACCCAACTGGCATGCTGCAAGCTCTGTATACGTCCGTATCAACCTCCAAACGCAACCCAGGCAGGGCTATCCTTACAGCCGTCACTAACCCAGTACCAACTCTAAGTTCCCCCACAGACGGTGTTATAACCGCGATCAGTAACAGACAAGATATCCCAGACACCGCACATTTTTAATAAAGTTTCGATCTCTTCCCACCCAATAACTGTATTGGTTGCTTGACCCGCCCAATCATCCAACCACAACTTTGTTTCCAATGCATATTCCGGCAGACAATATTTCTGGAACGCTTTCTGTCAGTCAATAGACTATATACCTCGTGCGTTTAAAGAGCATTCGAGCACAAACCACCATCGTATTCCACTCCTTATGACAAATTATTACTCTCGATAAACATCTGTAACACAGTGTAAAAATGATCGACGTGCGCAGAACAGCTGACAAGAAAATATCTAGATCAAAAGCCAAGTTCTTATAATCCTTACAAACAGCAACGCAAAATAGTCTACACCATTTCGAACTAATACAACACCGGATTTTTTATCGATCTCCAAGAGCAATCCTTTAGAGACTGAACATACGGTTAACGCACCTCCCAACGTAAGTAACTAATCCTCTTTAAGTTATCTAACTCGATGCTTATCGACCAAAGAACATTAATTTACCACTGCAATCATCTCCGATACGCTACCGAGAGACGTCCATTCGTAAACACAGCTAATAGAAGATATAAATACCCCACATCCATTGCACATAAGTATGTTACTAAGTATCTATATGTGTTCCAACAATTGTGGATCACATCTGCGTTGCATCGAATCGCACGACTAAACAGTTCGAAATAGGTACTTCGCGCAAGCTAGCATGCATACTCACATTCCATGTTATTTCTGGCTGCAGGCGAGTGCGGACCTGTTGACTTATCGTAGATTCCGGTTTGGAGCGTGTGTACGTAAACATACCTGTCCACGCTCGCACCTGACCTGGAGAAGTTATTGGTTTAAGTTTTCCTGGCCGCACCAGATTCCGAATACACGAGAGCAATTTTTACGAAGATAAAATTACATTGATTGTAACAACAGACATAAGAATAAAAAACGATCGAAATGCTGCAGCTATAACATAGCTCTTAATACACCATCATCCCAATAAAGACAGCCTTTACAACCCATAAAGAGACAACCGCACACATGTGTCTTACCGACAAGTACCGCAAAATTTTTTTCGCAGCTGACACAGGCGATGTTTTTACCGTACGAGATGTCTACAGCTGTCGTTGTAACTTCATACGCAGATACATACACATAGGATGAGCGCTAATTTGACATGTAGCTGATTTATTTATTTTTTAGAAATTCGATAAGACGAAGAACGAAATTTATAGATGATGAACCAATGTGCAATAAGGTCAAACCCCACTCCATGCAGCAATGTACCGAGCAACATCGATTTGAACGGTCGCTTTTCTTAGCTGTAGATTAGAACAACACAGAATAACACATCCCTAACAGATACTTTACCGAGGGAGTTACTGCTCTCGGGTAACAAGCAACCTGGTTGTTGTTGTTGTGGTCTTCAGTCCGGAGACAGGTTTGATGCAGCTCTCCGCAACTATTCAACACCACATAAGAAATACAACCTACATCTGTCTGAATCTGCTTACTGTAGCAATCTCTTGGTCTTCCTCTGCGGCTTTTACCCCACACACTTCCCTCCAACGCTAAATTCACAATTCCTTGATGTCTAAGAATGTGTCCTACTAGTCTATCCCTTCTTTTAGTCAAGGTATGCCAGACATTCCTTTCCACTCCAATTCTGTTCAGTACCTCCTCATTAGTTATGCGATCCATCCACCTAATCTTCAACAATCTTCGGTAGCACCACATTTCAAAACCCTCAATCCTCTTCCTGTCCGCACTGTTTATCGTCCATGTTTCACTCCCATACAAGGCGACACTCCACACAAATGCCTTCAGAAGGACTTCCCTAGGCTTAAATCAATATTCGATGCTAAAAAATTTCTTTACCATTCTGCATATCCTCTGTACTGCGACCATCATTTTTTATTTTACTGCCCAAGTAACAAAACTCACCTACCTCCTTTATTGTCTCGTTACCTAATCTAATTCCTTCAGCATCACCTGATTTTCTTAGACTGCACTCCATTACCCTTGTTTTACTCTTGTTAATGTTCAACGTATATGCACCTTTCAGCACACTGTACATTCCGTTCATCTGCTCTTCCAGGTCCTTTGCTGTCTCTGACAGAATTACTATGTCGTCGGCAAAACGCATTGTTTTTAATTCTTCACCCTAAACTTTAATTCCTTCTCCAAATTTCTTCTTGCTTTCCTTTATAGCTTACTCAATGTACAAATTGAATAACATTGGAGAAAGGCTACAACCCTGTCTTACTCCCTTCCTAACCACTGCATCCCATTCATGCCCTTCAACTTTAACTACTGCTGTCTGGTTTTTGTACAAGTTGTAAATAACCTTACGCTCCCTATATGTTACTCCTGCTTGCTTCAAAACTTGAAAGAGTTTATTCCAATCAACGTTGACAAAAGCCACCTACAAAATCTAGAAATGTAGGTTTGCCTTTCCTTAATGTATCTTCTAGGATAAGCCGTAAAGTGAGTATTGCCTCCCGTGTTCCTACATTTCTCCTGAACCCAAACAGATCCTCCCCAAGGTCGGCTTCGACTAGCTTTTCCATCCTTCTGTAAGTAATTCGGTTAATATTTTGCAACCACGACTTATTAAACTGATGGTTCTGTAGTTTTCATACCTGTCTGCGCCTACTTTCCTTGGGATGGGGATTATTACATTTTTCTGTAAGTCGGAGGGTACTTCGCCTGTCTCATAGATCTTACACACCAGGTGAAACAATTTTGTCATGGCTGGTTCTCCCAAAGACTTCAGTAGCTCTGAGGGAATCTCATCTACTCCATGGGCCTTGTTTCGACTTAGGTCTTTCAAAGCTATCTCAAATTCATCTCTCAGAATAGTATCTCCTATTTCATCCTCATCTACTTCTTCTTCCGTTCCTACAACATTGTCTCTAAGTTCATTTCCTTCGTAGAGGTTCTCTATATACTCTTTCCACCTTTCAGCTTTCGCTTCTTTGCTGAGAACTGGTTTTCCATTTGTGTTCTTGATATTCATAGAGCTGTATTTATTATCTCCAAATACCTCTTTTATTTATCTGTAAGCTGTACCTATTTTTCCCCTATTTATACATTCTTCTACATCCTTACATTTGCATTCTAGCCACTCCTGTTTAGCCATTTTGCACTTCCTGTCAATCCCATTTGTTAGTCTTCTGTACTCCATTCTGCCTGTTTCATTTACTGCATTTTCATATTTTCTCCTTTCATCGATCAAATCCAGTATGTCCTGTGATATCCAAGGATTTTTTGTAGGTCTTGCTTTCCTACCTGTTTTGTCATCTGCTGCCTTCACTATTTCATCTCTCAGTGGTACCCATTCCTCCTCTAATGTTTTATTTCCCCCCGTTTCTGTCAATTGTTGCCTAAAGCACCCTCTGAAATTCTCAAGAACTTCAGGTTCCTTCAGTTTATCCAGGTCCCATCTCCTTATTTTCCTACCTTTCTGCAGTGTTTTCACTTTCAGCCTACAATTCATAACCAATAAGTCATGGTCAGAGTTTATATCTGTCCCTGGGTATGCCATACAGTTTAAAACCTGGTTCCGAAATCTATGTCTTACCATTATAAAATCTATCTGGTATCTCCCAGTGTCTCCCGGTCTCTGGGATCTTCTCCTAAATCCTGTAAGACCGAAACGTTCTACTCGAAAAGCTATAAGTCTTTACAACAATTAGCTGGTGCAGATGCAAACTATTAGAGATTTTAGGTAATCACATCGACAAAGCACGGGAATACAACCCATTTTTTCAGGTCAAAAGCAGCCACAGATCGGAGAAATTGAAATCAAAACCACGGGCTCCTTACCTATTAAGACTCCCAGATGTTACTCGAAAAATGCTTCTTGCGTGATTATACTATACAAAGAACCATTCAAAATAATAATAAAAAACTGCACGTTATAGTACCTTTCGAACTTCTGGCTGGAACGGTAATAGGAGACGCCGATGTGGATCTAAAACTACGAGTTAAAAAAATTATAGCGGAGAAAATTAACTCGTAGTATTAGATCCACATCGGCGTCTCCTATTACAGTTCTAGCCAGAAGTTCGAAAGGTACAGGGAAGGTATGTTCTCGAACTTCATTACGTATCTTCGTTTCCTCCTGTATTCCAACTCCTTCATAGCTTTTATAACCAGCTCTGCACCTTCTGGCAATGCTTCTAGACGAGAACAATCGGGTATTACTTTTCCATTTATTTCCTGGTTATAGCACTATGCGTCCCTATGTCTGCACGTTACTAACTCCTGTGGTAATTTCCGTATGGAACATTAGGTTTACGACTATTGCAAACGATTGCTTGTTATTACATCCGTTTTAACTCTGCAAATGACTGCCCCCAGTCCTCCACATTTGGATACAATGTAGTTCCTTTCCCAAAATAGAATGCTATACATTTTTCATGTGTTCCGGTATTTTAGGTCAGTACACCGACGCGTGACCAATCTCCCTGACTGTTTACTGTAAAAAGCAAATATTTTATAAGTCCCAGTCGTAACCAGATTTCTCCACACCCTTTGTTTAAGCCCAACTTACACATATGTCATAGCTTCGTCTTTCTCCAGCATTAATTTGTACTCGTTCTTTATGGCAGTTGCTTTAGCCATATATTCTAGCTTCTTTCTCTTGGTCTCGATATCCGCCATTTCCAGCTTTCTTTTCGCGCACATAAGACATTAACTGCATGTAGCGATGTAATTTCTTAAATGGGGGAGGGCTTAAACAGTCTTGCACAAGATCAAAAACACTATCCATCTGGTAATCCTATATTGTAGCCTCCAGCCTTGTAATAATCCTGCTCTCGACCCAACGACGAAGCAAGTGCTCAAACGCATCAAATAGACTTCTATCTCTCTTTTTAGGGTAAATCAGGTCACGGATCACAAAATTCACATCACATCACAACCTAGTAAGTCTCCAGGACGTTCTCCAAATTATGGTTTTGACTGATATTTCCAGACGAAATACTAAATAACCTCCATATAGGAGAGATTCTAGATCCGTTCTTCGGGTCTTGTTGTATAGAGACAGGTGCGTAGAATCGAATCCTGCATATGACAAAACATTCAGCTGAAACGCGACGGTGGCGAGTCCCGAAGCGCAACACCTGGGAGGACCTCCCGGCTATAGCGAAGACACACATCTGCCGCAACTCCCACCAGGTGTCGTGTCGGAAAATATATATAAGGGATGGTCGGAGAAGGTGGTCGGAGAAGAACACAGTTCAAGAGATATGACGTGCATTACCCGTCAATGCTGCTCATTTTCTCCTACACCACTGGATCGATCTGAACCAAATTTGGTACACATATTATGAGGTAACAATTGGAATAGGAGTACAATCGACATACGACACATGGTTCAGAGTTTCAAGAAACTGCCACATAACGCATCGAGACTATATAAATACGCTATACGAGAATGACAATACTTAGCAACTTGTAACAAATTTTCAACATAATTGCAAACCTTTATTAAACTTTTTGTCGGTGACAACCATAGCAAAAGTATGAAAGGAAAAAAAAAAATAAAGTTTCTCGCTTAATACTTTTCCGCTGTTCGTGGACTACAACTACTGCATTCTGTATGACGTTACAATTTATAATTTCTACACTACAAACTGTAATCGCTGGAAACTTTACAGACGGTATACACACATACAGATGAATGTACCTTCTAAATTGTATCACAGTACGACACGTAGTTCATGAGATATGAGCACATGAACAGTAATGTTCGTGGAAAACCGCCCCATCACGAACCAGATTACTCTTACTATTACTTCTTTACTACTAATTCTATCCCCAAGAGATTTTACAGACTTACAAGTCTTATAGAAATGAATATACACCTGAAAAATGGTAGGAATAAATAAATGCATACCCGGGCAACGC
Source organism: Locusta migratoria (assembly GCA_026315105.1). Lineage (NCBI taxonomy): Eukaryota > Metazoa > Arthropoda > Insecta > Orthoptera > Acrididae > Locusta > Locusta migratoria. The sequence continues at coordinate 366,288,317 of CM048751.1, read as the reverse complement.
CGTTTTTTCGGCTAGTGTGTTAACACGCGGTGCATGATGTTGTCAGGCTTTTACCCATCGCAATGTATATGATCTGTTATTTATTGAATTACATATTCTAGAATTGTATAATTTTGCATTTAAATATTCAGTTGTATAAGTAATGTATGTCTGTAAAATCCGTTGTGAATATAATGAGTAGTAAAGAAGTAATACATTGAAACTTTGTGGACGATGGGGCGGTTTTGCATGAACGTTACTGTTTATGTGCTCATATCTCATGAAATACCTGTCGTCTTGTGATACAATTTCTAAGGTGCAATCAAATGTGTGAATGTTTACTGCCTGTAAAATTTCCTGCGAGTAGTGTAGAACGGATTTTACAGACATGCATCACTTATACAACTGAACATATACCTACAAAATTATACAATTAACAACATATAATTCAATAAATATTAGATCCTATATCCTGCGATGGGAAAGGAAGAGAATGAAACCGTGTACATCCACTAAATATCCGTTATTTGCGGCAGATGTAGCTTTTAACATCAAGAGACCGTAATTTCCAATAAGACTTGCATTTCCTATTACGATTAATAAATGACAGGGCGACCTATTAAATACTGCACAGTGGTTTCGACATCTCCGTGTGTCTCTCGCGGACAACCACATGTCGCTTGTTCATTTGCATCTTGACGACTACATTTCTTTGGATATGTGCAGTTTTTATTTTGTACATTATGCAGACAGCATTATTTCTTGAATATTCTCCTATGAATATGACATGTCATTAAGAAAAGGAGACGGACAGGGAGAGAAGGCATATGAGCAGTACTAACTCAAAGCTCGAATAAATAACGCCGGGTTTTCAGCTGGTTTACATATGAAGTAGACTGTTGGTGTGGCAGTGTGTACGTATAGCGTGCAGATCCAAAGTTTGGACACTTGGCCTGCCATCCCAAAGGACGGTCCCTGCCGGTGTGATGTTCACGTGGAACACACAGTTCAGAGGATATGACGTCACGAACAATCAGATGCGCGATAAAACTGCTGCCTCCCCTACAACCGCGACCGCGATTTCAGCCAACTTTGGTGCACACACACCTTACCGTGACGTAACAATTGCTGTAGGGGTAAGAACCACATAGCACACACACCTAACGAGATATAACGTCATGAACCACAACAGTCACAAAAAACTGGCACATCATTCGACGAGACATTATTCACACAATGTAGGAGAATGAGAGTACTTAGCGACTAGCAACTAACTTTAAACATTATTTCAAACCTTTTTACACCTTTTTTTCGCTCATGACCACATGAAAATGATGATAGAAGAAAAGGTTGTCGCTTAATATTTTGCCGCCGCGGTGGAATAGCAGAGCGGTCTAAAGCGCCTCGCTGCGGAGCGCGCGGTTGCTCGCCGCGGAGGTTCGAGTCCTCCCTGGGGCATGGCTGTGTGTGTTTGTCCGTAGGTTCGTTTACCTAGGTTTAAGTAGTTTGTAAGCTACGGACTGATGAGCACGCAGTTTGGTCCGATAGATTTACAAACATTTGAATACTTTGCCACTGTTCATGAAGTAAAAACACACCACTCGGTATGACGTACACATGTATAATTTCTACTCTGCGAACTGTACCCGCAGGAAATTTTGCAGACAGTACACATACATACAGCTCAATGTAACGTCGTAATTCTATCACAGTGCGACGTATAGTGCATGAAATGTGGGTACGTAAACACTAAGGCTTTTCCGAAACTTCTCCCTCATCTGCTAGTTCTGTATTCGCAACAAATTTTACAGAGAATGAAGGTATACCTGAAAAATTCTACTGTTTTACGACATATAATTCGATAAAAATGAGATGATATATACTGCGATGAGCAGAAACCTATCACATCAAGCACCACGTTTTAATACTGTTCTAATTAACTACTCCACTCCCGTGAACCACAGACGTTGCCGAGGTGGGGTGGCTTGCGTGCCTCAACGATGCAAATAGCCGTACCGTAGGTGCAACCACAGCGGAGGGGTATCTGTGGAGAGGCCAGACAAACGTGTGGTTCCTGAAGAGGGGCAGCAGCCTTTTCAGTAGTTACAGGAGCAACAGTCTGGATGATTGACTGAGCTGGCCTTGTAACATCAGCTAACATGGCTTTGCTATGCACTTACTGCAAACGGCTGAAGGCAAGAGGAAACTACAGTTGTTCCTACTCACGAGGACATCCAGCTCCACTGTATGACTATATGATGGCGTCTTCTTGGGTAAAATATTCCGGAGGTAAAATAGTCCCCCATTCGGATTTCCGGACGGGGACTATTCAGGAGGATGTCGTCATCAAGAAAAACAAAACAAGCATTCTACGGTCAGCTAATGTGTTCTTGCCACACAGTTACTGCGAACGGCTGAAAGCAAGGGGAAACTACAGCCGTTACTTTTCCCAAGGACATGCAGCTCTACTGTATGAACATATAATGATGGCATCCTCTCGGGTAAAATATTCCGGAGGTAAAATAGTCCCCCATTCGGATCTCCGGGCGGGGACTACTCAGGAGGATGTTGTCATCAGGAAAGACAATACTGGCATTCTACGGATTGGAGCCTGGAATGTTAGATCCCTTAATCGGGTAGGGAAGACAGAAAATTTAAAAAGAGAAATGGATAGGTTGAAGTTAGATATAGTGGGGATTAGTGAAGTTTGGTGGAAAGAGGTACAGCATTTCTGGTCAGGCGAGTACAGGATTAGAAATCAGTTGGCGGTATTACAGGAGTAACTCTGATACTGAATAAGAAAATAGGAATGCCGGTAAACTACTATGAGCAACACAGTGATCGCATTATCGTAGTCAAGATAGATACAAAGCCAACACCGACCATAGTCCTCCCAGGGGGCTCACAGCTCTTTTGTGGGTAAGTGTGTGGCGCGCACGGAGCCCCGAGCCGAAGCGACCTTTCTTCCGTCCCAGGCCGCTTCCCTCTTTTCCCCGTGGTTTGTGCCTCCGCCCGGAGACGGGCGTTTTTATTCAGTCCAAGGTTTCTTTATCGCTTCCTCTGACTTCTCCTCTTCTTGGTCCTCTTCCTTTCTTGTTCTTTAGCCTTCCCCTCTTTCTCCTTGTCCTCTACTCGCCCTTTAATCCCTGCCTCGGCGTTTGAATTTCTCCCTCCTTCATCCCTTTCTCTGCATCCTCCTTTCTTTCCTCCCTGTGCCTGTCTGAAGGTCAACCCACGCTCTACGTAGCTAGTGACGGGGTAAGGCGTAACTCCCTGCCCCGGGTAGACATGTAGGGCACGTACGTACCCTCCGGTAAAAGCCGGGCCCAGGGAGGGGTGATTACCCGAGCTGATACCTTCCGAACATGCCGATTGGTCGCTCTGTCCGTTCTCGGGAGGTGTGACCTGAGGTGCGAACAGTCACCTAAGGCGGGTGCGCCCTCAGTGAGGGCCCCCACAAGGAAGGAGCGCGCCATCGGAGACGCCGGTAATCGTGGGGGACACCTCCGCCATGAAACCTTCCAAATCATCTATAACCTTGACCCATAAGCGAAAACATGATGATTCTCAGCCACAGAAAGTATTGCCTAACATTCCTAAGTTCCTGGTGGTATCACGTACTGAAGATAAGGATTTTTCTGCTGTAAATCCGTTTATCATTCAGAAGGGTGTCGATGCGATCGCAGGTCCCTTGAAGACCTGCTCTAGGCAGCGCAATGGGACCTTGTTGCTTGAGATTGAGACTGCGTTCCAGGCACAGAAGTTACTTCGGGCTACACTTGTGCACACTTTCCCTGTGAAAGTGGAGGCTGACCGCACCCTCAACTCTTCGTGGCGGGTAGTCTTCTCTAGATCACTGGATGGGTTATCGGACGAGGAGATATTGAACTATATGTCCAATCAGGGAGTTACGGCTGTTCATCGCGTGATGAAATAGGTAAACAATGACCTCATGCCGACTCGTACTGTCTTCTTAACTTTTGACAGGGTTGACCTACCATCTAAAGTGAAAGCGGGCTACGAAGTCATTTCCGTTCGCCCGTACATACCAAATCCTACGTCCTGCTTCCATTGCCAAAGATACAATCATACCAGTAAATCTTGTCCAAATGCAGTCAAGGGCACCATCTGTGGCAGAGACGCTCATGAGGGTGACTGTCTACCTCCATCCCCTCGCTGCATTAATTGCATGGGTGACCATGCTGCTTCTTCACGGGACTGCCCCGTTTATAAAGAAGAGCGGGTAATCCAAGAGATTCGCGTGAAGGAAAAGGTCTCAACCTATGCTGCTCGGAAGTTATTAGCGAATAGGAAGCCCGCTGTACTCCCGTCAGGTACTTAAAGCCAGGTCCTCACCTCCCCTCGACCAACTAAGGAGGTAGGCATTCAGACTTGCGATTTAACGTTCTGTGACACTGTCGTCAGGTCGGCTAGCCCGAAAATTGCTCTTTCGACCTCTCCGACCCCTTCTGCCCGTTCTACAGTGAATTCGTCGACCAGTTCACACACATCCCGGGCACCCAAATCCGCTGCCCGGAGTTCAAAAAAAGAGCCCGTTAGTGAAGATTTTCTCAAGACTCCCACTTCTCAATCGTCAACCGCTTCTTCTACCCCTCGTGCCTCTAAGAAGGCTCCCAAAAAGAACAGCCCCCCTCCCTTTCCCCGCCGCGGCGTGACTCTTCAGTCACGCCATCCAACAGCCTGCCTGTTCCTTTTTATCTTGTTTTCTTCTCTCATTTTTTTTATCATGGTGCTCCTTCAATGGAATATTCGCAGCATTCGTTCCAATCGGGAGGAATTAAAACTACTCTTTCGATTGCACTGCCCGCTTCTAGTCTGTCTCCAAGAAACTAAGTTACGTCCAAGTGATCGTGCAGACTTTCCCCACTACACCTCTGTGCGTTTCGACCTGCCACCTGTGGAAGGTATCCCAGCCCATGGAGGGGTTCTGATGCTCCTTCGAGACGACGTCTATTACCATCCCATTTCATTGCATACTCACCTACAGGCAGTTGCCGTCCGCATCACTCTATCCACATTTACCGTTTCCCTCTGTAATATCTATTCGCCATCGTCATCTGCCCTTACTAGGGCAGATGTGCTACACCTCGTTGACCAGCTCCCTTCACCTTTCGTGTTGGTAGGCGACTAATGCCCACCACCCCCTACGGGGTTCTCCGGCACCTTGTCCGATAGGCTCCCTTTTGGTGGACCTTCTCCAACACCTCGACCTTTTCTGCCTCAACACAGGTGCACCGACCTTCCTTTCAGACACAACACACACTTATTCCCACATACACCTCAGCTTGCCGGTCGGTTTGAGTGGTATGCACTTTCTGACACGTGCTCGAGTGACAATTTCCCTTGTGTCATCCACTTTCTGCATCATTCCCCATCTCTTTGTCCCACCAGTTGGAAAATTTCTAAAGCCGACTGGGGGCTTTATTCTTCTATGGCTGTTTTTCACGACCAGAATTTTCCCAGCTGTGACAGTCAGGTCGAATACCTCACAGAGGTTATTCTCACAGCTGCCGAACATTCCATACCTCGTACATCCTCTTCTCCACGTCGTGTCCAGGTCCATTGGTGGACTGCAGCCTGCCGCGACGCGCTTAGAGCCCGGCGCCGTGCTTTACGCACCTTCCACCGCCACGCAACGTTGGAGTATTGTATAAATTACAAACGACTGCGAGCGCAATGTCGACGTGTTATCAACGACAGCAAGAAAGCTTGCTGGACCGCTTTTACTAGTTCTTTTAACCGCTTTACTCTCTCCTCGGATGTTTGGTGTCGCCTACTCCGTTTATCCGGCATAAAGGTCCACTCCCCGATTTCTGGCCTGACTGTCGAGAATGCAGTCCTTGTGGACCCCGCTGATGTTTCCAAAGCACTGGGCCGTTCCTTTGCGGAGGTTTCGAGCTCTGCCCATTACCACCCTGCCTTCCTCCCTCGCAAACAGGCAGAGGAGGCACGGCCGCCTTCTTTCTACTCCTTTCATCGCGAAAATTATAATGTCGCCTTCACCATGCAGGAGCTAGACCGTGCTCTCGCCCTGTCCCGATCTTCTGCTCCCGGCCCCGTTTCCATCCATATTGAGATGCTGAAGAACCTCTCTCCTGCGGGCAAGTGCTTTCTTTTTAGTACCTACAATCGCATATGGACTGAAGGTCATGTTCCCACAAGTTGGCGTGAAGCCATTGTTGTCCCCATCCCCAAACCAGGGAAGGACAAACACCTTCCTTCCAGTTATAGCCCCATTTCTCTGACGAGCTGCGTCTGTAAGGTGATGGAACGCATGGTTAACGCTCGGTTGGTATGGCTCCTCGAATCTCGCCGCCTCCTGTCTAACGTCCAATGCGGTTTTCGTCGACACCGCTCTGCTGCTGATCACCTCGTTACCTTGTCGACCCTCATTATGAATAACTTTCTAAAGAAGCGTCAAACAGTAGCAGTGTTCTTCGACTTGGAGAAGGCATATGATACCTGTTGGAGAGCGGGCATTCTCCGCACATTGCACCATGGGGCCTTCGGGGCCTACTCCCTCTATTCATTGAAGCGTTTTTGGCGGATCGCAAGTTCCGGGTACGGGTGGGCTCTGTTTTGTCAGATACCTTACGCCAGGAAAATGGGGTACCGTCTTGAGTGTGGCGCTCTTTGCCATTGCAATCAATCCGATCGTAGATTGCCTTTCAGCCGACCTTTCCGGACCCCTTTTTGTAGACGATTTTCGAATGTATTGCAGCGCCCAGCGGACGTGTCTCTTGGAGCGTTTTCTTCAACGCTGTCTTGACCGTCTATATTCCTGGAGCATCGCAAACGGCTTCCGATTCTCCACTGAGAAAACGGTGTGTATAAACTTCTGGAGATACAAGGAATTTCTTCCACCTTCTCTACGACTCGGTCCTGTTGCTCTCCCTTTCGTGGAGACAACGAAATTCTTGGGACTCATGTTGGATCGTAAACTTTGCTGGTCCACACACGTGTCGTACCTGGCTGCCCGTTGTGCCTTAATGTTCTTCGTGTCCTCAGTGGCACGTCATGGGGAGCGGATCGTACCGTCCTGCTTCACCTTTACCAGGCCATTGTTCAGTCGAAGCTCGACTATGGAAGCCTTGTATACTCTTCCGCCGTCTCAACTCTATCCACCATCGTGGCGACCGGTGCATTTTATACCAGAACTGTTGAAAGTCTGTATGCCGAGGCTGCTGTATTACCCTTGACCACTCGACGTGACATACTCTTGTGTCGGTTTGCATGCCGCCTACGGTCGATGCCCAACCATCCCTCTTACAGATTATTTTTTGACGACTCACTCGATCGCCAATATCAGTTGTCTGCGATTGCCTTGCTTCCACCGGGAGTTCGGTTTCGCCACCTGCTACAGCGGCTCGATTTTACCCTTCCTTCCACCCTTCGGTTGAGCGAAAGCCCATTGCCACCGTGGCATCAGGCCCAGGTTCACACACACCTCGAACTTAGTTCGCTCCCCAAGGAGAGCACTCCGGATTTGGTATTCCGCTCGAGGCTTGTCGAACTCCGTTCGCGGTTCGATAATGCCATATTTATTTACACTGATGGTTCCAAGAGCACTGCCGGTGTCGGATCTGCCTTCATCGTCGGGGACAACCGTTTCCAATACAAACTCCCTGACCGGTGCTGGATTTTCACGGCTGAGCTTTTTGCCCTCCACCAGGCTGTTTTATATACCTGCCGCCGCCGCCATCCTTTTTATGTCATCTGTTCAGACTCCCTTAGTGCCCTATAGAGTCTTAAGGACCCTTTCTCGAACCATTCTCTTGTGCATCGGATCCAAAGCTCCCTCCAGTTGGTAGCAGTTGACAGCTGTCACGTTTCTTCTCTGTGGGTTCCTGGCCACGTGGGTGTGCCCGGGAATGAGACAGTCGACTTAGCAGCCAAGGCAGCAGCTCTTTTGCCTCGCGTGGCTACCTTTTCCGTCCCATCGGACGATGTTCAACGGGCTCTTCGCCGGAGTATTGTGTCGTCCTGGCACAGTGCGTGGTTTTCACTTACGGACAATAAATTGAGAACTGTAAAACCGATCCCGACCGCTTGGGAGACCTCCTCACGGCTCTCTCGGCGAGAGGAGGTCATCCTGGCCCGGTTGCGGATCGGTCACTGCCGTTTCAGCCACCGTCACTTTCTAACCACCGACCCTGCACCTCTGTGCTCCTGTGATGAATTGCTGACGGTGCGACATGTTTTACTGTCTTGTCCCAATTTTAATCATCTTTGTTTAGCCCTTCAGTTTCCGTCTACTCTGGAGGAACTTTTAGCTGATGACACACAAGCAGCTGCTCGAGTTTTGCGTTTTATCAACATGGCCAATCTATCTAAAGATTTTTAACCCTTTAAATTGTTTTTATCTTTCGTTATTAGCCTTCTTTTAATACTCTATCTGGTAGTTAGCAATTTTTTTGAGACCTAGCGAATCTCTGTTCTTGTCTGGGCGCTAATGACCTTAGCAGTTGTGCGCCCTAAAACCACAAAAAAAAAAACGACCACAGTAGTACAGGTTTATATGCCAATTAGATCCGCCGATGATGACGAGATCGAAGAAATATATGAGGAGCTAAAGGAAATTATTCAGACAATTAAGGGAGAGGAAAACTTAATTGTTATGGGAGACTGGAATTCGGTAGTAGGACAAGAAAGGGAAGGGTAGATAGTAGGTGAATATGGTCTGGGCAAAAGGAATGAAAGAGGAAGCCGCCTGGTAGAATTTTGTACGGAACATAATTTAGTTATAACAAACACCTGGTTTAAGAATCACGAAAGAAGGTTGTATACGTGGAAGAGACCAGGAGACACAGGGAGATACCAGATACATTTTATAATGGTAAGACGTAGATTTCGGAGCCAGGTTTTAAACTGTAAGACATACCCAGGGGCAGATATAAACTCTGACCATAACTTAATGGTCATGAATTCTAGGCTGAAACTGAAAACAACTGCAGAAAGGTACGAAAATAAGGAGATAGGACCTGGATAAACTGAAGGAACCTGAAGTTCTTGAAAATTTCAGACAGAGCTTTAGGCAACAATTGACAGAAACGGAGGAAAATAAAACAGTAGAGGAGGAATGGGTACCACTGAGAGATGATATAGTGAAGGCAGCAGAGGACAAAATAGGTAGGAAGGCAAGACCCTCAAATAATCCTTGGATATCACAGGACATACTAAATTTAATTGATGAAAGGTGAAAATATAAAACTGCGGTAAATGAAACAGACAAAATGGAGTACAGACGACTAAGAAATGAGATTAACAGGAAGTGCAAAATGGCCAAGCAGGAGTGGCTAGAAGGCAAATGATAGGATTTAAAAGAATGTAGAAATAGAGGAAAATAGATACAGCCTACAGGAAAATAAAAGAAATATTTAGAGATAAGAAAAACAGCTCCATGAATATCAAGAACCGAGATGAAAACCAGTTCTCAGCAAAGAAGGGAAAGCTGAAAGGTGGAAAGAGTATATAGAGAGGTTCTACGAAAGAAATGAACTTACAGGCAATATTGCAGGAAGGGGAGAAGAAGTAGATGAGGATGAAATAAGAGGTACTGTACTGAGAGATGAATTTGAGATAGCTTCGAAAGACCTAAGTCGAAACACGACCCCTGGAGTAGATGACATTCCCTCAGAGCTACTGAAGTCTCTGGGAGAACCAGCCATGACAAACCTGTTTCACCTGCTGTGTAAGATGTATGAGACAGGCGAAGTACCCTCAGAGTTTAAGAAAAATGTAATAATGCACATTCCAAAGAAAGCAGGCGCAGGCAGGTATGAAAACTACAGAACCATCAGTTTTATAAGTTATGGTTGCAAAATATTAACACGAATTATTTACAGAAGAATGGAAAAGCTGGTAGAAGCCGACCTCGGGGAGGATCAGTTTGGGTTCAGGAGAAAGGTAGGAACACGGGAGACAATACTCACTTTACGGCTTATCCTAGATGATAGATTAAGAAAACGCAAACCTACATATCTACCTTTTGTAGATTTGGAGAAGGCATTTGACAATGTTGATTGGAACAATCTGTAGTAAAATATAGGGAGCGTAAGGTTATTTACAACTTGTACAAAAAGACCGCGGTTGTCAGATTTGAAGGGCATGAAAGGGATGCAGTGGTTGGGAAGGGAGTAACACAGGGTTGTAGCCTTTCTCCAATGTTATTCAATTTGTACATTGAGCAAGCTATAAAGGAAAGCACGTAGAAATTTTGAGAAGGAATTAAAGTTCAGGGTGAAGAATTAGAAACATTGTGTTTTGCCGACGACATAGTAAATCAGCAAAGGACCTGGAAGAGCAGATGAACGGAATGTACAGTGTGCTGGAAGGTGCATATAAGATGAACATTAACAAGAGCAAAACAAGGGTATTGGAATGCAGTCTAAGAAAATTAGATGTTGCTGAAGGAATTAGATTAGGTAACGAGACAATAAAGGAGGTAGATGAGGGTTTTTTTTTTCTTTTTTTTTTTTTTTTTTTTTTTTTTTTTTTTTACTTGGGCAGTAAAATAACAAATGATGGTCGCAGTACAGAGGATATGCAGAATGGTAATGGGTACAAACGCGTTCTTAAAAAAAGAGAATTTTTTTAGCATCGAATATTGATTCAAGCCAAGGGAAGTCCTTTCTGAAGGCATTTGTGTGGAGTGTGGCCTTGTATGGGAGTGAAACATGGACGATAAACAGTGCGGACAGGAAGAGGATAGAGGCTTTTGAAATGTGGTGTTACAGAAGAATTATGAAGATTAGGTGGGTGTATCGCGTAAATAATGAATAGGTACTAAACAAAATTACCGCAGAGGAAGACCAAGAGATGGATAAAATAAGCAGATTCAGACAGATATAGATTGCCGTTCTTATGTGGAGTTGAGAAGGCTTGCTCAAGATAGAGTATTGTGGAGTTCTGCATCAAACAAGTGTCCGGACTGAAATATCACAACGACAACAACAATTAACTACTAAGAAACTCCTGTATTCTTGAAACCTGAGAGTGCTGTACACAACTTTGAATTGTAAAGCGCACAGGGTGAGAAGCGGAGGTCATAGACTTCTCTAGAGCCACAGGAAAAGAAAGCGAATGAAACAGAATACTCATTACTTCCGATAGACTACCTTTTAACTTCAAGAGACCGCATTTTCCAGTGACACTTGGAATTGCGTTCTGATAACCAGCTTCCCTTGTTTGTTTGCTGCACTGACCGTGGCAAGTTTCCTCCAGTTCAGTAAATGCAGTGTGCCCATTATTTCGACACGCCTTACTCGTGGCCCTGGAACCGTACGAGACAGGCGCGAGCTGCGATACACTTTCGGGGGTTACTTGTTACCCACACTGTGTTTGCAGTGTAATTCAACCTCATTGTAAGCGGCAGGCCTACGTTAAGGTGGTACAAATTCGATATAGGTACAATTCTCATAAACATAAATTTTCGCGCCATTTGTCAGTCTCGTAGTGTCTCGTTGTGTGGCGTTGTAGCGTGACTTATTTTCAATATTATTTAAGAAGCTTTGCTTCACACCTTGCCCAACAAGGTCGTTCTGCAGATAACATCCAAAAAAACCTACAAAAACTCCATTTTGCCAATAAGGGCATGAAACTTAACCTCCTTGAAGAAATTGAAATCCTCATAAATACAAATACAACATCCAACAATCTGCTCAATGATCAGACTGAGCTAAAAAACAAAATGTTCCTCCAAAATTTTGAGAAACTGCTAATGTAAAGAAATTAATTCACAAAAAGCCACTTCCTCCCTTTCTACCCCCCCCCCCCCCCCAAATAAAAAACCCCTCTCCACTCATGACAACTCTTTCATATGTTTTCTGATAAGGTAAAATCACTACTAAAGAACAAATACATAATTGCTTTACCCACATCTAAATACCTACCCCTTCAATCCTACAATAATAGAGCAACCAGATTCATACTGTCTTTAAACACAATAAATAGAACCTAGTCTACATTAATATTCTGGAACACAAATAGTGCATAAATTAAACATAGCAATAATACGAATTTTATTCTTGTACTTTAACTGATTGTATACATACATATTGAATAGAAAAGCTATGGAAACAATGCAGACAGTATTTATTATTCTCTTCTGCTGTTTATTACTGACAAAATTACTTGCTAAATAATCGACTATATCATACTCAAAACAAACTTACCTGTACAAAGAGTGTTATATCTTCGAATTAAGACGTTTGTAAAGAACAGCAGCTGTAAAAGCACATGTTGGACGCTGGTAAAGTGTTGTTTATAGTGCAGTGTAGAACCCAACAGAAAAAGTGATGTGTTACTGTGACTTAAACAAAAGAAGACGCAAGAAATGGAAATTAACCACAAAAATCCGGCGGTACAATCGCAATCCAGCATCCAACATGACGCTTAAAATGTTATTGTAACATGATCCATCTGATGATGAACCTGAAAAGGTTTGAAAACCGGTTCATGGAATAAATATCATTTCAAGTAAAAGTGACTGGAGCAGTTTTCTTAAATAATATATACCGCTTTGTGCTACGGAGAGAGAAATTTTTTCCCGTTAGGAGGTAAGTGAAGCTACTTAGTCTAACGAGCTCTTATAAATTTTCTATTGAAGAGTGACTAGATGCTGTACCCAAAATGCAATGTTTCTAATCACGAAGTATGCGTTAGTGCCTGACGGAAAAAGTGATTTTTATGTAGAAATTTGCCCTTAGTCAAAATTCTACTAGCAAGTGATCACAATAGTACCTAGTGTGGTACATTTTCGATCGATTTTTCTCAATTCTGTAACTTTTTTGTGTGTATATAGATACTTGTAATTGTCTAATATTTGTGTTACATATTAGTTAAACATCCAAGAACAAGTGCTATAATTAAAATTACATCTTTTCTCAATATATTTTTAGTTACAATAGCATTTGTCCGAAATGATAGAAATTGTACCACCTTACTCTATACTTCCAGTAACGTTTGTATTAGTCCGCACTATATTTTGTTTACAAAAATTGTTTTACTTAAAACTAATGACAGCAAGTTTACTTATTTAGCACAAAAATAATTAAAATAAAAGTAATGAATGAACACACACAACATAACAGTGTAACTGTGAGATTATCCCGAAATTTATTCGTTTGCAAACCGGTTTTCGGCTGTTATGCCATCATCGGGTAAACAATGGAAACTTCAGTTTCAAAGATCGTAAGTTGGTAGATATATAACTATCAAGGGAGACTAATACTTTTGTTTATAACTAACCTGAGGGAATTATTGTAATTCATGTTATGGTGTAAGTTCCTGAATGTTAAAATGTGTGATAAAATAATAAATTATGACATTATCCTAAGAAATATATCATGGAATAATAGAATTTAGCTGAAAACTGACCAAAAAATTATCTTCAACTGATCTAATGTCTGGAACAATAGAATCGTTGTGAATAAATGTTAAAATTTTAACTGGTTAAATAAAACTAGACAAATCATCTTAAACAGTTCAATGTCTGCAACGTGGAAGCGTGTGACAAAGTTGAATGAAATATCTGTACATATATGTTAAATTTTAACTGGTTAAATTAAACAACGGTTAACTATGGTTAATTTAACCCGTTAAAATTTCAACATATATGCGCAACGCTTCCATGTTTCCAGAAATTGTACCTGTTTAAGATAACTTTTTGGTCAATTCTTTTTAGCTAATTTCTGTTATTTCAGTTATATTTCTTAGGATTATGTCATAATTTATCATATTGTCAAATATTTTTTCAGTCAGGAACTTACACCCTGACTTGAACTACAATAATTCCTCGGGTTAGTTGAACAGATAGAAAAGGAACGGGATTTAACATCCAAAACGTGGGAACGCGTGACACACATACACGCAGTCAGTTCCAGATCGACGTCAGTGTGGTAAATATGTCTGAAAGTGTGCAAAATATAGAAGGAAAATTAGAGAGCCAAGTTGTGGGGACTATTCTCCTCTACAAACCCGTGTACAGTGTTCAATATTCATCTCACGTGAGAGGTTAACGCGTTTTTTCAATTACATTTCCAGCTATCAAAAGGCCTTAGCAAACGACCCGCTTTTAGTGTACTAACGTAAATCTTGGGAAAGGGAGGGGGGTGAGAAACAATGTGACGAACAGGATGGAGGGGGAGGGAGGCGTTGCCAAAGATTGTTGTGGATTACATTAGATCAGTTGTTCGCTCACTAGATCCGCGTGGATGTGGATATGGATTATGGAATTAACTTCTTCCAGTTGCTGACCCGCTATAGTGTAGCTAAATGATACATGATCTTTCTTCCTGTGTATTCACAGCACATTACACTTGTCTACATTGAGATTCAATTGCCATTCCCTGCACTATGCGTCAATTCGATACAGATCCTCCTGCACTTCAATACAATTTTCCATTGATACAACCTCTCTATACACTACAGCGTCATCTTCAAAAAGCGTCTGTGAGCTACCGATGTTATCCGCAAGGTCATTTATATATACCGTGAACAGCAACGGACCCACGACACTCCCCTGTGGCACACCTGACATCACTCTTACTTTGGAAGACTTCTCTCCATTGATAATGACATGCTGCTTTCTGTTACCTAGGAACTCCTCTATCCAATCACACAATTGGACTCATAGACCATATGTTCTTACTTTGTTGATTACTCGACTGTGGGGAACTGTATCAAACGCCTTGCGGAAGTCAAGAGACATGGCACCTACCTGAGAACCCGTGTCTATAGTCTCGTGGACGAATAGCGCGACCAGGGTTTCACACGATCGCCTTTTTCCAAACCCATGCTGATTCCTACAGAGCAGATTTCTAGTCTCCAGAAATGTTATTATACTCGAACATAATACGTGTTCCAAAATTCTACAACTGATCGACGTTAGAGATATGTGTAAATTTTGAGTGACATCCCGAAGCTTCTCTGTTTTGCTCATAAAGAGACCGGATGTTAGATTAGAAATGTTTGCTGTCAATGAGCCAATAAAATTTCCGCATCGTCCATCAAAATTTTCAACCGCCGAGGGGGTGATGAAAGACGGCTGTCTGCCGTCTTTCCTAGGGTTCTAACTTTTTTATTTATCTAAGCTCACTAGACGGGCATTTTTTTTTTTCCTAAACGAGAACCCCATTCGTTCGGAGGCATAAGGAATAGCATTTCATTTCATGTTTCTAAATGTTAGTTTCTGTAATACTGTGTTAATATTGTTGGGATTTTATTATGCTAATAATTTATCACTGTGTCTAAGAATGTGGCAAGATGAACGGTTTCTCCGTGACGCCTCTGTCGCTGTGAGAATGTGTACTTGCTTTATTCTGTATGTGCATGTATGAGCATCTTCTAGCATGGCAGTCTGAGTGTATGTATGACAATTTTCGTCGTCGACTGCTGGCTGCGCACTTTGCATGTCTGGCTTCGTGTCTATAGGTAGTCGTTACCAACCTCTGCTTTTGATTCTACCAATGAGGTTCCTCCTCCCCTTGGTTTCACGTTGGGTTGGAGATGCCCAGTTAGCGAGCCTTGGCAAGACGCGCGAGTTTCAGCTCTCCCCACCACCTCGCTTTTCCTGGGTTTTGCCGATTTCCGGTGGATTTCCGGCCGCTGGTTTATTTTTTGTGTTATGTGGTACATCCTGGTTCGCTGAATTTCGCCTACGATAGCGGCGCCTGCTTCTGCTTCGTATCAGCACGCTGAGTTGGGTGAGCTTTGCTTTGCTTCGCGCGTGTGAGTGGATGAATGCTTGTTGATTGTAAATCCTCCCCCCCCCCCCCCCCCTCCGACGATGTTCAGTTCAGATTACTGTATTTTAAATGGAAATGCATTTTTATGGTTTAATCAAATTGGTGCCCCCATTTGCTCATACTTGAAATGAATAAGTAATCTTAATTATGAATATTAGTTAACGAATACCTTCCTTTTTATTTAATGTTGTTTATCACCAATGCTGAGAACATATTCAGATGCAAATTATCATATTTTTAATTCCGTTGCGCCATAAATATTCTCGCAGCCACCTTCATGAAATAGTTTAGTTCGGAGTGGTTCGTATGTCATTGATTGTGTGTAATTTCGTGATCTACGACGTATGTTGGCCACCGTCTCTTTGTCTTCCTGCTGCTAAACTAAAATGTGAGTCAGTTCTATGTTCTGGTCCAGGGAACAAGATTCTGTTGCAGGAAGTAGTCAGTAGTTCACGCAAATCCTTTAGCTGGTTTTATGGCCAGAGTTATATGTCTAAAGTAAGCTTTTTAACCGGCTCCTTTCAGCCAGAATTAATTTTACAGTTAACGGTGGTCTTTCAAGAGGCAGTTGTTAGTATACCCAGTTCTCTGAGCAGGTTTCTACAGGATGTCTATGAATTTACTCCACAAATAATAGGCATTACACGCTTTTCTACTCTCAAAACTTTGGTCTGACCTAAAGACTTACCGCAATATATATAATATATATATATATATATATATATATATATATATATATATATAGAGAGAGAGAGAGAGAGAGAGAGAGAGAGATTTTAAAAAGGCCTATGATTCAATAGGCAGGCAAACATTATTCCACACATTAGAGGAATTTCGCATTGACAGGAAAACAAGGTCAATTATCCAACAAGCATTAACAGGAACAACCTCTAAAGTCAAATTCATGGGAGAAACATCTGAAGCATTTCACATCCTTACTGGTGTCCGCCAAGGAGATGGACTCTCCCCCCTTTTGTTTAACTTGGTACTGGAGGAAAGTGAGGACACGGGAAAAAGAAATTAAGGGAATTCAACTTGGAATTGAAAAGGAGCGGAGAATCAGGGTGAACTGTCTGGCTTTCGCGGACGATCTTGCTATTCTAACAAACAACAGGGAAGAAGCGAGACTCGCACTGGAGAAGCTTCATGAAATCTCACAGAAAACTGGGCTACAAATCTCTTATGAAAAGACTCAATACATGGAAAACAAGCCTGCAGTCTCCCCATCACAACCCAGTATGGAAAAGTGGCACAAGTTTCTCACTTCAGATATCTGGGAGAGATGATCCAACCATCAGGACTGAACTCAATAGCCAATCAAGAAAGGGTCTCAAGATTACAAAGAGCATATAAGCTAACTTGGAACCATTACAATAAGAAATCTATTTCTGTCAATGCAAAACTAAGGCAATACCACACAGTAGTCCCACCAGAGGTACTCTATGCTGCAGAATCTGCAGTGATTCATGGTCATTCGAAGATCAGAGAGAGTGAAAAAACAGGAAAGAAAGCCGCGGTGGAGTAGCCGAGCGGTCTAAAGCGCCTCGCTGCGGAGCGCGCGGTTGCTCGCCGTGGAGGTTCGAGTCCTCCCTGGGGCATGGGTGTGTGTGTTTGTCCTTAGGTTAGTTTACCTAGGTTTAAGTAGTTTGTAAGCTACGGACTGATGACCACGCAGTTTGGTCCGATAGATTTACAACAATTTGAACAACAGGAAAGAAAAATTTTCAAAGGAAAATATATGGTTCAGTGTTTAGGAAAGGAATTTGGATAAAGCGGCGAACTAGAGAGATTTACAAAGACATGGAAACAATAACGGACACCATCAGAAAGATAAGGATGAAATTTTATGGACATATCAGCAGGATGAATGAAACCAGGTTCACAAGGCAAATATTTGAGATAGTAAACAAGAGCAAAAACAAGACGAAGTGGATCACTGAAACAGAAGAGTATATAAAAGACCTGGGAATCACACAAGACAACATAAACAATAGAGAAGAGTTCAGGAACATTATAAAGAAACATAAACTTAAACAAGAAGACACAGAGAAAAGAACAGGAAAAAAGTGGTCAGAAGAACGCAAGACAGAACACAGTGAACGCATGAAGAGAATTTGGGAAGAAAGAAGTAAGATGAAGAAGTCATAATTACTCAAGTTCAATCGCTCTCTTTAAAGGGAATAATCGAAAATAATAATAATAAATTTCGGCACAAATGCTGTCATTAGGTGTCTTCCTGCAAAAACAGTTTCTGTTATCAATATGTAGCCAAGTACTAGATAAATAAAATTTATAAAATTTTAATTATATAGTGCAGTACAGGCTTTTGAAATATGGTGCTACAGAAGAATGCTGAAGATTAGGTGGGTGGATCGCGTAACTAATGAGGAGGTACTGAACAGAATTGGGGAAAAAAGAAATTTCTGGCATACCTTGACTAAAAGAAGGGATAGATTGGTAGGACACATTCTGAGACATCAAGGTATTGTGAATTTAGCGTTGGAGGGAAGTGTGTGGGGTAAAAATCGCAGAGGAAGACCAAGAGATGGATACAGTAAGCAGATTCAGACAGATGTAGGTTGCCGTTCTTATGTGGATATGAAGAGGCTTGCTCAGGATAAGGTATTGTGGAGAGCTGCATCAAACCAGTCTCCGGACTGAAGACCACAACAACAACAACAACAGTGCAGTACGTGCATAGGCTTTCGCTGCTTTAACTGACTATTCGATATTTATGAGATGTTTCTTTAATCTTACACTTCCATCTACGAATTTTAGTCAGTTATCTGTCAGTACCTTTAAATATTTTTTTTTTTATCAAAGAGAATAAGTTAACAGAAATGGCATAACAGCTTACCACCGATCAAAGATCGCACTATAATACTAAAGTCAACCAAAGGCTAAATAAGGAAATCCCAGTAAAACATAAATTTATCGTCTATATATCCTCCTAAAATTTCTAACAAAAGTCTTTAAACGCATAACAACATACACACAAGTAATAAATAAAATTATGCTATCTCTATTAACTTTTATATGTTCTCTTCAGAAAAAATTTTGTAAACGTACAGTATTGTGATGCACTGACAGATAATTGACTAAAATTCGTAGATGGAAGAGATGGAAGAGATAAAAGAACATCACATAAATATCGAATAGTCAGTTAAGTCACTTAAAGACTCAGTATGTACTGCACTGTATAACTGAAATTTTGTAAATTTTCTTTATAGCAGAAAATGTTTTTATAGGAGGACACCCGATGACGGCATTTGTGTCAAAATATATATCTAGTGTTTAAATAAATATAAAAAAATGTATTACTGTGTTCTGGACCGACCAATTACAATTATGTCAACGCGTCAATAATTTAACCGCACGACATCCAAGTTAAAAAACTGCAGGTGTTTGTATAGTTAGTGTGTCTATTAATTTAGATACCGATTAAAATGGTACTTACAGCAGTCAACCAAGCGTTGCTTGTGGGTTTCTCAATTCTCGCTGGTAGCTTTCGCCAGCAAGAGTCTTCTCCTTGCTTAAAAGGTAAAGCAGTCAACAATCCGAAGATTGGTTTGAACACCACAGTGCTTTACTAGGCACGGTCCTGTTTGGAGGTGGTATGCCGTTGCTTTCCTCCTACCTTCGAACTGACTTACCCAGCCAGTTATAGGACGACCTACAGTTTAACGTGGGTTCCGAACCACGGTGCCACTCGGTATTTTTCACATGAGCAACACTGCCAGAGGTGAAAGAAGTGGAAAGTGACAGATAAAAATCCTAGGCCCTGGCGGCGATCGAACCCGCGACCTTTGGATTTGTAGTCTGGCACGCTACCACTGTGCAACCGAGGCGCACTTGCTTATTAGGCCGTATTCATGAGACAATTGACTAGCGTCCACAAGAGACAAACAAACCATTGTACAGAAAGACACAACTGGTCGACAGCTGCCACGCTTATGTTGTGTGCCAAACTTTTTTTCCACATTTATACTAGATGACCCGATGAACTTCGTATCACTTACCTCTTAATATGAACCATACTAATTTATATCATATGTATTTTAGACCCAGCAGCTTCACAATGATATCATCGGATAGTCTAAATATCGTTTCGATTGTAGGCGGAAAGAGTGGGCAAATTACGCACATATGTCCAGGATAATGTTCATGTCACATTCGTGGAAGTTCATGGAAGTTTTAAACGATGATAAACGAACAGCAATTCGTTTTTATCTTTGGCAATTCATATACGGGTTCAAATCGTGTAAATCTTTCACGGTATATTTCTGAACGCACCAAACACAACTAACAAGTCATTATTTTACGCGTATTAATCTAAATTCTCCTCGCAGTTTTCCATATTTTATCACCGTTTAAAAACCTTCCCTTCCTGGACATGTGTGCGTGATTTGCCCACTCTTTCCGCCCACTATCGAGCTGATACTCAGACTATCTGATGATGCCTTTATAAAGCTACTGGGTCTAAATTACACATGATTTAAATTTTCGTATTTTCTGTCAACTATTCCTAGCTTTTACTTCATCCAAACCCTGCTAATGTCGAATGTGCAAAATTTTATCGCAGACGAATGGCATTGATATTTAATAGAAAAATCACTCTTTTTCTGAATTTTCCAATTATCCGGGAAACGTTTGCAGATTTTTGTTTCATAAGAACGTTACTCTTGCTTTGATCGTCAAATATACAAAATTTTATCGCAATCAGACGAATTATATTGATATCCCATTGCAAAAAACTCTTTCAGTTTCTCATGAATTTCCAAACTTTCCGGATAACTTTCCCAAACTTTTAGTTCATGAGAGCGTTCATCTTTCGTTGAACGTCAAATGCTCAAAATTTTATCGCAATCGGATGAACGGTTCTCAACTTATTGTGTTGAGTACACTTAGAAACAGATTGAAAAAGGAACTTGGTTCTAATTTTGCGACTTTCCTTTTTAACTGTCCCTATTTCTTTTAGTGAAAACTTTTCCAAGACCATAATAAACGAAACAAAAAAGAATTATCCCCTCTGTCGTGCGAATAGTCAGTTAAAGTGCTAAATTCAATCAAAAACACATTGAACAACGCACTTTCAGTTTTCCTCAAATTCTCCAATTTTTCAGGTAGATTTTACAAAAAAATTTACTTCATACAAACCTTGTCCTGTCAAGCCGTACCCAAGTGATGCTCTTACAACCAACTGGCAATTGATTTTTATTCATAGAAAAAAATCGCTTTCGGTTTATCCTAAACTTTCTTATTTTCCGGGCGACTTTTCCAAATTTTATTTGATGCGAAGCTTCCTCTTGCTTTCAACATGAAATGTACAAAATTTTATCGCAATTGGACGAACGGTATTGATAGCTCACTTTAAACATTCCCTTGACTTACACGAATATTTCAAGACTAAAATTAGTCAAATCGGTTGAGCCGTTCTCAAGTTTTAGCGAAACTAACGAACAGCAATTAATTCCATATACACTAGAAAACTGCATTTGCAACTGCTAACCTTTTTGTGTTATACCTGCAAAATTTTACAGATTATTGCTCATTAGTCGTGTGAAAATATTTTCTAAAACAGTGCGCAAGTTTATATTTTTCGCCTTGCTAAATGTTTGTAATGTAATTGTAATTGCGGTATGTTTCTGCGATACTCTTAGGCATTATTCAGTCAAAAAAAGCTTTGTTGTTCAGTTAGGAAAGGAGGGAGAAATGTTTAGAACGAATGAAAGTTCAAGGTGAAGAAATAAAAACATTGCGTGTTGTCCATGACATTGTAATTCTGTCAGCTAAGGAGTTGGAAGAGCAGTTGAACGGAATGGACAGGGTACTGAAAATAAAGTACAAGATGGACAATAAAAAAAACGGTAATAGAATGCAGTCTAAGAAAATCAGGTGATACTGAAGGAATTTGATTAGATAACGAAGGAATATAGATGGTATATGAGTTTTGTTACTTGGGCAGTAAAATAACGCATGATTGTTGCATTGAAAATGTTATGAAATAAAGAATAGCAATGGAAAGAAAAGTGTTTCTCAAAAAGACAAATGCGTTAACCTCGAATATCAATTTAACTGATAGGAAGTGTTTTCTGAAGACATTTGCGTGGAGTGTTGCCTTGTAAGGGAGTGAAGCATGAGCGCTAATTCTTCAGACAAGAAGAGTATGGAATGTTTTGCTACAGACGAATCCTGGAGATTAGGTGGCACTGAACAGAACTGCTGAGAAAATAAATTAAATGCCGAAATATTGTGGAAATTTTAATATCTCACACCTCTCCTACCCAAACACAGATTTGCTAAGGGAAAGACGTTTCTAACTAATTTAATTGTTGCTTCTGTTAAAATCCTTGCCTCTGATATTATCACAAGTGTAATAAAAATATCAGTAATGTATGATACGATCAAACAGAGTGAATATTCGTCTGTGAGGGCGTACTTTTCGTGCCACTAACTCATTAATCGTTATCTTGCCAAATGTGATGCCGAACCATCGTAAGTGTGTTATCTTGGCGCCCATCACCTGGGGAAAGGCCATCTTAATGATGCGAATGTATTTTAATCGCAAGTTGTTGATCTAAACGGTGATTGAGCACGTGTGAAAAAACATATCTTTGCTGTAGGAATGTTATGTTTTCAGTCACAATGTGTGCTAAATCGGAGAATAGAAAAAAGAAAATTGCGGCAGCATTAATATTGCTGATAAAGAGATTTTATTTCGGGAAGATAAACGTTTGCTAGCGCTCGTTACGGAGTGACATTGACCGCCCCGCTATCTGGTGGCCGAGGCCATCTGCTCTCCTCCCAGCTGGCCGCTGGCCGCTCTCACGTGGCAGTCCCAGGGCGTTCTGCCTATCGCTCTTCTGATGACGAGGCGCTCGTGGGGTCACGAAACGTCAGCGTGCATGCTGACGAGTCCGCATCCACATCTGTTTTTACGATTTCTGGAAATGTCCGCAGTTTTAAGCTTTGGGAATTACGAACTTCGGACTTCTGTTTTCATCTCGTATCGTCAATAATTTATAAACTTTTTACGAAATTTTTAAATAAACAAGTTTTTATTTGCCTACCATAGATTTATTACACTGTGAAAACGTTAGACTAACATGAAAAACGGATAATATCGACTTATATTGCTTACTAGCTGTAAACCAGGCGTCGCCCGGGTGTTTGTTTATACTGCACTCTCGTCGTCCAACTCCCCTTCCCCACTCTCTCTGCATCCATCTCCGTCTCTCCCATCTCTGTCTCTCCCATCTCTCTGTTCGTTTCTACCTTTCCCTCTCTCGGCAAATTTTCCTGCAAGGTACCCTCGCGTATCATACAAACATTTATGTACCCAGTGATCTTCCTCTTGCGTAAGTTAAGTACCCTCCACCATACACCGAACGACATTTTATACAGACAGTTACATTCCTCTTGTTTTTAAGGTAGACTGTGCAAAATTTAATCAATATCGGAACACAACTATAGATTTCTATGCAATAGAAACGCAGAGTGACATTGAAAAACGCATTTTGTTGTTCTGAAATATTCCAGTTTTATTTCATACAACCCTTACTCTGAGAATAACGAAAACAAAACAAAACAAAAAAAAAATTATTTGTGAATTCGGTCGAGCCGTTCTCAAGTTATGGCGAGACCAAGGTATTTAGGGATCCATTTTTATGTTGCAAAGTACTTTCTTAGCTGACGTTTTCTACCTATAAACTACATTCCTGCCAAATTTCAGCTTCAAAGGTGAAGTTCGAGTTCGTTCAAAAATGTTCAAATGTTTGTAGAGTCTATGGGACTTAACTACGGGGTCATCAGTCCCTAAACCTACCAACTACTTATGAACTACTTACGAACTAGGACGGCACAAACATCCATGCCCGAGGGGGGATTCGAACCCCCGACCGTAGTGGCCGTGCAGACCGTGACTGGAGCGCCTCAGTCCCCTCGGCCACCGCGGCCGGCTTCGAGTTCGAGTTTAGTCAGTGAGTGAGTGTCCTTTAGCTTTTATACCGACAGAGATTAAGAAATCAGATTGCTTCATTTTCGATGCAAGCGAATTAAGGGAGACTTGCAGACAAAAATAAGTAGTAACATGCAAATCTGTAATGCTAACTTTATTTGATACAAGGTCATGCGTGATGCGACAGTTTTACGGGATCTACAGAGAAACTTGTGAGCGGTAGACTTCTTTTCCTTTTATAAAACTTCATAAACGTCAGAAATTGCATGCAAACTTCGTTGTAGGTCCCTAACTACTCCCATTTTCCAATAACTGACACATACATCTGGGTATTCTCACGCAGCGGCCTGTCATTATTTATGACGTCATATCTCCTGAGCTATGTGCTCTTTTGTTTTCGGGTGAGGAACCTTCGTGAACAGTTCACCGAAGTTTCCTTGCAGTCGAATGAATGGTTTATGAACGCATAGAGGCCTTACAGGCAAACATTCATACAGGAAATGCCGTGTTGCGGTGGGCGCGGCCGTCTGCCGTCAGTGGTTCGAATCCCCCCTCGGGCATGGATGTTTGTGTCGTGTTTAGTATAAGGTACTTCATAAGTAGTTTATAAGTTTAGGGACTGATGACCCCGTACTTAAGTCCCATAAGCTTTACAAATATTTGAACATTTTATATAGATAATCGATGTTATGGTCTTTTTATCTTAGTTGAAGATAGCTGATGTGTCTAAGTTAGTTGGATACGGTAGTTGAATATGCTAACTTGCTAACAGTTTGTTTTTGTGTCGTCCATGTATCTCTTAATAGCTGAATGAAGAACCAGGCAAATACGAGGTATTTACATTTTTAATCTCTACCTATATAAAAGAGAAAGGACACTCACTGACTAAACACTAAATCTCGAAAACTACTTCACATATGAAGCTGAAATTTTGTGCGAATGTAGTTTGTAGGTAGAAGACGTCAGTTAAGAAAGGATTTTTCGATAGGGCAGATAGTTCAGGGGGATATGACATCATAAACAATGCAAACTTCCCTGTCTTGCGGAACGCGATAGTATGACTTTATCAGTCCACTATTTGAGAAGGAGAGCACTTAGCGACTTGCAACAAACTTTAAACATAATTTCAAACATTTGGGAAACTTTTTGCACGCTGAAAACCATAGCAAAATGATGAAAGGAAAAACGTTCCTCGCTTACTGCTTTTCCGCTGTTCACGGAGTAAAACTACGGCAATCACTGTAACATTGCATACTATAATTTCTACAGTAAATGTTGAAACAGCAGGAAATTTTAGACACAGTATACACACATACAGCTGACTGTATATTCTAAATTGTATCACAGTAGGACACGTAGTTCATGAGATATGAGCACATAAATAGTATAGTTAATGGAAAACCGCCCCATCACGCACCAAGTTTTAATCTATTGCTTCATTACTACCAATTGTATTCGCAACAGATTTTTCGGACATACAGCACTTACACAAATTAATATATACCTGAAAAACTATTCAATTGTACAATATATAACAATAAATATGAGATAATATGTACTGCGAAGGGTAAAAACTTTTCACATCAGGCATCACGTTTTATTACATTTGTTACTTACTGCTAAGATGCTCTTGTATTCCAGTGAGCTTAAGGATATTCCTGAAAGATGGCAGTGCTGTTGAAATTCTTGAAGCAGCTTTGAACTGTGAAGCGCGTACCGCTGTAGGAAGAAGTAAACAGACCTCTATGGAAGGAAGGAGACTTAGGCTTTAACGTCCCGTCGACAGCGTGGTCGTCAGAGACGGAGCTGACGCTCGGAGGTTTTGGTAAGTATGGGGAAAGAAATCGGCCGTACCCTTTGGAAGGAACCATCCTGGCATTTGCCTGGAGAGATTTGGGGAAAACACGGAAAACGTAAATCTGAACCACTATCCTCCCGAGTGCGGGTCCAGTGTGTTGTGTATGTCGCCAATGCTTCAGCCTCCTCACTGGGTGTTGCTTACGGCCACGTTGCGAATTAAACGGAAGCATGGCTGTAACACATCGTTTGTATTGTGATCACTGCCTTTGCTTGTTTGGATACTGTACTTGAAATTATGTGCTTTATGCAAGGCAGCCTTATTTCCTACATACTCTCTGACAAATATATCACGTTTATAGAAGAAAAAAGGAGATGGACAGAGAAAGAAGCGATAGGAGAAGTACCGACCCAAGGTTTGAAAAATGGATAGATACCCGAGCAACGCCGGGTTTTCAGCTAGTCATGTAGGTGTGATGCAGAGGTACGTCGAATAACTGCTTTTAGACACTTAACAGGTGGTGGTTGTACTTTGTAAATGGTGAAATATTTGATGAAATGTTGCATTCTCGACTACTTTGATAGGTAATGTGCAAATGACATGCCTATTATAGTTTTATGGGTTAATTATTCATACCCAAATTAGAGCAAGCCGAAAGAAAAATTATATGTAATATGGAAAGGAATGTAGATAAAATTGTGCTATACAAAATAAAATAAATAAATAAATAAAATAAAAAAAATAAAAATAAACAAGGAAAACGTACAGAGAAGTCGGCAAAAAGTAAACAGGGCCTGATAGAAAATTACGTGCATTAAATAATAATAGCACTGAGTGCTACTTAATAATTTTCATGAAGTTATCTTAATGCAAATATCTCGTTGCGAAATCGCTCCACCTTGTCAGAAAAGAGCCTTACATTCCTACATTTCGTGTCCCTGTGCAGACGTATTTCGGAAATTAGCAAACATCATTCATTTAGGAATACCTTTTGAACAGACTCCAATAGTCAGTAATTTATTGAAACAAACGTGCGTGTATTTGCGCTTCGGTTCGCTCTTGTTGCGTCTAACACACTTGAAGCCCCAGCCTTCCTGCCTGCAAACGTCGCGCCATCGGCTGCTTCAGTTCGGGGACAGGCGTCTGGCTCCTCGCTGCGGCGCCGTGCAGCAGCGCTGTGTGGACGAGGCTCCAGGAGGACCCACTGCAGCCGCTGTGCTGCGGTGTGCCGAGGACCCAGGCGACAGCAGAGCGTCGCTGTGGGCGCGAGCAGCTGACCACTTAGCGACGTTCGTGGCCGGGCGCAGTCAGGCGCGCCAGGTGCAGTGTCCACCTGCCAGCTGACTGCTACGATTCTCACCTGCAGAGACCTGTGTCCGCGTCGGTCGCAGTTCCAATCACTCTTCCCCGTATTTCCTTGACGTCAATTTGCAGCAGGGTTTTAGAACGTATCCTGTATTCAAATATTATGAATTATCTCGAACAGAATGATCCATTGGCTCAAAGTTAACACGGATTAAAAAATATCGTTCGTGCAAAACACAACTAGGTCTTTACTCACACGAAGTGACGGGTGCTATCGACAAGCGTTCGCAAATCGATTCCGTATTTCTTTATTTCCAGAAGGCTTTTGACACCGTACCTCACAAACGGCTTTTTATCAAAATGCGTGGTTATGGTATAACGCGCCCAAATTTGCGACTGGATAGGGGATTTCCTGTCAGAGAGGACACAATTCGTAGTAACCGATGGTAAGTTCAAATGTTTGTAAAGCTTATAGGACTTAACTACGGGGTCATCAGTCCCTAAACTTACAAACTACTTATGAACTAGCTAACACTAAGTACGGCACAAACATCCATGCCAGTAGTATGTGGGTCACTTGGGAACACCCCCCTCTTCTAAGGTTAAATTCAACCATAATTTTATTTATCTTTTAAGGTCCCATATAACATAAAAAATTATTTCACAATTTCTTTACTTATGCTCTAAGTATACCTTAAACCAATTTTATTTTTAATGCTTAAAACCAACCACACCCTGTCCAATGAAGTTTCTAAAAGTAAATCTTGGTTAAGGTGATCAAAAGTAATGCTTACGATCAACTACGAAAAATTTACAACATTTCATTAAAAAATGTGGTTCAAAGTAATCTTAAAACGCATTCAAAAATGTCGAGAAAGATTAATCTTGCTTAAGATTAAACTCACCCATAAAAACTATTAAAAATTATGGTGAAATCATCCACTTTATTTAAATGAAAAGTAACAATAAAAAGGGTTAAGAGATGTGGCTAATCTTATCCATAAAATGTAATCGAAGATTTTTTTCAAGAATTATTCCTATACTTAACCAACACTCTTCTAAGGTCCTATTAACCGTAAAAAATTATCTTAATCTTATTTAATATTGTGGTTTGTGTCTTGCCTTAACTTATTTTACCTATATTAATCTTATTTAAGGTGAAACCTTACCTTAACTTATCTTACCAGTTATAGCCTCTTTTAACCTTAACTTATTATCTTAATCTGTTTTAAGATTGTGTCTACCTTAACTTACGCCAGTACTCTAGCTATTATTTTTGTATTTATTTGTTGTCTAATACCCCCATGGCATCGTATCGATAATATTATCTGTTTCTTGACAAATCATTCTTTTATTGAAATCTAACCCAAAGAGTTTTTGTTTACTAAATTCTTGGTCTTTACATCTCTTTTTATCATGTTGTATTTAATAGGTTGCTTGTTGGTTACTTCAAAGTATAAATCGTCAAGATTATTCTTATTGTAAGCTATTTTGAATGAATCAAGCATTACTACAAAGCTCTCTAAAGTTATTTTACTTATGTCTTTACCTGCTTCTATAATATACTTTCTAATTAGTTTAGCTTTGTTGCTTTCTTCAGTCTGACCTATCTCACTATTAGGGAGATGTTTGTTAATCATTTCTTTCATAGTATTCATATCTAATGCTTTGGAGTTCTCATAGTTCAACGTAAAACCTTTCACCTTCATCATCTCTTTAGCCTTGCTCGTCGCGTACCGTAGCTCTTAGATCCTGTAGAGATCCAATCTGTGATATAATCATGCTTCCCCAGTTCATCAGTCCATTCACCCAACATACAACCTGTTTCAACGGTGTTACTTCCATAATCTAGGTAAACAACACTATCTGTATCGTAGTAGACAACATTTGATCTTAATTTGTCCAGCATATCGTAAAGCCTTAGTCTTGCACTTGAAGTAGTGAATACTGCTATAAACGCATTAGTGGATAAACTATCCTCAACAAAATGATATTTATACTTATAGGTGACTTGTACTATGTTGTCATTAATAAATATCATATTGCTTATATGAAGCCTATCATCCAACATTATTTGGTACCATCTTTTAACATCCACTACATACTCACTCTGGGTCAAGTTTTGTCTTTGTCCAAATTTACCCCACAAAGAGTTTAAGCAAATCTTTGAAACGGCTCGCTTACCGGGATTCGGAAGCACCGCTTCAGGATTCAGATCAATATCAAGGCATTTCTTAACAGCTGCGGTGTACTCTACAATAGTTTTGAAGTCTTCTTTCCACCCACTCGTTTCTAGCTTTATTTTCATAAAGTCCTTAACGTATCCTTCAAAGAGATCTTTACTCTTTTCTTCGAAATGCCAAACCTCGTATACTTCTACCACCTTGTAGCCCTTTTGTATAGCTGTGTTAACTTCGTCTGCGGTCCATGTTCCTATTATTGCTCTTTCACTATCAGAGTGCTGACAAACACCACATTTCTCCTCAAAACACTTTCCGCACAACCCAAATATCAGCTTCTCCTTCTTGAAAGGCAGTACTGGACGGTAAACCTTACGCGGTGCTAATACCTTGCACTTAATCAAACCGTACCACTCACCGTTGTAGCTCTTAGGTTTGTATATTTTTATAGGGTGGCCGACTGGGTAGTAATCGAAATACTGGACTGTTGGGTAGAGACTGCATTCATCTATGTATCTCATTTTTTTATTCTGCACTTTAAGCTTGCTCGCTTTAGTTCTTCCTCCATAGAAAGCATCTCTAGGGTTCAG
Source organism: Locusta migratoria (assembly GCA_026315105.1). Taxonomy (NCBI): domain Eukaryota; kingdom Metazoa; phylum Arthropoda; class Insecta; order Orthoptera; family Acrididae; genus Locusta; species Locusta migratoria. Next base: position 366,258,741 of record CM048751.1, on the reverse strand, counting down.
TGGCTTTACTACGGGTGTACACTTACTCAACACCGATTTGTATTCTTTGTTTTTAACCCATTTACATTCCCACATTTCGATCAAGTTATACCCTCCACTTAAAATCTGATCACTTCTTCGTTTGGTCTTCTCCCTCAAGTCTCCCATAGTCTTATTGTTGACATTGTTGATACTATCTTCTTGATAACAATCAGGACAACCGTACCAAAAGCAACCATGGTACTGATACACAGTATTAGTCTCTTTGTTGAATCCGTCTACCTTTGCTCCACAAATCATGACTTCACCACCATTCAAAACGTGCTGTACGTTCTCAAATGTGTTTAGCCACCCGATTGTAGCTTCACTATACATTTCTTTCTTATCAATTTTTATCACAGCCATTGTATTTCCTGGAGATACTTTGACCTATAAATACCCATCCAAACACTGGCAATTGTAATGTACTGAAAAGGATCGATGTTAGCAATCTCTAAAAAATTTTTCCTCAGCTCTAGGCAACCTCTACTCAGAATATCTACGTCAGAGTTACAGTAGTCCATAAATTCCTTTTGAAAGTCAAATATATAGTTTTCTTTAACCTTTTGGTGATACCACTCAAGGAACTCTTGTCTAGCATTCGCCTTCATCGTATCAATTCCGTAGTATTGGGTATCAGGTATAGGCCCAACATAGTTTTGATTATCTCGTGTATTGAAAAAATGGGGGAAGTAACCTTTCTTAAGTTCTTTCAGTCCGAATGTTTTTGGAAACTCACTCAGAGGCGAAGCTACAAAATTATGGCTATCGATAATCTTAATCAAACTGTTTACCTCGAGCATCATTAACTTGGTTCCATTGTATATAGTGTACGGTTTCAACGTATTCTCCACACAGTATTTTAAAATGAATTGAGAGTCATACCCTTTTGCGTTGTGTGCGATGGCGGTGTACCCTTGATGGTTCTTAGAAATCAGCCACTTACAGAACTCTTCATTCGTCCTGAAGCTTAATTTGGTCCCGTCGATGTAATGTGCAACTACCAGGTTAGGGATGTGGACTCCGCTATCATGCTCAGCTTCATAATCTAACCAAATATACTTCTCTGTATACCTGCAACCATTTAATAGCGTTACAATTTCCGTCAGTGTGTTTGTGTAGAGTACTTTGTACTCTTGTTCTGAAATGTCTCCATTACTAAATTGTTTTCGAAGCCTAATGAGTTTTGCATTTTTCGTACGTTTATCTTCGTTTTTGCATGCAAAATGTTCTAAAAATCTTTCCTTATCTGCCGCTGTGCAGACACACCTTGTGCCACACTTCCCACCTTTCTGTTGTTTATTCTGTAGGTAGCATTGATGTTCGCCAGTCTTACAAGGTTCCATGCAGTTAAAGCAGAAGGAGTATCCACATTTGTGTTCCTTAGATCTCTGAAGAATCATATTACACCCTCTGCACTTGCAAACAGCCTTACAAACCTCAGAGTGATGATTCAAACATTCCTGGTTATAACAATATCTATTGCAAGCTTCACAATAAACCTTAGCTTTATCTTCAAGAGAGTGTGCAGGTTTCTTACACAAAATACACACCTACCTCTTCTTCTTACACTTGTGCTTATCCTTGTTGTTGTAAGGTGAGTTACAAGTATCACAGTAATATACACTACCCAAGAAAGCTTTCATACTGTTTACAACATCAAAGTGGTTCCCGTTTTTGTACAGATAAATTTTTGTTTCCCTGTCCTCACCCGAGAATATAACTGAATTAAAATTTTCGGCACATACAACCTTTATTTGAATTTTCAGTAACTTTTCTACATTCTTTATGTCCTCTAATGTGAAACCCTCTTCATTGTAGTTACCAAGCCTCTTGCACAACTCTTCAGTTAACTCTGTTTGAATTTTCCTACCCATTCTGACCTGCTTCATATCCATAGGACTCAGTTGCCTACCGAGAACTTCATTTGTGTGGTAGGTCAGGGCTGTTACGATGGCTCGCGGGCAGCACAAGTTATCTTTGTTCTTTATTTGGGTGATGCATCTTTTGGTTCTCACATCTTCAGACAGATTTATAATTTTCGACCTACCTTGACCTCTATATTCAGAATCTTAATATTGAACCTGGTTTGTGTGATATTTAAGTTGTCGTTAGAAGATAGAATTCTGCCTATATGGCTCATGAATGTTCTAGCACTGACGTCTGATTGAACCACAGTCGAAATGTCGTGGTGAAAATTCGGATTACTTGCTACTACTGTTAATTTATCTCCTTTTTTGTAGTTACCCTTCTCTTTGGCCAGTTTAATCATTGCGTTGATGGCATTCTCAACTTCCATAATCTTATCAATTTTTATGGCGTAATCTACTTCGGTAGCATTAAACTTCTTAATGAATCGCGAGTTGGTCTCTGTGATGGTGTATGGTGGCTTGCGTTCTTCCTTAGGTGGTTCTATCAAGTCCTCGTGGAAGCCTAACTCTTGAGCTACCTTATTACGAAAGACAATGTCTTGCGTCTTCAAAATGGATTCGATTATTTCAGCCTTCCTCATCCTAACAGTCACCTTAATGTTTTCACTTCTACCGATGTTTATAAGCTGTGGTACCCTTAGCTTTTCCAAATCCTGCTTCTTGTACAACATGCCCTTAGTCTTTTCCAAAGCTTCTTTAAGTTGTGATTTCTTCATTTTCGAAAATCCACTAAGATTATAATCTTTAGCCATGGTTCTAAGATCTTCGCGGTATATTTTATACTTGTTGTGCTCTTCCTTCTCTTCATTGTTTGGGTCATTCTTAAGATGGCTCTTTGATTTCAAGTGCATGGACCAGTTGTTATAAGTGATGTCCACCCCACACTTGTTGCAGTGTTTACCTGCATAGTTATATTTATTTCCTTCCGATATATTTATTTATTTACCGATTTATTTTATTTAAAAAAAATTAAATAAAAATTCATTTTTTTAATTTCGAAAAAATCTTCTTACTACTTGCTACCAATAGTTTTAAGGTTTCGTAGACCTTAAAAATAATTTCTTCACCTAATTTAGTCAGATTGTGGTATTATTTCAACCATCAACTTTTCAAATTGTTTTTCTATTTGCACATATCTTCACCTATTTCACTGAGCGCTATCTCGTCTTCTACTAATTCTACTATAGTTAACTGCAATTGCTGAAGCCGTCTTACATAATTAAAAACGATGTCTCTTAGGTTTCCTGGCACCTTACTTATGTCAAACAGAGGTAGTTTTGAACTATCTCCACGAGTCATAATAAACGTCATGCTACAAGGATGTGTTATTCATTGTTATTTATTATATATATTATTCTGTTAGTACAATGGGACATTATCAAAAGAAAAAAAAATCCCGAATTCGATTTAAATATACATGGTTTACTTCTATTCTTACAAAACCCGTTACTATCAGCACTTAAGAATTAATTTTTGTCGAAAACAGCAAAACCTCGGCGCCGAGGAAACCTGTGGGGTCTTTTGTCTGTAACATTTCTTCGGCGTTGTCGTTGTTCTTCTGCCCCACAGGTTTTTTTTTCCTCTTTGCTACCACGTCTGGTCCCATACTTCTTAGCAGATGAGGGAGAGCGGATCAGTGCGGACGTCTCATGACGTCACTCAAAACTCCACGACGAAAACTTTACTAAGTTTTTTCTTCAGAAAGGTGGCCAGTCTTCCTGACCAAACGCGCTGAGCTACCGCGCCGGCGAAGCAAATGCATTTGAGCAAGCTATTAATCTTACTCTCTCTCTCTCTCTCTCTCCCTCTCTCTCTCAGCATTACGCTTCATCCGACTTACCGCATATTTTTACTTACATTACGTAGTGTAACATACACAACAACACCCAAAAACTACAATTTATTAGCGGAACATTTACGTTTAAGTGAATAATATACATTTACTGGCGGAAGTAAAGTTGTGAGGCGGCATCGTGAGTCGTGTCGGGATAGCACAGTCGGTAGTGCGCTTGCCCGCGAAAGGCAAAGGTCCCAGGTTCGAGTCCCGGTTCCGGCACGCAGTTTTAATCTGCCAGTAAGTTTCATATCAGCGCACACTCCGCTGCAGAGTGAAGTTTCATTCTGGAATATACATTTAAGTTAAAATATGGCGCTAGAGCAGCGCTGTTGTGACTAATGCAGGCACTCGTGGCATCGGCGGACCGACCTCCTCCGCTGGCCTCCCAGGCCGCTATCGCTACCGCAGAGGCCTCGGCAGTGAAGTGAAGCTATCGCAAGAGGCGAGGGAGGGGCGCGGCTGCTCGAACCAGCGTCAATGAAAATACGGAAGAATCCACTCCTCACCCTTTATTTAAATTACTATACACACTTAAAATTCAATTTTTTAAATTCTTGGATTCGAAATATTTTTATAATTTCCTTTCAAATAAATGAACATAATAATTCTATTATCAATATTATCCCTAATATCTGCTCACAATGAAACAGCAATAAAATATTTGCACAGCTTTGGGTACTTGGACTATCGAGAAGATCAACTTTCTCAACTGAGTGAAGAAGCGTACAAAGATGCACTTACGTTATTCCAACAGAAATATCATCTCGTGGCTAATGGTGAGCTGTCTGATGGAACTTTACAATTAATGAAGAACCCGAAGTGTGGCGTGGAAGATGACGTTTTAAGCTTTACTACGCACATCTACAAGTGGAATAAGAAGAATATAAAATGGCATTACTATCTCGCAACTAGAAAAATGTTACAGGTGGCACAGTCAGCATTTAAAACGTGGCAAGAACACACGGATCTTACATTTGAGAACAGCAACCAAAGTCCTGATATTGTCATTTCGACTAAGAGAGGAGCCCACCGACGCCAAAACTCAGCCCTACAGTTCTGTCAACGAAGTTTTGATGGTAGAGGAAACGTATTAGCTCATGCCGACTTTCCTAACTTGTACAACGACCCCATTGAAATCCACGTTGATCAGGATGAATACTGGTACATGGAAATTGACGGTAACACACCTTCTTCACAGACAAACCTGTTTGTTGTTCTAGTTCACGAGATTGGTCACACGTTAGGTATGGCGCATTCAGATTTCTCTGAATCGGTGATGTACGCCTTTTACAGTAGCACTATCACCACCCTGTCTGAAGATGATATACGCGGTATCCAAAGTTTATATGGGAAACGTGCTTCTAGCGATACTGAACAGCGCCCTACTCCTACTCCGGCTTCGCCCTCAACCGAAGCAGTCCCTGTAAAGGCACCTGAAGCAGTTTGGAAGTTCTGTAATTGTGAATGAGTTTCTATACATTTTTATGGAACGTGGGTTTGGATGACTGCTCTTAATAGTCATGACGAGCTTTCAAAACCGCAACTAATCACAGACTGGTTTACGTTTCTACCTCAACAATTCAAATCTGTATCTGCTGTTTTTCAGAGACCATCAGGTGAAGTCGTTCTGATTATTAATAACATGTATCTGATATAGGGTTGCGACAAAATTCTTTTGTACATGGAGCTGTCAACACTTACTGTGGCAGAACCTTCATTTTTTATGACCATATATATTTTGCTGAAATAGATGAATGTAGCTTTAAAGCAAAGGTTATGGTGTTATCAGTAAAAGCTTCCCAGGGGTACCTTCAGCCTTTGATTCTGTTTTTAGATACATAAACGGTTTGCTGTACTTCTTCAAGGATGGAATATTATATGAATACAATGAATTCTCAAACGTACTAGTAAGAGCAGGTAAATTCGATCTTTCTTTATTTGGCTGTCCCAAGAAGTCGTCTTCGTTTAGGGCACTAGTGAAGAGCTTAAAAGATGCTGTGACTCAGTTAGAGAAAGAGACCGGCCAGCAACAAGAGAACTTAATGTAACGTCCAAACGTCCCAACGTCAACGTCCAAACGTCCCAACGTCCCAACGTCAACGTCCAAACGTCCCAACGTCAACGTCCAAACGTCCAAACGTCAACGTCCAACGAATAATTTTATTATTTTTCCTTAAATAAATGTTTGCAAAATATGATCAAAAGCTTGTGAAGCAAGCAAAAAAGAACAGAAAGAAATTCGACCAAATCAAAGATCAGTTCAAAGAATGGAAAATTAAGCCTATAACTGAATACGAAAAATACAAAAAAGAAGGCCAACCAGTTATCGATAAATTAGATGCAATAGGGAAAGACGTAATTGATGCATTAGAAAAAAATCGTGAGATTGAAAAGCAGCTACTACCTTACGATGGGCAATATGACGATATGTTCCCTATACCACCTACTCCTGAGGTAACATCGTTTGAGAGAAGCTTATTTGTTGATGACCCCATCACACCAAAGACACATAAGAGGTTGGAGCCTATGTTGGAACAAATTGAAGACGAGGAACGGCAGAAGATTAAGGCTGTTTCAAACTACAGAAACTATTTGCTGCCTAAAGGCAAAATATAATTACACCTGATGTATGGTTGCTTTCATTGACAACTGACGTTGAAATTCCATTATGTATGATACACATATTCCATAGTACATGTTGTTTATCGCTCTAATGTGTTACGATTTCCTGAGGTTTATGTGGAGGCGAAACAGGTCAAAAATATCATGTAATTCATACATTGAAACACGTCCACATAACGTGTTCCATTTAATTGACTCCCCATGAACAAATGTTGACAAGCTTCAGACTTTTTTTTTTTTGTGTGTAGCAAGACACTCCACTCGCAATATGCGAGATACCAGGCATTATATATTGATTTAGTTCTATCTGTATGTAAAATTCTAAGTGTCTATGTTGTACATGAGGCCACAAATATGTATTAGTGTGTACTGTGATGTGCTCCCACTGGCCCTGGCTTCCACTGAATGAAAGAAACTTTGTATGTAAGAGAGTTTAGGAAGTGCTAGGCGCGCCTCGTCTGTTTTGTGTCGTCGTTTCTTTCAAACGCTGGGTGTCGAATGTTTCTGGGCGAGAAGTAGGTTTGCCAACTGCTGAGCAGAACCCAGTCTTAGCAAAGATTCCTAATGTAGCTTGCTCTTAACCTCCTTGGCTGGGGGTTGGTCAGGTTACCTGCCTGACGAACGGTGACGCTCTCTGGGCTCTGGGTAAGTACCTCAGGGTTTGGTTCTGCTGTGGCCTCGTGGCTCAACTTAGTTCAGACTCCATAGCCGTACTTATGCCTTTTCGCGAGTTTCATTCCGGGAGTAGCAGCTACACTATGTGTAGTAGTGAGATTTTGCTTAATTTCCTACAGGATTGCTAATTTTATGTCGATTTTTGCTGGAATCTGATTCAGAGGCTCTGATGGTGTTTCGTTAGCATAGTTCTTGCACTTTATAACTTTTAAATCACTTCTTTGCCTGTTTAAATATGTTCAATGTCTTTCGCATTCTTATCGTAGTTGAGTTCTAATATTTTCGGGTATTCGCGGTGCCTATACTGTTTGTACTTTGTCGACAGAACACGTGGACGATATCAGACTAAGCCTTCAGCTTTTCCACCATTCAGTGCACATGAGTGGTTAATAATTGTATAGCTAATTTGCTAAGGTGTTTCCTAGTGAGTGTAGCATGATAATTTCCCCGAAAATTGTCCATTCTAACCGTGGAAGGAGAATGGGCAACTCTGATAGATAGAAAAGTGAAGGCAGCAGAGGACCATATAGGCAATCTGTAACCTTGCTTATCTAATAGATACCATTCCTCCGATCAGAAAGAATGGTTACACGATATATTTCGCGATCTTATTCTCTTCGAAATTGATTTTGTTAACTTTTGCATATTTTGTGTTCCGATTTTGTAGAGTGATGTATTGATCTAGCAACTTTAACCTTCTGTAGTTACCTTCTTCCTGTGCTAAACGAACGCCAGAGCGACCGGTTTTAGATATTATTTAATGAAATCCTGATTTAATGTATAGTTAGTAGTTCTAGGGAAACTTTAACTTCCGTCTGTACACCACACTTTGTGGTCTTAATCCAAGTGCGTTTGTTTATGATAGTTTATCATGAGCCTAAGCCACTAGCTTCACACATTATGGAAGCGAAGTACTCTTTCATTGTGCACGAGTGAACCTTCGATCTGCATTCTCCACATTGCTTGGCTGTCGTCTTGGTGTATTGGTGTCGGGTGCTTGGTAAGTACCTGCATGGCTTGGCGTATGAATCTGTGTGTGAATGTGCTGCAATTCCTCCGTTCCCCCTACGAAACATGATCGTAATTAAACTGTACTCAACTTTGCAGGTGGGTAATTTCAGGGCCATGTAATTGTGGATATTTTGAACAATTTGTAAGGTGTGTTTTTATTGTAATTAAAAAAATGGTCTTACCCCTTGTTGTTCTTGTTTTGAACAATAAATTAATTTGTTAAACTATAATCCTTCTGTGCTAATTTAAATTCTCCCTTCATCATTTATTTTGGATTAATGTGGGGTAATTTGTTCATGTTTCTTGTGTCTCTGCTCCCTTCAGGAGGAGACAATATTTGCGTTTCCGTTGCCAACATTTATGATTTCTGATTTAGATCCATAACTGCGGATCATTATTTAATTGTGTGCAGTTTCCTCTAAAGATTACATTAAAGGTAGAACTGTTTGCTTAACTTATAGAATCAGAGTTTTGCTTAAGGGAACTGTATACTTCCGCCGCTGTGTGAATATTGCCGTAATTAGATTTTGTGAGCAAGCAGTCAGTTGTTAACTTGACAAACACGTCTAGCCAAAAGAACAACATATACATACTCATAGATATGTATGTGTAAGAACATACGTCAAATGTATTCCAAAATGGTGCCATTTCTGCTACTGTGTATTCCTAATTTAAAAAGTGTAGAGTGAGGCACACACTGCGTCTCCTACCTATTTTTAATATTCCACAAATGACGACTTCTCTGCCAACTAAAACACCATACATAATATCATAATGAGTCGACTTCCAGGCCGGATCCACCAGTCACTTGTACTTGATCCCTTCTTATAACTTTATACATTCTCAATGGTGAGCCTATTTCCAGGCCGAATTTACCAGTCACCTGTACTTGACCCTACTTACTACCTTCTCAATACTTGCTTAAAACTACACATAGCAGACCATACACCTCGTTCCTCATACCATTCATAATAAAACCATGTTTTACATTGCCTATGTCGAACAGCCATTTTCACTAAGTTCACTCCCTGTTGCTGCGCCGTCCTCTTCCCAGCGTCATATATTAGCTTATAATAATAACATTAAACAGTATTGGAATTAAAAAAAATCCTTCAATAATGTAGTCAGCTGTTACGTTTAGTTCCGAGAAGATCTGTGACTGCCACTTAACTTTGTAAAGATAACTCGTGCTATGCACATGTTTATTGCTGAGTTACAATATTTACCATGCTCCATAATTGTTACATACTCACATTAAGCCAAATTCAGTATGTCTTTAGTCTGTAAATCTCGTATTCTTGCCTACTCATGTCAAATCCTGTTTTTATTTACTCGTCCAAATTAGTGTTTTCGTGCAATCTGGTATTTGGATAGAGAAGGAAGTACAGGCGATAGAAAAGAGTTCAACTGAATACTAAGAGGAAGAACTAACAGCGTGAAAGGAAAGGAAGTAAGGTGCTAGTTAACTAGGGTACCTGGTAGGCGTCCTCATTTATCCGGGTATGTCCTCCTTTTTGGATCCTAAAAATGGTCCGGCCGGGTTTTTAACAAATTGGGGAAATGTCCTCTTTTTTGCGTTGTGCACCTCCTTCAGCTTGAAAGTGCGTAAATACAACGCTCTGAACTGTCACAATCACTAACTCTAGAAAGTTTAACCTTTCTTGAAGCAATGTGCCGCTGCTGGTCTGAGGTCAAGCTACTTCCGAACAATTGAAATTATTGGCGTGGCAATTGTCGCGGAATACGAGCTTCGGGGCGACCAATTAGAAACATACGTCTGCACCAATGCAAGACAGTGCAATACACACAGTATGACACTCCCCCCCCCCTTTCTCTGGTCGGAGTGTTGTGTGACACCCAAAAGCAAGACGTTCAGTCTGTCGTGCTGGGACTCAGCAGTTTTGTGTGTTGTCTGTCAATCACAGTTATGACTTTAAGATCAAAAGCTAGTGCAAGCTATGTTAAAACCTTGTTCAGAACATCATACAAATAAGGTCGGGTGCCACAGTTACCATTGCCGTTTCACCATTCACTTGTTTAGGACCAAAGAGACGTAAATACATAAACAGCGCTTTGCAAAAATCGACTTAAAGCTTTTGTCCTAAAAACTGAGTAGTTTTTAATATTTAATTGCGGCCTTTGTACGGTAATAAGAAGTTTATTTCATTCATTGCTTTTTTCGTCTAGGACTTACATATTTCATTAACTCACTAAAATCTAGATGCTAATCATGTATATAGTCACATCGGTCTGATCCGAAATGGGAGCATAGTTATATCAAGGAACGCTTAGATAATTTTTACAGTTACTTTATTCATGACTGTTTTGCAGTCAACAGGAGCATGGTTTCCGTAAATGAGGCATCGTAAAAAAATTTCTGATGAAAACATGGGTGATCGGCAAGGTATAAGCATGGAAAAAAGGTTCAGCACTTAAGGCGATATTTACATGTGGTGAAGTCATGAAATATTAGGGTCTCCCTGCTATGTAGTCATGTAATTCGTTCTACGGGTCTCAACATTTCAGGCTTCTTAATTTGTAAGAAGAGGAACAAATTTCGTAAGATGTGTGACGTATTACAACAAGACTCTGATAATACAGTAGTACTTGAGTTGTCAATACGAGAGAGAGAGAGAGAGAGAGAGAGAGAGAGAGAGAGAGAGAGAGAGAGAAAGAGAAAGAGGGAGAGATAGTTGTTTTATGAATCTAGAAATGTCCCCTACAGTTACCTGGCAAAGCAAAGAGCGCTATTGCCCTCTGAGGTACATGTACCTATTTTGCATATGAAGGCAGATGTTGCTATTTTCAGACCAAAAGGCATCACTCTGAACTGACAACACCTTCCTCCATATGCAAAAGCAGTGTATTTGCAACAATTTTCCTTTAGAGGTATTTGCCAGAAGCTACAAGTCAAGTCTATGCTAGTTAATATCTTGCCTCCATGAAATTTCTGAACAAGTTCCTCCAGTATTTCGGCGCTATACATCTGTGGTAATATAATTTTATTTAAAGCCCTTGCATCTAGTGTGATCCTAACTGAATTATTCTTCTTTGGAACTATGACAAAGGAATTGGAATATTCGCTATAATACCTTTCAATTATGTTACATTCTGTAATTTTCTTAGTCTCCTGCTCCACCACTTCTCTTTTGGCTAATTGGATTGAATAACGCTTAAATCTAAAAGGTTCATGGGGCTTGACTTTAAATTTATACTTGTAGTCTTTCATGTAGCCTACAGTGTGTATATTATTTTGTGTAATTTCAGACCAATACTGATTGAGAAATGAAGTGACGAACTCCTGTTCCCCATGAAATTGCATCACCTTCAAACCTACTCGCTACGAATTTCATCTTTTGTTGTTATGTTATTAGGAATAACACCATCGAACTGCCTGATGAAAGCAACAGGAGGTACACTACCCGTCTTTGAAAAATTGTGAAATTTGTATGAATAAGGATTATTTGCAACATCAACTATGTTACTTACACCGTTCTTACGTTCTTGTTCCACCGATGCGTCAAGTTTTCTCTTAAGTTCATTTTCAATTGTGCTGATATGTTCCACTATATTACATGAATCTGGCAGCTCATTAAGTTTCTGCTCGATGTCTGTTAATTTACTGTGAAGTGCATTTGCATTACTTGTACATCATGTGCCTACCTGTGACACTTTACTGTCAATTAATGCTACATTTCTGTTCATTTTTTCGATGTCTGATTGCTGTGACAGATATCTGTCTTTACATGTTTCACTTACGCTAGTCTGTTCTCTTCTCAAACACTCTACATTATTTGTAACAGTATACAGCGTGTCACTATTAACCTGTAATCTTTCGTTAATTTTGCTTACTTCAGAGCCCACCCTGTGCACAACGTCATTTTTACAATTATCCCATTCCTATATTTTCAAATCTAATTGTTTAAAACACGTTTCTGTTTTTTCTTCATTAACAATTACCCTGTTTTCTAAGCCCTGGAATTTATAATTTACACTAGCCAGTTGTGTACGTATTTCCTGTACCACACAGTCTAATCTTTCATTGTTTTCGTCAAGTTTTTCTGCTAACTTATTTATGCTTTGTTTTTGTTCTGTTTTAATTTCATTCGCCCACTTATTCATGCTCTGATTTGTACTTCTCCTTCTTCTTTTTTTTTCTATCAAACTTAGCAAGCATGTTTTGATTTAATTTAGCTATCATGACGCTAAGCATTGATATACTATTATTGTCAATACCAGTTTCCTTCTCCCACTACTTTCTACTGGCAACGTATCAGCTGAAGCTGTGCCATGGCTTCTGTCACTTGATACCTCCATCTGCTCCTCTGTTATGCAGGCGCCAGACACATCTTCTCTGACAGCTGCATCCAGATTTACCACGTCAGTATGGTTAGGAGTGACAGATTGACAAACTTTCCGCACGTCACTTACAACATTTTCAACAGCACCTTTGTTCTACATTGTGTGCGCTATTGATCTGATTAACATCCATATCCTGGACAATATTAGATTGCGAATCACTCATATTCGCTACAAAATATGGACTGATGTTATCACCCTACATCTTAGGTTGTTGACCTGAATGATCATTGCCTCTATTTTGAACACATTCTCTGTCCCTACCTCTGAGAGAATACCTGTTTTCTCCCTGAATTCCATTTCTAATTTACTTTTTACGCTATTGTTTCATTTCAAAAATTTTACTAACAGATATACACAATTAATTATAATTTACAGGAGTTGCCACTTACTCCCGTTTTTCCTCGCGTCGCGATGTGCAGTTGTTGCGACGTGAAGGCTGGTGTTTGTAGCTCCGCTAATAGATGGAGTCGTCGTCTGCCGCTGCTGGCGATGTTTACGGCCGTTCCTTTCAGGGCCGCACCCCTCTTCTGTCTGCTATGGCGCTGAGCGTGGCTGTTCCGTCGACGTGCCCGGTGAAGTGTTGCGACGCCGCCGTTCTGTAGCTCGTCGATTCTTGAAGTTACGTAATCCAATGGACCGCGAACTCAACACTTGCTTTTATGTATTTCATGGAATAAACACTTTTTCACACGCGTACTTCAACTGGCTAACGGTCACATTATTTGTAAAATTCTTGATGTCTAACAGTTCGCGCCACCCCATGAACCACAGACATTGCCGAGGTGGGGTGGCTTGCGTGCCTCAACGATACAGATAGCCGTACCGTAGGTGCAACCACAGCGGAGGGGTATCTGTGGAGAGGCAAGACAAACGTGTGGTTCCTGAAGAGGGGCAGCAGTCTTTTCAGTAGTTACAGGGGCAACAGTCTGGATGATTGACTGAGCTGGCCTTGTAACATCAGCTAATGTGGCTTTGCCACACAGCTACTGCGAACGGCTGAAAGCAAGGGGAAACTACAGCCGTTATTTTTCCCGAGGACATGCAGCTCTACTGTATGAACATATGATGATGGCATCCTCTTGGGTAAAATATTCCGGAGGTAAAATAGTCCCCCATTCGGATCTCCGGGCGGGGACTACTCAGGAGGATGTGATCATCAGGAAAGACAATACTGGCATTCTACGGGTCGGAGCGTGGAATGTTAGATCCCTTAATCGAGTAGGAAAATTAGAAAATTTAAAAAGGGAAATGGATAGGTTGAAGTTAGATATAGTGGGGATTAGTGAAGTTCGGTGGCAGGATGAACAGGATTTCTGGTCAGGTGAGTACAGAATTATAAATACAAAATCAATTGGGGGTATCACAGGAGTAGGATTGATAATGAATAAGAAAATAGGAATGCGGGTAAACTACTATGAGCAGCACAGTGATCGCATTATCATTGTCAAGATAGATACGAAGCCAACACCGACAACAGTAGTACAGGTTTATATGCCAACTAGCTCTGCCGATGATGAGGAAATCGAAGAAATATATGAGGAGCTAATGGAAATTATTCAGACAATTAAGGGAAAGGAAAACTTAATTGTTATGGGAGACTGGAATTCGGTAGTAGGACAAGGAAGGGAAGGGAAGATAGTGGGTGAGTATGGTCTGGGCAAAAGGAATGAAAGAGGAAGCCGCCTGGTAGAATTTTTCACAGAACATAATTTAGTTATAACAAACACCTGGTTCAAGAATCACAAAAGAAGGTTGTATACGTGGAAGAGACCAGGAGACACCGGAAGGTATCAGATAGATTTTATAATGATAAGACATAGATTCCGAAACCAGGTTTTAAACTGTAAAACATACCCAGGAGCAGATATAGACTCTGACCATAACTTGTTGGTTATGAACTGTAGGCTGAAACTAAAGAAACTACAGAAAGGTAGGAAAATAAGGAGATGGGACCTGGATAAATTGAAGGAACGTGAGGTTCTTAAGAATTTCAGAGGGAGCTTTAGGCAACAATTGACAGAAACAGGCAAAAATGAAACAGTAGAAGAGGAATGGGTAGCATTGAGAGATGAAATAGTGAAGGTAGCAGAGGACAAAATAGGTAGGAAGGAAAGACCTACAAAAAATCCTTGGATATCACAGGAGATACTAAATTTAATCGATGAAAGGAGAAAATATAAAAATCCAGTAAATGAAACAGGCAAAATGGAGTACAGACGACTAAGAAATGAGATTGACAGGAAGTGCAAATTGGCTAAGCAGGAGTGGCTAGAAGGCAAATGCAAGGATGTAGAAGAATGTATAAATAGGGGAAAAATAGATACAGCCTACAGGAAAATAAAAGAAACATTTGGAGATAAGAAAAACAGCTCTATGAATATCAAGGACACTGATGGAAAACCAGTTCTCAGCAAAGAAGGAAAAGCTGAAAGGTGGAAAGAGTATATTAGAGGGGCTCTACAAAGGAAATGAACTTCGAGACAATATTGTAGGAAGGGAAGAGGTTTTAGATGAAGATGAAATAGGTGATACTGTACTGAGAGAAGAATTTGACAGAGCCCTGAAAGACCTAAGTCGAAACAAGGCCTCTGGAGTAGATGATATTCCCTCAGAGCTACTGAAGTCTCTGGGAGAACCAGCCATGACAAACCTGTTTCACCTGGTGCGTAAGATGTATGAGACAGGCGAAGTACCCTCAGACATTAAGAAAAATGTTATAATCCCCATTCCAAAGAAAGCAGGTGCAGACAGGTGTGAAAACTACAGAATCATCAGTCTAATAAGTCATGGTTGCAAAATATTAACACGAATTATATACAGAAGGATGTAAAACGTGGTAGAAGCCGACATCGGGGAAGATCAGTTTGGGTTCAGGAGAAATGTAGGAACACGGGAGGCAATACTCACGTTACGGCTTATCCTAGAAGATAGATTAAGAAAAGGCAAACCTACATTTCTAGCTTTTGTAGATTTGGAGAAGGCTTTTGACAATGTTGATTGGAATAAACTCTTTCAAGTTCTGACGCAAGCAGGAGTAAAATATATGGAACGTAAGGTTATTTATAACTTGTAAAAACCAGACAGCGATTATCAGAGTTGAAGGGCATGAAGGGGAGTAAGACAGGGTTGTAGTCTTTCTCCATTGTTATTCAATTTGTACATTGAGCAAGCTATAAAGGAAAGCAAGGAGAAATTTGGAGAAGGAATTAAAGTTCAGGGTGAAGAATTAAAAACATTGCGTTTTGCCGACGACATTGTAATAATCTCAGAGACAGCAAAAGACCTGGAAGAGCAGTTGAAGGGAATGGACAGTGTGCTGCAAGGTGCATATAAGATGAACATTAACAAGAGCAAAACTAGGGTAATGGAGTGCAGTGTAAGGAAATCAGGTGATGCTGAAGGAATTAGATTGGGAAACGAAGCAATAAAGGAGGTAGATGAGTTTTGTTATTTGGGCAGTAAAATAACAAATGATTGTCGCAGTACAGAGGATATAAAATGCAGAATGGCAATGGGTAGAAAAGCGTTCTTGAAAAAGAGAAATTTGTTAACATCGAATATTGATTTAAGCCTAAGGAAGTCTTTTCTGAAGGCATTTGTATGGAGTATTGCCTTGTATGGGAGTGAGACATGGACGATAAACAGTGCGGACAGGAAGAGGATTGAGGCTTTTGAAATATGGTGCTACAGAAGAATGCTGAAGATTAGGTGGGTGGATCGCGTAACTAATGAGGAGGTACTGAACAGAATTGGGGAGAAAAGAAATTTCTGGCATACCTTGACTAAAAGAAGGGATAGATTGGTAGGACACATTCTTAGACATCAAGGAATTGTGAATTTAGCATTGGAGGGAAGTGTGTGGGGTAAAAATCGCAGAGGAAGACCAAGAGATTGATACAGTAAGCAGATTCAGACAGATGTAGGTTGCTGTTCTTATGTGGAGATGAAGAGGCTTGCTCAGGATAGGGTATTGTGGAGAGCTGCATCAAACCAGTCTCCGGACTGAATACCACAACACACAACAACAACAACAACAGTTCGCGAATCAGTTGGTTCTTGTACAGCATACAACTGAGGCTAAAATAAGTTCTGTATGATGGAAGCTTAAGAAGCGACTCGCGAGATTTTTAATTGTTAGGGCTGCCATTTATTAAATAAATAATAAAATATGAACAACTGTTGTTAATAGGACACGTCCTATGCTGCACGTAGTTCATGTTGAGACCTCGACTGTTATCACAATTACACAAAACTTTACTCATGACCGGCGCGGTCCGGCGCGTATAGTGGTCAGCTCGAGACTGAAACTGCGGCGCGTTGCGAGACTAGAGGGCACCTGACGCTCTATTTCGCGCCAAAACAGGGCCTTCTGCAAAATCGCTCTTCTCTTGTTACAATAAGAGAAGGCACCTGAAACTTTTTAAACTGTCAAAACCTAGCCTGTCCTTGAGAGATATTTATCGCAAATTCTCAGTTCTGAATAATTAATATTTAGTATATAACAAACAAAACTAATTTCAAAAGAAATCACGTGACGTGAAATGCAGCAGCCAATGCGAGGAGAGCACCAGTAACATAGGCGGGCTTTCCCACGGGAACCAGCACCTACTGTGCCATATTCTACTGCTCCCCACCCCACATTTCAACATATGCTGCACTTCTATCTTTCTTCCGCGTTTAAGACACGTACGATGTTAGCAAAGAAACGGCCAGCGGACAGAAATATGAAGTGGCCACAGAATAGGAATGTCACACTTGGTAGTAGGAAAGGGAAGAGGAGGGAATGTAGTAGGTGAATATGGGCTGGGTAAAAGGAATGAAAGAGGAGATCGCTTTGTAGAATTCTGTGCGGAGCACAATTTAATGATCACCAACACTTGGTTTAATCATCATGAAAGAAGGCTGTATACGTGGAAGAGACCAGGAGACACTGGAAGGTACCAGATTCACTTTATAATGGTAAAGGATAGGTTTATGAACTAGGTATTAAATTGCTAGAAATACCCAGGGGCAATATAGACTCTGACCTTAACTTATTGGTAATGAACTGTAGATTATAACTTGAGAGACTGTAGAACGGTAGTAAAGTTAGGAGATGGAACCTGAACAAAATGAAGGAACCGGAAGTGGTTGAGAGTTTGAGAGGGAGCATTAGGCAAGGATTGGCTGAAACGGGGGAAAGTAATACCGTGGAAGGAGAATGGGTAACTCTGATAAAGTAGTGAAGGCTGCAGAGGACCATATAGGCAGAAGAATAAGGTCTAATAGAAATCCCTGGATAACACAGGATATACTGAACTTAATTGATGAGAGGAGAAAATATAAAAATCCACCATGTGAAGCAGGAAAAAGGGAGTACAGACGTCTGAGAAATGATGTTGACAGGAAGTGCAAACTGGCTAAGCAGGAGTGGCTAGAGGACAAATGCAGAACCGTAGAAGAATGAATAACTGGGATAAAGATAGATACCGCCTACAGGAAAATAAAAGAGATATTTGGAGACAAGAAAAACGCAGCTGCACGAATATGGAGAGCTCAGATGGAAAACCAGGACTAAGGAAAGAAGGGAAAGCTGAAAGGTGGAAGGTATGTATAGATGGACTGTACAAAGGAAATAAACGTGAAGGCAGTATTCAAGAAATGTAAGAGAAAGTAGAGTATGGTGAGTTAGCAAATACGATACCGCCAGAAGAATTTGACAGAACATTGAACGATTTGAGACGAAACAAGGCCTCTGAGGTAGATTAAATTCCGTCTGAGCGGCAGGCATCGTTAGGAGAGCCAGTCATGAAGGAATTGTTCCACCTGGTATGAAAGCTGTATGAGACGGGGGAAATACCCTCCTACTAGAAGAAGAAAGTAATAACTCCAATTTCAAAGAAAGGAAGCGCAGACTAATGTGAAGATTGCAACAGTATCAGTTTAAAAAGTCTTGCTTGCAAAATACTATCAAGAATTATTATTTACAGAATGCGACCTTGGGGAAGATCAGTTTGTGTTTAGGTTAAATGGAGTAACACGACAGGAAATACTCACATTACGACTTACCTTAAAAGATGGGTTAAGGAAAGACCAACCGACATTGTTAGCATTTGTAGATCTGCAGAAAGCTTTTGACAATAATTACTGGAAAACACTCATTCAAATACTGAAGATATCAGTGGAAAAATATAGGGAGCGAAGAGCAGTATTCAATTAACTCATACCAAATAAATTAACAATAGTGCGAACTGACCCGCCATGGTACACAAAACGGGTTGTTAGATCATTGTTGCAAAAGCAAAGAAAAAGGCATGCCAAATTTAAACCCACAAAAAATCCACAAGACTGGCAATCGTTTACAGACACTAGAAATTTAGCGAGAACTCCAGAGCGAGAAGCTTACAATAGTTGCCACAACGAAACCCTGTCACGTAATTTGGTAGAGAATCCTAAGAAATTCTGGTCTGTGTAAAGTATAGTAGTGGTAAAAGACAAAAAAAATCAGTACCTTCATTGCGCGATAGCAATGGTGATGCTACCGATGACAGTACTGTTAACGCAGAATTGCTTTACAGAGCCTTCCGAAATTCCTTCACGAAAGAAGACGAAGAAAATGCTCCAGACTTCTTATCAAAAGCAGCTTCCGGCATGCGTAATTCAGAAGTAAATATCCGTGAAGTGTTAAAACAACTTGAATCACTTAACAAAAGTAGATCTCACAGTTGCGACTGAATACCAATTAGGTTCCTATTAGAGTATGGTGATGCAATAACCCCGTACCTAACTATCATATACAGTCGCTCGCTTCATACCCAAAGACTGGAAAGTTGCACAGGTGACTCCAATATTCGAGAAAGGCAACAGGCCCCTATCATTGACGTCGGTGTGCAGCAGGATGTTAGGACATGTAATTTCCTCAAATATTATGAACTACCTCGAAGAGAAGGACCTGTTGACCCATGTTGAACATGTGTTCAGACAGTATCGTCCTTCTGAAACACAGCTAGCTCTTTAATCACATGATGAGATGAGTGCTATGGACAACGGATGTCAAACAGACTCCGTATTTATAGTTTGCTCATATTCATATATGTTCATATGTTTGTATATGTTATGGGACTTAACTACGGGGTCATCAGTACCTAAACTTACAAACTACTTATGAACTACTTACGAACTAGGACGGCACAAATATCCATGCCCGAGGGGGGATTCGAACCCCCGACCGTAGTGGCCGTGCAGACCGTGACTGGAGCGCCTTAGTCCCCTCGGCCACCGCGGCCGGCTTCTAGTTTGCCGAAAGTCTTTTGATACTGTACCTCACAAGCGTCTTCTAATCAAAACTCGTGCTTATGGAATATCGCCACAATCGTGCGACTGGATTCGTGATTTCCTGTCAGAGTGTAACAGAAGTGATATCCGGCGTTATAGGTCCCCTGGTGCTCCTTATGTTTGTGCTCAACTACCTGTAAACCATGCGTTGCCCGGGTGTTAGTTTATCCTACACTCTCTCGTAGTCCACATCCCCTTCCCCCCTCTCTCTGCATCCACCTCTTTCTCTCCCATCTCTCTGTTCGTTTCCCGCTGTCCCTCTCTCGGCAAAGTACCCTCTGTCACGTACCATACAAACATTTATGTACCCAGTAACCTTCCTCTTGGTTTAAAGATCATATGTGAAAATTTCATCAGAATCGGAGCAAAACTATTCGTTTTGTCAAAGTCCGTAAGTTAAGTGCCCTCCATCAACACCGAACGAAGTTTTATACAGACAGTGACATTCCTCTTGTTTTTAAAGTCAAGTGTGAAAAATCTCGTGAATATCGGAACAAAAATATAGATTTGTATGCAATAGAAAAACAGGGTCACATTGAAAAACGCACTTTGTTGTTCTAAAATTTTCCAGTTTCATTTCATACAACCATTGTCCCGAGATTAACGACAAAAAGTGTATATGAAATCGGTCGAGCCGTTTTCCCGTTATGGCGCGACCAAGGTATTTAGGGATCCGTTTTTATGTCACAAGCAACCCTCCCACATGCAGCGTATGAAACGTTAGGTAGACGGTGACCTTCCTTTTTGCTTTGAAGGTCAAGCGTGCAAAATTTCGTGAAGATCGGAATGAAACTGTAGATTTCGTCTGTCTGTGCAAAAAGTCTCCTCCGCCATGCACCTTCGTTCTGTCCTATCGCAAAATGCTTTCTTAGCTGACGACTTCTAGCTATAAATTACATACCGGCAAAATTTCAGCTTCATTGGTGCAGTAATTTTACAGATTTCGAGTTGTCACTGAGTGAGTCAGTTCGTGACCTTTCGCTTTTATATATGTAGACATATGCCCTGAATTGTGAGTCCTACATAAACATTATTTAGCAAGTTCGTAGAGTGGAGTATTAGGAAACTGCCTGCGAAATGAGTTGTGAATGAAGTTGGTAGTAAAGCCGTAGTAGTAGATTACAACCTCGTGCATATTAGTGCATATTTTCTTGCATTTTATTGTCTTTGACGTCATAGCATCTGAACAATATGAAACAATACGATATTATTTCGAAGGTAAATCCAGTGGTGTATATGTAAAATGTCTGCAAAATACGTCGCGAATAGAGATAGTAGGAAAGACGTAATAAATGAAAACGTCATACAAGAATAGATACTTTTTCATTAACCTAATCGTTTATGACTCCATATCTCGTGAACTGCGTGTCGTACTATGATAACATTTCGAACGTACGTTCAGCGGTAGGTGTGTATACTGTCTGTAACATTTCTCGCGAATGCAATTAATAGTGTACGAGTAATAAATTGTAACGTCATGCCATATGCCGTAATTTTACTGCATGAACGCCGAAAAAGTAGTAAGCGACAAAGTTTTTTCTTTCATTATTTTTCTGGGGTTGTCAGAGAGAAAAAGTTCCCTAAAGGTTTTAAATTATGTTTGAAGTTTGTTGCAAGAAGGTAAGTGCTCTCCTTCTCAAATAGTGGACTGATAATGTCACACTATGATATTTTCTACCTAAGTAAGTGGGTGTCAACAATATTGTCACAGAAGAACACCAACACCAAAGCGGCCGAATGACCTGCTGGATACAGCAGTGGACTCTGGTGCAGAGGGTCCTGAGTTCGAGACTCACTGTATATGAAAATTTTAATTTCAATATTCAGTTGTATTTCAGTTCTACTATGTTCTAGTAACTTCTTTATTTATCTGTAAACTATGTTCCAGAGGTTTCTCGAAGTTTCTTTGTGTGTATGTAAGATGTAAATCTTCGAGCTGGAGGCAGTCTGCTCCGTGCTCTCGTATGCGAGTGAGCTAGTGAACAAAGCTTAGTTGGACTCAGTGCAGTGTGTCTGTACGTGCGAGCACATCCGACCCCTGCCAGCCACGTGGCGTCATTCTGGTGGAGGCGCCTGACTCCCGACCGCACGCATCAGCGCCTGTCAGACCTCGAGGCAGCCGCCGTCTGCGAGGCGAGAAGCCTGGATTCCAGCCATACTCCACCGAAAGGAGTTTGAAATTGGTCGTTCAGCATTGCAAGTAGACAGTACCTAGAAGGTTTCAAACCTATACTGTTTGACATTTGTTACTGCAATACTTGTTCCTGCACGGTGTTTATTGTCCTCAAAATTCTAGAGTCGCACTTGTTTATAGTTTTACACTGTTGTGATGCTTAATGTTTATCATCAGATTTCTAGTGGCGCCCTTGTTTATATTTTTCTGGTGTTGTGATGCGTGGTGTTTGTACCGTTCCCTCCCACCGGGTGCGTGCTGTTTGTTTGTAGTTTGTGGTGAATGCATTAAGCTGGCCGCTGAATATTTTCTAACTTTTCTTCCTCTAATTTTTGCGTGTACGCACGTATATATGTTCTGCCACCCACATAGCTCGGCTCCAGACTTCTTTGCATCTTATTTCCCATTTTATTTTATGTTTCCTTCAGTATCATATTACATACAGTTCCCGTTTGTCAAACTGATTCGCCCATCAGCCCTCTTGGCGCCCCCTAGTACAGCACAGTGCGGGCGCACGCCACTAGGGCTCCATCGCCTTTGCCAGTGCGCAGTGCTCACTCCACCTGTGTGTGGACATGCTCCAACATTTTATAATGTCACTTTGTTTTTAAATTTTAAAATTCAAATCTATTGACATGAAGTCAGCCACATTTTAACAACTTTTTTTAATGTGAGCTTTATTGTAAGTACATTTTCACATATACTGGAATTTTAATTTCTTACATTAGAAACACCTTTGTATTTTACTATTATTCATATTCGTGTGTCACGTTTTCATTGGGTATCCTTCTGAAGAAGGCAAAATTAATTTTGCCGAAACCTGGGTAAAGGTTTATAGATGTAAACTATTTTATGCAACTGGTCAGCTGAAACTGTGTTGACTCTTGGATTGTTGTTCCACCGTTGCTGAATTTCAGCCATGTTTAAAATTTTAAATTTGATGTAGACAGTGGCTTTCCTCTTGCTTCGAAGGTCAAGGGTGCAAAATTTCATCAAGATTGGAACAAAACTGTAGATTTGCATGCGATAAAAACACACACACGGACACACTGCTATATTTATAAGATTTGTCTCTAAGAAAGTTTCATGCTGAATTACGGTTCATTTAAACCCGAAAGGACTGAAGGAGTATGCAAATAAAGTCACACAAAGTCGGTGAATTAATAAAAACATCCATATAACTGCAGAAACCGACAAAGACTTTTTCCAGTCGGTTGTATCGCATCAAGTGAAACCACTCAATGCCGAGAACATTCATATAAAGGGCAGAGACTTGCTTCATTCGGTGGTCGCGCATCGACTGAAACCACTCAAACCCCGCCAGTGAGTGAAAACATTCATACGGCCACAGATACTATTTTCATTCGGTTGTTTCATTCGACTGAAAAAACCGAGTGAACGAAAAAACAACCGCTTGACCAATCGGTTGTTAGAAACAGTCGGTTGTCCCATCACTACTTACCACAGGCAGCAGCAGGAGGCATGCATGACGTATGGCCAGCCTTGCCAGCAGTTCCGCCTGCTAGCGTGCTTCTTACGACCACCCAGTCTGGTGGCTGCATTACCACCACTACCACCACCACCACCACCTCGACAACAAAAGCACCTGCCATAAGTGATAGTCACGCTGCACTTACAACGCAGACTAGTTACTGGCCTCCTACCACCTCAACTGCAAAACAACCCGTGACGTACGCTACAGTGGCCGCAACTCCCATACAAACCAGCGGCTACGTTACAACCACCGCGGGCACTCAGGAAGGTAGACGTCGCAAAATCAAACCTCAGTCCAATCTCACTGTTCCTCCAAATGCAGGGAAAACGAAACTAGGGGCCCCCGGAGAAGACGCGAAAAAATATCAGTTACGAAATACAGCAAGAAGATCATGATGATGACCATACCAAAGAATTCAGTTAGGTTACCTCCCGAATTAGTAAGGATAGCAGGAATTTTGTCAATTGTTCAACGAATTTGTTGTGTCTGATCATTATTTGATTTATTATTGAGAATCGTTACTTCTCTGTTCACTGCAACTGATATTTTATTTTAATTTTTATTTTAAATTAAGGTTAAGAAATGCAAGCATACACTATAGCCACTATCAACATAAATAAAATAACTTCAGATTTAAAAATAGCTGCACTAAAGGAATATTTATATCAGTTTGGAACAGACATTGCGTAATTGCAAGACGTATGGACAACTGACCTCAAGGTTTCAGGCTATGTACAGATTTTCAATGTCACTTTTATTAATGTATACTCTCCGTCAGGGAATACCAACAGTTCCGACAGAGCCACATTTTTTACAGAAGACATTGTGTATTTATTGCCGAAAAATCCAAGCAATTTGGTATTGGGCGGAGATTTTAACTGTGTTATTAACCGCAAGGACCAGACACCTAATTTTAAAGGCTCTGTTGAACTGAAACATTTAATAAACGACTTAAAGCTTAAAGACGCGTGGGAAATTTTTAACCCAACGGCCGTTGAGTTCACTTTCGTGACCAGCACTTCACGAAATAGAATAGACAGGCTTTATGAATCTGAGAATCTGAAAACGTTCAAACGTTCAAACGTTTGTTAAGCTTATGGGACTTAACTACGGGGTCATCAGTCCCTAAACTTACAAACTACTTATGAACTACTTACGAACTAGGACGGCACAAATATCCATGCCCGAGGGGGGATTCGAACCCCCGACCGTAGTGGCCGTGCTGACCGTGACTGGAGCGCCTCAGTCCCCTCGGCCACCGCGGCCGGCGAGAATCTGAAACAATTTGTCCTGAAAGTAGAGACCATACCTGCTTATTTTAGTGATCTTAGTACAGTCGTCTCTTGTCTTAACCTCAGTTCTCAACCAACGAGACGTTTCAAAAATCAGTGGAGCCTCAACATCTCCCTTTTAAATGAGGATGATCTCGAGGAGGAAATGTCAGCAGCGTGGGAGTCGTGTCTTCGGTCAGTCGAGAGATATCCGTCAGTGTTAGACTGGTGGACCAAAAGGGCGAAGCCGAAGATGAGAACAGTCCTAATGCAATTCAGTGCACGGAGGAACAGAGAGTTGAAGGACACCATGGAGCATTGTTATACCGTTTAGAGGGAACTGTACGAACGGGCAAGTGCGTCACCTCCTCGAATTGAAGACATCCGGAAAGTCAAAGCGAAGCTCCTGAATCTGAAAAGGAGTCAATTAGAAGGTCTCAAAATAAAATCCAAGACAAAATCTGTATCTGAAAACGAAACCACTTCGCTTTATCACATTCTGCGACACGCCAGAAATAGAAGAACAAAATTCATCGAGGAGATACAGACGGAAGATGGAACGAAACTCTCCGTTCAAAAAGACATCGTCAATGAGATCTATAGATATTACCAGGATTTATATTCAGACAACAGAACTGATGGAAAATTCTCCCGCAGATTTTCTAAACATCGTTGAGTCGCACTTATCAGAGGAATACAATGACATCTATGACATGTATGACATAATATGCAACTCTCCGTCCAAGAAATCTCCCGGCCCTGACGGTCTGCCAGTAGAATTTTACAAGCGGTTTTGGTTTCTCATAGGTGACAAAATTACGCAAATGGCAAATGAAGTTCTTGCTGGTAAAATGGTACCACCAGAATTCAAAGTGTGCAAAATTGTTTTGATTCCGAAAAACAC
The DNA here is from genome assembly GCA_026315105.1 of Locusta migratoria. Taxonomy (NCBI): domain Eukaryota; kingdom Metazoa; phylum Arthropoda; class Insecta; order Orthoptera; family Acrididae; genus Locusta; species Locusta migratoria. The sequence goes on along the minus strand of CM048751.1, from coordinate 366,233,128 downwards.
AGGAAGAACCTGCAAAATTTCCGTCCTATTTCTTTACTGAATTCCGACTATAAAATTATATGCAGGATGATCAACGGCAATCTTCTAAGCATTTCCACTAAAATCATTAGTCCTTACCAGTCAGGTGTTGCCAATCGGACCATATTTCGCAATATTTCAGAATATCGGGACATAATAGCTCTATCGGCCATTACCAACATCAAATGTGCTCTGCTCTTTCTCGATTTCCACAAAGCCTTTCACTTAGTAAACCAAGGTATATCGACATGATTAAAAATACCGCCACAGGATTAAAAGCAAACATAACTGTTAACGGCCAAAACACCAGGCAACTAAATATTAGCTGAGGGTTTCCACAAGGCAGCCCGCTGTCGATGTCCTTATTTGTTATATCCTTAGAGCCCTTTCTGCAACACGTCCATGCCAATCTTACAGGCATTTTGTAATCTGGTCATAAGGCTATGATGTGGCCGTCATATTAAGAAGTAACGATGATCTGATGAACCTAGACCGGATTGTAAAAAACTACTGTCTTGCGTCCGGCGCTTCAATCAATGCTTCCAAAAGCAAATTCTTAAATTTACGGGGCATTCCTCAATACCGAATACCGTGGGCGGAAGAAGTAGAGAAGCTTAAAACGCTTGGCGTACTCCTAACTAAATGCCCATTAAAAATGTCTGCGGCGAACTTGAAAAACACCTTGGGGAAAATACAAGGATACATCATCGGGAATAGAGATCGACGTATGAACCAGATCCAAAGAATAAAATTCATAAACTCCTGCATTTTTTCGAAAGCGTATTATACGGCTCAAGTGTTCCCAGCCGCCGTAATAGTTACAAAAAAGATAATGTCTACGGCAACAGACTTCGTATGGAGAAGGGAAACCTTCAGGGTAGACGTTCAAACAGCAGTGTTAGACTCTAAAAACGGAGGTCTCGGTCTTGTGGACATGAAGAACAAGGCTTCTGCATTATATATAAAAAGAACTGTTAACATACTCAGGACACACCCAGATAGCTTTACAGCTAAGATATTTCAATGTGTTAAACCCGTCTGCCTGCAGCCTCCCGTGGATGTACAAGCAATACACCCCCGCCTCGGACACATAGGGACCTTTTGTATCGAAGCGAGTTACCACACTGATATTGTCAACAGCTCGAGCGATGTGAGGACAAGATATATTATACGCAAAAAGAAGGAAAATGAGGGAAGTAACAAAATAGCAACTAAGTTCCCAAATATTAACTAGACAGCTGTTTGGAAAAACGTACACCTGAAATGTTTGTCATCTGATGTCGTCTCTGCATGGTATAAGGTAGTGCACAACATCTGCAGAACAAATGAAAGATTACATGCAGTGGGTATAAGTGATACCAATCTTTGCCTCAAATGCCAAATGGTGGACACAATAACACACAGATTCACTTGTGCGGGTCATTTTGAAAACTGGAAATGGATCAGAAACAGCATCGCTTTCCTGTCGAGGTGTTCGCCCGATTACATTTACCCGGAGGCAATTTACAGGCCACAAATATTCACTATCCGGCTGCAAAAAACAACGGCATACATTGGTTGATGGGCAAGTTCGTCAGTTATGTGATAAACAATTTAGGTACGGATAACACTACTGAATTTACCGCATACAAGATGTGTGAATATTATAAAAGTAGAAAATACACGGATCACAAAAAACAGTGTGGAAACATGCTAAAAACTACTTTTGAGAGGTTAGGAGTTGGCTAACAGTTACAAACATGAACTAAGCCCATACAACAGACATCGGGATCTCCTAAGGATACCAACAATAGCGACACTATTTTTGCTTGGCATCGCAAATTGAATATTCACAAAATGTATGTGAGTTAAAAAAGAAGAACTTTATGTTCACAATTACGAAAAAGTTTAGTAAACAAGAAGATTCAGCAAACACAAATATGTCCCTCCGAGGATGATGTGAGAGAAGGTAGTCTTGCGTTCCATCTGGTTTCGCAATCGATCACCTGGTGTTTTGTTTAAGTTTTCCAGAATTCTGGCATGACGAAGAACCGTATCCCATTAATTTTTTTTAAAGAGAGATAATTGTTTTCAGTTGTTACAGGAACAAATAAGGCAAAAAAAAGAAGGCGGGAAGAAGAAGAAGAAGAAGAAAGAGGAGGAGGAGGAGAACAAGAAGAAGACGGGCCCGACATGCTTAGTGCCAACACGTGAGACAGCCTGCAGTGTTCTCCGGAGACGATGGACGAGACCCACACAAGTGGCTGCAGGAGTACGGCCGCATCGCCAAGGTCAACAGATGGGACGACACTGTAAGTCTCGCTAATGTATTCTTCTACCTAGATGGAACCGCGAAGCAGTGGTATGAGAACAACGAGGACAAGTTGACCAGTTGGGAGACATTCGAGACAGAATTGCAGAAGTACGCACAACGACAGAAACCTCAAGCTGAGGAGAAATTGAAGCGCACAGCCCAGCGTCCTACAGAGCCGACGAAATCGTACATTCAAGATGTCTTAGAGCTCTGTAAAGTAGTCGACCCTGGCATGAAGGAAGAAGAGAAAGTCGCCCATCTCATGAAGGGGGTAGCCGAAGAAATGTACCAGGGACTTCTACTAAATGAGATTTCTACAGCAGGAGACTTCATAACATGGTGCCAGCGCATTGAAGCGATGCATCGGAAACGTATCGGACGCAAGATGTATCGACGACTACCGAACGTCGTATCGATGGCTGGAATGGAGGAGGACACAGATCTTACTGACACCATACGCCAAATAGTGCGAGAAGAAGTTCAAAAGACCTAGGAGTGTATGTCGAACCACAAGCCGATACACTTCAGGAGATCGCAAGAGAGGAAGTAGAACAGACGTTGGCTCCAATCTCTCGACTGCCAGTTCCGCCAAAACGAGCAAAGCAGCCGACTCCAAGGCGAAAGTACGCCCCCACAACGCAGCGTGAGGAACCTGTGTATACTCGAAGGAAGACTGACGTCTGGAGAACCGAGGATAACCAGCCAGTATGCTTCCACTGCGGGCGACTGGGACACGTGGTGCGCTACTGCCGGGAAAGGCGGCAGATGTTTAATGATGCCCGGGACAGCAGACGCCAGATTGAAATGAGCCGACGACAACCCCTGGACGACGAGGTAGTAGAGGGCGGTTTCCAGAGCCGACGTAGGCCACCAACGCCGCTGGAGAGGACGCTCACCGACACGCCGAACTGGATCTCCGTCGCCATTTAGAAGCTCCAGCCGTCACCTAGCCGCCGTGGCCTGGAAAACTAAAGGGCGCGACCTTCGTTGGGGGTGAGGCCGCCGAAGAGGAAAATCTTCCGCCGTCGATCACTGCGAAGATGACGGGGAACTACATCGAGGTGCTCATGGATGGCCGACCAGCCAGAGCTCCTGTGGACTCTGGAGCATCGTTTTCAGTTATCTCGGAGAAGTACCGCCGCCATTTGAAGAAGACTATGTTCGCTGACAGCAAAATCACTCATCTGAAGGTGGCGAATGGGGAGTACGTACAACCTGTAGGGAGATGCATTATTCGAGTCAGTATAGATCACCATACACAACCATTTCAATTCATTGTTTTGCAAGACTGCAGTCACGACGTCATTCTCGGCTGGGACGTTTTGAAGGCTTCACAAGCAATTATAGATTGTGGTCGTTCAGAGACAATGTTAGACGAAATAGCTTGTGTGGAAGAAGACAAAAGCCCCAGTGTGTGGAGGTTGTGTGTGTTACATGAAGTGATTGTTCCTGCAGCCAGCACTCTGAAGGTAACCGTAGTATGCCATGCTTCACATCAGCCCAGGGACCTCATAGTGGAATGTATCAGAAACATACCACTCGAGAAAGACTTGGCTATTCCAGCCTCTACTGTTTCATTTAAGAATGGAATTGGCGAACTGTGGGTGGTTAACTGCTGCCAAGAGCCGCAAATCCTTCCAAGCAGCATGTGTATAGCCAGTGCTGAGCCGTTAACTGGAGAGCACCTCTGCGTCACGGACACCTGCCACAATGAGTCCACAGGCAACATTAGTACCACCACAGTGAGACGAGCTGTTTCTGCTCGACTGTCGCCTGATCTAGCGAAAGAACAGCAGAAGAAGCTACTCGCTGTTCTACAAGAGTTTTCTGAGTGTTTTTATCCGCAGGTGAAGAGCAAATTAAACAAGCTGCAGGTGAAACACCGAATAAACACCGGCGATCATCAGCCAATCAGTCAAAGAGCATATCGTGTTTCAGCCACGGAACGTCGTATAATCCGCGAGGAAGTAGAGAAGACATTATTCAGCCACCTCAGAGTTCATGGTCATCGCCGGGCGTTTCTCGTTAGGAAGAAAGACGGAAGTTGGCGGTTCTGTGTCGATTACAGGAAACTCAATAAGATAACTAAAAAGGACGTTTACCCTCTTCCCCGAATCGACGATACGCTGGACTGTCTGAAAGGGGCCAAGTATTTTTCTACCATGCATCTGCACTCAGGATACTGGCAAATAGAAGTAGACGAGGCTGATCGTGAGAAAACCGCATTCATCACACCAGAAGGCCTGTATGAGTTTATGGTAATGCCATTAGGTTTGTGCAATGCACCAGAAACTTTCGAACGGATGATGGATAATCTTCTGCGTCACCTCAAATGGACAATGTGTCTCTGCTACTTAGACGACATCATAGTAATCTCGGAGACTTTTAATGAACACATTAAGAGATTGAGGACAGTACTTGAGTGTCTTAGGCAAGGTGGCCTAAAATTTAATGCAAGAAAGTGCATGTTTGGAGCCAAAGAAATCCAAATACTTGGACATCTTGTATCCAATGATGGTGTGCGGCCAGATCCAGAGAAGGTGAGGTCTATGACGGAATTTCCCATTCCTAGAAATATCAGTGATGTAAGGAGCTTCCTTGGATTTTGTTCCTATTACCGACGTTTTGATCAAAGACTTCTGTGTCAAGGCCAGGCCACTCCAAGAGTTACTAAAAGCTGATGCAGAATTCACCTGGGGTGAACCACAAGAAGATTCTTTCAACATTCTGCGAGAAGCTCTTACAACTGACCCTGTACTTGGTCTATATGACGAGAGAGCACCCACAGAATTGCATACCGATGCCCGAGGGTATGGAGTTGGTGCTGTTCTGGTACAAATTCATAATGGAAACGAGACAGTAATAACGCATGCTTCCAGGACACTTACAAGAGCCGAGAAAAATTACTCAACGACCGAACGTGAATGTCTTGCTGTTGTTTGGGCCATTTGCAAATTCCGACACTATCTCTATGGGAGACCATTTACAGTTGTGACAGACCATCATTCACTTTGTTGGTTGACGGGCCTTAAGGACCCATCAGGACGACTCGCCAGGTGGCACTACGTCTTCAGGAATATGACATTACCATAGTGTACAAAAGTGGAAGGAAAAACCAGGATGCTGACTGCCTCTCAAGGAACCCGCTTCATCAGGAAGACGATAGGGATAGTGATTGCCTCTCTGTACTCCATGAGCTTTCTGCAAATCAATTAAATGGATCGGAGGAGGTGAAAGGAGATTTCAAGTTAATTGATGGGGTACTTTGCAAGAAGAACTTTTACCCATTTGGAAAGAGGTGGCTGCCAGTGATCCCAAAACACATGCGCTTAGATGTCCTACAGAAATTTCACGACACGCCTGAGACAGGTCATTTGGGATTTATCAAGACTTATGATAGAATCCGCAAGAGATTTTTCTGGCCATGGTTGTTTAGGACTGTTCGTCACTATGTATCACACTGCCAAGAGTGCCACAGGAGGGAGGCAGTTCCTCAGAAACTGCCCTGGACGCCTCATACCAGTCCCACCAGGGAGGGATAGACCTCCTCGGACGGTTTCCGACATCTGCTAGCGGCAATAAGTGGATTATTGTTTGCACCGATTGTTTGACTCGATATGCCACTACAAAAGCTGTGAAGACGGGTGAAGCAACTGAGATAGCCACATTCATCGTGGAGGACATCATATTGAAACACGGAGCCCCAAGATCAATAATCACGGATCGAGGAAAAGTTTTTCAATCAAAACTTGTAGCAGAGGTAAACAATCGATGCAACGTTACACATCACCTGACGACTGCTCACCATCCTCAAACGAATGGGCTCACTGAACGCCTTAACACAACTCTGGCTGACGTGATGTCTATGTACGTCAATATCGAGCAAAGCATCTGGGATGAGGTGCTACCGTTCGTGACGTTTGCCTACAACACCGCCAAGCAAGAGACCACAGGATTCACGCCATTCTTCATGGTGTATGGACGTGAGGCAACGACGACGATGGACACTGTGTTTCCATTTCATCCTGATGACGTCGGCCAGTTGTTAACTAGGGCTGAAGAACCTCGGCAGTTGGCTCGACTCCGCACACTCCAGTCCCAAGAAAAGGAAAGTTGGTCTATCCGAGAAGCTATTCAGACGTTACTTTGGGCCATATAGAGTTGTCAGACGACTATCTGACGTTACATACGAAGTCGAGGGTTTCGACCCACAGTCAAGACGACGAAAAATTAGAGATACGGTCCATGTTCTTCGAATGAAGCCATACAGGGATCACTCAACTGAGGGGAAATTCGAAGCTCCATCACGCCTCAACAGAAGCCGAGATGGTGATGCGACGTCTAAGAAGTCCTCAGCGCAGACACCAGCCACCGGGAGTTGGAGTACCCCGGACCGACAACCCGTTCCCGAACTAGGACGACGTAAAATCGAGACGCTGTTCTCTTCAGGAAGGAACAATGTCACAGAAGAACACCAACAGCAAAGCGGCCGAATGGCCTGCTGGATACAGCAGTGGACTCTGGTGCAGAGGGTCCTGAGTTCGAGACTCACTGTATATGAAGAAAATTTTAATTTCAATATTCAGTTCTATTTCAGTTCTAGTAACTTCTTGATTTATCTGTAAACTATGTTCTAGAGGTTTCTCGAAGTTTCTTTGTGTGTATATAAGACGTAAATCTTCGAGCTGGAGGCAGTCTGCTCCGTGCTCTTGTATGCGAGTGAGCTAGTGAACAAAGCTTAGTTGGACTCAGTGCAGTGTGTCTGTACGTACGAGGACATCCGATCCCTATCAGCTACGTGACTATATTTTCGCATTCGGAGGAGAATTTTGGCGATTGGAATTTCGTAAGTAGCGCACGCCGCAGCGATAAGCGCCATTGTTGTAATGATTCCCATCCCAGATCCTGTATCATTTCCGTGACGCTGTCTCCCCTGTATCGGGACAATAGAAAACGAGCTGCCCTTCTTTGGACTCTTTCGATGTCCTCCGTCAAACCCACCTGATAAGGATCCCACACTGGGCAGCAATACTCCAAATAAGAACGGACAAGCGTAGTGTATGCACCCTCTTTAGTAGTTCTGTTGCATCTTTTAAGCGTTCTGCAAATAAAACGCAGTCATCCAGATGAGCACTAAAAGAAATAGCTTAAACTTCATTTAGACGATAAATCAGTAAACTCTAAAAGACCGTAAATTCAAATAAATACCTAGGAGTAACAACAACAAACAACTTTAAGTTGGAAAGAACACACAGAAAATATTGTAGGAAAGGCAAACTAAAGACTTTCACTGGCAGAACACGTGGAAGACGTAACAGTTCTACTGAAGGTAGTGCCTACTCTACAGTCGTGCGTCCTTTTTTGAGTTTTGCTGCCCAGTGTGGGACCCTTATCAGGTGGGTTTGACAGAGGACGTCGAAAGAGTCCAAAGAAGGGCAGCTCGTTTCGTATTGTCACGATACAGTGGAGGCAGCGTTACGGAAACGATGCAGGACCTGGGATGGGAATCATTACGACAACGGCGCTTATCGCTGCGGCATGGGCTACTTACGAAATTCCAGTCGCCAACATTATTCTCCGAATGCGAAAATATATTGTTGCCTCCCACTTACATAGGTAGAAATGATAATAAGAAAAATTACGAGAAATCAGAGCTCGAACGAAGAGATTCAGGTGTTCTTTGTTCCAGCGCGCTATTCGAGAATGGAATGGGAGATAAATAGTATATAGGTGGTTCGATGAACCCTCTGCCAGGCACTTGAATGTGATTTGCAGAGTATCCATGTAGATGTAGATGCACGAGTTGGGGTGGAAATCATGAAAGAAAAAGGCGTTATTTGTTGCCGCGATATCTATTTGCGAAATTTTTTAAAGCAACTTTCTCTTCAGAATGTGAACATGGATTGTTAGTATCCACCTACATCGGGAGACATGATCACCATAAGAAAAAGTGAGACATCAGATCGAAAACAGAAAGACGCAGTTGTCACTTTGTCCCGCGAGCTGTTAGAGAATGGAACTGCGGAGAAACATCACGAAAATAGTTCGATGCACCCTCTGCCATGCATTACAACGTGACTTGCAGAGTATCCGTGTGGCTGTAGATGTCGATTTTGCACAAAAACCAGACAGCAATTATTAGAGTAGAAGAGCTCGAAAGGATGGCAGTAGTTGGGAAAGGAGTGAGACAGGTTTGTAGCCTTACCGCAATGTTGTTGATGTGTACATTGAGCAAACTGTCAAGGAATGTAAGTATAAGTTTGGAGAGGGAATTAAATTCTAGGGGGAGGGAATAGAAACCTTACAGTTTGCTGATGACGCAGTAATTATGTAGAGGACAACAGAGGATCTGCAAGAGCAATTAAACGGAAAGGACAGTGTCTTGAAAGGGAGATATAAGATGAACATTAAAAAGGGTAAAACGAGGGTAATGGAATTCTGAAGCAAATAGATTAGGTAATAAGAAGATAAAAGTAGTGGATGAGTTTTGTTATTTGGGTAGCAAGGTAACTTCAGATGACCGAAGTAAAGGAGACATAAAATTCAGAATGGTTATGGGAAGAAAAGCGGTTCTGAAGAAGCGAAATTTGTTGCCACTCACTGTCAGTTTAGACGTTGCAAGTCCTTTCTGGAAGCACTTGCAGACTTGCGCCTTGTCTCGCCTCACGCGGCTACCCGCCAAACACACCTGCCTACCACCCAATGTCTCCACATTATATCTACATCTACATCTACATACATACTCCGCAATTCACCGTACGGTGCGTGGCGGAGGGCACACTGTACCACTACTAGGCATTTCCTTTCCTATTCCACTCACAAATTGAACGAGTTAAAAAAGAATGCCTATATGCCTCCGTACGAGCCCTAATTTCTCTTATCTTGTCTTTGTGATCTTTACGCGAAATGTAAGTAGGCGGCAGCAAGATCGTACTACACTCAGCTTCAAATTCCGGCCCTCTAAATTTACTTAACAGAAAATCACGAAAAGAACGTCGTCTTTCTTCCAGCGATCCGGAGCATTTTCGTAACACTCGCGCATTGGTCGAACCTACCGGTAACAAATCTAGCTGCTCGCCTCTGAACCGCCTCTATGTCTTCCTTTAAACTGATCTGCTGCGGGTCCCAAACACTTGAGCAATACTCAAGACGTGGTCGTACAAGCGTTTTATACGCGGTCTCCTTTACAGGTGAAGTACACCTTCCCAAAATTCTCCCAATAAACCGAAGTCGGCTATCCGCCTTACTCACAACTGTCCTTATATGTTCGTTCCATTTCATATCGCTCTGGAATGTTACGCCTAGATATTTGAACGACGCGACAGCATCAAGAAGCTCACTACTAATGCTGTATTCGATCATTATAGGATTGTTTTTCCTACTCATGCTCATCACCTTACATTTTTCTACATTGAGAGCTAGCTGCTATTCTTCGCACCAACTAGAACTTTTGTCTAATTCATTCTGTATGCTATTACAGTCAGTTAAAGACGACAACCTCCTATACAGCACAGCATCATCAGCAAATATCCGCCAATTACAAGTTACTCTGTCCATCAGATCATTTATATAGATAGAATATAATAGCGGTCCAATCACACTCCCCTGAGGCATGCCTGACGATACACTCGTCTCTGATGAACACTCGCCGTCGAGAACAACGTACTGCGTTCTATTACTTAGAAAGCCTTCCAGCCAGTCACAAATCTGTGAACCTATTCCATAAGCTCGTATCTTCGTTAACAGTCTGCAGTGTGGCACCGCGTCGAACGCCTTTTTAAAGTCGAGAAAAACACAATCCGCCTGTTGCCCTTCATCCATGGCTCGCAAGATGTCATGTGAGAAAAGGGCAAGCTGAGTTTCACATGAACGATGTTTCCTAAACCCGTGCTGATTCATGGAAAGAAGCTTTTCCGTTTCAAGGAAATTTACTATATTCGAACTGAGAATATGCTCTAAAATACTACATGAAACTGATGTCAACGATATTGGCCTGTAATTGTGTGGGTCAGTTCTCTTTCCTTTCTTATAAACGGGAGTCACCTGCGCTTTTTTTTTCCAATCACTAGGAACTTTGCGCTGAATTAAAGATACGCGATAAATGCAAGCTATGTAGGGGGCCAATGCCGCAGAATAGTCTTTGTAAAACCGAATTGGTATTCCATCCGGACCAGCAGACTTTTTCGTATTTAGCTCTCTCAGCTGCTTCTCTACACCGGAAATACCTATTGCTATGTCCCCCATTTCAAATGATGATACATTTGTGCGGTCCTCGTGCGTGAAATATTTCTTAAAGGTTAAATTTAGAACTTCAGCTTTCCGTTTGCGTTCTTCTATTACTGGCCCGGAATGATCAACGAGTGACTGGACAGTGGGCTTTGACCCGCTTATCGATTTTACATAGGATTAGAATTTTTTCGGGTTTTCGAAAGATCTTTTCCTAAGGTATGGTTGTGATAATTATTGTATGCTTCGCGCATCGATCTTTTTATAGACGCACGAATCTCTACTAACTTTTGCCTGTCATCATTTGCGTGTACTTTTTGAATCGAGAGTGCAACAGCCTTTGCTTTCTCAGCAGCTTTCTAACATTATTATCATACCACGGTGGATCTTTTCCATCCTTAATCGTCTTTACTGGCACATATTTCTCTAACCCTTTATTAACAATGCACTTAAATTTATTCCACAATTCCTCTACATCCATAGTCTCGGAATTAAACGATACCGATTCATTTTCTAAGTGCGATCGTAACATTTGCTTGTCGGCTCTTCCCAACAAAAACACGCTCCTAGCCTTCTTGACTGGTTTATGAACTTTGGTCATCATCGACGCTAAGACGATATCATGATCACTAATTCCTGTCTCTACACAGACATCGTTAATAAGGTCTGGCCTGTTTGTGGCTATTGGTCTAGAATATTTCCATTGCGCGTGGGTTGCCGGTTTAACTGTTCAAGACAGTTTTCGGAGAATTTGCCCAAAAGTAGCTCGCAAAACTGCTTGTCTGTACCGCCTGAAATGTAACTAGCGAGGTCCCAATCTATACTCTTAAGGTTGAAGTCTCCTCCGACTAATATTACATGGCCCGGATACCTATGCACTACCTGGTGTAGACTTTCTTTGAATGATTCTAAAACTGCTACAGCAGCACTGGGGGGCCGGTAAAAACACCCAACAATTAACTTTACTTCTTTTAGACCTGTTATACGGGCCCAGATAACTTCACAGTTACTTTCAACCTCGATCTCAGTACAAATAATATCTTTGATCACAGCGATGAACACTCCTCCTCCAGTTGTAACCGATCTATCCTTCCGATATACATTCCACGATTCGCTAAATATTTCTGAACTTGCCACATCATGATTTAGCCAGCTTTCTGTGCCTAAAACTATCTGAGCGCAATAACTTCCATGCAGTGCGGCAAATTCGGGAACTTAGTTTCTAATACTCTGTGAGTTTGCGTCTAATATTTTGATGTTTGAATTTTGTTCCGAACGTGGCCTGAATTTGCTGTTTGAATGCTGACAGGCGAGTGCTCATCAGAGTTAGCGCCTAGCCTAAAAAACCCCATGTGCACTCCACAAGTACTCTGCTACCCGAGTAGCCGCTTCCTTAGTGTAGTGCACCCCTGATCTATCTAGGGGCACCCTACAATTCCCCACCCGATAACGCAGATCCAGAAATCTGCAGCCATGACTGTCACAGAGTCGGCGAAGCGTCTGGTTCAGGCCCTCCACTCGGCTCCAAACCAAAGGACCCCGATCAACCCTGGGAACAATGCTGCAAATCGACAGCTCTGCTTGCACCCCGCGTGCGAAGGCAGCAGCCTTCAGCAATTCCGCCAGCCACTCGTAGGACCTGAGGATGTCCTCAGAACCCAAGCGACAAGCGTCATTGGTGCCGACGTGAGCCACGACTTGCAGTCGACTGCACCCCGCACCCTCGATAGCCGCCGGCAAGGCCGCCTCCACATCTCGGATGAGGCCCCCCGGCAAACACACCGAGTGCACGTTGGAATTCCTTCCAGATCTGGACGCTATCTGCCTAAGGGGCTCCATCACACGCCTGACATTGGAGCTCCCAATAACTAATAATCCCCTCCCCCCGTGCACCTGCTCGGACCCTGCTGAAGGAGTGGCCACACTTTCACTCACAGGACGAACGGGCGCGGACATACGTCCAGCCTCCACATTGGCCTTCCGCCTCGAGCGACGCGAACGCCGTACAACCCGCCACTCCCCTTGCGGAGAAGGCGGCTCGACGACGTCCGGTACACCTGAAGTTGCCTCGGTAGCAGGGACAGAGAGCGAAGCGTGAGACACCTGAGATATCCCACTCGACGCACCAGACTCCCCACCATCGCTGCACCCCGAGACAGCAGCCTGAAGGCGGCTGACTGTAGCCAACAGCACGCTCAGCTGTTTGCGAACTGCGGCCAACTCCTCCTGCGTCCGCACCCAGCAGGCACACATCCTATCCATCCTATCGATACAATTAACTGCAATTAACAACTTTAAAGAAGCCTAGTACTCTAATAAAGGCGGCTGGCTGCTGACTCAACTGTGGTCAGTGGTAACTACACTGTCAAATCAACAAAACTGAGTCCGGCAGTTTTCAAAATAACCAAGAACATCTGTGGAATACACCGGTAGCAAACGCGCGGGAATATAAGCTTAGCGCTGTTTACGATGTGGCACTGATGACAGTTTGCACTGGAGTTATCCAAACGCCAAACCAGACCAGGCAAATGTCCTAAATGATATTATTTCGGCAACTTTGTCCCAAACATCCGACATCATCAGTGTTGGCAGCCTCCGTATTCTACTTGACTGCCATGTAGATCCTGAGAAAATAGTACCCAGAACAACCACCTCTGGCCGTAATAACGGCATTGAGTCAAACAGAGCTTGGATGGCGTGTACAGGTACAGATGCCCATGCAGCTTCAACACGATACCACAGTTCATCAAGAGTAGTGACTGGCGTATTCTGACGATCCAGTTGCTCGGCCAGCATTGACCAGACGTTTTCAGTTGGTGAGAGATCTGGAGAATGTGCTGGCCAGGGCAGCAGTCCAACATTTTCCGTATCCACAAAGGTCAGTACACGACCTGCAACATGCGGTCGTGCGCTATCCTGCTGAATCATTCCGGGGCAGCAATAGAAGAAAGCAAACGGAAAGCTGAAGTTCTAAATTTAACCTTTAAGAAATCTTTCACGCAGGAGGGCCGCACAAATGTACCATCATTTGATCAACGTACTAATTCCGAAATGGGGGACATAGCAATAGGTATTTCCGGTGTGGAGAAGCAGCTGAGAGAGCTAAATACGAAAAAGTCTGCTGGTCCGGATGGAATACCAGTTCGGTTTTACAAAGACTATTCTGCGGCATTGGCCCCCTACTTAGCTTGCATTTATGGCGAATCTTTAATTCAGCGCAAAGTTCCTAGTGATTGGAAATAAAGCGCAGGCGACTCTCGTTTATAAGAAAGGAAAGAGAACTGACCCACACAATTACAGACCAATATCGTTGACATCAGTTTCATGTAGAATTTTGGAGCACATTCTCAGTTCGCCTTCTTCCGAGTCCACGGTTTCCGGTTCCAGGGGTCGTTTCTCGGTTTTATGAGGCTCACTGGTAGGCAGTTTCTTGCAGTAAACGTACGGGGTTAGCATGCTACGACTCGCTCCGTTCTCGCCACCTGTCTTCGGAGCGAGTGATGCATTCATTATTCCCGTCTGCAACGGAGGGAAGTCATCAAAGGTGATAAGAGGTGGTTCGGTGTCTTCCTTTGCGGCAACAGTAACGGATCCGTGTAAAGTGGCTGTGGGTGTTGAACCCTGTAGCTGTAATCTGGAAGGTTTTTGCAGGCTGTTCTTCAGAACAAATATCCGCTGCGGACAATTTTCACGGAGATGTCCCGGCTCGTTACAAACATGACATGTTGCTTGCTGACCAGAGTAGATAGCATGAGCCTTGTATCCCGAAACCTTAATGTGGGAGGGGATGTCAGATTTTACACACATCTGTACGGACCGTATGCCATTATATCACCGTATTTTATATCTGCAGGACCATTTTTCAAACTCGATGCGTTTCACCTGGCCATACTTCGAAAGAACCTAAGTCAGTATTCTCATGTTCCGGGGGAAGATTCAGAATTCTAACAGTCTTCAGTTCACAGTTGGCATTGCTAATATCAACCAAACTAACACAATCATTGCGATGGCGAAACTGTCCCTTAGTTCGCAGTAAAATCTTGTTACACAAAACCGAATTATAGAACTTGACAAAAACACAGTACTTTTCACTGTCAAGCTGAGTAAATTCAGCATTATATCCTGAAATTCCAAATGTTTCATATAACCAGTCATGTATTTCTAAAGCAGTAGGCTGAACATGACGAGTACACTTGTCAAACGAGAATCTTGACGTGTTTTTCCTGAGAGAATCCGACATGATGAACAGGCGGAAAGCGGTTGCACCGCCTCGCCACCAGAAGCAGCAATAAGCGGCACTTACAAGCCCCGGCGACTGAGCGACACTGAGACCGCAGGTTGCCGCTACTTCCGAGGTCTTCAAAACAACGCAGACACCGGTGAACTGCGAACGCACGACCGTACCGTTCGCCCGCCGAAAGCGGAATACCAACTACACTACTCCTCCTCGGGAGAGAGTACACTCTATTTGTGATATACTAGGCACCTAAAACATGTTGTAACATCTTATTTATCTATGACAAAGTACCATAAAGGTGCTCCTTTGATAGAATGGCGTTGGACCGTAGCATACGAACGATATTCTTTCACGGTATACAAATTATAACACTGACTAACGTTAAATACGGTATCCTTTAAAGCTATTAATATATAGTTTCCGGTAATTTATTGTAGCAAACCATACCTAAAATGATGCGTTTTTAAAACTTCTTCAATTTTCTGGCGCTTTAAAAGATTATATTTATACGTCGTACGCTAAAACTAAAGATGGCACGAAATACGGAGTTCCGTTTTCAATATGGCAGATCAAAAGTTGTGCTTGTCACGTGAAAACCACGCCGCTTTTCATCGGCCACGTTCCACTCCACGAAGCAGACATCTAACGTGCCGGATCCCTCACTCCGCGCTTCTCAGGGCGGTGGCACGTGGAACTGCACCCTCTAACGCCACCACGCCCTGCTCCACGTCCCGTCAGAGGGCGGCATCAGGGAATATTCTGGCGGGGAGGAGTTCCGAGGGTGGGAAAATGGCGGCGAGGGCGGTGGTAAAAACATCCAGTGCCCAGCTGTCTCGGCTACTAGCTGTGTCCGGCTACATGGGAGGGGGTAGGGGGAATAAAACGATCCATTCTCAAGGTTTGGTCGCGGTCGAGAACGTTGACGGCTCTTGCAGTCAGCGGAGAGGTCTCCCATTCCGATAGTGGAACAAAGGGAACGGCAGAACGGCAGAACGGCAGAACGGCAGAACGGCAGAACGGCAGAACGGGAGAACGGGCGCTTTCTGGAGCGAAGTCGAAGCCTCAGGAGACGCTGCTGGACAGCGTGAACGGTCGACTGTCAGACGGAGAGGCAGTTCTGAGCTTGTGCTGAGGACGCCGTGGTTAAAAAAAGAAAATAATTGAGCAATAGAACGCACACAAGCACACGAGATCACGTCCCGACGTTGTGTCGCTCCTTGAAACATTAGGGAAGTAAAAATTAAATAAAATAAAAAAATGATATGTCACTACAGCACGTTTGTTCTTACGAGAGATGGAACTTAAATAGTGGCAACATTGGTGTGCAGACACTAGCCAGTAGAATCTCCCACTGTCGCTGACAGCACACGCTGTCGACGTACCAGCCTCACCTCCGTCCACGTCACCGGCTGCCACAGTCGCGGGAGACTCAGCCACTGGTGAGCGAGCGGTCTGTCGTAGCGGAGTCGCTGTGTTTCAGAAACAGGGGCAGCGGAGCTGGATCAGGACTGGGTGTGCCACAGGTCAGCGGCATCCCCTGCGACCATCTCTAAGAAAGAAGCGGCAACACTTTCTGCGCCCCTCGACCAGCCCTTTGCACGACAATGCTCGGGCGCATACAGCGCCAGCTGTGGCTGCTCTGTTCGGTTGACGGAACTGGCAAGTACTGTACCGTCCACCATACTCCCCGGACGTAAAACCTCGTGACTTTAATTTGATTCCCAAGATGAAGAACCACTCCGTGGCACTCCCTTCAGAACTGTTCCAGAGATTCGACAGGCTGTAGACCGCTCCATTCGCACCGTCAACAGAACAGGCTCTGCTGACGGTGTACTACGCCTTCCACATCGCTGGCAACGGCTTCTACACAACGCTGGTGACTACTTTAGACAGTAACAAGAGCAAACATGTAACGCTTTTGTATCGATGTAAATACAAATATACAATCCCTGAGACGAATATTCGTCTCGAATATGTCAAGGACACTAATGATAAATCTGAAGCATTGAATTAAAATTTGTGATGTGATCGGAAATTGAACCTGGACCTCCATCTTTACTAGGCAATCAAACGGTAAGCTTCATTTATAAAATTATTTTACTTGAAATTGACACATTACTTACGATCAGCCAATTATGACATATATTAAAATTTGTGAATCTTTACAACATAAGATGTATTTCAATAGAGACAATGCAGTTCAACACGATACCACAGGTAATCAAGAGTAGTGACTGGCGTATTGTGACGAGCCAGTTGATCGGCCAACTGGTGAGAGATCTGGAGAATGTGCTGGCCAGGGCAGCAGTAAAACATTTTCCGTATCCAGAAAGGCCCGTACATGACCTGCAACATGCGGTCATGCATTATCCTGCTGAAATGTAGGGTTTCGCAGGGATCAAGTTGAGGATAGAACCACGGGTTGTAACACATTTGAAATGTAATTCAAAGTGCCGTCGATGCGAACAAAAGGTGACCGAGACGTGTAACCAATGGCACTTTTTACACCCCTGGCCATTGAAATTGCTACACCACGAAGATGACGTGCTACAGTCGCGAAATTTAACCGACAGGAAGAAGATGCTGTGATATACAAATGATATTGGCGACGGTGTCGACATCTACAACATGCTGACATGAGGAAAGTTTCCAACCAATTGCTCACACACAAACAGCAGTTGACCGGCGTTGCCTGGTGAAACGTTGTTGAAAGGAGGAGAAATGCGTACCAACACGTTTCCGACATTTATAAAAGTCGGATTGTAGCCTATCGCGATGCGGTTTATCGCATCGCGACTTTGCTGCTCGCGTTGGTCGCGATCCTATGACTGTTAGCAGAATATGGAATCGGTGGGATCAGGAGGGCAATACGGAACGCCGTGCTGGATCCCAACGGCCTCGTATCACTAGCAGTCGAGATGACAGGCATCTTATCCGCATGATAAGTAACGGATCGATCCCTGAGTCAACAGATGGGGACGTTTGCTAGACAACAACCATTCCCACGAACAGTTCGGCAACGTTTGCAGCAGCATGGACTTTCAGCTAGGAGACCATGGCTGCGGTTACCCTTGACGCTGCATCTCAGACAGAAGCGCCTGCGATGGTACACGCAATGACGAACCTGGGGATCAATTCCTTTAGTATGTTATTAGCTCTAAACCGGGCGTTGCCCGGGTGTTTGTTTATCTTACACTCTCGTAGTCCACATCCCCTTCCCCACTTTCTCTGCATCCATCTCTCTCTCTCTCTCCCATCTCTTTGTTCGCTTCCACCTTTCCCTCTCTCGGCAAAATTTTCTACAAGGTGCCCTCTGTCATGTATCATACAAACATTTAGTACCCAGAGATCTTCCTCTTGGTTTAAAGGTCACGTGTACAAAAATTCTTAAAGGTTGCAGCAAAACTATGCACTTTGTAAAATTCCGTAAGTTAAATACTCTCCACCATGCACCGAACAAATTTTATACAGACAGTGATATTCCTCTTGTTTTTAACGTAGAGTGTGCAAAATTTCATCATTATCGCAGCACAACTATAGATTTCTATGCGATAGAAACGCAGGGTCAAATTGAAAAACGAACTTAGTTGTTCTCAAATATTCCAGTTTTATTTCACACGACCCTTCTTCTGAGAATAACGAAAACAGAACCAAAATAAAAAAAAAGGACCTGTGAAATCAGTCGAGCCGTTCTCAAGTCATGCCGTGGCCAAGGTTTTTAGGGATACATTTTTTATGTTGCAAAAACACCCTCTCCCATGCACCGTATGAAACTTAATTAAGGTAGACGGTGACCTTCCTCTTGTTTTGAACGTCAAGTGAGCGAAATTTCGGAAAGATCGCAATAAAACTGTAGATTTCGTGAGTCTGTAAGAGAATAAGCTTCGCCATGCACCTATCACAAAATACTTTCTTAGCTGACGTTTTCTACGTATAAACTACATTCCTGGAAAATTTCAGCTTCATAGGTGAAGTAGTTTTTTAGATTTCGTGTTTAGTCAGTGTCCTTTCGCTTTTATATAGATAAAGAAAACAGATTCCTTAATTTTGAATGCAAGAGAATTAAGGGAGACTTGCAGATAAAAATAAATAGTAACATGCAAATATTTATTTGATACAAGGTCATGCCTGATGCATCTACAGAGAAACTGTTGTGAGCGGTAGACTTCTTTTCGTTTCATCAATTTGTGTATGTATGTGGGGACGAGACAGTTACAAAACGCTTCATAAACGTCCGAAACTGCATGCAAACTTTGTTACAGGTCCCTAACTACTCCCATTTTCCAATAATTGACGGATAACTTTGCGTATTCTCACGCGGTGGCCTCTCATTATTTATTATGTCATATAAATTACTTTATGGTCTTTGCCCTGTGAGGTATCGGATATATATATGGGGCAAATGATCTACAAAGAAATATTTATATATATATGTATATATATATAGATCATTTGCCATGGTACTTACTTCTACGTTTGATATCTGACATAGGACCTCAAAGTGTATGTGTCTATGGTGCTTAGCATAGTACTTGATACAAACTGTGTGACATTCATTGTATAAAAAGGTGTTTCACTAAGTGTGTACAGTACAATATATTTAATTTTTTAAATAATAATTTACATTAAATGCCGTATATATATACAGGGTATTACACTAAGTGTGTTTGCCTCTGTAACTTATCAAATAATTGGTGACGGCTAATTTCAATGCGGTAGGTCACCACAAGAAATGTTACACTTTCTGCGGAGCTATGAACATAGTTTATTGTATCATTTTCCACAGAGTTACAGCACAAAGATATAATTTTTTAAATGGAACAATAGTTTTTTTCTATCGTGCATTGGAATCGTTGAAACCAGCTGCGTCCAAATCAATTTAAACTACATTCCTATCACTGTTAGTTTGGGAGCTACAATCCTTCAAAGTTTTAGGGGCAGATACCACAAACTCTGCGCATAATGCAATGTGCCTTCTAAATGTGGAGTGGCCCGACTTGTAACGTCGCCGGTGTCGCGGAGCGAGAAGCTTCCTCGATGTTAGACTGCCGACTGTCGCCGCACACGGCCGTATACCCGACAGTTGGAGCCACACAAACAACCGGGGCTCAATATACCACAGTTACTGACATCGGATGACGATGGCATACACGAACAACGAGTACGTTGACATGTTGCTGATGCTCGGCGAGTGCCGACACGATGCCACTGAAGCAGCCACGGCGTATGCCGTGAGATATCCTAGGCGAAGAGCCCCGGCAGCCATTACGTTCTTACGTGCCGAACAACGACTTGGGAAACAGGCAGATCGGTAATGCGCCGCAGTAACAGACGAAGACCTGCAAGAAGTGAGGAGACGGAGGTGTTTGTTTTAGCTGCACTACACCACGATCCTCATGTCAGCTTACGAGCCGTTGCTGCAGTCGCTGGTGTCAGTCTCACATCTGTGTGGCGTATAGTACACGGCCACAGGTTTCACCCGTACCGCCTGTCACTGACCCAGGAGCTGCATGGGAACGATTTCCGTGCAAGAGTGACATTCTGTGAGCTAGCCATGCGTAATTTCACGCAGGAGTCTTTACAAAGTGTTATGTTCTCTAATGAGTCCACGTTCACAAAGTATGGTTCAGTGAATCGCCATAACATGCATTACTGGGCCGCAGACAATCCTCGGTGGGTACGACCTAACGACCGTCAACGTAGGTGGTCTATTAACGTGAGGTGTGGAATCCTTGGGGATGAAATCATCGGTCCACACTACTTCGCAGGTACACAGACAGGTGAGTTATATCGCGCTTTTATAGCGGATAGTTTGGGTGGTCTCCTTGAACACGTGTGTCTACACACGAGAGTCCATATGTGGATGCAGCATGATGGTCACCCAGCCCATTCTGCGCGTGCTGTTGTGGAGGAACTAAACAACAGGTTTGCAGGAAGATGGTTGGGGCGCCATGGTCCTCATTCGTGGCCTGCAAGGTCGCCCGATTTAACACCAGTGGATTTCTTTTTGTGGGGATATCTAAAGGATCGTGTTTATGTCACTGAGCCCACATCCCCACATGATCTAAAACGGCGCATCGAGGACGTATGTCGCTCCGTCACACCGGCGATGTTACATCTCGTTCACAGATCCTTTCGACGGCGCATTGCATTATGCATTGAGAAACATGGACACACATTCGAACATTTCATGTAAGTCAACTTCCCATCGCCATAACATCCATCACCCACCACACAGCCATGTATTATGTACAGCGTGTGGTATCTGCCCCTGAAACTTTGAAGGGTTGTATCTCCCAAACTAACAGTGATAGGAATGTAGTTTAAATTGATTTGGGCGCAGCTGGTTTCAACGAATCCAATGCACGATAGAAAAAAACTATTGTTCCATATAAAAATTATATATTTGTGCTGTAACTCTTTGTAAAATGATACAATAAACTATGTTCATAGCTCCGCAGAAAGTGTAACATTTCTTGTGTTGACCTACCGTATTAAAATTTCCCATCACCTATTATTTTATAAGTTACAGAGGCAAACACACTTAGTGAAATACCCTGTATATATATATATATATATATATATATATATATATATATATATATATATATAGCATTTAATGTAAATTATTATTTAAAAAATTAAATATATTGTACTGTACATTCGACATCTTTGTCTATGTCTTCCCGTGTAACAGTCAGTATTGAATTTGGCTCCAGTCGGTATTGAACTTGGCTTCTGAAGAGCCTATGGTTAAGACCATAAAAAAGATGGGCTCATACGTTTCATTCTTGACTTGTAAATTTTATGTTGATGACACATCAATGAGGATGTGCACTGTTTAACTATGTAAAAAAAGTTGTTATAATAGCAAGGATCTCATGTAAGAGTATTAGAGGTATGTAACCGTATATTTGTAGATAGATAAGTTTTTTTCTATTATGTATTGGAGTTCATTTTGTAAAAACTTTGTGTATTTGGTCTGAAGATGGCATCTAGCACGTCGAAAACGATAATCTAAGTAAATGAGGAAAGCGATCTTGGCTGCAACCTGATAAAAACAATTCCAGATCGCCCCAATGAATAATGAGTTGCATATATATATATAAACATTAAATTAAGCATATGAACTCTGAAAATGTACGAATGATAATGAAAAATCTCACGAGTAGTATGTCTTCTGCCATTCAACAAAATTACGAAGAAATAAGCAGATTTGCCTTTATGATGCCTGTGAAACGTACGCGTTACACAGAATGTAATTTTATGTGCGTTTCGGAAGAATTAAGAAATACGTGTGAGATGTGAGCTACGGGCGGTGGCGGCTGGGCGGAGCACGCCAAGACCCGGCGGCCAGCAGCTCGGCAGGAGTGGGCGAGCGCGCTCGGCCAAACGGACCGGAGGCGGCCGTGGCCAGCTCTCGCTCCTCCACAGCAGGTCGTTCGCCGGCTGCCCTCGCCTGCTGTTCACCGTGGCCGCTGCCGACACCTCGCTGACTGGAGATGGGCAATCTGTTCCTGAACTGATTCAAAGAGCCAGATCCTTCTAAGGAGCGAGTGATGGATGAATCCTAAAAAAGAGTGGTAGTTCATCCGATCCGAAAAGTCCCTCTGGTGACAACAATGAGCTGCATAATCACCCCTTGCCGCATGCTTCAGAAGTTTCCTAAACCCCTTGCCACATGCTTCGGAAGTTTGCTGAGCTACAAAATAAATGTGGTATAGACCATGTGCAAGTGTAAAAGTGCAAAACATGAGTGGCTAAACACGTGCAGCGCCTCCGTGCTGCGAGTCGAGAATCGGTGAGTCGAGAGTCGGCAAGTCGCGCAAGCAGCACGATTCAGTGAGCGCGCGGCTCCCGACTGCCGCTGGCTCGCTGCTCCGCACGACTCAGGCGATCGAGCCGATCCGACCGCCAACTGAGTCGGTGAGTTACCTGGTTCACCCCTCCCCACCACTCTCCCCGACTCCGCTCGCTTGCGGAGCCGCCCGTGTGACACGCTGCTCATTGTTCCCCCCACTCCTCTGGTGAACCGCACGGTGCCGAACAAAGCGACTCCACGCATCTCTCTATTCTCTGAACTCCTGTGTTCTGATAAAGTTTCCAGCTCGCTTGCAGAAACTATCATCTGAAGCAACAGAAACCGTCATATAGGCAAATGTCCTATTCCGAATAGTATTCGAGATGTAACATTTTTATTTAATGTTATATGTTTTTTCTTAATAACAGGAAATCTGCAGTCTGTAGCAAAAACGCGTTACAGTACAAAATTAAACTGTATAAAATTTCCACGAAAAAGCTCCTATTCCATGTTTCTCGAACATTTGTAGTTTGCATGAAGGGAGCCAGAGACACAAAGTCTTGTGCAATCTGCATTCTCTGTTGCTTAGATTTTGTAAGCCCGCATCACGCAGTTTCCTGACTTCATAGAAGACTGTCCTGTAACAAATTATGCGTCTTTTATGCATCTACACTATAGCACGTTGAAAACAATGACTATATAACGGAATAACAAAGAAAATAACAATGTGCCTTTATGTTCTCTATCTCTGAAACCATTCAGTTGCGGGAATGTGTCCATTTGAAATTTTTGCTGGTGGCGTCAAATCTTTGACATTAACAACAAACTTGTTTCCCAAGAGAGAGCGAACACTAGGATGTCAAACGAGATGTGTCTAAAATTACGTTTGTGAATAAAATATGTTGCTATAATGTTTCATTACGAATTTAATGTGTTTGGTACAGCGGGATTTGTGTGTTTGCAATTATAGATAAAATATATTGGCAAGCACTTAAAAAATAATTTGACTTGCTCTGTATGGAGGATATATAAAACTTCGCACAAATAACAGGCTAAAGGGTTGTAGTTATAGGAATTAAAATACAAGATGGAACGGAAATCGTGCCAACAACTGCAAAACTTAGAATATAGGAGCCCAGAACGCTACCCCTGTACTGCATCGACTGTAAGGGTATCACCGCCGTTATTTACCTAATTATTTGTTTCGGCAAGACTCTCTCCGAACTTGTTGATGGTTTATACTAACAAAGGAAAAACTCAATGACGACATAGTCGAAAGTATCTGTACTCGTCGTCGTATTTTCGAACAATTTGGCTGGAGATCTTCACAGTCTTTTTTGTATTTGATGTTATGAATGAAATGGTCCACGAGCATTCCTCGCTTTGTAAATTTAATGCACAACACTCTTTTTACGCGTTATTTCCTAAAGTAATGTAAACTTTATTGACATACTCTGGAGCTATCATAATTCTACTGTTTATGGGTGCCAGACTTTAGAAACAGGTGATCGGTTCTAGCGGCCATCTTGTAGCAAGAAGCTGTCGCGCTCACGTAGCACACCCGGTCGTTCCGTCGAATGTCGCTGCTCACGTAGTACGCGCCATTAGGCGGATGGTTTTTTCGCTGCGGCAGTTGCCACGTCCTGTATGGACCTCTCGCTCTATCACGTTTCATTCAACTCGCTCAAACCCGCAAACTACTCACTGTATAAATATGGAGCTAGATCATTTTATTCTGCAAAATATTGTATTTTTTGAATGAAAGTATAAAAATAATAATTTTTTCTTTCTCCAATTATTTCAACTGCAAAAATATTTAATTTTAATTTTTAATGTAGGTGTAACTAACAAATTTTATTTCTCGAAACTACCAAGAACATACAATAAAATTATTACTGTTCTTTCTTCTTTCACAATATGGCCCAATCAGATAAAGGTATAGTGACATCGTTTTACGTTTTTTATCAATTGGTGTGTTGGTGAGCCACGAAAAAGAACTAGTTGATCCCAGTGAGTGACTACTTCTGATCCGATCTCCATCGCTGACGTCACAACCCGCCGCGTCCTCGACCGACCTGGCGCCCACTCAGCACACAATGGCCGTCCTACGGCACCGAGGTGCTGCCGCGTAGCGAGAGGTCAGGCACAGCCACGCAAAACACCGCCAATAGTGTAAACATCCGGACGGGCGGAAAAGTTCACTCACACTGGGCGTCGGCTTCGCATTGTATGCACTTTCGGCCTGCCATCTCTAGTAACCAGCCGCTGTCCTTCTTCACTTTTTATTTTTAGATTATACACGACCGAGAAACAAGAACACACACACATCGCCGGGGTTCTAGAGCTCGTTCGCACTTAAGATACACTACTGGCCATTAAAAATTGCTACACCGAGCAGAAATGCAGATGATAAAACGGGTAGTCATTGGACAAATATATTACACTAGAACTGACATGTGATTACTTTTTCACGCAGTTTGGGTGCATAGATCCTGAGATATCAGTATCCAGAACAACCACATCTGGCCGTAATAACGGCCTTAAAACGCCTGGGCATTGAGTCGAACAGAGCTCGGATGGCGTGTACAGGTACAGATGCCCATGCAGTTTGAACTCGATACCACAGTTCATCAAGAGTAGTGACTGGCGTATTGTGACGAGCCAGTTGCTCGGCCACCATTGACCAGACGTTTTCAGTTGGTGAGAGATCTGGAGTATGTGTTCGCCAGAGCAGCAGTCGAACATTTTCCGTATCCAGAAAGGCCCGTACAGGACCTGGAACATGCGGTCGTGCATTATCCTGCTGAAATGTAGGGTTACGCAGGGATCGAATGCATGGTACAGCCACGGGTCGTAATACATCTGAAATGTAACGGCCACTGTTCAAAGTGCCATCGATGCGAACAAGAGGTGACCTTGACGTGTAACCAATGGTACCCCATACCACCACACCGGGTGATACGCCAGTATGGCGATGACGAATAAACGCTTCCAATGTGCGTTCTCCGCGATGTCGCCAAACACAAATCCGACGATCATGATGCTGTAAACAGAAACTAGATTCACCCAAAAAACCAGAAATACGTTTTGCCGTTCGTGCACAAGGTTCGTCGTTGCGTACACCATCGCAGGCGCTCCTGACTGTGATGCAGCGTAAAGGGTCAACACAGCCACGGTCTCCGAGCTGATAGTCCATGTTGCTGCAAACATCGTCGAACTGTTCGTGGAAATCGTTGTTGTCTTGCAAACGTCCCCATCTGTCGACTCAGGGATCGAGACGTGGCTGCACGGTCCGTTACAGCCACGCGGTTGAGATGCCTGTCATCGGCACTGCTAGTCATACGCGGCGTTCCGTATTGCCCTCCTGAACCCACCGATGCCATGTTCTGCCAACATTCATTGGATCGCGACCAACGCTAGCAGCGATGTCGCGATACATTAAACCGCAATCGCGATATGCCACAATCCGACCTTTATCAAAGTCGGAAACGTGATGATACGTATTTCACCTTCTTACACGAGGCATCACAACAACGTTTCACCAGGTAACGCTAGTCAACTGCTGTTTGTGTATGAGAAATCGGTTGGAAACTTTCCTCATGTCAGCACGTTGTAGGTGTCGCCACCGACTCCAACCTTGTGTGAATTCTCTGAAAAGCTAATCACTTCCACATCACAGCATCTTCGTCTGTAGTTTAAATTTCGCGCCTGTACCACGTCATTTTCGTGGTGTAGCCATTTTTTATGGCGATGAGTCTAAAATGGAATAGAGATACACTAAAAACAACATTACAGCTCACCTCATCGCCTATGAAAAAAAAAGTAACCTCTAAGAACGTACAATGATGTGGTAGACTTTCCTTCTCTGGGTCACATACAAAACTCATCGCAATGTTTACTTGATCGAGACTAAGAACAGGTGGATCGTAAAACTGGTGAATAACCAGCCGGTTTCGATCAGACACTTACTGTTTCAAATAAAATATTCTAAATATAAAAATAATCCTTAAGCGCCAAAGGTTTTCTAATAAGAACACTGTTTGTACATAGTCGCTTTTAAAACGGTCTATGACTTTGTTGATTGTAAACCTCTTTCCACAATTTTAAAAGAAGGGCTAGCTAATAAAAGTCTCCCGCTGATGAAGCAAACGTTAATTGATACGAGTTCTATTGTTGACAGGAGAAATTTCTGAAACATTATTATTATTATTACTATTACTTATCGAATTATAGAAAGCTTGGTTGACGTACATAATTCTAATTGTATACATTGTAAGATATGACAAGGAAAATGTAAGTACAGGAGGGTTTTCAACCAGATGGTCGTCGAACGCTGACGATTCTTCCCAATGGCTTCGTTATTGCCAAAGTTGGTGACATCAAGATGATGTGCTATTTTCCAAGGTGGTTTTCTTGACTTCTAACACTGGTGTTCTGCTGTTGATATATCGCTGTGTATGAGTAACTGGGGGTTCTTCTGAATGTTCCTCCAGATCTTGAGGAAATCATCTGATCTTCGTAGAGCTGTAGGTTGGATATCGCGTTGTCTGGTTGAGCTGCACGTCTATTTTTCTAGAGTTTGAGCACTGCGAGACAGGAGGTACCAGCAAGCTTCTGGATGATATGATTACGGGTCTTCACTTTAGCAGCCTCGTTGGAGAGGTGTTTACGGTAAGTTAGGGATCTGTCGAGTGTTGCTCCAAGGTACTTCGGTGTGCTTCAGTACTGCAAGGTTTCTCCTCTGAGTTTACATCTGGTTTATAGTTGCAGTGCCTACTTTTGAAATGCTCGAGTGACGGTTTTCTGCGGGTTTAGGTGGAGGCCCCATTTCCTGAAGTGTGTGTCCAGAATGTCCATGGCGGCAGTTAATGTACTTTCAGCAGAAGTGAGACCAGGGCTCTGGTTCCCAAACAGAATGTGGTTGGCAGGTCACAGAGTCATTTGATGTAAACGCAAGGAGATGGACTGTTCGCATTACTGTTTAACTGAGTTTTGGTGAAGGTAATTACACAATGGCGAGAGAGAAAAAAGATGTACATCAGTCAGTTAAGTTGTGGAGCGTCCATTAATTACGTGAGCTGACTTTGGGGTTTTTTCGACCCCATAACGCATGGTGAGATGACACGTGACAGATTTCGTTACATCGCCTCCGCCCCCCCCCCCCCCCTTCCACATGTGCTTTTTCAGTGTGCATAATTTAGTGTACATCTAGATAAATACTCTGCAAGTTACGTTGAAGTGCATGGCAGAGGGTTCATCGAAGCACTTCTATGATATATCTCTACATTTCCACTCTCCAATAGCTCGCGGCAGAAAGGAACGCTTAAATCTTTCCTCTTGCGTTCTGATTACGAGTATTTTATTTTGATGATCATCTCTTCGTATCACAAAATATGTTCGCATTCGGAAGAGAAAGTTGTTGAGAGAAATTTCGCAAATAGATCTCTTCTCGACGGATAACCTTCTCTCGTACATCATTTCCGTGACACTCTCCCCCCTATATCGCGATAATACAAAATGAGCTGCCCTTCTCTGAACTTTCTGTAAATCCACAGTGTGTTCCACTTGGTGGGCCGCGGCGGAGCGGCCGAGCGCATTGAGGCGCTATGCTCCGATGCGGAGGCTGTTCCCCGTCGGGGGTTCGAATCAACCCCTCGGGCATGGATGTTTGTGTCGTATTCAGTATTAGTCAGTTCATAAGTAGTTTGTACGTTTAGGGACTGAGGAACCCGCAATTGAATCCCTTAACCTTTACAAACATTGGAACATTTGAATCCTACTTGGTGGGTATTCCACAATGTGGAGCGATACTTCGAAACAGGACGCACAAGTGTGGAGTAGGCAGTTTCTTTAGAAAGATAAATGTTCTGCCAACGAAACGTAAAATTTGTTTCGCTTCCCCTACAATATATTCTATTTGTTCTTTGCAATTAAAGTGGTTCGTAGTTGTTACTCCTAGGTATTTAGTTGAATTTACGGCATGTAGTTTCAGCTGATTTATCGTGTAAATCAAGTTTAACGGATTTCTTTTAGTGGTCATACCGATGACTACACACTTAACATTATTAAGGGACAATCGACATTTTTTGCGCTATTAAGATATCTTATCTAAATCATTTTCAGTTGCTTTTGATGTTCTACTGACCTTACTAACGATAAACGACAGCATCGTCCACCAACACTCTAGGAAAGCCACTCACACTGTCTCCTAAATCTTCTAATCTAATATATACAGCAGAGTGTCCGTATGTTTGTACGTGTTGCATACAAATCTACAGTTTTGTTCCAATCTTTATGAAATTTTGTACACGTAAGCTTCAGTCCATGAGAACGGTCGCCCTGAGTGTTCAGGTGCGTCTACACTAGCGCGCTGCGCCGCTCGCGCGCACTGAGTTCGTCATATTTGGAGGGGCGCACCGCGATCCGTCTGCTGTCGGTTTTCCCAGCGATCACTTTGATGGTTCGCAGTTCAGATTTGGACGGGAGCGCGGAAGGTTCGTCGTGTTTAGCGCGCACGTGATTATTGTTTTGCAAGATATTAATGAGAAAAGAGAGATGTTTACGTTAAGTAAAATATTACATTTGAATTAATATCTTTAGATTATTGTCAGTTCAATAAAGGGATTTTGTAATCGATTTTCCAGCGATTAACTATGGACTGGTCGGAGGAGACTTTAATTAAACTAACTGATGAATATCGAAAACAATCAATTCTTTGATATCCTCAGCATAAGGATCATTACAAGAAACGCGTGAAAGCAGATGCTTGGCGAGAAATATCTGCGGAGATGAATGTATCTGCAGACCAGTGCAGTAAAAAGAATTATATCTTTGCTGTCTTCATACCGACGGGAAAAGGGCAAATTGAAAAACAGCATGGGAACAGGAAAAGGTAAGTTGTGAATCTAATAAGATAGTAGGTACCTAAATCTCTTAATTGTTATAATTAAATTAGTTGACAAGTTTAGCGATGTGGCCGATCACATCAACTGTCATTTATTATTAGTCGAAGAATTCTCTATTCGGGAAAAAAAAAATATTAAGAAATGAATGGTATTATAAAATAATAAGTTTCATTTTCATTTTTAAGCAATTTATTTACATACATCATACAAACGTTTATGATAACAATCACAAGTAGGCTACTATACAGTTGTGTACTTTTTAAAGGATTTTATAGCATTCTATATTTTATTCTTTCAGGAAGAGACGACGTTTACATAAACGGGTGGTTTGCTTATGAAGCTTTCAAGTTTCTGGAGGACAGGGACGAACCAAGAAAAGGACTTACGACGGTAAGAAACTGTTGATGTACTCAAACATATTTTAGTTGCCATTCTAGGAATCCTTCATTCATACAATAACCTACTATTTCATCCATAATTTTTTGACAATAATTTGTGGATCGTCGGGGGACATGTCTTAGTGGTAACAAAAACGTCATATTATCTTCTTCCTGAACCCTCTATGACCGTTCAATTAAACCTCCATTCTCTTCATGGTCTATACCAGCAGGAGTGTACAAATTTGGCGAATGTGTCCTTAGCTAATTGTGTAACAAAATGACTGCCATCACTATCACCTCGGCTTTTTCAGGTGCCAAAAGCATTGGTTTCCTTAGAACCCTAACCACTGAGTTTGATATACCGAAGGCGTTCTGGACTATCCGTCGGGCTCTACTCAACCGATAATTAAAAGTTGTCTGAGGAGTTCCTTTGGCAAAGTCTCCAGGGTAAGGCTTCATGAGGTTTTCACTTAGAGCAAATGTGCTATCACCTGCAAAGAAATAAGCTACTGGCATCGAACGCCCCGGCAGCGGTTCCGCTACCGGAAGTCCCAGTGTGCTTCCAGTCATCATAGTATGAAGCTTGCTCCGTTGAAAAATACCTCCATCCGAAATTCTTCCTTGGCATCCCACGTCAGCAAACATAAAGTTACAATTCCCGTCCACTAATGCAAAAAGCACAATACTGAAGCTGGATTTATAATTGAAGTACTCTGTAGCCGAGTGCATTGCAGCTTGCAAAACAACATGTTTCCCGTCCAGAGCACCAACACAGTGAGGCAGGTTCCAACGCGTTTCAAATATATTGCTTACTTCCTTCCGAGCTGCAGATGTCGCAGGTAGCTGAAATAAAAATCATACTTAAACTTACTGTAACTATGGGGGGATTGAGTTTATATATTGTATCTATAAAACAGGACTGATAATTGTTTTGGTAACTGGAAAACTACTAAGTTATCGGTCTGAGGCGAACGAAACGTCCCTATATTTTCTAATAGGCTCCTATTTTATGTTAGTCACGTAATACCAGAAATACATAATTAATATTGGTTTCTATTATTTATTACTTGTAATTTTCAGGAGACGGATGAGATTATTAGAAATGAAGAAGACATCGAGTCAGGACCCAACATTTCTAAAGACGGCCAACAAGAGTCCTCAGCGTCAACATCTACTGCCACGCCTACTAAGCGTAAGCGAAGCGAACTGATGCAAACGAGTCAATGATCAGGAATGCGTTTGAAATTTTACAAACTGCTGCAGAGAAATTGGAGAAAGAGCCATGTAATAATTCCGGCTAAATCGATGCCTTTTTTACGTACGTCGCTGCAAAAGTGAAGAAATATTCGCCTGAAACGCAGAAATCGGTACAGCGTGGCGTGTTTGACGTACTTGTGAAAGCCGATAAAGGGTTCTTTGATTGGACTGCTCCAATTACACAGAATTCCAACCACTGGCAAATCCCTTCAGAAAGCATTTCCCACCCCATCCATTCTCAACAATATGTTGTGCACTCTTTGCAACCAGTACCTGCTCCATCGCAATCTGATTCCTTAACACCTCTCTCTTCTCAACCATCTCCTGCGGCCTCTATTATTTCAGAAAAATTATTTCAAATGTTTGTATAGCTTATGGGACTTAACTACGGGGTCATCAGTCCCTAAACTTACAAACAACTTATAAACTAGCTAAGACTAACGAAGGCACAAATATCCGTGCCAGAGGGCGGATTCGAACTCCCGACCGTAGTGGCCGTGCAGACCGTGACTGAAGCGCCTCAGTCCCATCGGCCACCGCGGCCGGCATTGCAGAACAGTTTTCGGATTTTGTGTAAATGTAACTTTAATGGATTTGGATGATTTTGTGTAAAATGGATTTAATTTTGTACTTATAAAAATATTTAACAAATAAAACAACTTTCAAAATTAAAAGTGTTAAACAGTGGTGTTATTAAGTTACCTTGATATATCCTTGTAACTCATGGATGAGAGCTGCACAGACTTGTGGTAGGCTACTATTAGTGCTGCGGAAATGAGTTTCGTTTTGTTTTTCGACAAACTTGCCATTAACATAGCCGCACCACTCATCACCATAAGCCCCAGATTTTCCCGTCGCGTGGACATGTTCACAGCTCGGCTGCAAACTGAGTCCTACCTGTTGGTGGGTTTCCTACGGATGGCCGGAGGTTCGCCGCGACTCACAATACAATCCCTACGAACGAAAGGCGAGCGGCGCGCGCACCGCTCGGGGTTCACGGCCTTCGGGTGTGGAAGCGGCTTAAGAATCACATACAATGTATAGTTCACGAGATACGACGTCATAAACAATGAGATGCGCGGAAAAACTGCTGCATTTTGCGACTATGCTGCTCATTTTCTCCTAAACCATTGGACCGATTTCAACCAAATTTGGTACACACATCCCTTACCGTGAGGTAACAATTGCTGCATCGTTAAGAATCACATAAGGCACATGGTGCAAAAGATATTACGTCATAACCAATAGAAATCGCAAAAAAATGCCATATAATGCGGAGAGACTTTCGAAATACACTGTATGAGAATGATAGTACTTAGCAACCTGCAACAAACTTTAAACATAATTTCAAACCTTTATGAAATTTTTACTCGCTGACAACCACATAAAAAAACTGAAAGGAAAAAAGTTTCTCGCTTACTACTTTTTCGTTGTTCATGGACTAAAACTACGGCATTCGGTATGACCTTACAATTTATAATTTGTACACTACAAATAATAGCCACAGGAAATGTTACGGACAGGATACACACATACAGTTGAATGTACCTACTAAATTGTATCACAGTAAGACATGTAGTTCATGAGTTATGAGCACATAAACATTAACGTTTCGCTGTGCATGGAGTAAAACTCCGCAATTCGGAATGACATTACAATTTATAATTTTTACTCTACAAATTGCAGCCTCAGGAAATTTTTCAGACAGTATATACACATATAGTTGAGTGTACCTTCTAAATTGTATCACAGTATCTATATGTGCACAAAAACAACAGCGTTCATGAAAACCGCCCCACACGCACCAAGTTTTAATCTATTTCTTCTTTACTACTAATTGTATTTCCAAGAGATTTTGCAGACATACAGCTCTTATATAAATGAATAAATACCTGAAAATGGCAACGCCGGGTTTTCAGCTAGTCTAATATATAAAGCAGAGTGTTCATATATGTGTACGTGTTGCATACAAAACTACAGTTTTGTTCCTATCTTTTTGAAATTTTGTACACGTAAGCTTCAATCCATGAGGACGGTCGCCGTAAGTGTAAGAATCTTGAGATATGAGCACGTAAACAGTAACGATTATGAAAAATCGCCCCATCACACACCAAGTTTTAATCTATTACTTCTTTACTACCGATTGTATTCCCAACAGATGTTACAGACATACAGCACTTATACGAATTGATAGTTACCTGAAAAATAATAAAGTTGTGCAACATACAGCTCTATGAATATGAGATGGTACGCATTTTATAAGTCACTAGCTGAACCCCCGCTGCTTCGCATGTTCAAAATGTTCAAATGTTTGTAGAGTCTATAGGACTTAACTACGGGGTCATCAGTCCCTAAACTTACAAACTACTTATGAACTACTTACAACTAAGGACGCCACAAATATCCATGCCCGAGGGGGGATTCGAACCCCCGACCGTAGTGGCCGTGCGGACCGTGACTGGAGCGCCTCAATCCCCTCGGCCACCGCGGCCGGTGCTTCGCATGTGTATGCTGCTTGGTCTACACCAGTTGTTTCTTTTCAATCCTGATGAATATTCCACATCTTAAGTTTCGTAGTTATAGCTTGAAATTTGAGTTAACAACACCGTATTTTTGAAAATCAATTTTTGCATCTCGTATTTCACCCCCTTATTGGTCGAATTTCCAAAACAACCGAAACACGTGTCTTTTAAATTTGAACCCCGAATCCAAATCCCTCTCAAATTTAACCCCCTTGATGGTTGAATTTCCAAACATACCGAAACACGTATTTTTTAAATCATAACGAACAATACAAATGCCAATTTATGCAGCTATAGCTTCAAAATTGTATCAATAGCAACGTCTTTTTAAAAAGAATTTTTGATCCTCTGTTTAATCCTCTTGCTTGTTGAATTTCCAAAAATACTAAAAATCATGGATTTTTAATCCTGACCAAGATTTCATATCCGAAGTTTCGTAGTTGTAGCTTAAAATTTGAGTTAACAGCAACATATTTATGAAAATATCACCTATTTTACCCCCTTATTTGTCGAATTTCAAAAAATGCCGAGACACGTGTCTTTTAAATTCGAACCGTGAATTAAAATCCGAAATTTTGTAGTCCTGGCTTCAAAATTGCCTAAATAGCTACGTATTTTCAAAAAAAAGTTTCATGCCCTCTTTCACCCCCTTACGGCCGGAGTATCGAAAAATCGCTTCTTAAATGACGCCTACAGAGTAAGATCAACACCCTCCACAAATTTCAAGTTTCTATCTTCAGTGGTTTGGGCTGGGCAATGGTGAGTCAGTCAATCAGTCAGTCAATCGGGACACTTCCTTTTAAAGAGAAATGATCCAACTCATGTGAAGTGCGAATGTCTAATATAACATTTTTAAATATAAATGTTAATGTGAAGTAATGAAGGTATGTTACTAAAAATGCTTCAAAACGTCTAATGTCCTATATGACGGATCAAAACGTATATTGTCCGAAATATAAACGTATTTGCTACCTAACTAAAAAAAGAAAAAGTTCAGTAACTCAAACCGGATCTAACTGTGAAAACAGCTTAAAAGATTTTTGAGTAGTTTAGGAGATATCAGTTTTTTGCTTCTCCTGAAAAATGTCAATCAACGGACATTATACGTTTTGATTAGTTGCTCCTCATATAACCTTAATTTCATCAAAATCAGATCAGGGGAAGAAAAGATATCTTAATGTGTAGTTTCTTCTGTACGCTATGCTTGAATTGCAGCGTAGTATAGCAGAGATCCGATAGAGGCGCTGTTACTTATGTAGTATCGAATAACTAATATATGGCGATACTGCAACTTTTATTCTCATAAATAAGGTGTAATGAACTGAAACAAGGGCTACGATTTTCCTTACTGCAGCGATGCAGGGCGTTAATCTTGACAAAGGCCGCTGAATCCTGTTTGAAAAATCAGTCACTTACAATGAGAGGAATAATTCTTAGTGTTCGTCATCATCATCAGAGACTGATTATGCCTTCTAGCGTTCAGTCTGCAGCATGTGCTTCTAATAAAATTCATCCATGATCCCCTATTCAATGGTAACATTGATGCCTGATCTGATGTTAAGCCTCTTACTTCAAAATCATTCTTCACCGAATGTAAGTACTTTCTTCTTGGTCTACCTCGACTCCTCTTACCCTCCGCTGCCGAGCTCATGAGTCTCTTAGGTTACCTAAGAGACTCATGAGCTCGGCAGCTTATCCCATGCGTGTAACATGACCCCACCATCTCAGTCTGTTCGCTCTAACTGCTTCATCTGTGGTGCTCATTCCCATTTTTCTTTGATTTCCTCATTATGGACACCCTCCTGCCATTGTTCCCATCTATTAGTACCTGCAATCATTCTTGCTACTTTCATTTCCTTAACCTCAACCTTATGAATAAGCTAACACGTATCCACCCAACTTTCACTCCCATACAACAAAATTGGTCGAAATATAGAGCGGTGCACTGCTAACTTAGTCTTGGTAATTACTTCCTTCTTGCAGAAGAGAGTAGATCTTAGCTGAGCACTCACTGCATTAGCTTTGCTGCACCTCGATTCCAGTTCTATCACTTTGTTGCCATTCTGTGAGAAAATACATGCTAGGTATGTCTACCTGTTCTAACTTTGTTCCTCCTATTTGGCACTCAATCTGTTTAAATCTCTTTCCCAAAGTCATTACTTTCGTTTTGGAGATGCTGATCTTCATTTCATAACCCTTACACGTCTGATGGACCTATGAAAATTAGTTTGAAACATTACGACTAAGTCATCTGCATATGCGGGACTGCTAATTTTGTTTTCACCTATTTTAATCCCGCCCTGCAAGTCTACTGTTTTCAACATATGATTCATGAACAGAATGAACAACAGTGGTGACAGGTTACAGCCTTGTCTTACCCCTGAAACTACCCTGAACCATGAGCTTAATTTGCCATCTACCCTAACTGCTGCCTGACAGTCTACCTAAAGCCCTTTAGTTGCTTGCAGAAGTTTGCCTCCTATACCATAATCTTGAAGAACTGACAGTAGCTTCCTCCTAGGAACACAGTCATAAGCCTTTTCCACATCTATGAAACATAGGTACAATTTCCTGTTCCACTCGTAGCACTTCTTCATTATCTGCTGTAAGCTAAATATCTGTTCCTGACAGCCTCTTAGAGGTCTAAGCCCACACTGGTTTTCATCCAACTTGTCTTCAACTTACAATCGCACTCTCCTTTCAACAATACCCGAGAATATTTTGCGTACAAAGCAAATTAAAGAGATACCTCGATAGTTGTTACAATCTTTTCTGTTTCCATGTTTGAAAATTGGCGTGATTACCGCTTTCGTCCAGTCAGACGGAACCTGTCCCGATTCCTACGCCTTCTCAATTATCCTGTGTAACCATTTGAGACCTGATATTCCACTAAATTTGACGAGTTCTGGCTTAATTTCATCCACCCCAGCCACTTTATTGTACTGTAATCTACTGACCATTTTCTCCACTTCCTCAAATGAGATCCTGTTTCCATCAACATTCCTATTCCATTGTACCTCAAAATCTGGCACATCATTGAACGTTTCACCTACAATGAGCAATTCTTCAAAATATTCCCTCCATCTGCTCAAGGCATCCACAGGATTGACTAGTAGCTTTCCTGACCTTGACTAACTGCTTTCCTTACCTGTCCAAAACACTTGTTAATTCCTTCTTCCCTCCCTTTCCAAGAATGCTCCAAAATGGTTTTCCCGCGCCTTGACCCAGAGTTTCTAGCTTATTTCCAAATTCTTCCCAAGATTTCTGCTTGGAGTCTGCATTTATCCGTTTGGCTTTGTTTGTTTCTTCAACATAACTTTCTCTGTCTGCCTGATTTCTAGTATGGAGTGTGCTGTTACCTGGGATGGAGTGTTGGGGTATCAGAACAGTAAGAAGCGAATTTCTATTTTAATTTCATTTTTATTATTATAAAATTAATAATAATAATAGTAATAATAATAAAGAATTATTAATTAATGTTGTGAAGAAAAAAATTCATCTGCGAAACTAAAAGAAAAAAAGTGGAAGAGCAGTATCTTTGCTTGTTAATTAGCAGTCAGTCTTGTCTCGTCCCTCGAGTAGTTAGAAGTGACGAGCTCTCTCGTTTGTGTGTGCGTTTTTTTTTTTTTTTTTTCTTTTTTTTTTTTTTTTTTTTGTAATGTTTCAGTTGTGATGAAAATCTTTTTAGAAAGATACAGATCTTTTTCAAGAGTGAAAAGCTTCCTCTTAGTTTATTCCTTAGGTCTTAAAGTGAACCACATAATGACCCTGATTTGTGATGAAGCAATCAACAATAAGAAGACATTCAGAAAACTGTTGGTATTTTTTTTTTTTTTTACATGAGTTAATTCTAAAGTTTCTCTGAAGTTTATTAATATTGACGTTAAACTGGACGATATACATAAATAATCAATCAAATAATTTTTAAACTGCAGTTCTTCTTTGCTAATTGTCATTGACATTATTTAAAATACACTATCACACACACATGATGTTTCACAATGGTGCCCAACGGGTGGCCAAGTATGGTATTGTGGCGACCGCACTGCTACTCACTGACGGATTCACTAATGTGAAGAGATTAGTAAAAAGTGAAAAAGACGCCCACCAAAGCGATCAAAACTGTGTCCTCAGTGGAAGGGTGTTCTGCCGTGCGGCGATGCCTCGCGACCAGCAGCCGGCCAGCCGGCCAGCCGGCCAGTCGGCCCCGAGCAGTGCAGACTGCAGAGCGGAGAACAGAGCATCAGGAGGCCAGCCAGCGGGGCGCGGCTAGCAGGACTCCACGATCGACCGCGAGCAAATCCCTGCACGAGCCACCTCGTGTAGTCACGAGTGCAGCAGTCTGGTGAACGCCGTACTCCTCGTAACGCTCCTCCGTCAGCCCCCACCCCCGATGCTTTCAAATTCACAGACAGGCGTGATCTCCCTTTCTTTTATTTAATGTGAATATGTTAATTACCAACTCCCATGAACCACAGACAATGCCGAGGTGGGGTGGCTTGCGTGCCTCAACGATACAGATAGCCGTACCGTAGGTGCAACCACAGCGGAGGGGTATCTGTGGAGAGGCCAGACAAACGTGTGGTTCCTGAAGAGGGGCAGCAGCCTTTTCAGTAGCTACAGGGGCAACAGTCTGGATGATTGACTGAGCTGGCGTTGTAACATCAGCTAAAATGGTTTTGCCATGCAGTTACTGCGAACGGCTGAAAGCAAGGGGAAACTACAGTCGTTACTTTTCCCGAGGACATGCAGCTCTACTGTATGAACATATGATGATGGCATCCTCTCGGGTAAAATATTCCGGAGGTGCCAAGTATTTTTATTGTAGTAGTTAGATGAATAAATTCGTTAACTGTACCCGACTGTTTTTATATAACGCTCACCCACAGTCAGATACCAATAATAAATTTGTAGTTGGTGATGTTTATCGCCTTGCCACAGTATTAATTACTAATCGATGTAATTTGTTTTTATTTTCCATGTATCGTACTTTATGGAGCCAGAAGGAAAAGATATAAGGATGAGATCGACTCAGGTAACGGGAAAGGAATGCAAAGCGGTATTAAGAAGACAACAAAAGGTAGGAGAAGATAATCCATTATATATATATATATATATATATATATATATATATATATATATATATATAGGTGCTTCCATGGTGGAAGAGGTGTCCTACCTATACTCCAACTCGAAGGAAATTTTCATTAACAATCTTTCTGGTAGTAAAAACTAACTATATTTTGAAATTTCTCTTTCCACCTAGCTTCAATAGTTACTCAGAATTAACGTTGTTGGATGGTGTAACATTACGTAGTTCCTGGTGTAGCTTGAGTGTTAATCTAGATTTATCCTAAAATTAACTTCTTGTGCGATATAAGGCATGAAATTGGTTTTAAGTGTTCAATTGTGATTGTTGAAGCGGTTTTTTTAATAGTGGTTAGAGGAAGGGAATGGTCATTGTTGCCGAGGCCTTAAGTGAATGTTTTCCAAAATGTCCGATAAAAGTGAACAGTGTGAACTAAGTGAACCATCAGGAAAATCTTGTAGCAGTGATGGCAAAGTTAGTTTTGATAATCAGTTAGTCCAAAAGCCCGAGGTACAGATCCCAGTGTTAAATTATGATTTCAATCGTGATATCAATACCCCTTTCATATTAAACAATGACCCGATGATGAATCCTTTGCTAGATTCGAATATCTCGTTGAGTACAGAATCTTCTCGAATACCAGAGGACAGGGCCGGCGCAAGGCACGTGCGAAACGAGCGGCCGCCACCATTTTGTTTTCATTTTTAGGACAAACACAACATTCACGCTCAAGAGGGGATCCGAAACCAAACCTTGAAGGAGGAAGGAGGACTGAGTTCTCGCTCGCCTCTGTGGCAGCGCCGCGCCGTCGTGTTTAGAGGGGGAGCAGTCTGGCAGTCGGCGTACCCGCTGGTACTGAGTGGAGCGCTGCCAGCCTGTTACGCGCCGTGCGTTTACTCACAACTGATTTTGCAGGAGGCGAAATCCAATTTAGAAATTCGAATGCAATGTTCGATACTGCGGTTACATGTTAAGCCTGAAAAAATTTTGCTACACTCTTCAATTGCAGTTTCCAAGTGTTTCATTCTTCCAGCATTATGGAAAAAAAAAAAAAATGAACATTACTATAGTTAAACATGTCCAACACCTACAACGGGTAGAAGTATTCACTGCGAGTAATTACTAGGGATAAAGACATTGGTAGTAAGCCTGGCATAAGTTGGGTTTCGACGTATTTTTGAAAATTTTTGCTATCCTTATCTGAGTGATAGTCGGACGTTTTGCTTTTTGAGCCATGGAAAACCTGTCTCTGCCTGCACGAACAACAATTAACCTCTGACCGGCACTTTTGTTTGACAATACTACTCGCACACTATCACTTTGACAACATTTATCTAATGTATAATGCGTGTGAATCCACACTTCATCTGACTGAACTACTGGTCGCTTTGATTCTGATGAAAACCTGAGAACGTGTGGTCTTTAGCAACAATGCCCGCTCGTCAGTACAAAACAAAAAGTTAATTTTTACACCTTCTAACGCAAATCCATAGACAGAACATTGCTTCTAAGGGTTTCCTTGCTAGCTTTGAAGCTCATTCTGTTTGACAAAAGTTATGCAGTTTTCGCAAAGTTCGTATTTCTTTCTATTGTACGTAATGTCATAGAAATTGCTACCTGATAGTACATTTGTCCACATCATCGGTCACATACTTATTGTGAGCTTCTTGCTTCTTCTGTTCTAATTTGCTCAGCAAGTATTTGCATCTGGTTGTGTAATTGCTGAGAAAGGTTTGCGTAACGTTCGGCCATGCGTGTTTCTAGTCGTTTGGAAAAGTCTCTAATTTCCCCAGAAATATCCTGTTTAATTTGTTCGTCACGTTCAGCTAAGTCAGTTTGTAATTTAGAAAATTTTTATGAAAAATCATTAACAAGTTATTTATTTTGTACAGTCTGTTTCTCAAAAAGTTGCGTAATCGTTTGTGTACTGATTTCTGATTGAGCAGTAGCAGTATTGTTAACTGGTAATGTAGAACCTAGCCTACTTGTGTGATATCAGACGACTGAGACGCTGAAGTCCGTTACGTTCAATGTTTGTTTATTGTAGAAACTGCGAATTATTCTCGTCTTGTGCTGAAACGTTATTTTCAATATCATCTGCCTGTACAGGCGACGCGTGGCGTGACTCGGTCAAGGTCAAGGAGCGTTGCGTCACGGTGCTGTCTACGCAGTCCGTCCGGTCAGTATCGTCATTAACTATTGATTATTGTCTGAATTCACCGAACTTTCGTCATTACGGTAAACGTCACTTAACTGTTCTACACATTCGTCATTGTCAGTCACATTTCTCTGTGCACGGGTCCTACGTACTGATCACGTGTTTCTCCACATGTTAGGTGAAAATAGAATATAAAAACAAAATTACTAGAAAAATAAATTGTTACAAAAGAAATATTTAACGCTTTAAACGAAACCCTGTGATACAGAACACACTTTGAGCTACACTACACGCAAGCAGGGCCGGCGCAAGGCGCGTGCCGAGGTCCGGCACAAACGCGCGACAGAGGCCGAGCAGCACCTCGTGGCGGGACGGGCGGCTCTCCTCTCCTCTCCCTCCTGAGACTGGGCCTACCCACTCTCTGACTATGGAGGCTATTTCTTCAATTGTTGCCTTTATCGCTAAGAAAAAAATGTTCAAATGTTTGAATAGCTTGTGGGACTTAACTACGGGGTCATCAGTCCCCAAACTTACAAACTACTTACGAACTAGCTAACACTAAAGACGGCACAAATATCCATGCCCGAGGGGAGATTCGAACCCCCGACCGTAGTGGCCGTGCAGACCGTGACTGGCGCGCCCCAGTCCCCTCGGCCACCGCGGCCGGCTTATCGCTAAGAGAAGTCATTCTAGTCATCGTTGCGTTTTTAACGAATGAAAAATATAATATTGGTATTAGCAGTTGACCACTGGAGTCAAGACCGATCAGACGCAATTTCATTGCTTTTCCTAATTTTGCCGGCCGCGGTGGCCGAGGGGACTCAAATGTTCAAATGTTTGTTAAGCTTATGGGACTTAACTACGGGGTCATCAGTCCCTAAACTTACAAACTACTTATGAACTACTTACGAACTAGGACGGCACAAATATCCATGCCCGAGGGGGGATTCGAACCCCCGACCGTAGTGGCCGTGCTGACCGTGACTGGAGCGCCTCAGTCACCTCGGCCACCGCGGCCGGCCCGAGGGGACTGAGGCGCTCCAGTCACGGTCTGCACGATCACTACGGTCGGGGGTTCGAATCCCCCCTCGGGCATGGATATTTCTGCCGTCCTTAGTCTTAGCTAGTTCATAAGTAGTTTGTAAGCTTAGGGACTGATGACCCCGTAGTTAAGTCCCATAAGTTCTACAAACATTTGAACATTTTCCTAATTTTGGAAAACAGGCGCGTTCTAATGGGCTGTAACGCGATTATAGCCTATAACTGATCGAATGGGGAAGCCTTCAGTGCAGTTAGGCTTGCCAGATTGGAGAGTAAAATACCTTAAAAATAATTCGCAGTTGATAAGGAACAAATGTCTGAGATTATTACATTGTCGCTAGAAGCATTTCTTCACTTTTTCTTACTGTGAATAAAACCTATACTACTGCAAGCTCTTTGCTTTACTAATTTTAGGAGGAAGTAATATGGACCGAAAAAAGAACAAAATCTGGTAAACATGGGCTGTAAAATGCATACTTTCGAGGAACGTCTTCATATTCATTTGTATATTGTTTTACACGTCTCTTTTACCGGGCAAGACATTTATTCTTTTTTTTTATCCATGTTAGCTCCTCCCAAAATATGGAAAGCGAAGAGCATTGGAAGAGATTTGTTTGACAGTGAAAAAGATAAAGAAATGTTCCTTGGGTCACTACATGACTTTTCCGACGTCAAATGCTTATCAAAATATTTACTCGAATTTATGATGGGAATTTCCAAAAACCGTTTAAGTTTCAAAAATATAAATCCATTCTTCCAACCAATGGTCATCAGTGTGTAGTTTAAAAACTTTTAATAAATCGGGCAAAAACGTCCAGGATTTTCGGTAACAGCGTTTCCAACTTTTCATATTAGGTCTACATATATACTTTTATGTCTTTTATATAACCGTCAAATGTATTTTTCAGTTATCAAAAGAAATGAAGCACAACTGTCATAAAAATAACTGACGTTAACAATTTTTTGCGAGGGGGCGTCAATTTTGCGACTGCCACGGGGCGGCAGTTGTGCTTGCGCCGGCCTGTCAGGGCAGTTGTGGGGGCTGACGATGAGGCGTCACGAAACGGCGGACCCCCGCTCCTTCAAAGGCACACACCGTGCACCCGGCCGAAATAAAAATTTCAGACAACACCCGAGAAGAGACGGAAAATAAATCTTCGTCAGAAATGTACATTCTTTTTAACCGAATAATGGAACTAATAGACAAACAATCACAAGGTTTGCAAATGAAAATGGACAAACAATCGGAACAAACGGACAAACAATTAGAACAAATGCAACATTTGCGAACTGAAGTACAGGCTACAAAGGAGTCTGATAAAAATTTACAAACACACGTCACGCAAATGCGAGCTGGCATACAACAGGAAGTAAAAGAAGTCAATGTTCAATTTGAGGCTTTAAATGTTAGGCAAACCCGTTTGAGCACTCAAGTAGATCGTATTGCCAAGGATTGTGAAAGTTTAAAAGCAGCAAAACAAATGGTCGAAGGATCCATAAGCACAATTGAGCAAAGAGTAGACGAGCTGAGCGAGGGCTACAATCCGTTAGCCGATAAAATGGAACAGCTAACACGTGAAGCAAGATCTTTAAAGGTAGAACAAAAGAATTCCAACATAGAATTACAAGAGATAAAAAAGCAAATGCAAGACGATGAATACGACAGTAGCACTTCAGGGCATCGGAATTGTAGAAAGGAAATGGAAAAATTGATAAGTGAAAAAGGGGAACAAATACTGCGGGAAATAAAAAGGGAAGTTGGCAGTATGACCCGTCAGATTTACGGAGAAAACACACCGGCTCAATCATCCACATTAACAAGTAATACCGTGCCACCGGGATATAATTTAGTAAATGAGCATAGGGGTCTGTATCGTTTACAAGATCGTAAACGACGCCGCCAATTTTCCAACACATTAATATGCAGCAAAGTCATGGATCGCCTCTGGAACATTTAACTATGCCAACACAAACAAATGGGCCGCGTAAAAATACGGTACCAGGATTGTCCACAGTTGTAACCCACACCCAATCAGCAAAAAACGGGGACCAGGTTATCAATATTGCTATCGAAGACGGTTTAGGTGGATCGAGAAAATTTCCCACATTTTCGGAATAAAACAAAAAGAGTCATGCAATCATATTTTTACAAACATTTCGGAATGTATTGCCACATTCTTTGTTGGATGCTCGGAAAATTCAGGAAATAGTTAGTCACATCGAAGGCAATGCTTCTGCTTGGGCTGCTAGCGCCATAAATAGGTGCCAAACCTACGCTTAATTTGAGCAGGAGTTCATTGCAAGATTTTGGTCACAGTCTGTACAAG
The DNA here is from genome assembly GCA_026315105.1 of Locusta migratoria. Taxonomy (NCBI): domain Eukaryota; kingdom Metazoa; phylum Arthropoda; class Insecta; order Orthoptera; family Acrididae; genus Locusta; species Locusta migratoria. Next base: position 366,188,874 of record CM048751.1, on the reverse strand, counting down.
AACGTCTACGACGGCAAGTTTTCAGTCCGGAGCCGTATAACAGACGCTCGGGCAGCCTACGTAAATATTTCGAAAAATATCTGAATAAAACCGTGTATTGGACGACACCAATGTCACACGTGGACGTAATACTCTAATCAAAATTACCCGCTGACAGCTGAAAAAATTATGTGGGTGCCTGAGTATAATTTGCCAAATTTTCTGGATGCTTTAGACGAATACGACCTGATCCATGAAAGGGAGATAAGTTTTGTTCTCTATTCTAACAGGGATAATTTTTGTGAAAATGTGAACAGTGGAAATTCTAGTCGAAACTCACCGCCTAGGCAAAATGGAACGAGTTCTACCCGAAACGGTAATTACAACGGTGGTAGTAACAATAATAATAACAGTTACCGAATGCGGAACGACAATGGGACGAGGAATGATAATAGGTATAACCCGGTCTACCAGAATGGGCAACAGCGTAATAATTTTCGCAATGGACAAAACCAGAGTAATTCAAATCAGTCATGCAATAATTACGGAAGGCAGCCACACCAAGAACAACAACAACAAAGATCCCAGGTGTAGCCAGGTGGTTGATCGTGGGGTAATGCGAGTAGGCAAAGGGAACAAAACAACCATCCGAGATCAAACAATGACTGGCCCCCGGAAGGAAACCAGATTAAGCGTAGGTATGACGACAAGCTCGGTCCTATTCACAGATTTGAAGAGGGAAATCTGGTACTTCTGAAAAGCCATCCAAGGGCCGATAAATTAAAGAAATTGAAGGCAAAGTGGCAAGTGGTATACACAGGACCATTTGTTATTGTGGAGATACCACACTATCTGTTAGCATATCCCGGATGCACGCGAAAGATTCGTGCCACTAAGCTGAGTTCTACTTTACGTGGCTATCATAAACACTGGCGGATAGCGCTGAGACAGCTGATGATCAACGCCCGCCAGCTGTCAAAGTTGATTTATACGGGTGGAGAGTCAAACAGATGAGGGGGCGTGCTCAGCTTGAACCGGTTCATATAAACAGGATAAACAGCAAGATAGATAAGGAAATAAAATATGCCATGTACACGAGGGAAAACGAACTATATACGAAAATTAAATATATATATATATATACAAACGAAATTTAAAACTGTTTAAAAACAATGATACCTTACAGCTAGCCGGATATATGCAAATCTAAACTACACTACTAACTAACTGCTGTTTAAATACTCTAACTACACTGACTACAGCCTAATTCGTCTAACTACAATTTAACTAAATCAGATAAAAAAAAAGGAAATCAACTACACTGTACACTAAAATATCTTCTGTAAATAATAAACTAATAATTAAAATCTCTGCGGAAATTTTTTAAAGATAATAAAGACAGCTGTGATAAGTATTAAAGTATATGTAAATGAGAAATGCAATAGGCATAGGTTACATTTTACGCACTTCATGTCAATAATAATAATAATAATGAGAATGTATTTGTGGAATACATATTGCTTGACAAAAAAAAATTTGACTACATTGTACTTTGAGTTAGGGACGTGGCGCTTATTTGCGATTTCGATCGAATATTTGCGCGATGGTATATAAAATGAATAATTGTGGCCTCCGCAACTCCGATTTTTCTTTTCTTTTAAACCTATTCTACGAAGACGAATGTGGAAGAATGAATGTGATGATGAATGAATGCGAAGTGTCTTAAAACGGACTTCATGCTATTAATTTACATTATGCTGAATTATTAAATATTGATTGAGAGCAACAAGAAGTAACTGAGTAACATATTGAAGCAGGGGTTTCAATGAGTAACATATTGAAGCAGGGGTTACAATGATACAGATACAGAAGGCTAGGAACACACTTGCAATTCTGATGCGTCAAACGTAATGGTTAACAGAGCAAACCATCCGTATATAAATCAGTAGGTAAATGAATTTTCGGTTCCGAATCATATTCCGTTTATACAAGAAAGCTGAGATTAATATTGCTATAATGTTCTTCCGAACACGGACTTAGCCTCACATGGTTAGTGTCTATGAACAGGATGAATATTTTATGGCGGTTCAGTCAATTGAAGTCTAAGTTCATATATATATATATATATATATATATATATATATATATATATATATATATATAAACAGAGAGTTCTTTCCCAGTTGTGATATATATAGTAATTGCTTATCCATTGAAACATGAGTAGACAAAGTTCTCACAGCTATTCTCTACTACACAACTAACCACATTACACACGATAAATGATTAAATGATGTAGGATTCTTTCCTTCTATCGTGGTTGGAGAATAGTGTGGGCCGATTTCTTGTTTCCTTGGAGGATATATATATATATATATATATATATATATATATATATATATATATATATATATACACGTAAAAAATAGATGAAGTACACTTACCAGGCGAAGGGGCACAGGCAGTAATAGCAACAAATAAACACACAGACACACACACACACACAAATGCTAGCTTTCGCAGCCTAGCTGCTTCATCAGGCAGAAGGGAAGGAGAGGGAAAAGGAAATGATGAGGGTTTTAAGGAAGGGGGTAAGGAGCCATTCCAATCCCGGGACAGGAGAGACTTACCTTGGGGGAAAAATGGAGGGTAAATAAATGCACACACACCCACACATTTACACAGACACAAGTACTCTTAGGCAGACATACAGTAGAAAATATATATATATATATATATATATATATATATATATATATATATATATATATATATATATATATCATACGAGACATTTACGAGTCTGAAAAGAGAAACGGAAAAAAATTTTCAATAAAAGCAAGACCCGAAACTTGGCCTGATCTCATATTTATATCCGAATAAATAGGCCTGAACATAAATAGATTAAGAAAATTCATGGTTGGCGTATAAATGTATAAGGAAAGATTTTTTACGAGAGGTATAGAAAGAGTAAAAAAAGGGTTAGAATACTATAGGTAATAAAAGAATGGAGTGTATGTTTTCTTATGATTATGTATAATTTCTGATGTAAAAAGGTAGTAATATTATTGACATATGTAACTGAAGTAATAATCATAAAAATGTTGTTTCAAGGATGAAATATATGTAAAATTCATAATTTAACAGTTGTGAACATAAAAAGAAACATTAAGACTATTAAATGTAGGAAGTATAAAGCAAGGTCGACAGGACGTTATGTATTGTTGAACTAATGTCTTGGTAAAATACTAATTATAACGAAAACTATAGTGCCATGATGACAAAATGAGCAGACGAGGACGTAAATTCATTAGTGAAAAAAGGGTGATACCTGTGAATCTGTGAGGAGACAGTAGATCGGTGTTATGCCGCGAGTGCAGTCGTGGAGAGGAGAAGTGATTCAATATAAAGTACTTACCGCAAATCAGCAGCACGGCGTACACGGGCGGTGGTCGTGATGATATCCCAATAGAAGCTTTAGCATAAACGGCGAGAGCGGGATGTAACAACGACGCCAGCAGCATCTTGATCCTCCCTCACACAAGAGCACGAACTACAATATGCTCTCAACAGTGCAAGCTACTGAACTGAGCGCCAAGCGATCGAGCAAGATAACAAAGACTAAGGTACAGGTATTGTTAACTGCGGAGCAGAGAAGTAACCGATCGCATTCTCTTTGCATTACAATGCAATATCGCTGGACACTTGTTGTGCGTAGCGGGACATTTGAATGGAAAAAAAGGGACGATCACAAGTGACGATAAATAATTTAAACATACAATGGAACTGAAAACGAAAAGAAAGAGGCTAAAAGGTTATAACGCCCCACGGCGTGGAAATTTTGTAATTTTTTTTTTGCTTGTAAACATTTCTTTGTATGTGTATTGATCTATGTAATTTATGTGTAGATGTACATTTTTGTGTAAATTTCTTATATGTCTGCTTTGATGCTTTTTTTTTTTCCTTACCAGATCCTAAATTATGCCAATGAAAAGGTAGATAAACGGCCTCTCAATTAGATTAGCAGCTAGTGAGCCAGTCCATGGACAAATATTTCTTATTCAAGGTTAATCTTTTGCCAACAAGGAGAGCTATCTTACTGTTCTGATATATAACATACTTCTGCCTCATGTAACGGAGTACATTCGCCAAAAAAATACGGGGGCGGATGTGCTGTTACCAGGGATGGAGTGTTGGGGTATCAGAACAGTAAGAAGCGAATTTCTATTTTAATTACATTTAATTTCACTTTTTATTATTAAAAAAAGAAAAACAAATAATAATAATAATAAACAATTATTAATTAATGTTGTGAAGAAAAATTCATCTGTGTAACTAAAAGAAAAACGTGGAAGAGCAGTATCTTTTCTTGTTAAGTAGCACAGTCAGTCTTGTCTTGTCTTCTCGAGTAGTTAGAAGCGATGAGCTGTCTCTCTCTTTTTTTAAACTTTCAGTTGTGATGTAAATGTTTGTAGAAAAATACAGATCTTCTTCAAGAGTGAAAAGATTCGTCTTAGTTTATTACTTAGACCTTAAAGTGAACCACATAATGACCCTGAGATGTGATGAAGCATCAACAATAAAAAGACATTCAGAAAACTGTCGGTATTATTTTTTTTCATGAGTTAATTCTGAAGTTTATTAATATTAACGTTAAACTGGACGAGATACATAAATAATCATTCAAATAATTTTTAAACTGCAGTTCTTCTTTGATAATTTTCATTAACAATTTTAATATATATATATATATATTGTTTCAAGAGACATTTTTGAAATGTCTTCTTTTTCTTTTTCTACGCTGTGTCATTCCCCCAAGCTTCTCCACTCTTATCCTTCTACACATGGATCTGTCTCTCTGCTTGTTTAGCCTCACAAAATCAATTTCACTGCAGATTAAATGGTGATTAGTATCATCAAATAACCCCCTGAAAACAAGCGTGTATTTGACTGCCTTCCTGAATTCCTGATCTGTTATTGTATACTCAATGACAGATCTGGTTCTCCTTCCTTCCCAAGTATACCGTTGAATGTGCTTATTCTTAAAAAAGGGAGTTTGTGATAACTAAGCCAATACTGGAAAAGATATCCAAGAGCTGTTTTCCGTTCCTGTTGGCCTCCATATCCTCTCCAAACGTACCCATAACCTTTTTATACCCTTCCGTTCGATTTCCTATCCTGGCGTTGAAGTCACCCATGAGTAAAACACTATCCTTGTCCTTCACTCTAACAACTACATCAGTGAGTGCGTTGTAAAAATCTGTCCATCTCATCTTGATCTGTCCCTTCACAGGATGAATACACTGACACAATCCTAATTTTCTTGCAGGAGATGGCGAAATATATCCGCATCAGTCGTTCATTTACATACGTACGTTATTGCAATTATGCTCGGTTCGATTGTTTTCCTGATGTAAAACCCTACACTGTGCTCTTCCTACTTTGACTCCTGACAGGTAGACCTTGTATTCTCCTACATTGTCCTCTTTCTCTCCCCTTATCCTAACGTTACTAACAGCTAAAACATCTAACCCTATCTTACCTGAAGCCTCTGCCAGCTCTACCTGCAATCCCCACTGATGTTAATAGCTTCCCATTTCATTGCAGATCGTTTGGCAAGTCGTATCAGAGGATTCCCTGGTCTGTCAATTAGAGGTGGGACTCCATCACCTCCAAAGGTCCGAGGCATTTTGCTCTGATTGTTGCAAATCAGAAAACGAAATACGTGAAAAGTTTGAGAAAAAAACAAGTCTTTAATCAAGAAATGTATGTAGCATACGTAGCTCTTAGTTACAATACAAGTCCAATAATTTTTATTACGTATAGAGTTTTATAGACAAATTCATATACTACACTAGCAAACAAATATAGACAAATCATAATAAGAAATGCCAAAAGTTAATGACTCAACAACGAACCAACAGAAAAATATTAATCTCCAATTTAACAAATATCAACTTTACATTCTGGAAACTTTACAAATGATGAGCAGTGGTTATAATACAAAGGAATGAAGTACAACATTCAGCTGAAACCACAGAACACAATAAAGACAATAGTGGAAAATGTTGTAGCAGCAACAAAATTAGCTATTGGCAAAGCAAAATTATCATTTGATAAACAGAATGAAATCACCGTCAAAGCATCACGTATAATAGAAAAACTTTAACCCAACAATACATGTGTAATAAACAAGTGAAGAAACATAAATGAAAAACTAATTGCAAATGATGCAATAGCAACCAAATCCGGAAAAGGCAACATACGAGAAATTACGACACAATAGGATATCATATGAACTTTCTGGAAGAGATCGAAATTTATTCACACTCTAAGATAAACCCTGACGAAATTTTAAATGAACAAACAGACGTAAACCACAAAAATTATCTAAACTACTTTATTACAATTTTAGAGTCGAAATAAAAACAGAGATGTACATAAAAGTAGCACACCAACTGATGTTTATACTACCTGGATGTGGAACTTGAGTTGTCTGGGCGTGCCGGTCATAGATCTTCATATTTAGTGTCTTGCCAAATCCAAATACGGCTGCTACGAAATGTTACTAGAACAAGGTATTAAAAATACGCTTAAATTTCACTGCCATACTAGCCTATTGCACCGTGTATTGACATAAATCTTAAAACAAGAGGTAAGGAAGAAATTCTCGTGACGCACAAACTAATGGAAACTCGTTTCGCATATTAGAAACATGGCGGACAACGCGAAATCATGAGCAAACATACGAATGTGCCGACACGAGACATAGTAATGCATTCCGGTTGTATGGAGATGACGGAGGAGGTTAAAATGACGGGAGATGGCGTTATGTATGCCGAGCACATACGTCAGTTGGAGCCCGTCCTCCAAGATGGCGGAATGCTGTATGTGTTAAGTGGACGCTCTTACTGTTTATGTGTGAACTGACAGCCAGAGCAAAGTATGTACTTACAAAGAGTATACTTTCTTAAACAAATAGTAATAAACACTCGTCCTAATATATTTGAAAACTTAATTTTTAAAAGCTAACTATCTAAATTCCCACTGCCTCGCACGCGTAGACTGGATGGTCTGCATTGGTTGTTTCTACCTCTAGATATAAATGTTCATAGATTTAGCTTTAAAAATGCTTTCCTAGTCGAGTATTTTGACACAACTTGCAGAATGTAAGACATGCAGGAACGCCACGGTGGCCCTGCTGCTGTTCAGCACGCGCTGCCCACCTGCAGTGGTTTTGTGGCAGAGCGCCGGAGCTCTGACACTGCCGCAGGCCGCGGGCAGAGGCAGAGGGCGGCCGACCAGAGGCCAGGGGCTGCTGGGGCCGCCGCGCCGCCTCGAGTCTTCAAACTTCCCGATACGATTGACCGTCTGGCATCCCGTCACAATATCGCAGTCTTTCACAGTTTCTTAGATGCTCCCAGTTCATAATAATAGTTCAGTTTTGAGAGTGCGTTTTTTATCAAACAGGAATTTCATGAGCAGTGTTCTCGAAATATGCTATTGTTATAACATTGTTTGTGTGTATCGAGTTAAATTTATTAGCAGTAACAAATGTTTACCTTTGTTTAAAAATAATTTTGTAGGCATATTAAATATCTGAGTTACATTTTTCTTTGAAAGATTTTAAAATCCAAAACATGACGTTGCTAGTAATTTTCATGACGTTACATCAGTTACAAAATAAACCAGATGTGTTGTCGCACAAGTCCAAAGTGCGCGCCACCTACTTTCGCCGCGCGCCGCCATGCACGCACGGCGCGGCGTTCTTACGACGTCAGCCACGAGCGCCCTCTGCTGCGATCCCGCTCGTGGCCACCACTGAACGACATCGTTCACTTGGGACTGAGATAGCAACCAGTTAACACTTGGGAATTAGATAGGCACCAGTGAAGACTTGCCTATAGGATAGGCACTAGGCAGGCCTCTAGCTCAACTATGTATCAGCATTCTGCAGCACTGATCTATGTAAAAGTTAAGTATTGTATAAATTCTGTGCAGTATATATCTCGTTCTAATTTACTCTAGTGTTTCTAGTTTCTGTTGTCCCACTGGCTGGTCACCTCCCACCTGCACAAGCGTGCATCCTTTATTCCTCTGTCGGTCTTTCTACTCGGCCACCGACAACTACGACGGAAACAAGACACAAAACCAGATATTTGATTATTTTTTTTATTATTAGTTCGAGTTTCTTAAACAGATTAGAAGTTTATCCCTCCTCATATTTGTATTAAAAGTACCATATATGTTACTGTAGTTAGCTTTCCAGTAGTTAGTACACCAGGAACCAGTTTAGTGTTGAACAAATTTATGCAGTAAGTGAAACTGAGAAAGAATCAGTTCTTGTTGTCATGCTTATAGTTCACTATGATTTACAGATTTCAGGGTAGGACAATTCATACAGTGTTCAGTACAGGTTAACAACAGTTTGCACTGAGTCAGAATGCATTGATATATATTGTGTTTGTTACATTCACTGAAAGATTGTTAGTTCAGTCAGAAACAAGTTTGTAAGGCCAGAATTATTAATACAGGGATTTTTAGTATCAGTAATTTTCAGACAGTTAACTTTGTTAAGACATTTCTATACAGAAACAATTAGCAGTTTGTGTTTCATTATAATACACATTACGCAGTCAGATAGGTTTTGCAATACCTTTACATTCACATAGAATACAGTTAAAAGCAATACGCAGTCAGATTAACATAACGATGTGCAAAGGCATTCGGGTGGAACAAGTTCAAACACGTTAAGTTACATTTCATTCGACTAGCATCAGTCAGTTACATTTCTTACATCATATGGTAAAAAACATAATTTTTGTGGCAGACGTAAATTTTGTAAGAGAGAAGAACAAGCAAGAATCTTTCACTAAACTATTTCACATATAATACACTTCGGCGAGGGTAAGATTCCAATCCTGTGCAGGTGTTCCGCAAGGCCAGTAATTCTTCGAAATGCTGCCACACTTTCCCTTCGTGGGTATCTGGGAGGTGCGTTCTTCTCTTCTAACAGTAGAAGCCATGTTTTTCCTTGCCCTTGTCTTTTCAAGTGGTCATACAACTTCTTCTTGAAACTGTTGTCTGATGAGACTTTTAACAGAGATGTATGATAATTTAGGACAATTTGTTTGAGAAATCTTGTGACAGGCGGTGGTCCTATTTTTAGAATTATTTGCTCCATTTTTATTTGGATAATATTGTATGGATTTATTACAGAAGTATATCAATAGTATTATCTTGCTTATATTCAATTTCTTTCATTTTGTCTTGTAATTATCAGAGGATAGGAGTTTGGGAGGTAAATTTCTGTCCCCTCAGGGGCTCAGCATTAATTTGCTGAGTACGGGCTTGGCGAACCCGGGGTCCTGAGCTGTGGGCTGTGTCGCGCCAACAGTCCGCTACACCGTAAGCTCTGTGCGTGCTTCAACGACCATCGTTCGGCGCGACGGTGGAACGTTGTACGTTTCAGAGCCCGGGGATCTTGGCTTAATCGCCCCGGTCGCGAAGACGTTACGTGCCGAGGAGATGCATAGCTGTTGAGGTTGAACAGCCGCTAGCGAGCAACCTCTGAGGAACCTGCCGCACCTCAGTTGTACAAGGCTTACCCAGGCAAGCGGGGCTCTGCCTGGGTGGACCAGCTGATAGCCTAGCTGCTCGTGGGACCAGAATGAAACGGGCAAATAATAGCGTCGCCTGCGTCGACGCAAACCTGACGTCTCTAAGAGAGGTAGAAATGAATACGATGCCGCCGAATACAATCCCCAAACGTTTCCCTCCCTGGCTACGCCATGGGAAGAGCGTAGGGCACGGAATCAAGGAGAGCAATATGCTCCAAGATACTTAGTATGTACCAGGTCGGATGGCGAATCATTTCCGGCTACAAAGCCATTGTTTTTGTGGACAGTATGGAGGACAGGTTCGGAGAAGTGGATGGACTGTCGAAGATGCGTTCAGGATCGGTGCTGATAACGACGTCATCCCCAGCACAGTCACGGGCATTGCTCACCTGTGATAAGCTGGGTGATGTTCCACACCGCATAAAAGCCTTAATATGGTTCAGGGCATCATATTACATAGAGATCTACTTTTGCAAACGGACGATGAATTACGCAAGAACTAGGAGCGGTGCAGAGTCCATTTCATCCGCCTTGTCTATGGGGGTCCGAAGGACAACAGGGTTGCCACCGGTGCGTTCATCTTGGCCTTCGAGGGCGACACATTGCCTGAGACGGTCTAGGTGTTGATTTACCGGATTGACGTGAAGCCCTACGTTCCTCCCCCTATGCGCTGCTTCAAGTGCTGGAGGTTTGGGCACATGTCCTCCCGGTGTGATGCTGAACCCACATGTCGGGAGTGCGGACGTGCCTCACATCCGGACGTCCCTTGTGTGCCCCCTCCAGTCAGTGTCGACTGCGGACTACACCATCCTCCTTGCTCGCCCAGTTGCTCAGTTTTGCTTAAGAAAAGGAAAATCATGGAGTATAAGACCCTGGACGGTTGTCCTACTCAGAGGCCAAACGGAAATATATGAAACTCCACCCTGTGAGCATGAAGACCTCATATGCCACAGCAGCATCTACAGTGCCATCTGTGACAAGTACAGTCCCATTTGTTGAAACCTCTAAAGTGGGCCCTCGGGTCCCGTCCTCTACACCTGCCCCTCCAAAAGATAGGGGCACTTCCACTGCTGTTGCTCCCACACTCTTCACACTGGGAGCAACGACCGCTCCATCTCAGGGGACGTCGGTCCCCACCCCACAGCTGCAGAAACAACAGCCTTCTCCGGCTTCTCTTGCCCGGAAGGGGTCACTTGGGACGCTCCTTTCCGAGGCTGCTCCCTGTGGCAAAGAGGATCCCAGCCAGCCGCTGCTGGATCCTGAGACCTCTGGTCGAAGAGCTAACTGCTCTTCTTCAGCCCCAGAAGACACATCGGAGAAGCCCTCAAGGCCCTTACCACCGAAGGGCAAGCGAGAGGCTAAAATGAAAAAAATGAAAAAAAAAACACAGAAGAAAGATCATACGGTGGCTGCAAAGCCACCATCACCCACATCCTTTGCTTCAGAGGATGAAATAGAGTTCCTTTAATCTCCCAAGGATCTCGTAATAACAGGTTCACCTGAACAGAACCTATGGTGCTTGACTCTGCACAGCTGCCAGTAGGCGATCCTGTGCAATAACTTTTTCTTTTTTTTTTCTTTTTTTTTCCACTTGGCTATTCAGCTTGGAGACAACACAATTCTCCGGTGGAATTGCGGCGGCTTTTTTCAACACCTCGCTGAGCAACTACTGTGCCGCTTCCCCGCACTTTGTGTAGCCCTCCAGGAAACCTGGTTTCCTGCTCAGCGGACTCCTGCCCTGCGTGGGTATCGGGGCTACTTTAAAAGCAGATCTATCTACGACAGGGTATCTGGTGGTGTCTGTCTTTATGTCCTTGCCTCAGTCCATATTGCCCCTGTGCGACTCTACACAGATCTTGAGGCAGTAGCAGTCAGAATCTGGGCCACCCAGGAATTCACCGTCTGTAGTGTTTACCTTCCTCCGGATGAGGTCGCATCTCTAGCTGACCTCACTGCCCTGGTTGAACAACTCCCTCCACCTTTTCTTCTTTTGGGTGATTTTAATGCCCACCACCCAATGTGGGGTGGAACACAGTCTACTGGCTGTGGTAGGTGTGGTGTCGCACAAGTACAAAGTGCGCGCCACCTGCTTTCGCCGCACGCCGCCATGCACACACGGCGCGGCGTTCTCACGACAGCGCCCTCTGCTGCAACCCCGCTCGTGGCCACCACGGAAAGACATCGGTCACTTCGGACGGAGATAGCAACCAGTTAGGACCTTCGTAATCAGATAGGCACCATTGAAGACTTTGCTATCGTACAGGCACTAGGCAGGCCTCTAACAACTATGTATCAACGTTCTGCAGTACTATGTAAAAGTTAAGTATTGTTACATTCTGTGCAATATATATCTCTTTCTAATTTACTCGAGTGTTTTTAGTTTCTGGCTGCTCCCCTCCGTACCTGCACCAGCGTGTCGGTCTCATTCCACTCGGCCACCGACACCTACGACGAGGCTGGGACACAAAAGTGGCGACGAGGATGGGATACAAAGCGGCGACGAAGTTGGGACACAAAAGTGGCGACGAGGATGGGATAGAACCTTGGATCAGCCCGCTTGCAGCAGCCAGACAGCAGCAGTCGAGCACGTAGAAATTGCTCCCGCCCACCCACCCTTATTATAAGAATTTTGGGGGAACATATTCAGTTGCGTGTTTTGTGGACCTTTTTGTTGCAGAGTGTCCTCTTTCATATTGCATTTGTGTTTTGTTATAATTTACTTGTATGCGCGGCGCCTAATCGGTCAGCATGGCCGCTACCCCGAACCCAAACTTAATGGAAATTATTCAGTTACAGACGGCGCAAATAACGCAACTCCTCCAGGCGGTGTCCCAGCTCACAGCGCAGGCAGCTAACCAACAACAACAGCCGCCGCTTCAGCATTCCACTCGGCCACCGACACCTACGACGAGGCTGGGACACAAAAGTAGGGACGTGCAGCGAGATCTCTGCCTTTTAAACACAGGTGCCCCCGCGCATTTTTGCATGGCACGAGGCACATATTCAGCAATAGACCTGTCCGCCTGCACCCCCAGCATCCAACCGCACCTGACTTGGAGAGTCCATGACGACCTCTGTGGCAGCGACCATTTCCCGATCGTCATGTCGCTCCCACACTCTCAACCTGCAGGTCATCTGCCCCGATGGTCTCTTCATAGGGCGGACTGGCAGGGTTACTCCTTGGCCGCTGCCGGACGATGTGGACTTGGCGGTCCAACATCTCACTGACAGTATTATTTCCGCCGCAGAAGCAACGGTTCCCACCACTACTGGTTCCCCTCGCCGTAGGTCTGTACCTCGGTGGACGCCAGAAATCGCGGAGGCCATCCGGGAACGTCGGCGAGGGCTCCAGCGCCATAGGCGCCACCCCTCGATCGAGAAGCTGATAGCCTTCAAGCGGCTTCGCGCCCGCGCTCGGCGGCTGATCAGACAGGGCAAGCAGGACTCCTGGGAGCGGTATGTAGCCACCATCGGCTCTCGCACCTCCCCTTCGCGGGTCTGGTCCCAGGTACGACGAGTTTTCGGGTACCGCCCGTCAGCAGGAATACCCTGTCTGCAGATTCAGGGCGCTCTCTGCACCGACCCAGCCATTATTGTTGAACATATGGCCGACCACTATGCCCAGACTTCTGCAACTGCAGCTTATGGCGAGGACTTCCGTGCCCTCAAAGAGCGCGTTGAACGGCGGCGACAACTACCGCCCGATTAGTCTCACCAACGTTCTCGGTAAGCTCTTCCAACGTTTGGTGAGTTGGCGACTCATGTGGATTCTTGAAGATCAGGGACTTCTTGCCCCACAACAGGGGGCTTCCGCCAAGGCTGTTCTGTGGTTGACAACCTCGTGTCACTGTAGTTTGCTATCCGCATTGCCTTCACCAGGCGTGAGCATCTGGTCGCGGTCTTTTTCGACCTTATAAAGGCATATGATACCACATGGCGTCACCATATTTTATCTACACCTTATGACTGGGGTCTCTGCGGGTCACTTCCGATTTTCATACAGAACTTCCTGTCGTTCTGCTGTTTCCAGGTCCTGGTTGGCACCTGTACAGGAAAATGGTGACCCACGGGGCTCAGTTCTAGTGTTCCATTGTTTATGATAGCCATAAATGGCGTTGCTACCGCAGTGTGGTCATCGGTCTCCTACTCTCTATTTGCCGACGACTTCTGCGTCTACTTCAGTTCCGCGAGCATTACTGTTGCTGCACGTCGGCTGCAGGGTGCTATTAGAAAGGCGGAGTCCTGGGCCTTTCTACATCTACATACATACTCCGCAATTCACAGTAAGGTGCGTGGCGGAGGGGACACTGTACCACTACTAGGCATTTCCTTTCCTATTCCACTCACAAATTGAACGAGTTAAAAAAGAATGCATATATACCTCCGTACGAGCCCTAATTTCTCTTATCTTGTCTTTCTGATCTTTACGCGAAATGTAAGTTGGCGGCAGCAAGATCGTACTACACTCAGCTTCAAATTCCGGTCCTCTAAATTTACTCAACAGAAATTCACGAAAAGAACGTCGTCTTTCTTCCAGCGATCCCCAATTGAGTTGCCGGAGCATTTCCGTGACACTCGCGCATTGGTCGAACCTACCGGTAATAAATCTAGCTGCTCGCCTCTGAACTGCCACTATGACTTCCTTTAAACTGATCTGCTGCGGGTCCCAAACACTTGAGCAATACTCAAGACGTGGTCATACAAGCATTTTATACGCGGTCTCCTTTACAGGTGAAGTACATCTTCCCAAAATTCTCCCAATAAACCGAAGTCGGCTATCCGCCTTACTCACAACTGTCCTTATATGTTCGTTCCATTTCATATCGCTCTGGAATGTTACGCCTAGATATTTGAACGACGCGACAGCATCAAGAAGCTCACTACTAATGCTGTATTCGATCATTATAGAATTGTTTTTCCTACTCATGCTCATCACCTTACATTTTTCTACATTGAGAGCTAGCTGCTATTCTTCGCACCAACTAGAACTTTTGTGTAATTCATTCTGTATGCTATTACAGTCAGTTAAAGACGACAACCTCCCATACACCACAGCATCATCAGCAAACAGCCGCAAATTACAACTTACTCTGTTCATCAGATCATTTATATAGATAGAAAACAATAGCGGTCCTATCACACTCCCCTGAGGCATGCCTGACGATACACTCGTCTCTGATGAACACTCGCCGTCGAGAACAACGTACTGCGTTCTATTACTTAGAAAGCCTTCCAGCCAGTCACAAATCTGTGAACCTATTCCATAAGCTCGTATCTTCGTTAACAGTCTGCAGTGTGGCACCGCGTCGAACGCCTTTTTAAAGTCGAGAAAAACACAATCCGCCTGTTGCCCTTCATCCATGGCTTGCAAGATGTCATGTGAGAAAAGGGCATGCTGAGTTTCACAAGAACGATGTTTCCTAATCCCGTGCTGATTCATGGAAAGAAGCTTTTCCGTTTCAAGGAAATTTACTATATTCGAACTGAGAATATGCTCTAAAATTCTACATGAAACTGATGTCAACGATATTGGCCTGTAATTGTGTGGGTCAGTTCTCTTTCCTTTCTTATAAACGGGAGTCACCTGCGCTTTTTTTTCCAATCACTAGGAACTTTGCGCTGGCTTAAAGGTTCGAGATAAGTGCAAGGGGGCCAATGCCGCAGAATAGTCTTTGTAAAACTGAGTGGTACTCCATCCGGACCAGCACACTTTTTCGTATTTATCTCTCTCAGCTGCTTCTCTACACCGGAAATACCTATTGCTATGTCCCCCATTTCGGAATTAGTACGTTGATCAAATGATGGTATATTTGTGCGGTTCTCCTGTGTGAAAGATTTCGTAAAGGTTATATTTAGAACTTCAGCTTTCCGTTTGCTTTCTTCTATAACTGCCCCGGAATAATCAACGAGCGACTGGACAGTGGGCTTTGACCCGCTTATCGATTTTACATAGGACCAGAACTTTTTCGGGTTCTCGGGAAGATCTTTTGCTAAGTTATGACTGTGATAATTATTGTATGCTTTGCGCATCGATCTTTTTATAGACGCACGAATCTCTACTAACTTTTGCCTGTCATTATTTGGTGTTGTTCTTTGAATCGAGAGTGCAACAGCCTTTGCTTTCTCAGAAGCTTTCTAACATTATTATTATACCACGGTGGATCTTTTCCATCCTTAATCGTCTTTACTTGCACGTATTTCTCTAACCCTTTATTAACAATGCACTTAAATTTAGTCCACAATTCCTCTACATCCATAGTCCCGGAATTAAACGATGCCCATTCATTTTCTATGTGCGATCGTAACATTTGCTTATCGGCTCTTCCCAACAAAAACACGCTCCTAGCCTTCTTGATTGGTTTATGAACTTTGGTCACCATCGACGCTATGACGATATCGTGATCACTAATTCCTGTCTCTACACAGACATCGTTAATAAGGTCAGGCCTGTTTGTGGCTATAAGGTCTAGAATATTTCCATTACGCGTCGGTTGCCGGTTTAACTGCTCAAGACAGTTTTCGGAGAATGTGCCCAAAAGTAGCTCGCAAAACTGCTTGTCTGTACCGCCTGAAATGTAACTAGCGAGGTCCCAATCTATACTCTTAAGGTTGAAGTCACCTCTGACTAATATTACATGACCCGGATACCTACGCACTAGCTGCTGTAGACTTTCTTTGAATGATTCTAAACTGCTACAGCAGCTCTGGGGGGCCGGTAAAAACACCCAACTATTAACTTTACTTCTTTTAGACCTGTTATACGGGCCCAGATAACTTCACAGTTACTTTCAACCTCGATCTCATTAGAAACAATATCTTTGTCCACAGCGATGAACACTCCTCCTCCAGTTGTATCCGATCTATCTTTCCGATATACATTCCACGCTTCGCTAAATATTTCTGAACTTGCCACATTACGATTTAGCCAGCTTTCTGTGCCTAAAACTATCTGAGCGCAATAACTTCCATGCAGTGCGGCAAATTCGGGAACTTTGTTTCTAATACTCTGTAAGTTTGCGGCTAATATTTTGATGTTTGAATTTTTGTTCCGAACGTGGCCTGAATTTGCTGTTTGAAAGCTGACAGGCGAGTGCTCATCAGAGTTAGTGCCTAGCCTAAAAAACCCCATGTGCACTCCACAAGTACTCTGCTACCCGAGTAGCCGCTTCCTTAGTGTAGTGCACCCCTGATCTATCTTGGGGCACCCTACAATTCCCCACCCGATAACGCAGATCCAGAAATCTGCAGCCATGACTGTCACAGAGTCGGCGAAGCGTCTGGTTCAGGCCCTCCACTCGGCTCCAAACCAAAGGACCCCGATCAACCCTGGGAAAAATGCTACATCGACAGCTCTGCTTCCACCCCGCGTGCGAAGGCAGCAGCCTTCAGCAATTCCGCCAGCCGCTCGTAGGACCTGAGGATGTCCTCTGAACCCAAGCGACAAACGTCATTGGTGCCGACGCAGTCGACTGCACCCCGCACCCTCGATAGCCGCCGGCAAGGCCGCCTCCACATCTCGGTGCACGTTGGAATTCCTTCCGGATCTCGACGCTATCTGCCTAAGGGGCTCCATCACGCGCCTAACATTGGAGCTCCCAATAACTAATAATCCCTTCCCCCCGTGCACCTGCTCGGGCCCTGCTGAAGGAGTGGCCACACGTTCAGCCTTCACCCATGGCTTCCAATTCTCGGGCCCCAAGACCCGAGTAACGCACTTCTGTCGCCGTCGAGAACTTCACCTTAATTCCGATCTGTACCTGGGCGATGTACCTCTTCGCGTTGAAGAAACCCATCGCATCCTCGGCATAGTTGTCGACGCCCGGTTGACTTGGGTGCCGGATCTTCGTCAGCTGGGACAGAAATGTTGGCGGCCTCTTAACATCCTTCGGTGCCTTAGCCACACTGTGTGGGGAGCCTCTCGCCAAACACTCCAACAGCTCTACAGGGCCCTAATACAACCACGACTGGACTATGGGAGCATAGTGTATGACTCGGCGGCGCCTTCAGCCCTCCGGGTACTGGACCTTGGTCTACATAGTGGTGTCCGCCTGGCAACGGGAGCTTTTCGCACGAGTCCGGTCACGAGTCTCCTCGTCTAAGCAGGGGCACCTCCCCTGCGGTTCCGGCGGCAGAGTTGCTCGCTTCCTACGCTGCCCGCATACACTCCTCACCTCACCACCCGAATCGCAGGCTTCTCTTCCCGACTGCCGCCCGCCCTTCTCCGCAGCGACGGCCGAGGTCGGGTCTCCCGATCTCGGTCCGTCTCCGTTCCCTTCTCTCGTCCCTTGACTTCCTTCCCTTCCCTCGCAGTTTCCACTGCTCCTTCCGTACCCCTCCCTGGAGTATCCCTCGCTTGCAGATTAGATTGGACTTGTCTTGGAACTCGAAAGATTCGGTCCCACCACAAGCTCTCCGTCGCCAGTTCCAAGCGCTGCTCGATTCATACCGCGATGCAGCAGTCGTCAACACGGACGGCTCCCTCGCGGATGCTCATGCTGTTCAAGAGCTCGTAAATAGCGACCAGCTCGCCCCAGGGGGTCGTATGTTATCAGCAGCGACTCACGGTAATTGCTGAGATCAGGGTAATTACCAGGGTAATGATCAAAACCAGGGACAACAAGGCCAGCATTGGCCCAAACACTCCCATGACAACTGGCAGAATCGGGGCAATGATAATCAATGGTGCCTGCACCCCAACTAGGGACAATACCATAGTCCTCCACCATAGGCTGCAGCTATAGTTGAAATCCGGCCACCTAATCTCGCCCCTAGTTAATGAGAATTACGTGCGGAACAACCATAACTGACGCGATGTAGCTGCGGTATGTGCGCGTAATTGCACCGCAGAGACACTCGGTAGTCGCACACTGTATCTCCTCGAGCATGAGGATGTCCACGAGATACTCCTCTATGAAAAACAACCACTGGGAACACCGGAAATTCATCCCATCATTGCTGTGCAGATCGGCAGTATTAACCTAACTGTAATAGTGGATAGCGGTAGTCAAATCTCTGCTATCTCCGAATCCACATATTCCAAATGCATGAATGATTGTCCTTGCCCTGAATTATAAATGAAGAAGGCAAAGGTAAAGGGTGCCATAATGGGAAACAAACCGAAATACGGTTGTTGTTCTTCACGGGTTTGCGGCCGGATTATGTCGATCTGCTGATACGATATTTCGGCGGTCCACCTGGCCGCCATCTTCAGGTATGACTGGTGCACAATCACGCCGGAACTGAGGACACATCAGTTATGGCGGCTCCTTTATACCGCGGGAACTGGCCAGTGCGCATGTGCAAGAAGTGGAAGAACGCCCTCTGGGACGTGAAGAGTATTGCAGCGCCACCAGCGGTAGAAGTTAGCCAAAGCGAGTAATCGAAAATTAAGAAGAAGCTGGTCGAAAACTAGACCATTTCGATGGAAATTGAAAAGGATGGTAAATTGCCTTTCTTGGATGTTTTAGTTCATAAAAAAGAAAATGGGACTTTGGGGCACAGCGTGTACCGTAAACCCAGACATACGGACCGCTATCTCCACGCTACTGGCTGCCATCCACCCCATCAACGGTTGGGTGTTCTACGTACACTCGTCAAAAGAGCTTATGCTATTTCTGATTCTGAATATTTGACGCAAGAACTGGATCATCTTAAGGCTGTTTTTAGGCAGAATGGCTATACTGATCATCAAATCAGTCGAGCTTTCCAATGCGGACCACGTGAACCACCCACGGACGCTTCAAAATTAGTTGAATTTGTACCCTATGCGGGAAGTATTTCTTCAAAAAAATCAAGAATCCTTCAAAAATACGACATCAAAAGTATCTTATTGCCTTTGTCTAAAACCAGAGCTCTTCTAGGATCGGTAAAAGATGATTTGGGATTAAGAAAGCCTGGAGTATATAAAATGCGCTGCCACTGTGGAAAGGTATTGGGGCAGACTATTCGTACAATTCACGACCGCTGCGTGGAACATCAAAGGCACACACTTCTGTTCCAAGCAGAAAAGTCTGCAGTGGCTGAACATTGTCTTAACGAAGGGAATAACATGTCACTTAAAGACACGCAAATTATTGCTCCAGTCTCACGTTATTGGGATTGTGTCCTTAAGGAAGCGATCGAAATAAGATTATCAGATAATCTTATTAATAGGGAAAAAGGATTTCCATTGAGTAAAACGTGGAATCCCATTTCATCTAATATTAAAAAACAACGGTCTAGTTTTCGACCAGCTTCTTCTTAATTTTCGATTACTCGCTTTGGCCAACTTCTACCGCCGGTGGCGTTGCAATACTCTTCATGTTGCACATGCGCACTGGCCTTTTCCCGCGGTATAAAGGAGCCGTCGTAACTGACGTGTCCTCAGTTCCGGCGTGATTGTGCACCAGTCATACCTGAAGATGGCGGCCAGGTGGACCGCCGAAATATCGTATCAGCAGATCGACTTAATCCGGCCGCAAACCCGTGAAGAACAACAACCATTATTACGCCTGGAGAATCCACGGAATTAAAACCGAGATACAACTACAGAGCAGGATGACAATGCAGTGTCAAGGTTTCTCTTCTGAAATTAACCTGTACGTCGTGCCGTTGTTAGGTATAGATATAATCATAGGAATGGATTTCCTAAATGAGCAAAAGGCTAATTTGGACATAGGACGGGGAGAATTTTCCCTTGGTACAAACAAAGATATCACAATTAGGTTTGTTGAATTATGTCACAAAAATGAGGTACCGGCCAATTGTTTACAATTCAGTGGAGCAGACGGTAGTGTACAGAGAGCACGAGGTACTAACCAATTTCATCCACTGAGAGACGAGCAGCATGAAATTATGCAGGACGAAGTAATAACAGTGATTGACAAAATGGTCACCAATGAATATAACATATCGGATTCGGATAGGCAACAGCTTAGAACGATACTAAAGGAAAATGCAATTGTACTCTTGTACTCTTTTCGAAAACAGGTACGATCCGTGGTTTTGTATGTTCATTTAAAATCAGACCACACAACAAGTTCGCTGAACCACCATATCAGATTCCGGCAGCACACAGGGGGGCTGTACGGCAAGAACTAAAGTGAATGGAGGAGGAAGGTGTAATCGAGAAAGCAACAACAACTTACAATTCCCCCCTTGTCGTAGTGGAAAAATCAGATAAATCGGTTCGCCTAGTTTTTGACTCAAGGCAAATAAACACTATAATTGAGTCGTAAACTGACAGGCCTGCACGGATTGAGGAACCACTTCAGAATATTCATAGGGCTCGTATTTTCACCACCCTCGACCTCTGTTCTAGCTGTTGGCAGGTTGCGCTGGATCCGGAGTGCAGGCAGTATACGGCGTTTATAGCATTCGGTAATTGTTACCGTTTCAAACGGTTGCCGTTTAGGCTCAATATCAGCTGTGCTGTGTTCATACGCGGGTTGGATATGTTCTCCCAAGCCTTGTTAGAGACCGCATAACGACGTATGTTGAAGATCTCTTAATTGCTGAACCAAACTGGTAACAGCATAACCTCATACTATCTGAAGTGCTTTAGAGCCTTTCAGAAATGCTGAGTGACCGTCAATATTAAGACGTCGGGTACCGGAAACTCCAGTGTAAAATATTTGGGCGATATTGTTTCTGCGGAGGGGATAACACCAGATCCCGAAAAGATAGAGGCGCTAGTCATATTTCCGACTCCCATTAACAAAAGACAATTGAGAGGTTTTTTGGGAGTCATAAATTTTTATAAACGTTTTATTTTTATCAAGAAGCTGGCGTCGCCACGTCTTTGGTCCTTTACGGGAAAGAACACCCTCTGGAATTGGGACGATGAGGCAGAAGAGGAATTTCAGTGTTTGAAGAAAGCTCTGGTTGAAGCTCCAATTCTGTCGCATCCGAACTTTTCGGAGGAGTTGTGTTTGGCGACGGACAGCTCTTATACGGGTCTGGGGTTATGGTCTTCCAGAGATTTGTGGAAGCTCATAACACTGTTTTTAAAACAATCGCTTTTGGAAGCAGGATTCTGAGTAAATCAGATAATTTCGATATTTCCTATACGGCCGCAAGACTCAAATATACACTGACCACAAAGCATTAGAGTTCATTTTATCTGCAAAATTAAAAAGTAAGAGAATAGCCCGTTGGGTACCCACACTCCGAGAATATGATTTTACTATAGAACATGTTCCTGGGGTGGAAAATATTATTGCAGACGCTCTTTCGAGATCACCTGTTGGTTTTGAGCAGTCAGGCCATCAGACATTGGAACAAAATCATAACAGCTTATTTTATATTAAAAAAGTGGCTTTCGAGAATTTTATAACAACGAATCTTAAAGACATCGCCAAAGAACAGGATAAGGACTCAGTTCTGCTGAAAGTGGAAACAAGAGTCAAAGACAAGAACGAACCAGCGCTTCGAAAACACTACATCTTACGAAAAGGAGTTTTGGTCTTCACCTCTGGTGGTGGGGGAGCTCCATGGCGTGTGTGCGTGCCGGATGAACTCGTTAATAAGTTAATTTGGCACACACATCTGTCGTATGGACACTTTCGACCAAAGAAGTGTTATTTGAAGCTTAGGTCGTTATGTTATTTTAAAAATATGGAGAGTAGAATTAGGAAGGTGCTTGCATCTGCAAACCATGCCAAAAGGCGAAACATTGCACAGTGAGTACGCAAGCACCACTCCATCCAATTATCCCTGAACGACTTCGACAGGTAGCCTGTGCAGATTTAATGGGTCCTCTACCTAGGACGAGTAGAGGATTCTGTTACATCTTAGTGGTTATGGAACTTGCATCGACGTTTGTTACGTTAACTCCACTGAGGAGAGCTACAGCACGCACTGTTAGCAACGCTTTCTGTAGAGACTTTATAAAACAAGTTGGCAGAGTCGAACGGGTTATCTCAGATAATGGTCCTCAGTTCCGTGGGAAAATATGGAAAGACGTTACGTCGACTCCGGATTCAGACAATCTTTTCATCTGTCTACCATTCCCAAGGCAATCCTGCCGAAACGGTGATGAGTAAGATCGGCAATCTGTGCCGGGTATATTGCAGTAAAAATCACGCGGCTTGGGATGTATTCCTTAGAGATTTCCAAGACGTGATCAACAGTATCCAGCATAGTACGACGCGTCTTGCCCCTATCTCGGTTCTGAAAAACATTGAGCCTAATGACCTAATAAAAGAGATTGTAGATTTTCCGCCGTTACGCCGACCTCGTCACAAGAAGGTGATTGAGTTAGCCATTAAACGCACCAAGGGAGTCGCAAGTAAACGTACGCAAGTTGCGGACAGGCATGTCAGTGATCGTAAATTTGTAGCTGGGTCCAAGCTCCTGGTGAAACGTTTTCGCCTTTGTAATAAAGAAAAGAAAGTATGCCACAAGTTCTTCTCTGTGTATAACGGCCCACTGAGAATTCGAGAAATGGTACATCCCTGTGCTGCCTTGCTGGAAACCATAAAAACCGGAAAAGCAATGGGGGTGCACCATATTAGTCACCTGAAACCATATGTGGAGTAAGGTGCTATGGTAAATTATGTAGCACATTATTTTGATATCAAGTACTATGTGCAAATTGTATTGTTGTCCTATGTTTAGAATAAGTATTGTAGATATAAGAATATGTTTTGTTGTTGTCAATGTTTGTCATAGAGAAAGATGTTGCTCAAAATGGATAGTTTATTTTGCTTCAAACAGATAATTGTCATATTCCAGTCAGCGCTGCTTACTTGTCTTCTTGGTTTTGGCCAGTAAAGAGGGTTTCTGTGTCGGAAAATACAGTGGCTGTCATATGTTGATCTTGGCAAGGTGATTTGCCAGTTCGTCGTCTGGTTAAATTGTTGTGAAATCTGTCGCTGCTGTTTTTCAATTGTGCGAATTTATGGCATTCCATCTTGTAGGGATTGGGTGTTCGTCGTGTTTGGTGTTCTGGACTGTGGATGGTTCTGCTAGTGGACGCTCTGTTCCGTGTCGTTTTCTAGTTTTACTGACCGTGCCACCGTGCGCGTGTTTAAAGGGTTAAGTTGTTTTGTGTTTTTTCTGTTCTTACAACGTCTGACGGCTACTCACTTGAGGTTTAGCTTTACTTGTAAAGAAGGAATTTGTGGTTTCTCTATGGCCACGCTATGGTGCGTTGGGCCTAAGGGGTTTTGAAGTTATTTGTCCCCGATGGCCGCTATGAGGACAAATTGAAGTTTAATAGGATAGTCGCATTTGGCGGTGGTCTTTTGTTATTGAGCGACAATGGAATGTTTCTCCACCAGTGTCATAGTCCACATAACCCATGTACGTCACCTTTCTCGTACTAGATTTGAATTAGTCATGTTGTTAACACACCTTACTTAAGTTGCAGATGACAACCTGTATGATGAAACCAGCGCAGAGCTCGGGAGGACAAGATGTGCGACTAAAATAAAGAAATTGTATTTTTCAGCAATAAAATGATGGAAACGAGGAAAGTATACGATCCATTTCCTTTATCCCATCTTTTCTCTCCATTCCTCTTCTAGCTAGAGAACTTTGAGTAGAAAAATGCGTTTGTTGTTGTTATTCTATCGTAGAAAGTTGTGGTTTATTACAGTAATAATGAAGAGACTAGACTGACATGATATCTTCCTTTTGACACATGGACGTAATGACTACTAACTATCCGTAGAGCCCATAGATAATACAGTAAATTTGAAAATATGTGTTACAAATATAGAATTTTTTTTAAAGTTCTAATAATTTTAATAAAAATGTATGCTTGTTTAGGGTTTCATTGTGTTGGCCTGTGTAAAGCTATTAGAAGATCCATATATATATATATATATATATATATATATATATCCCCCTCGGGCACGGATATTTGTGCCGTCCTAGTTCGTTAGTAGTTTGTAAGTAGTTTGTAAGTTTAGGGACTGATGAGCCCGTAGTTAAGCCCCATAAGCTTAACAAACATTTGAACATTTGACTTTACGTGAGTCTAATGGAAGTGTATGAGTTTTGTGCAGAGAATGCAGAATGTGGTGTATTCGTCGACTGCAGTCACACAGCACAGCACGAGGCAGAAACGGCGAGTCACCTGTCGGGTGCTGGCGACCTGTCTCATGAATGACGCAGTGAGGGCGGAAAGGGAGAGTGCCCAGGGACTGCGTGTGCGCGAGTGTGCTGGTCAGCTGGGGGAGCGGCGCGGCGCCCAGGACACGGGCAGTGCTGAGTGGGCAGCGGCTGCCAGACAACCACCAGCCAGGCGGCCCAGAGCGGCCACCGGCACAAGCGACGCCCCTGCCCCCTGCCCACTAGCAGCAGACGGCTCGGCGCCAGGCCACTGCCCTGCTGTCGGCCGGCGACCGCCACCGCGACTACGCCCGTCGCCCGCAGCTCCCTGATGTCACGGTGTGCACAGTCCACTATCGGCAGTGTCAGGCTCACAATTTAATTTCACCTTTAGAATTCGGGATATTATTTTGTATTTTTTCAGCTTGAACTTTAAATGGACATTTAAAATTTTATTATTATCAATCAAATAATAATAATATTATGTATGTTTATAATAAGTAAAATTGTAGGATTTTATGAATGATCTTTCTCATTTGTATTTATGTCCTTGTAGTATTTGTTATATGTGTGTTAATGTAAGTTGTATAGCATTCATTATTAATATTTTACGATAAACAATACGAACTAATTTATTTAAATTTTTCTATATGAAATTTTAGAACATATACTTTGGTTCTTAATAGATCTTGTTTTGTTATGTTATGTTAGTAGAATATTTCGTTTCTAGTTCTATTTCTCTGCTTTTTTCTTATTTTTGTTGGATGTCGGTGTTTTATTAAATTCTAGGGTCCAGAAGACTGTGTTTCGATCAATAGGATTGTATTTTATTTGTGGTACTTGGGGCATGGATGGCCAGAGGGCATCTAACCAGTATAAATCCACTGCATTGTAACTCTCCGACAAACAAAAGGCTAGGGAGTGAATGGGGGCCCTAGAGCAAGATTGTCACATTACATTTTGTATAGTGTTTATAGTGTTGTTTCTGTTATTTTTATTAGAAAATATTTGACTGGCTATAGTTATACTTAATTTTATAATAAATAGGAAAATATTTCGTGGTCATTAGCCACATTACCCCATAAATGTGACCATTCACATCCAAAATTTTAGTAGATAGGGGGGCATTGAGAGGTGGTTGTCCTATTTTTAGAATTCTTTGCTCCATTTTTATTTGCATAACATTGTTTGGATTTATCAATAGTATTATCTTGTTTATATTCAGTTTCTTTCATTTTGTCTTGTAGTTATCAGAGGATAGGAGTTTGGGAGGTTAATTTCTGTTCTCTCCTAGTATGACTCTGTTTTTGGTTACTGTAAGTATCGCCGATGGAATAAGTGTCTTCCGCACCGAGGCGGAAGGCGCTGGCGACAGCCGCAGGCCGGCAGGGCCCGAGAGGGGTGGCGGTCGCTGGCGGCAGCGGCGCGGTCTCTGGCGTCGCTGTCAAGGCGTCCTGCCCACACCGCCACCGCCCGGGGTGAGACCACTCCGTCTGCAGGAGGGCACTGGGCACGTCTGAGGCTGACCTGAGTCCAGGTAGTTTGATTACCGCTACAGTAAATATAGAGAAACTTGAAATATTCTGAAGTGCCTGTTTGCTGTCAGCTACACCACTCGTAATCAGAATTTTTACCGTTCCTTGAGAGTACAGTTTTATTTTAACTTTAGTATTGTCGTCGGCGTAACCGACAAAACGCGTTCTAATCGTATCAGTCCACATTCACGATCACTGCTGTCAACACTGAACTGCCCTCAGCCGGTCTTCTCCACCTGCAACGCCGTTCAACAGAAAGACGGTACGGTCGCGCCAACGCATCTGCTGAGAAATGGAAGCTGAATGGTAGTGTTAAGTGGGAGTTTATCATGTGCCAGAAGGGACGTCCTTATTCTTGTAGATCAAAAATAGACTTGATCAGAGTTGGGGTAAATTTTCATTTTTGTATTTAATTTTATACTTCGTGGGTTTGCCACTTCCCTCCTGTGACTTAGCCAAGTCAAAACATTTTATTTTGTGTCCCAACTTTAGTTAATTTCTATTTTTCATGTAAAGTCACCTATTTAGATATTAAGTTTATTTTATTGTCTTTCAAAACTGATATATTTGTAAATTTTATATATATGTAGCATATGGTCACATGTGTTGTTGTATCAGGCAAGTTGTACGATAGAATTTCTGCCTACCCCATTTCAACCACCTTTACCCGTAAATATTTTAGAGGGAAAATTCTTCTAAGGATAGGTAGGTCAGGGGGAAATATTTCCATTGCACAAAGTGTGCAATTAAAAAGCTTGCATGTTGCCACTGCATACAGGAGGTAACAGTATACAGTAAATTCACTTTATGGATATATATTTATTTTTTCTGGTTTTTTGTTGTATCTAACAAATAAAAGCTAGTGGCGACCCTTAAATCAGATTTCCACAGACGTAGAAGCAAAATGATTGCATCAATCCAATAAGGAACTTAGTTTCATATAACATTCTTATTTTAAAGACCACGTACTTTCACTCGCTTCCTTTTTTTGGCTAGTAAGTGTGCCATTTCTTTCACATGTATACCTGTATGTGCTGGTATCCATTGAAAAACTATTTCAGCTCCATCTTTGGTGATTGAGGCAATAGAGGATTTTATTTCATTTACGCAAGCACTTGGAGGTGTTTGAAGCATGATTTTGGTAGTCGTTCCAGTATGTGTCATTGGGCAATCTGCTTAATTTTCCATATTGGAGTAGTGGCAGTCTCATAATTTCTGATCTTAGAGGTGGAGTGCCAGTCGCTTCTTGAAGAGCCGAAATTGGTGATGTTTTTACTGCTCCTGTAATCAGGCGACGAGCTTGATTTTGAAGATCCTCCAATTTAGATACATTGGCTGGCAGTAATACTTCACATCTATACAGAATATGGGTTTTGTATAAATTTTATAAGTAGAGTTTAGAACTTCAAGAGAGCTGCCCCGCTGTTTTCCAGCTAATGTCTTAAGGATGTCCAATTTTTTTCTCGACCTCTTCAGCAGTATTTTGTATATGGTTTATCCATGTCATTTTTCAGTCCAGAGAGATGCTTAAGTACTTTGGATCGTCACATTGAGTTAATTATTTATTTTGACACTGTAAATATATGTTAGGGATTGAATGACCAGCGAGAAAACTTGAAAGAATGTCTTTTCGGTGTTAACTGTCATCAAATTTTCTTTTGACCATTTTGCTAGTATAGTCATATCTCTATCTATATAAAAGCGAAAGGAAGATGACCTTCATTCTCTCACTGACTGACTAAACACGAAATCTCGGAAACTACTTCACCTATGAATTTGCCAGGAATGTAGTTTATACGAAGAAGACGTCGGCTAAGAAAGTATTTTGCGATAAGGCCGATAGTTCAGGAGATATGACGTCACGAACAATACTAACTTCCCCGTCTTACGGCACTATTTGAGAAGGAGATCACTTAGCGACTTGCAACAAACTTTAAACATAATTTTAAAGCCCTTAGGAAACTTTTTCCCAGCAAAATTATGAAAGGAAAAAAGTTTGTCACTTACTAATTTTTCGGCGTTCATGAAGTAAAATCACGGCTTTTGGCACGACGTTACAATTTATTACTCGTACACTATTAATTGCATTCGCGAGAAATGTTACAGACAGTATACACACACACACACACACAACTGAACGTACGTTCGAAATTTTATCATACTACGACACGCAGTTCACGAGATATGTCATAAATAGTGAGATGTGAGAAAAACTGCTACATCAAGCCACAACGTTGCACATTTCCTCCTAAACCACTGGACTGATTATAACCAAATTTGATACACATATTCCTTATCGTGAGGTCACAATTCTGTACTGGTAAGAACCACATACGACACATGATCCACGATAAATGACGTCATAAACAATAGGAATCGCAAAAAACTGCCACTTAATGCGACGAGATGTTATTCATACACTGTATGAGAATGAGTGAACTTAGCGAGTTGTAAGAAAGTTTAAAGGTAATGTCGAACTTTTATTGTACTTTTTATCGCTGACAATCACAGTATAATGATGAAAGGAAAAAAAAAAAAGTGTCTGGCTTACTACTTCTTCCCTGTTTGTTGACTAAAGATACGGCATTTAGTATGACGTTACAATTTTTAATTCCTACACTACAAATTGTAGCCGCAGGAAATTTTACAGACAGTATAGAACCGTGTAGGTGAATGTACTTTAGAAATCGTATCACAGTACGACACGTAGTTAATGAGATATGAGCACATAAACGGTAACGTTTATGGAAAACCGCCCCATCACGTACCAAGTTTTAATATATTACTCATTTACTACTAATTGTATTCGCAACATATTTTACAGACATATGCCACTTATACAGATAGATATATACCTGAAAAAGTATACAATTTTACAGCATATAATTCAATAAATATGAGATGGTACGAATTTTATACGTCATTTGTACTCTGATTAGTATCTTCCTTTGGTTGCATACTGCACTTATAATTTTGTACCTTATGCAACAGCCTCATTTCTTAAAATATTCTCCCATAAATATAACGTGTCTTTAGAAGAAATGGATTGAGAAGGAGAGAGAGAAAGGGTAGGAGAAGTACTAACTCAAGGCAATACTCGGGCCACGCCGGCTTTTTAGCTCGTCGGTTATCAAGAGAATAGCGGGAAGTGTTCGCTGAAACGCGAGCGTCTGCTAGCGGCGTGGGTTGAGAACTGAAACGCTCTGTGGCAGATTAACACCGCGAGCTCGCGACGCTCAGTACAGGCCGTTCGTCGGCGGACTTTATGCGAGTGGGAAGTGGTTGGAAGAAGGAGTGTATGTGCTGCACACGGCGAAGCGGCCGAGCGCGTTGAGGCGCTATGCTGCGATGCGCGAGGCCGTTCCCCGGCGGGGGTTCGAATCCCCCGTCGGGCGTGGATGTTTGTGCCGTCTTTAGTATAAGGTAGTTCATAAATAGTTTAGGGACTGATGACCCCGCAGTTAAGTCCCACAAGCTTAACAGACATTTCAACATCTAACTACCAAACAGCGATACACTCGTAAGTCTTTCTTCGGGTCCCCTAAAAATCGAGTATTCTATAAATATGATAGCTTAAGGAGACTACTATCAGACCTACTGAGATTGGTTACTTTCAATAAGCAGTGTCTTTAACGCTTTAGTGTATCCTTTTTTTATAACTTCTTTATAGATGCAAGCTGTGCGTTATTCGTAAACGAAGAC
The DNA here is from genome assembly GCA_026315105.1 of Locusta migratoria. NCBI lineage: Eukaryota > Metazoa > Arthropoda > Insecta > Orthoptera > Acrididae > Locusta > Locusta migratoria. The sequence goes on along the minus strand of CM048751.1, from coordinate 366,159,002 downwards.
CTGACTTGGATAAAATTTTTAGGAAGATTGTCCCGGAGCATTTGAATAAAAGCTATGCGTTATGCCCAGACTAGTTTGTGGAGAAAGATGTCAAATATAAGATTTTGTAAAGCCAAGGGTAGTTGTATTTTGTTCATAGCGAGTAGTTTCTTTTTTTCCAAATTATGGTTAATGTATTATAACCACTTATGTATAACAGCAAGTTTCATTTGAAGCCCTTCATTTAAAGCTTAGAGCGCGCTTTAGACAGATCAGCAGAATACCTTTACTGTCAGCTATTTGTATTTAAGCAAAAATTATATTTTACGAAACACAAGGGTAGACAGAAATTTGAAATAACGTCTTTTAGTTTCGTTGTCGTTTCTAGCATTTGGCCTGATGCACTGTCTTACGGTCAGCTGCCTAACTGCGTTCGTGCATGTGGTTAATACTTACGATAAGTACTGTGTCAGTTTCAGTGCAAATTCCACCCAAATAAAAGGTAAGCATCATGGAGGGTGTTCTGTGTCCGTCTGCGCGACCACGATAAGCGCGGTGGTTTTGCAGCAGACGCGTTTCGTCTCGCTGAATGCAAAGCATCTTCAGGGCCTGGTCGACCACAGCCTCCTGCGGTTCCTCCTGGCTGCCTCTTCTCCATCTTCCGCTCGGTCCAGCTGTTCTTCTGCTGACTGCCACCCTCGGTAGTCTGTCTTCTGTCATTCTCGCTGCATGGCCTGCCCAGTTCAGACTTCTCTTCTTGATGTTACGGCGTTTCTACAAATGTCTTAGTTCTTCATTTTTTCCTTATTCTCCTTTCAGTGTTATTTTCATCATATACGGGTACAAAAATGTTCCTCAGCGGGGGAGACCGGGGCACGTTGGCCATAGCGGCAGGATGTACTGGTGGAATCAGTTCGTGCAGCAGACGCCGGATAGTCTCGGGAATCAGTCAGAAAGCAGGCGGCGTTGTCCCTCTCCTATCGCAGGCGGCCAAGTTTCCGAGAAGCTGCAGTCCTTAATTGTTTTTGTTTGTGTTTCAGTAAAATTCTACTCGTCGGTTAATGTGTGTTATTTAACTTTTGCTTGCTTTAGACGCAACGGGGTGAGTCGTATAATTAAAGGTCGTACTTTAAGGGTCATTTCTATATCGCATACAGACTTAATTGCTTCACTGAGTTTTCTAAACAGCAGAATTTATTGCAAAGACGGCGATGGGGCAGGTTGGCCCAGAGAGGACGGGGCATGATGGCCAGCCGAGACAACTCGTCACGGCCACTACGGTCGGGGGTTCGAATCCCCCCTCGGGCATGGATATTTGTGCCGTCCTAGTTCGTAAGTAGTTCATAAGTAGTTTGTAAGTTTAGGGACTGATGACCCCGTAGTTAAGTCCCATAAGCTTTACAAACATTTGAACAACTCGTCACGTCCTATAGGAGCTGCACTTCTTGAAACTCGATGAAAGGTTTGTTACTTTTAATGGCAACAACGCTTATAATTCTTCGAGTTTATTAAATTAACATAATTGTCTAAGTTACAGATATTTTGATACGTTTAAGAAGTCCAAAGATCGTCATATTCACCGGATAAAAAGCGTTGAATAAACGCCAACAGGTAAATTTTATTTTAATCTTAAATAGTGGTCTGAGAAGTCATAATCTCGTTCATTTCCTTGTTTTCAAAACATGAGTAACGACTCTGGTTTAAACCATTGTTTTATTTGTACTATCACAAAAATGATTTGAAACTGCAAAAGCATGAAAGGAGAATGATTTCTGAAGATACGATGCTAGGAGCAGTTTTATAAGTAAAAGAAAAGGAAGGATCTGTGAGGACTGTTAGCGAAGACTTTGGGAATCCAAGAAAACCGTACTGGAGGTACTGAGCTAACTACAGGAAGGCCTCATGTCAGGAAAGAGAAATTGACCAAAGCATTGGAAAGAAGTACTGAAGAAAAAATAGATCACAGGCTAGGAAAGCCCTTTTCCAAAAATACACTATAAATGGTAATAGGTTTAATCTGTCCTGTTGTCATAGTCCTCGATGTTAAGCATTTAACTCAATTTTCAACTTGATCTTATGTCCATTAAAGTATATTTATTGATAGCTGTTAGTTTTATGTTGATCTCCTAGCTATGCTTACCAAAAGACTACATGGGTCAACGTGCCCCAGCCTCTGGGTCAACTCACCACGAGGTGGGGGCAGATTGGCCAACTTCATCTACGTCCAGTAATTAATTGTTTTTCTAATACATTAACTGATATTTTCAAGCTTAATGACTGCCATCCAGGTTCAGTAAAGACCAATCTAATATTTAACAATAATTTCATAAATATAAATATATAAAATAAACTAGTATTAACAAAAATAAAAAAACGTGCCCCGGTCTCCTCTACTTTTACTCACCTTTCTTTCTAAATGTTAATGTTTCACAAGCGTATACAGCGTCACCGCTATAATGGTTGTTTGATGTAAGCGGAGTTTGAAGTTGCCGCTAAGTGATGTTTTCCTTGGTATTTTTGGAACCTGTAGAGCGTCTTGTTCGCTTTCGTCTATTTCAACATCTGCTCTGTTGTTTTTACTGAAAAGACCTACAATAAGTACTTGAACCGCTCAACAGTCTTAAAAGTGAATCCATCTACAGTCAACGGCGCCTCTTTTCTTGTATTCTTACCTCTCATCAGGTATTCTGTCTTTTCTTCATTAACGTGCAATCCTATTTTCTTGACAATTTTGTAATAATGTTGCATCATTATGATAAATTGTGTTTTGGAAGTGCTTACTAATGCCACATCATCTGTATAGGCGAGTCTAGTAATGTTACTGCCCGGCAGTTGGATCCCTTGTGGATTTGTTTTGCTAAATTGTCTATCGATGTTCTCTAGCACAATGTTAAATGACATCGGTGAAATGGCATCCCCTTGTCTCAGTTCAGTCTACACCTTAGGATTTGTGTCTACCATATGGTCAATCGGTGACAACAGTGATTCATTCGTCAAGTTTATTTGGTCATTCAGTAGCAACTTGTGAAAAAATAAAAAAAAGCACACACACACACACACACACACACACACACACACACACAAAGATTCCTTCAAACACTTTCAACAAAAACAGTTGAATTACAAACGAGCCGAGGAAGTTGGCAACACAAAACAAGCCACAGTGGACTCAGATGTAGCAGTAGACGGCAGTGCAAGTATGAAAATGCGAAGTTATTCTCGAAATAGAGCAACGTTTCAAGCTGGTTGACAGAAAGAGTGAGCATATGGGGTAGCAAGACCCCATTTTACAGCAAAAGAAAAAAAAGAAGGGATCTATTTTGAACCATAAACGAAATGTTTTTGTACTTATGTAAAACATGTAAATATGTAAAACATATAAATATTTCAAGACACCCACTGATGATGCCTTATGAAAACGGCGAAATGTGCACCCGCTATTATTTCATATGCAATCAGTAGAAGCACAAGAACATTGGCGTCGGTTGCATCGCACTCGTACGTCAATTACATCCCGAGACGTTGCGAAGCGGAGTTGACGCTTGAAGTGAGTGAAGCTCACAGCTAGTCTGAGGCGTGAACCTGACACAATGGGGAGGTATGCACCATCCGCAGAAATAAACAAACAGCACTTCCGACGCAAAGTGACGTTCCTCAGACTGTGAAGGTATGTTTATGACGACTGCAGCTACAATTACACGCTACACGCGTCCGCACAGCCGTCACGTGATAGACGAGTTTCCAGCTCCAGATCCTCCAGATCGTCCACGCGGAGCGCTGGTGTGCTGAACAAAAGCTGCACGTCGCTGTCCACCTAACTGGGACTCCAGCACTGTACAGTCACCAAACGTTGACACTCCACTGCCTTTGATGAGCGATCTAACGTTCTTCGTATTAGAAGTAACTTTCTGTTCTTTAAAATATTGATGATGATTATTTATGGTAGACAATTGCGTAAGTTTAGTCATCTTCCGTTTGATAATCTAATAGGCTCTCAAGTTTTACTTAGCTTGTACTTCAGAAATCTTTTTTGGTACTCTTGTTTGATCGATCGAATTGAATTATTGTTTGTTCTTTCACCTGAACGTACTGCGAAGTATAACTTTCCTGAACCTATTTAATGTCCTTAGCTTTATTAAATTGCTTGAACATACAGATTCTTCATCTCAGGGGCTATAAATTGTTTTTGAAAGTTTATCTTTTTATCTGTCTCGGCAGTTCACTAAAACCAAGTCAGTTACACAATAATTAATTTATTTAGACCTTTCATGAAATAGTCTTTGGAAGTTTGCTTTTAATAACGTTCATTTCACTGAATAGCAGATTAAGTAAATTCCACTACATATTACGATCTATCACAGTCAAAGATATTCATTTAAGCACTGTTCAAAATATCACTGATTTGGTAAAGGTTCCAACTACAGAAGAACACTATTAAGGAACTTATTTTTTTATATAATTTTACTGTACTATATATATTTTTCTTTACACATGAGTTACAATAAGTGCACTTGAACAAAGTCACACATAAGTATTCACAGTTCGGGAATTTGATTCCTCACAATAAACTTTTATCACAATATCTCTGGTATAAGGTAGCGTTCATAATATTTTCAAGTCTGCTAAAGCAAAGTTCATAGCTTACACTTCCTCTTTATAAATGAAAACAATTATTATTCTATCGCCACTAATACTGAGATTATCTCGTCGGGAGGCAGAATTTTAACCATCTACTGTAGCCTAAACCCGATGTAGAGTCCATAGATGATGTTATCGCGAAACGCGTAATACTTCGAAATTACATCGCTCACTATCAAAGTCTTTATACCTTTAAGAAATGAATTAATCTCTAATTAATTAATACTGAACTAGCCCAGTCACTATTCCTGAATAGCTAGCGAACTGAACATATCTAGATCTGAACACGTAGAAAGCTGAATGCACAGAGATCGTAACACATAGGGAACTGAATACATAGAGACAGAGTAACACACTAGTTTTCCAACAAAAGATGACTGTAATTTAGGGCGTTTTGGGCATCTTATTCTGTATTACAAAGATATGAACTGATTTGTTATAAATAAATTTAAAAAACCACGTGAATTGTGCCTCGTAAAAATTAGTTAACATTCAAAATTGACGGAAATGGAGATTCTAATGTTACGATCGCGATGTAGTGTTGCAGCAACCTGGAGAATGCAGCGGGCTTTTGCACGGGCCAGTACTGCGTCTTCCGCAGACTCTTAACGTCGTGATCTGTACATGAAGCCCCACCCCTAAGCAACGAGCTGCTTACGAAGGTCCGTCCCCATCGCAACCCCCCCCCCCCCCCCTCTTATACCTTGGCGCAGTGGATAAGCCGTGAAAAACTCAACACAGATCAGTAGAGAAAACTGTGATAAGTTGTGTGCAACTGTGAAAAGAAACAAACAAAATATAAAAACCGAACGGTCCACGCGAAAGATAGGCGACGTCGAACAAAGTGAGTGTGGGCATCAGAAGGCCGTGATCCTGCCGCTAGCACGAGGAGCTGCGGCGCGACAGTTCTCGAGCCAAGCCTTCCCTCAAACGAAATTTTTATTTTTTTTTATTTTCGCAAAACTACGATCTGTCCGTCCGTCCCTTGACGCCTCCGTGCGCTGTGATCAGTTCAGTGTCTGTGTTTTGCGACGGCACTGCAAGACCGCGCGATTATCAGGCGAAATGGAGTGCCTCTCCAGCGGCAGCCTAAAACACATTTGATCGCAAAGGGTTGGGTCAACCGCTTCCTGCACAGGAAAAGCCATCTCGTGTATACTGCGTGACACTGGTGATGGTATGTGCGTCGTCTGACAGGAATCTTGCAATATTTCCGGCTTAAAGCTGAAATGTTGTTGCTCCTTTCAAAATTTATTATTTTTGAATGTCAACTGAATGTTGTTCATCATTTGAGTTCTATTACCTTTACTGCCAACTTTGCAGATAGCTCATTAATATGCAAATGAATAAATTGTATTAAATTAGCCATCATCACACAATAATCAAGTTATCCAAGGGTCGCCACTATTTTTTATTATTATTTACAAAAATAGAAAAAAATTATTAAAAATATGAAACTGAGAATTTACTGTACCTAACTGAAAGTAGTGGCGACCAGCAGTCTAATCTCACTTATTTTTATTTATTTTGTGAAGGTGCGTGTTTCCATACACTGTTGTTGGAAGCACACAAATCCCCTGACCTACCTAACATAGACAAGAGATAACCCCTCCAAAATATATGAAAGGTGGTTGAAATCAGGTACACGATGTTCATAAATAGTTACTGTATTTAACAAAAAAATATGTGCCAAATTATCAAAAACACGACATGCGTGAAAAACTGTCAATTCCTTTTAAAAAATCGTACAAAAATAATGACTTGAAATAGCACAAACTAAATTATCTAATGATCGGAATACTTTTTAGCAAATAAAGGACAAGATCTTAACACCAAAAGAAAAGGTACAAGTTCGACTGGCTACAGTCATAAATTTGGTGTGTTAACCTATCAAAAATGTATTTAAAAAGTCAGTAGAAGGTTAAGTTCTGAAACAGACATGCTCGATTAGAAATCGACTATGACGACCTCGCAAACTCACACCTACGTCCCACCTATCAACCACCATTCAATAATCCTTTTCACTATTTATGCGTTGGCGCTACTTTACCATATACAGTTGAACAGCTTCTCCGATGTCGATGGACCACTGATGGAAGAGCAGGCTGATGAATGTGATCGCAGATGGGAAATTATCTACCCGATCGGCGCGGCAATTACTAAAGTATTCGAACTACGAAAAAATACAGCAATTTTCCAACCCATTGGTGTATGCTGTTATTCAAGAACAGTAAATTATCCTGATTAAGAGTGACTTTGTTCTAAAACAACACCCACTTCAGAATATTTACAAATCTCTCAGAATAACTGTGAATGCGAACAGCAATCACACAGACGCCATCTAACACTGCGCAATGGGCACAAAAATTCTAAGTCCACCGACTCGCAAGGTCCGAAATCTTTGGAGTCCTTGCTGCCACCCCCACTGCTACCGAGAGGTCCGGACCGTCCGGTGACCTCCACCTTTTCCCCTTTTCTCTCACTCACCCCACGCTCTCCTCAAGAAAAAACTTTCTTTGGCTGCCAGCCTCCACCCACATGTGACGTCAAGGCACTAAGAGAGAGGACCTAATGGTCTCGCCAATCAAATCAATCTGCTATTGTTAGCGCTACTAAGCTCCTCCCCATTGAAAACTTTCCCATGCCTGAGACTCACGTATGCCACAGTTCCCAGAAACAGCGTGAAATTTTGTGTTTCACAATAGGCATCTTCAGGAGGCTAAATTATTTTATTATCGCATGGGCGCCCTCTCCCGTCGTGAGAGCCCTCCGCAACCCACGCCTCGCCAACGTGGCGCCAGCAAAAGTCGTAAAGTTTGGCGCCAGCCGACTGCGAGGGTCCAGGCAGTGTATACAATGCTGCCGGCCCCGCTTTCCCTACGACTTCCCAGAGCGACTGAGTGAGTCCGGGGCGGCTCTCTCTCCCCAACCCCCGCGGCTGGGGTGACATCCTGTCCCGTATCTTTATAAACCGCTGGCCACGAAACAAGGGCAGCATTCTCTCCCACGTTTTTCGCTGGTGGCGGCAAGCGCCTAAAGACAATTACCCAGGTGGCTTATTCCCAATGCACCAAAATCATGGAATCATCATTTCTATCATCTGACATTAAGAGTTTGGAGAAATTAGAATACAAAGAACCCAACATCCAATTAAATCAAGAGACTAAATGAAATTGGAAAATATGAATATAAGTAGTATTACTAACTCTCAAAGCCATCACATTCAGATCGAAGTATTGCTTCAGTGCAGCTGGTTAGGTCCAGTAGGCGACAGATGGTAAAAGCTGGTGAGAACCACGACAGGTGGTACAATAGGTCGGGTTCTCATGGGAAAGAGCACTGGCGAGTCTCCCCGAAATCTGGGGAAGTCCCGAGCGGCAGGCACTGGACGCCAATTGGCTGTATCACTGGCGGGCGGACACGCGCCAAAACGCATTCATATTTTTATCAATATTTATTAAACTAATAATTATTCAAAGTCAAATTCAAGTTCGGAAACCCCTCAAAGCCACGCTATGCCCTGAGTAGGTAAAACATGTTAACAATGGCTAAAACATAAACAAAACAATTAATTTAAGACGGACGATGCACTACAGCCATGTTTGCACGCCAAACTGTCAGACGAAGGCTGCACTGCATCAAGACACCACAGTTCAGTCCAGAACACGCACTTGGAGGAGTAACACGTGAGTTCAGTACACATGCATACGTACGCGGTCATAAAACATTGTTTAATCATCTTATATCAAGGGAAGTAACTTTATATTTACTTTCAGTTAAGACAATGTGTGTCAAGTGTATGTTATTATGCAGTTTGCTGGTTTTCTGCAGTCTTTAAATAAATCAGAAGGCTTGAAATTGGCAGGAACTGTGGACAGTGAATCGATGAAAAAGTGACCTACCTACGCAAATATTTTCAGTGTTGCGTGTGCATAGTAACGCATCGCATCCGATTTAGGTTTGAACGTATTCTGTGTCTAAAGTATATTAGATTTCAATACCCCTGAGATGCCATGGACTCCATCGACATTTTTATTCTTCGAAATTAGAGGTACACTTGACAGCAAAAAACGTGGATCACCCCTGAATTCCAAAGTGGAGGCCGCACCTGACGCTATGCAACCAACATGGCGTAGCTGTGTCACAGGTTGTCAAATCATTCCACAGTACAGTTACTACCTACCCACAATAGGTACTAAGTAAGTCTCCTATTTCTCCTTATGGCATTCAGGCAAGGTGCGAACCAGTACTTACACACAACAAATGTTAGAATACAGGTCATTAGAGATGAGCCAGTAACACTTGTAAATTAAATGTCGTTGCAGTAAGTGAAAAGTCAGGTGCGTTATCAAACTTGTTAATGACATATGTTTTTGTTCGCGATCTGAATCTGAACATACTGTTAAGCAAACAACAGTTGTGTGCGTGATCGAGATGCGTTTACAGGTCACGCACTTTTTCGTGACCCCTCTCTGATCGGCAGAAGTCAGCTGAGTTCGTGTGTCTACAGAATGTTTATGCGCCCTACCAACCTTACCTCGTAACAGCATTGTACTGAGCAGACCTCGTTGATTTGTGCTTGGTTTCGATTATTGTCTTCCACTTTGTTGTTTGCTAAAATAAGTCCACATACCCAGACGATTTCTTTTTAAAAAATGGTATGAAGAATGTTAATTCTGATTGTTATTCAGTTACAACAATAAAAAGAGGCAGAAAGCGTTGCAACACCCACTTAATAAACCCCTTTAAAATATTAATCTTTCGTAGATATGCGTTCCAGTTTCCTATTACTCAAGTGGTACTTAATTTCGTGTTCCATTTCTGACGCCTTAACCCCTTGCATGTTGTTTCTTTCAAAACCTGTAAGCTATACGTCGTAAGCTGTCGGCACTGGGAGAAAGAGGCTGGTCTCGTTCTAACAGCCAATCCGCTATGAGCTGAATGCAAGCTTCAGCTCCCAACATCCTCCGCTGAGGGGCAGCGTTTAAGTGCGTGATCTCTAGGCATAAATAGATGTAAAACACTCACGTTTTCATTAATATCGGTTTCCAAGACCGATTTCAGAAATAAATAATAATCCTACCACTGCACCAGGAATTGCATGAAGCTCATATTATTGCTGAGAGGTAACCGCTGAAGATATGTTATATAGTCATACATCATAAAGTTGTGGAATAGAATGCAGTATACTGATGATTTGTTAACTAAGAACAATCAGATGTCAGATATTAAATAACAAATTGCGTTATACTAGTACCTGAAACGACGATACACCATTTTCTATTGTATGATAGGAAGGAATACTGCTGATATATTTATTGTTTCTTCCGGGGACTCCAACCCCACACATACCGTCACTCTTGACCTTACAAGATGAGGCGTCAACTATCACATAGTGGTTCACTGCTAGTTAGGATCACACCGTTCGTAGAGACGTGGAGGGGTCTGGTATTTTGCGGAAACTTTGTTCAACTTAGCAGTGCATGGACATGTGCAATTTTGATTTGAAACAAGGTAGAGTCCTGCGTTCTTTACTTGGCGTTACTGCAGGTGCAGATGGTATGCCTTAGCCATTAAAAACCTCGTCCCGGCCTCCAGCAATTACACATGTTTTCGCATAATGTTTTGTCATAATGGAGTACCTGTTAGACGACACGACCAGTCAGAGAGCTCAAAGGTGCCTGGCTAGGTAAGACATTCTTGGCCGCAGGGGGTGGCCACGTAGTCTGAGGCGCCTTTCATGATATTACACTACAGCTTAGTATGCTACATTACGATTTGGTATGGCATTTTGCTATAAGCTTATTTAACTATGGGCTCAGTTTAATCAAGATTGTTGGGTAGCTGTTACCACTAAAACTTGAATATTACGCATTTTTAAAGTTATGAGGAGCGTCGATTATGCATTAGAAATAGGATTCTGAAATTATTCACCACGATCAGGAACGCAGACTTCGATGAAGGAGGTATCTGTGATTTACAAGTACGGTCAATGACTAGGTATCCGATAACTGGCAAGTGTATCGAGCAATTATTCTTCACGGTATGGTTGCCTTCAATAGTCATATTGAGGTTAAAAAAAGCAATGTGGATTCTGATACTATGTAGCATCGAAAATGCGATTACATACGAAGCATAATATCCAACTGGGAAGGATGGGGGAGAACTTCAGTGTCTGCCATTTCAAAGCTTGGATACTGGGATTTGTCGGAATAAATGTCCATTTCAATGGATATATCAGTACTTGCATGGTAAGGTTCAGTTCTCCATTACATCCACTTGCTTTTCGAGATCAGCGGCAGAGATATAACGGCATTGATTTAAAAAAAAAAAAAAAATAAAGCTTGCCAAGCACAAAATTGTGAAAAGAAGCATGGAGCTGCAGAGGGAGGGGTATCAGGAGGGAGGACGGGATCTAGGGATGAACAGGACTGCAGAACTGGAAAATAGAGTGAAATGCTTGCAAAGTACTCCTTACTTAGAAATGTATCACAGTTTGTCTTAGCGCCCAGAGAAAAGGAACGAATGTTTTACAAAACGAAGTATGGATTAGCGGAGATATAAAAGAACAATGCTTCATAGAGAGGTCCGATGCACAGTAAAGGAAACAGACATTAAATGAGACAGTATTGTTTCAACGAAAGCCACTAATTTTTTTACAGCGTTTTGGGGGGATAGACCAAATGGAAAACTAAGGTTATAATGTAAGGGAGGTGACAAAGAGAGAGAGAGAGAGAGAGAGAGAGAGAGAGAGTGAGAACAGGAGAAATTAATAACGAATAAATCCAAGACAAATCGTCTGTACATTTTGTGAGGGACGCAGGGTGTATTAATGAAGGGAGGGGAGGAGAGAGACGTATTTAAAATAACAAAAACTACTTTGACAGCGTCCGTCTAAACTGATTACTCTGTATGCATGGAGGCTGGGTATAAATGAAATAAAAATAGGATATTGAGTAAAATGACAAGCATTGAATTAAAATTTGTGACACAGGTGGGAATCGAACCCAGACTTCCATACTTACTTTAATTCAATACTGTCCCTTTCACTCAATGTGTTTCATATATTGACAAGGCAAACTGTCTCTAGGAAATATAAATTTATAATAAAAATAGGATAATAAGGGAACTGTATATTTTAAAAAAACCTTCAATATAAAGGTAGCTTAGTTGCCAAGAGATCTTGCATTGTCTCTTACTTACGAAATATGACAACAGAGACGAGATTAAAAAAAAAAACAATTAAAGGAGTAATAATTTATCCAGATTCCCTCATTATTTGTTTCTTCTGTAATGCACCTCAGCATATAACCTATAACGCAATCAGACCAGCTTCTCTTCAGTAAAAGTAACGACTCTATCTCGAGTTGGTTGATCGCAGTGAGATGGCCTGATTTGCCTTTCTGCATTCCGCTCTTACTATGAAGCAAGGAAGTAAACATTCTGTATTTACATCAGTACTGTGGGCTGTTGGCCGCCACCGCGACCACCAGCTGGCTGGTTTCTGCCAAGCCTCGCCTCGGCACCAGCTGTGGTTGACCGGCCAGCCCAAAGGTCGCATGCCATGGCTAGTACAGGCCCCGGTCGCAAAGCCAGGCTCAACCCTTGAAGTATCACTAGTTTCTGCAAACCTACCTTGATGTGTAGTAGAAACTACCACAGCTAGAGCTATTTTGCTGTAAAATGGGCAGCCGCATTATCTTTTGACACTTCATTCAAATATTTAAAGAAGTTAAAGAATAGAATCATGGTTAAACGTAGGTACCACATAATGTTTCACTTTGATAGCAATCATACGACACAAGAAACTATCATTCTTTTCAGCGCTCTGCATTAGATCTAGACAAAAGAAAATATGTATTCAACCTAGAAAACTACACATGTTGTAAAATTAAACAGTTCTGGTATCAACAACAAAAATGTATATACGTAGTATATCATTGACGTTTTGTGCACTTATAAAGTGTTCTTAATGTCTGTGAAACAATAAGTGCTACACAACGGAAATTACTTTCTGCTGGGGCCCTTCATTTACGATTGTTCCGTTATTCACAGAGAAGTGTTTCGTCATGGGTTCATAGTATCGCTTCAGTTTCTGGTCTGTTCCACTCTCATACGAAGATCGAGAAAAGCAAGAACCGAAAAGGAAATGTGCGAGTTCGAATTACCATTATGTTATTCTTACAATTCAAATCAAATGTCAGAATATGTGTGAAATCCTATAGGACTTCAATGTTCAGCTCAAAATGTTCAAATGTTTGTAGAGCTTATGGGACTTAACTGCAGGGTCATCAGTCCCTAAACTTACAAACTACTTATGAACTAGCTAATACCAAGGACGGCACAAATATCCATGCCCGAGGGGGATTCGAACCCCCGACCGTAGTGGCCTTGCAGACCGTGACTGAAGCGCCTCAGTCCCCCCCTTTTTTTTAACAGAAACAAAAGTATTCTTCTTTAAAAGGAAACCAACGCCTGACCGCGTTTAAGCAGTGCACACACACTAGTACAGATTAACTAAACCAAACAAAACTTGTAGAGAGGAGGGAGCTGCGCGCTGCCGCGGCTACAGGAGGCCGGCGGCAGGCGTCTGGCCGCCCACACAACCCACCGTTACCATATGCACTAGACTGCCTTTTTTTTTTTCGTTAAATGCAACATTTAAAAAAAATCTAGGAATAAACAGCAATATCTATTGCAAAACATAAACAAAAGTATTCTTCTTTAAAATGTAAGTGAAACTGTTGAGTCTTTAAATGGCGACAATAGCAGTAATTACAGTCCCAAGACAAAAAAGGTTATCCTATTCCAGCCTTTTCAAAAGCTATATTTAGCATGTTGCTAAACTCTTTTTTCTCATCAATAGTGCTTATGATTCTCCATCTCGCTGTGTTCATGTACGATTGAAAACTTATGGGATTGTCTTCTGCAGGTCCGCGGAATATATAGTTTACATAATTACCGAGAAGCCACATAATTGTATTGTTCTTTGTTTTCGGGTAATAACTTCTTTCCAGCCACATCATAACTTCTGAAGTGTAACTAGTTTCGGAGGTTCTTGATAGTAATGCTATTCGTTTCCTCACCCACTTCCAGTTTTCGATATTTCCGCTACAAGTGAATCTATGGATTATGGTGTCCAGTAGTCCACAATTACTGCATTTGTCTGTATCACTTTTTCCGATGCGATGTAGCTTTTCGTTCGTTGCTATCGTCTGGTTGACGACTTTGTACCAGGTGGACGCAACCTCTGATGTGTGGATTTTAAGGCTGATGTTTTTCCACACTATCAACCAGTTTCTATGTGGAAACTTTAGCATAATACTGTTTGGCATATCTTTCTGTTGCCATATCTGTAGGATTTGGGTTGTAGTTAAAGTCGTAGATGGTACACGACTTTCTTTTAAGTAACTATACTCCAGGTAAAACAGACTGATATGTTTCAGACGGAAGTTATGATTGCTGATATCTATCGGCGGATTCATGCTCTTTGGTTGCAGTATTTTAAAGAGTTTTTCTGTAATATTACTGTTGTTGCTATGTATTAATCTTTCTGTTCGTCTAAGGTATAAAGCAGTTGCCTTCCTATGAATATCAGTGAGTGCAAGTCCTCCAGTCAACCTTGGTTTTGTTAATGTTTCGGGTGTGAGCTTAAAAATGTTTCCTCTCCACACATACCTGCCTGCTAACTGCATTACTTTATTTGCCTGTACTTTTGGAATCGGGAAAATCTGAGCCACATAGTATACCTTGGACAATAGATAGGTGTTGACAATCCTCACGGCTCCAATAAGGTTTAGTGATCGCCAGTTTGCTTCTAAAGTAGTCCCTTGCATTTTGTTAATTGTCGTTCTCCAGTTCAGGGCCGCCATTTTTAATGGACATTTATCAAAGATGATCCCTAAAGTTTTGTGTTGTTCGACGGTTTGTGCCCATGGCACGGCTACGTCGTCGAACCCTCTGATATTTACTAATTTACACTTTCCCGTGTTAATTTTTGCGCCAGAAACTGCACAGTAGGTGTCCAAGTCCTCTTTTAGGCTTGTGACCTCATCTACTGTTCTTAGTAGCACTCCCACGTCATCAGCATACGCCCCAGTAGTGAATTTAACACCCGAGAGTTGTAACCCAGAGAGTTTCGTGGTAACCCTTTTGAGTATCGGCTCCAAGGAGAGCACATACAGCAGCATAGAGAGAGGACTGCCCTGTGGGACCCCCCTTTCAATGTTTATAGCCCCAGTTAATTGTCCATTGACAGCTATTTTAGTCGTTATCCCTGTAATCAAATTTCTTACCACTTTTAAAACTCGTTCTTCCAGGCCTACTTCCTTCATTACTTTTTCCAGGTATTGGTGATTTACTCGATCAAACGCTTTATTAAAATCTATAAAAAATAGTGCACACCTTATATTTGTAACGGAGGCTATGGATATGACATCTCTGTAGGCAGAAATTGTGTTCATGACAGTTCGTGCAGGGAAACAGGATTGGTGTTTTCCAATAATTTTACTTATGGGAAGACTCATTCTACTGGCAACTGCCCGGGCGATGGTTTTATAATCAAAATTCAGCAAAGTAATAGCCCTGAAGTTGTCGATGCATTTTCGTCCCTTGTTTTTTGGAACTAAACCAATTTTCCCTTCCTTAAACTCTTTAGGAACTACGACACCTTTTAATATTTCGTTTAGAATATCCGTAAAAGTTGGTCCTATAAGGGGCCAAAATTTACAATAAAATTCTTTTGGCAATCCATCAGGTCCAGGGGATTTGTTGGGCGGCGACCTTGAAATGAGATCTAAAACTTCACGTTCTGTAAACGCAGTTAATATGTCACTGTTATCATCAGAATTAATTTCCGGAGTAAGTACTTGAAAAAATTCGCCTACTGCACCCTCATCAACATGTTCTCGAGAATACAATTCTCTATAATGTTGATGTATTTCCTGTACTATGTCGTTTTGATTTACGAGCAGTCTACCATTTGACGTCAATAGCTCATCAATGAACGTCCGCCTTCGGTTGGTATTATGTTTAATTAAATGGTACAGAGACGTCATCTCTTCAACTACCAGAGAACGTGATTTGGACTTTATTTTCAGACCCTCTGTGTGCGCTTGATACTAAGTAATTTTGCTTTGATGCTCTTGATTTGTTGGAAGTGCGATCCATTATTGTCAGATTTATCATAGAGTTCTCTTAATATAGAATAATAAAATTATGTGGTGTTTTTTATTTCCCTAGCTTTTTGTCTGCCGTAGTTTATCACACACTGACGAAGTTTTCGTTTTGCGTGATTTGTCCACCAGTCTACTTTGGATTGATAGCGGCTGAGGGATCTGAGACAAACGTTCCATGTGTCCCTGACGTCGTCATCTAATTCTCTGTCTTGTAACAGCGAGATATTAAGCATCCATTGTGATCTATACAGTTTGGTGGGCTGTTTATCGAGCTCAAGTGTTACAGCAAGCGCACAATGGTCAGAGAATACTGCAGGGATTACCTCCGCGGCGCGAAGCCTGTCACTAATGTTATCCGCCACATATAGTCGGTCAAGGCGGCTGCATGAGTGGGCGGTGAAGTGGGTGAATCTCACCAGTGTGGGGTACTTCAACTCCCACGCGTCCTGCAGCTTTATATGTTTTACAAGTTCGTGCAGCTCTTTACAGTAATTGAAATGAGGATGCTGATCTTTCGCATTTAAAACGCAATTAAAGTCTCCACCTAACAATATGTATTGCGGGTTTTTCCTTAAAAGGTAGATAATCTCCTCCTTTAAATATCTGGAACGTTCAGTTTTATTAGAATTCCCCGACGGAGCGTATAAATTTACCACGGTGACATTATACAAATTAAAACTTATACCTCGACCGGATTCCAATTTTTCAATCTCTTGAAATGGAATACCGTCTTTAATTAAAACTGCAGTACCGGTACTGTTCTCCAGGGCTATGTTTTCTATGGTGTTGAAGCCCGATATACGGAGGTTCGTTGTTAACACCTCCTGTAGCAGCAAAATATCGGCTTCAGATTCGTAAACAAACTGTTTGAAGGCCGCGAGTTTCAGGTCAGAGGTGATTCTACTGATGTTCAGGGTTACAACTTTATATGCCTGCATCTATCTAGTCCAGAAAAGCACTACTTTTTAACTTTCCCCCCTCCTGCGTCCGCGTCCCAATCCTTTGATGCTTTGCCACTTGTTTTCTTAGTGTCAGTCTCGTATTGAGAGTCAGAGTTTTTATTTTTCTTTCGCGCAGCGTTCAGTTTCGGCTGTACGTTACTGCTACGCCTGCCACTGCTGGTGAACCCCACAGCAGAAGGCAAGGTGGGCGGCTCGCCGCAGACGTCCAGCTCCATACCAGAGCGCGGCGGCTGGCGGGCCACCGCGGCGGCCTCGCCGGCTCGCCACTTCCTACTTCGCTTTCCATTTCCGCGTCCCTGTTTATGTTTACGTCCGCTCTGTTTTGGACGCTGCTCTGACTTGGCGCGGTTTGTGTATTGACAACAGGATCACAGTCCGGGTTGTGTACTATCAGAGGTTCGGTTTGATGATCTCCACTAACACCTGGGTCGGGTTTGCCTGGTGTCCCTAGGTCTACGTGCTGTACTTCCTCTACTGATGTTTGCAGCACGGGTGATAGAATTTCTTCCCGTTGCTGCGGTTCGGATTCTATACTAGAACTGTTTGAAATCTCTATGGGATTTCTTTCAATTATTGTATCCGTAACGGGTGTAGGAACTTTAGTTTCTAACACGGTGTTAACGGTGTTTTTGCTGTTATCCTGTGACGAACGTTCGAATTTGTCATCCGCACTACTTTCATCAGAGGTTCGTCTCCGTTTATTAGCTACAACTGGGGTAATGACTTTAGTGGGCACCTTATCTAAGTTTACCTTTGCTGGCAGTGGTGGAAATTCAGCCGGGACCAGAGGTGGTTGCTCAGAAAAACTGCTACTGGGTGTTGGGTCATCAACTTCCCGAAGTGGGTGCTACTAATTCAGCTAACGTCAGTTTTTTGCGTTGTTGTAAGTTATTTCTTAATACAACCGGTTTTTTCGGGCAATCCTGACGCATATGTCCGCTTTCGTTACAGATGTAACACGTTTCTTCCTGACCAGAATATGTCACATGAGCCCTGTACCCACAGACAGTGATATGGGAGGGAATATTAGTTCTAACGTGCATTTCTACTGATCTTATACCACTGAAACACTGAAGTTTATGTTGCTTTGACCAGCGCTCGTTTCTAATTTGTTTAATATCGCCATAACGTGATAACACCTCTCTAAGATAACAATTTTCTACTTCTGGCGGCAAATTGAAAACGCGAACATTCTTATATT
This sequence comes from Locusta migratoria, assembly GCA_026315105.1. Classification (NCBI taxonomy): domain Eukaryota; kingdom Metazoa; phylum Arthropoda; class Insecta; order Orthoptera; family Acrididae; genus Locusta; species Locusta migratoria. The sequence continues at coordinate 366,141,045 of CM048751.1, read as the reverse complement.
CAATACCGGCATTAGATATGGAAACTGTACTCACCGTTGAGTCTCGATGTCGAAATTGAGCAGATGTTCCGTGTTTCATCAGGATTTTGTCTAGTTGAACGGGTTCCAGTAACTTGACATAAAAGCAGTATTCATCCAAATCGTAATAAGCGGTATGTATTTGTTCAGAGACGATTCCAAAAACGCTGTCGATCCAATCATGAACTTGTACCGAACTCGGTTGCTTATTCCTGGTTGCCTTATCAAACTCGAAACGCAGAGTGCACTTCCTGGGGACCTTCTTTTCCATATTTACGGTGTTAGCGGCCGAGACCGCTAACATTTAAACAACACACGCACCAGAACACTAAGTGACGATACTGCACAACAAGTTAACACTTAACACGAAGGAAAGCTGTTCGCGACTTGTGAACGCTTTAAACTGTGAGCACACTCCCGGTCGTCCTCACGCTACCGCGCCTCAAGCGCCACTGTCCTCTCGGCCACCGCGCCCGGCGATGTTAAGCTCAACAGTCGATAAGCTTACACAGTACTTAAACTAAAGGACAACACGCACATACCCAAGTGTGAGGGAGGACTCGAACCTCCTACAAGAGAAGCAACCCGATTCATGACATGGCACCTTAGACCGCGCGGCTACTCTGCACGGCCTTCTTAGAATTGTAAAACCATACTTGGTACGGTAATGAGCACAAAAGCGCTTTGCATTCATCGGAGAAGGTTGGTGATTGAAATCGCAAGGACGAAGCGTGCTACACTGAAAACGCTTTTGTTTTAATATTGTGCCCACACCTTATCCCCCCTGCCTCTCTGCCCCTCCCCAACCTAAATAAAAAAACGGAAAACATTCTTTCCGCTAATTCACTATACCGCACAGTATTGCCGCGAGAGACTACGTACACAGACTGCCGGCGTGGCGCAGGGGATAGCGTCACGGACTGCGGTGCTGAAGGTCGCCGGTTCAATCCCGCCTGCCAGCAAACATTTATTTCTATGTAATTAACAATTCCAGAATGTTCTACATCTTTCTTATGTTCACTTGTAAATTCTACTTGTTTCTTATGTTTACTGTTCTTCTAATTTCTGGTAAATTCTGTCTGTGTATAAATAGCAGAGCACTCTGTCCGAGGGACATTCTGGCCTCAGCCGTCCCCGCGAACGGAAGTGCCCGCTACCGCTCCGCTTCGCCAGTGTTCACGCCAGTGCTGTATTCAGTCGTGGTTCTAGTTCTCTGTTCTGAGTGTTATTTCTGAGCCGTTTTACGCCGTCTACTTTATTTTTGTGCGTGTTTTCTTTGTGTTCGGCGATTCGTCGTCGATCTACGGAATTTCGGTTGTAACCGGGATCCCACAGCACCTGCAAAACATGTCTGCATCCAAGAGGAAGAACACCCTGGCCTTTTACTTCGACGAGGAGACCCGGCGAATCCAACCGTCACGGCTGGAACTGGACGACTGGCTTACCAGGTAATCGGCATCAGCATTGATTCTGTTCATACCATGAAGTTAGACCAAGACGAGTATTGTGTATTTGTGAAGTTTTATGACCCGGTAACTGTCGATAAGATCCTGTCCACGGTTGGTAGAAGTGTAAAATTTCTAAAAGTAGAGTCGCGAGCTCAATCTGCCGATTGAAATTGATAACGAGAAAATCAGGGAGGTCCTGTGTAAATACGGGGAAGTGAAAGAAATCACTAATGAGAGGTGGGGTCCGCAGTAAAAACTGCAATGTTTTAGTGGTGTGAGATGGAAGTTAAGTCTAACATTCCATCTCATACAACAGTTGACGGTTGCAAAGCACACGTCATATGTACTGGACAAACGCCAACCTGCCACGTATGTAACGAGTCGGGTCACCTTAGGTCAGACTGTCCCCGTCGCGTAACTGTGTTGAAAACCATTTTAACACAGCGACGAAAGTTAATGTTGAATGAAGTTTTACCGAGTGACAAGTCTGCACAATCGGAAGTTGAAAAGGTCAATACCGACAGTCCCGAGAATTTTGCTGCAGAAATCAATGAGTTTCCGTCTCTGAAAGTTCAAAAGGGTTCTGATCCTGTCCTTCATGACAATGAAATACAGAATAAAAAAAAGGCCGGACGAACAAAGTGAGGATCACTCGGACGAAGAAATTTCATGCAAGTCCCCTGCAATTCGTAAACCAAGAGCCTCTGGCGTGGAACAATTAATAGATGACGACGGAATGCAGATCGATCCCGTAATAGCGGAAGAAAAACCCGAATCTCCGGTAGACTCGGAGGCAGAAGAGGTGGAGCAGGAAAGGGCAGCTGCGACCAGGGATGCCGGACACTTGCGTCCTGAGCTGGGGACTGGTAAGCGCCGCTAGTCCTCTAGACACCGTAACCTCTGGGCACGCTTCAGCGACCACCGTGTGGCGCGGCGGTGGAACGTTGTGTGTACCGGGGAATGGGGATCTTGGCTTGACCGCCCGGATCGCGAGGATGGTACAAACCTCTATAAAAAACCCTTCAATCCCAAGGTGTGCTACGTGCTGATGGGATGCATGGCTGTTGAAGAGGAACAGTCGCAAGCGAGCAACCTCTGGGGATACTGCCGCACCTCAGTTGTATAAGGCTTGCCTAGGCACGCGGGGCTCTGTCTAGGTGGACATGTACTTCCCTAGCTGCTCGTGGGACCGACATGAGCACTTCCAATTTGTCCCTTGAACCTTCCAGTGGGATGGTTGTACCACTGGGGGGTACCAACACCCAATCCAAAAAGAGGGCTAGGATATCCAGTCCTCCTGATTCGGGGAGTAAGAAAAAGTATTTTGGGAATAGTAACAGAACACAGGCTGTTGTACAGAATGTGTTTATTGTTGTGAAACGAAAGGACGGCTCGTTTGAGGGAGTATCTCCCTTCTATATTCAAAAAGGCCTTGAGGGAATTGCTGGCAGTTTAAAATCAGTGAAACGTTTGCGGAATGGGACATTACTGATCGAAACATCGAGTTCCCAGCAGGAAACCAACCTGCAGCAGGCGAAATTCCTGGGTGAATATGCCATAGAGGCGGAGTTGCATAACACCTTCAACTACAGTAAAGGCGTAGTGACCTGTAGAGATATAGTAAACATCCCTTTGGAAGAACTGAAATCTGAGTGGGCACAGGAGGGTATTTTGGATGTGCAAAATATTATGAAAAGGGTGGATGGTGAGTTGGTGAAATCGGACTCATTCATCCTTACCTTCAATAATCCCCAACTTCCAGATAATGTCAAAGCTGGTTTTCTTCGTTTGAAAGTTCGACGTTACGTCCCCAACCCAATGCGCTGCTTCAAATGCCTGCGCTTTGGGCATACCACCCTGGGGTGCAAAGGTGAGGCCACCTGTGGCAAATGTGGCAAGGTGGCACATGGCGGAGCAGAGTGTACACCACCTGCCACGTGTGTCAACTGCTCTGGGGATCACCCTGTCTGGAGTCGTAATTGTAAAGTCTTCCTTGAGGAAAAAAAGGTGCAGGAAATAAAGACCACGAAGCGCATCTCGTATGCTGAGGCGAAGAAAATCTTCCAGGCCATGCAACCACCAGATTTTGCCGCGTCTTTCGCTTCTGTTGTCCAGAAGCCGATTGTCAAATGTGATGCTGTCACGCAAACTGAGTCTGTCTGTGTTGGTACTAGCACCTGCACTTGCCAGTGCACCTGCCACGCGGCTGCTGCAGTCGTAGACGATTCCAGTCCGGTTGGTCCCCAAACATCGGAAAAAGGAACTGATCCGCCTCCTGTGGAGATGATGGCCCCCCCAGTAGTAGAGGTTGTGCAGAAATCCACCACAGCCACTACCTCTGCAACAGGCTCCCATCCGAAACCACCTAAGGCTAAAAAAGCAGTTGAAAAGTATCTGTCACAGGATAAAGTAGAAGTTACTTTGTTTGATCCTGTCCATGTACGTGTAACAGATGCTCCATCCGACTCTCTGTCCGAGCCAATGGACCTTGATGTGCGTTTGGGGCAGCCAAACCGCCCCAAGTCGGACCCTCTACCCCATAGCGTCTCGCCGCCTCGGCGGAGAGAGAAAGTGAGGGTGAAACCTCCGTAAGCAATGGCTCCCATACTACAATGGAATATGCAGGGCTTTAGGACCCATGTGGAGGAACTTCGTCTCTTATCTCAGGGTCGACCTCTGTGTATGTGTCTCCAGGAGACAAATTTTAAGCCTTCAGACTCCCCTGAGATACGTGGTTACACGCTATGTAGGAAGGATGACGTAAGTGGGGCGAGAGCTAGGGGTGGAGTGGCTATTTTTGTTTGTACAGCCTACCACTCCGAGCCCCTCTCCCTCACCACAAGCCTCCAAGCAGTCGCAGTTTCTGTATATGTGCGTCATCGACTGACTGTTTGCTCCCTCTATCTGCCCCCTCATGATACGCTTAATGAAGAGGACCTCGAGGACCTTCTTACTCAACTTCCCCAGCCTTTTCTTCTGTGTGGAGACTTTAATGCACATAATGTGCTTTGGGGCTCTGTCACTACTTGCCCCAGGGGTAGGGCCATTGAGCGGCTCCTCTTGTCGTCGAACGCACATTTACTTAACACCGGTCAACCCACACACCTTTGTACTGCGACAGGGTCATTATCTGCCATAGACCTCACTCTTTGCTCTCCATCCCTTGCCCACACTATACAATGGGACGTGGTCGATGATCTCCATGGCAGCGATCACTTTCCAATCTCCATTTCCCAACCGTATGGAATCGAACCTGAAAGACACCCGCCACGATGGATACTCAGTAGAGCGGATTGGGCACTTTACAGCCAACTTGCCCGCTTTGAACATCGTGACAATGTCACAGAATGGGTGCACCATATTACAGCCGTGATGCACTCCGCCGCTGATGCATCCATTCCACAGTCTTCGGGACGTCGAAAACGGCAGCCTGTCCCTTGGTGGAATGACGAATGCCGATCTGCCCTCAGGACCAGGCGGGCGGCTCTGCGTCGTTTCAAGTGTCGTCCGACTTCAGTGAACCTCGCTGCTTTCCGGGTTGCAAGGGCCAAGTGTCGTCAGGTTATTAGAGAGAGCAAACGGAGGTCATGGCAGCAGTTCCTGAGTTCCATTAACCGTTCTACAACCAGCACGAAAGTATGGGAGACCATCAGGAGGATTTCTGGAAGAGGAGGAAGGTGCCCCATAGCTGCTGTGATGGGTAACGGAACTTTACAAACACGACCAGCAGACATTGCCCAAACCATGGCTACTTACTTCGCTTCTGTTACTGCCACTGCCAGTCAGGATCCTGAATTCAGGCGCCACAGAGTGGCTGCTGAGGGGGGCACGCTGGACTTCAGGTCCGCGATTACGGAGGAGTACAACCGCCCCTTCTCCCTGTGGGAATTAGATTCTGCATTGTGTGTAGCCCGGGACACTTCACCTGGTCACGATGGGATCCACTATGCTATGTTACGGCACCTTACAGATCGCAACAAAGTTATCCTCCTTAACCTTTTTAATTCCATTTGGATGTCAGGACACTTTCCCGATTTGTGGAGAGAGGCTATTTTAATTCCCCTTTTAAAACCCGGTGCCGGCCGCGGTGGCCGAAGAGACTAAGGCGCTCCAGTCACGGTCTGCACGGCCACTACGGTCGGGGGTTCGAATCCCCCCTCGGGCATGGATATTTGTGCCGTCCTAGTTCGTAAGTAGTTCATAAGTAGTTTGTAAGTTTAGGAACTGATGACCCCGTAGTCAAGTCCCATAGACTATACAAACATTTGAACATTTGAATTAAAACCCGGTAAAGATTCCACATGCCCCAGCAGTTACCGTAGTGTTGCCCTCACTAGCTGCATTGGAAAGACCCTGGAGCGGATGGTCAACCGCCGCCTTGTCTGGATGTTGGAATCCAAGCAGCTACTTAGTCGCTTCCAGTGTGGGTTCAGGCGATATCGTTCCACCTTCGATAACCTGGCCTCTCTGGAGGCGGCAATACCACAGGCTTTCCTGCGCCATCATCACCTTCTGGGTGCATTTTTTGATATCGAGAAGGCCTACGACACTACTTGGAGGCATCTTATACTAAGGCAGCTTCACGAATGGGGATTTCGCGGTTGCCTTCCAATTTTTATCCGGTCATTCCTTTCTCCACGTTTTTTTAGATACCGAGTCGGTGGCGTGCTCTCTGACCGCTTTGAGCAGGAAAACGGTGTCCCTCAGGGTAGTGTTTTAAGTATGACGTTGTTTGCTATAGCCATTAACAGTATCACGTGTGTTGTGAAAAGTCCTGTCCCGTGTTCACTATTTGTTGATGACTTCTCTGTCTTCTGTTCTTCTTCCAGTCTTGCAACGACAACTCGTCAGTTGCAGCTCACTCTCCGGCGGCTCGACGAATGGGCACAGAAGACCGGTTTCAAATTTTCAACAGAGAAGTCGGTGTGTCTTTGTTTTAACCGGTCTCGTTCTATTTTTAACTTACCTGAACTGCGGATGAGGGACACCGTTCTGAATTTTAAAGACACTGTGCGTTTTCTGGGTGTGACATTTGACTCTAAACTTACCTGGTTGCCACATCTTAAAGATTTGAAGAGACGGTGCCTGAAGGCACTAAGTATTTTAAAGTGTCTTAGCCACACTTCATGGGGAGCCGACAGAACTTGTCTGCTACGATTTTATAGAGCATTTGTGCGTTCTCGCCTAGACTACGGGTGCACCGTGTATGGGTCAGCAAGACCCTCTTATTTAAAGATGCTGGACGTGGTGCATCATGAGGGGCTTCGGCTCGCGACTGGGGCATTCCGCACGAGTCCCATAACAAGTCTCTGCGCCGAGGCTGGTGAGCCACCACTTCACATGCGGCGGCAGTTTCTCGTGGCACGCCAGGCATATACGACTTTGTCCTCGCCAAATACACCAGCCCATCCGGTCGTTGCCCACCCTCCTGCGCAACGGCTGTTTCGTAACAGGCTACGGGCAACGAGGCCTTTTGGGATACGTTCTCAAGATTGTCTTTTAGATATGGATGTGTCTGGTTTTAATGTTTTACAGCGAGGTTGGAGTAAATGTCCACCGTTGCTCCTCCAGCGGCCGAGACTACTTTTAGAGTTGACACATTTTCAGAAGCATTCTACTTCCGATTTTATATTTCAATCTCTGTTCTCTCACATTTTAGATCAGCATCGTGATTTTACCGTGGTGTACACGGATGGGTCCAAACAGGGGGACTCGATAGGCTGTTCCATAGTGTTCCCCAACACCATCATCAGGATTCGCCTCCCTCCTGCATACTCAGTTTTCTCAGCAGAACTCCATGCGATCCTGCGGGCGCTGGAACAAATGCAGCGGGTTCGTGACACGAAGTTTCTCCTGTGCTCTGATTCTCTCAGTGCGCTGCAATCCATACGAAATTTTATCCAGCTGAGAAGATAGTGCAGCTGCACTCTCCAGCAGCGGGGGAAGCAAGTGACATTCTGTTGGGTGCCAGGACACGTCGGTATTAGTGGTAACGAAATGCCTGATCGGGCTGCCAAGGAGGCTTGCGACTTCTGGTATTACTCATTGTGCCGTTCCCCTGCCGGACATCCTCTCTGTGGTGCGCCGGAAGTCCCTTCGTTTGTGGGAGGAGGCGTGGCAGGCAGTGACGAACAATAAACTGCGGTTGATTAAGCCCACTGTCCGACCGTGGCGAACATCCTGTCATTCATTGAGGCAGCATGAGGTGGCCATGACACGTCTCCGAATCGGGCATTGTCCTTTGACACATTGCTATTTACTCCGTCAGGAGGACCCTCCGATTTGCGATGCTTGTGGTGTGCAAGTCACTGTACGCCACATTTTACTGGAATGTATTTCCTACCGTGCTGCTAGGGCAGCGGTGGCTCTTTGTGGTCCCCTGCCCTCTGTTTTAGCTGATGACGAGGCGAGTGTGACGAAAGTATTCAATTTCTGTGAACTTTCCGGACTCTGGCCTAAGCTTTTAGGCTGGAGGTTTTAGGACGTTAACGAATGGTTAGCCCACCACTCCTCTGGCATGGCATTTTGAGTACGTCTGTAAACCTTAGACGCTCACCAACTGTTCCTACCTTGCCATGTGTCTTTGCTTCGTTCCCCTTATCGTTTGGCTACTTTGGCTACTTTCTCTGCTGTTCCCTATTTGTCTTCATTTCATTTTAATCAGGTCACACGTATCGCCTAATTATCTTGTCCGGGCGCTAAAGACCTAGTTGTCGTGTGCCCATAACATCATATCCATCCATCCATCCGGAGACTTGCCACGCCGGACAGTTGGCACACCTGACGCTTCGCCAGGTAGTCGGACTAGCGGCCCCTCAGGCAAAGGACGCCCTTCCCTGTACTCCTGCTGTTTGCTTCCAAACCTCCGTCTCCGATCTTGCACGATACAGCCAATACGAAAGAGATATATTGGTTCGACATCTCTCCGAAATGTACAGCTTTATAACTTTTGGGAAACGAAAGCAATACCGTCGGCTATGTCACTGCGTAATTAGTTCTTCCAACCACAAATATGGATCCATTCTCCCTCCGTCTGTACGGTAGATTTCTTCCACACTTACTGATTGCGATAGAAACAGTCCATCGCCATGGAAGGAACATGAAAGCGACGATATAAAGGCAATTCGATTGTTCGCTTATTATTCAAGTTTGATCACTGCATTTGTACATATACTAATTGCTACAACTGCGTGAAAAAAGGAGGAAAGAAGATCGATACACTTCATAAATTTACTCTTTTGCGGCGAAATATTAATTAATAAAGTGAATTGAGACAATGTTGAAATCAATGACAGAAAATACTTTACAAAATATAGAAAAGAGCGTCTGTTTGACAGATCACTCAAAGTCGACATACAAATTTGAAATAAAGAAATGCAGGAATATTGAATGCTATGCTTGTAAAGTACACTGTTGTTCTACATTGTTTAGCTGAGTTGCACAGGAAACACCCTAGATTTTTAAATGGAAATGCCATAATTCCTATGATCTGCACTACAAAAGAAACAAAGCACCATGTAATATATGTACTTGCTCGAAAGCGAAACTGAATTCGATAGTTCCTGCCAGTTAGTGTGAGCAGATGTTATACTCGACTACCGGAATAAATTAATAACTGCCGCGGCGGAGCGGCCAAGCGCATTGAGGCGCTATGCTGCGATGCGCGAGGCCGTTCCCCGTCGGGGGTTCGAATCCCCCATCGGGCATGGATGTTTGTGTCGTCTTTAGTATAAGGTAGCTCATAAGTAGTTTGTAAGTTTGATTAACAAACATTTGAAAATTTTAATTTGCCAACCCCGACACTCACATGATGCAGCCGCTGAACAGTTCATACAAAACTGGAGTTTCAACACAAATAGGTACACTACTCATACAATTATAGTTGGCGGTGACCTAAGTCTACCATCCGTATGTTCACAAAAATACACCTTCTGACAGGGTGGCAGATACATCTTCCGATATTGTTCTAAATGCTTTTTAAAAAAATTATTTTGAACAATTAGTTCATGAGCCCATGAAAATTGTAAATGGTTTCGGAAACACACTTAAGCTCTTAGTCACAAATACTCCTGAGCATTGCGACGGATACAGGGATCAGTGAACCCAAAGTTGTAGCGAGCTCAAATTTGTGACAAGGATATTCACCAAAACTAAACGCTAAATACGTATATTAAAAAAGGAAAAAAAAAAGATAAAAATTCGGTTGACATCTTCCTAGGAGACAGTCTCCATTTTTTTCTAAACTAACTATATAAGTGAAGACCATATGGTGGCTTACATTCAAAGGAATAGTATCAACAGCATTGGAGGGATTCCTGCCAAGAGACTGAATTGGTCCTCCATGGTACATAAAACAGAACAGAAAGCTTTTGCAGAAAATTTAGACGAATTTAAAATCCCCAAGATTGCCAATGTTTTACTGAAGCTCGAAGTTTAGCTCGGCCTTCAATGCGACATTCCTTTAATATTTGTCACAACGAAAATCTTCGTAGAAATGTGGCGGAAAATCCAAAGAGATTCTGGTCCTATGTTATCTACAGCAGCGGAAAGACTAAGTGAATGCTTTTATTGCGCGACAGCGACGGTATGTTACTGAACGCAGTGCCACTGAAGCGGAGTTATAAAATGCAGTTTTCAGAAATTCTTTCATCAAATAAGACGAAGTAAATATTCCACAATTCGAAATGAGAACTGCTGCAAACATAACACAAAAGTAAATACTCTTGGTGATGCAAAGCAAATCACCCTATCAAATAAGTGATGTTGCAGACGAAATGATCAAATATGTTTTCAAAAGTTTCTAATGCATAAGAAAAATACGTCTAATACATTTGTTTATTATATTCTTTTGTAACAATTATTTTTGAATAGTAAGCTCCTTGCGTTGTTCCCATAGTTTTTACTGGCCTGATTAAAGATAATCAAAAACATGGTGAGAAACTTTATTTTTTAATGACTACAGCTAAATTTACTTCATGAGATCTACGTCTACTATAAAGTTATTTCTATCCTTGTCTAATTTTGGAGATATGGGAATTATTTCAATTCTATAGCTGCCGAACTTGTCAATCTTAATAGCAGATCTGTTTTAGGGTGTGTATTTTAGGTGCAATTCTAAAGTTAAGATTCTTTTTAAAACCTAAAGTGTACCTCATCAGTCTAAGAAAAATGATAATTCTAGGAGCTAATTGCGGCTCTGAAGTTACAGGAATAATTTTAGAACTTACAACCTTTGACTGTATGGGCATAATATTAGAAGGTAGAAAAAATTTCTCTTAACGTGTCAACTGAAGGAGCTTTTACCGAAATAGGAAATTGCAAATTGAAAAGCGGTAGATGTAACCATACATTCTGGTTGCAGGAGGATCATTTGAGTGATGTTTAATGTATTTGCTTAGTTGAGTCAAATTTCTCCGCATATTGATTAAACGCCAGTGAACCGAACTGTGACCAGCTAGCTTCATCATTAAATTATTTAAGGATACTGAGATCTGATACACTCTTTTTATTTTTACAATTACTAAAGCTCGCATCGTTAGGTGATTCTCACAGGTGTTTCTACGTTCAATACATCGCCGTTCTTCGAAAGCAGCTTTCCCTTGCAATGATCATGTTTTCGGAGTAAGCACATCCACACGTTATCATCGCGTAACCATTGTAGTGGGCAAAAGGCCTGCCCTTGGCCGTTGTAACAACTTCCATGCTGACGGCCGTACTACGAAATGCGGAAGCGACTACTGTGCATATGTCGGGATACCGTCCACAGAGTTCTCAGGGCGGGTGGAAGGGGGGGGGGGGGAGAGGAGGAGGAGACAGGGGCAGCCGACCCTTGGGAGCAGGTGAAAGTGTGGCAAGTGTCCGGCGCGGCAAGTGTCCGGCGTGGCAAGTGTCCGGACACACTTGAATATGATGTAGCTGCAGCGGCTGAAGAGTCACTGGAATTTTCTGAAAGATATTCCAAGATCTTGCTAACTGGCAGAATTAGTTGTAGAAAAATACATATACCTTCATGATCCTCGACGAATCTAGTTGCACAGTGTGGTTTCAATCTACGTGCTTTTTCAGGACATTCTGATTCAACGCAATCGGATAATAAACGTACTCTGGCTGAAATCACAAATATTGGTGATGACACCGATAGTATTCCTGATGTTAGGCACACTTTGAAGCATGGTTAACAGCTAAATTCAAAATACGACTCGAGCATCGCGAGTAAACCGCTCCTTAACACAGCTTCAACGCCCTTGAACGATCCACTCACAGTATTACAGCCATCATATCCCTGCCCCCGGAGGTATTTCATATCAAGATAAGAGTAGTTAAAAGGGACTGATGACCTAGCTGTTTAGTCCCCTCAAAACAACCAACCAACCAGTAGTTAAAATCACGTTGGCTAAACCTTTTCCTGTACGGTCAGTCACATCAACGAACGTTAAAAATTTTTCATTGATATTTTCATCATGTACGTACCTGAGAATAATAGCAAACTGGTCTGTCTTCGATATATCAGAAGTTTCATCAGCTAAAACACTAAAATACTTAGCTTTCCGAATTTCTTCTATGATACATTTGCTCACGAAATTTCCCAATTCTTCAATAATTTCATTTTGGATCTTCCAACTCACATATGTGGTATTTAGTGCAGCTGTTTGTAAATGATTTGTGAGAACTTCATCACCTGCATCCATCCTGAAGCGTAGTAATGCACGAAATTTTCCATATTTAAGAGCAGATTTCACAGCAGTTTGTTGCCCGCTATCGTAGTGTCCACGAAGAGGTAATTCATTACGTCCACAAAACTCAATAGTTTTAATGATAGGAACTATCCTGAAACAAGTGCCACAGACCATAGTGTCTATGAAATTACAATAAAAGCAAATCACTGCTTATAATTGAGCTAAGTAATAGTTACCTACCTCTCTCTATTTTGGCGCTTTTGCTGCAGTCTCACAGAGTCCAGTTTAACACAAATATTCTGCTTCTTGATATAAGACTGGATGAAAAGAGATGATTTTTCTACAGCAGCTTTGTGGTATTCATTGCAACTGTGTCTGCTAAAATATTCTAGAGCATGTTTCCATTTCTGCAGTGGTTCTGTGACAACTTTCGTAGGTTTCTGATGACTGCTTTTCCCGACTGTAGCTGGAGGAAAAACAACGCACAATTTACGTTTTTCGCTATAAGCTAGCCATTTATATTGGGATAACCAATGAGGCTGCAAAGTACGTTTCTTTCTGGACTCATTGTATTCTGGAAACGTGTAACGCTGATCCGGTACCCAGCAGTTTGTTAAATATTCGTATCTCTCTTCATCTGAAATAAACGGTGAGCACACTTTATTACCGATGTCACTTATTCGTTCACTCAAACTTGAATGTGTTGAAGGCACATCAGTGCCAGCTGTCTCCTGTTTAATATTAGGCCAAACTACATTGCATTTTCCACTGTCACTGTCATCTTCCGAAAACACACGATTTTTAATTAAAAAATCCGAAATAGATGATTGTTTCCTCTTTTTAGAAGGAATCATTTTATATCGCCTGCCGCAACGTATTACGCAAGCATTGAAACAAACAACAATGCCATCTGAAACATCAACAAAAGAAAATAACAAAATGAATATAAACAATCAGTTCACTTACACCGAAACTTTTAGTTCCGTAGTTAGTACACAATGCAGATGCAGGCATGCAGCCAACACAATGCATTGAATGTGGTTGCAATGAATGTGTGCTCTGTATAATTTTTAATCTACTTCTACGTGATACTTACTGAGAAATTCCTTGCGTACTTGATTAGTAGGTATTGAACTTGTACTATAGCCATCAACACCTTTCAGTTTCGCGTGTGGTTACACTTTAAAATTAACTCGGTTAATAGAGAAAAGTACTAAATTACAATAGAGTAGATTTCCTTCAGAACGGCGTCCAATAGTCAGGAGTTCATATGCTGCCAGACAGATTCTTTCGGCTGTGATTGTCAAAGACGTAGACAGCATTGTTGGGACAGGAAGCGTTCGTATAGGCCTATTATTCGGCAGATCTCGGCTGTCATTATGCACAGGTTTTACATTGCTTTGATTGCCAGCATTCTTAGCAATCGTTAGAGTAGTGAACTTAATATCGTAGTGACCTGTGGAAGTTTCATTTAAATTTAAGCAGCGATCATGATCTCGAAATCGAAACCTTCCTCAAGTTGTAAGCCAGGACAAGACTTCCTGATTGACATAGCATTAGAAAATCTTTTATTACAAATGAAAACAACTTCCGAAATAGAAACAAACTTGAGGGTTTTTTTTTTTTTTTTTTTTTTTTTTTTTTTTTTTTTTTTTTAGTTCTCTAAAATATTGTACAATACACATAGCCTACCCAAAGTAAATGTATTACATAAGAAATTGGTACCTGCTGTCGTAATTTTCAACTGATTTTATTAATCTAATGATTCTACCAATCAATATTAAAGTACAAAACATCATGTTAGAACTGTCTTCGCTGTATACGTTAGCTTAAAGCATACTAAAAGGTATCGTCCGAGAGTCCGACGACCGGCATTTTCGATAATTCGGCGGCACCGGTTCGGTCCGAACGTGCCGAACTATCGGCAAAGTACCCTCTGTCACGTACCATACAAACATTTATGTACCCAGCAACCTTCCTCTTGGTTTAAAGATCATGTGTGAAAATTTCATCAGAATCGGAGCAAAACTATTCGTTTTGTCAAAGTCCGTAAGTTAAGTGCCCTCCATCAACACCGAACGAAGTTTTATACAGACAGTGACATTCCTCTTGTTTTTAAAGTCAAGTGTGAAAAATCTCGTGAATATCGGAACAAAAATATAGATTTGTATGCAATAGAAAAACAGGGTCACATTGAAAAACGCACTTTGTTGTTCTAAAATTTTCCAGTTTCATTTCATACAACCATTGTCCCGAGATTAACGACAAAAAGTGTATATGAAATCGGTCGAGCCGTTTTCCCGTTATGGCGCGACCAAGGTATTTAGGGATCCGTTTTTATGTCACAAGCAACCCTCCCACATGCAGCGTATGAAACGTTAGGTAGACGGTGACCTTCCTTTTTGCTTTGAAGGTCAAGCGTGCAAAATTTCGTGAAGATCGGAATGAAACTGTAGATTTCGTCTGTCTGTGCAAAAAGTCTCCTCCGCCATGCACCTTCGTTCTGTCCTATCGCAAAATGCTTTCTTAGCTGACGACTTCTAGCTATAAATTACATACCGGCAAAATTTCAGCTTCATTGGTGCAGTAATTTTAGAGATTTCGAGTTGTCACTGAGTGAGTCAGTTCGTGACCTTTCGCTTTTATATATGTAGACATATGCCCTGAATTGTGAGTCCTACATAAACATTATTTAGCAAGTTCGTAGAGTGGAGTATTAGGAAACTGCCTGCGAAATGAGTTGTGAATGAAGTTGGTAGTAAAGCCGTAGTAGTAGATTACAACCTCGTGCATATTAGTGCATATTTTCTTGCATTTTATTGTCTTTGACGTCATAGCATCTGAACAATATGAAACAATACGATATTATTTCGAAGGTAAATCCAGTGGTGTATATGTAAAATGTCTGCAAAATACGTCGCGAATAGAGATAGTAGGAAAGACGTAATAAATGAAAACGTCATACAAGAATAGATACTTTTTCATTAACCTAATCGTTTATGACTCCATATCTCGTGAACTGCGTGTCGTACTATGATAACATTTCGAACGTACGTTCAGCGGTAGGTGTGTATACTGTCTGTAACATTTCTCGCGAATGCAATTAATAGTGTACGAGTAATAAATTGTAACGTCATGCCATATGCCGTAATTTTACTGCATGAACGCCGAAAAAGTAGTAAGCGACAAAGTTTTTTCTTTCATTATTTTTCTGGGGTTGTCAGAGAGAAAAAGTTCCCTAAAGGTTTTAAATTATGTTTGAAGTTTGTTGCAAGAAGGTAAGTGCTCTCCTTCTCAAATAGTGGACTGATAATGTCACACTATGATATTTTCTACCTAAGTAAGTGGGTGTCAACAATATTGTCACAGAAGAACACCAACACCAAAGCGGCCGAATGACCTGCTGGATACAGCAGTGGACTCTGGTGCAGAGGGTCCTGAGTTCGAGACTCACTGTATATGAAAATTTTAATTTCAATATTCAGTTGTATTTCAGTTCTACTATGTTCTAGTAACTTCTTTATTTATCTGTAAACTATGTTCCAGAGGTTTCTCGAAGTTTCTTTGTGTGTATGTAAGATGTAAATCTTCGAGCTGGAGGCAGTCTGCTCCGTGCTCTCGTATGCGAGTGAGCTAGTGAACAAAGCTTAGTTGGACTCAGTGCAGTGTGTCTGTACGTGCGAGCACATCCGACCCCTGCCAGCCACGTGGCGTCATTCTGGTGGAGGCGCCTGACTCCAGACCGCACGCATCAGCGCCTGTCAGACCACGAGGCAGCCGCCGTCTGCGAGGCGAGAAGCCTGGATTCCAGCCATACTCCACCGAAAGGAGTTTGAAATTGGTCGTTCAGCATTGCAAGTAGACAGTACCTAGAAGGTTTCAAACCTATACTGTTTGACATTTGTTACTGCAATACTTGTTCCTGCACGGTGTTTATTGTCCTCAAAATTCTAGAGTCGCACTTGTTTATAGTTTTACACTGTTGTGATGCTTAATGTTTATCATCAGATTTCTAGTGGCGCCCTTGTTTATATTTTTCTGGTGTTGTGATGCGTGGTGTTTGTACCGTTCCCTCCCACCGGGTGCGTGCTGTTTGTTTGTAGTTTGTGGTGAATGCATTAAGCTGGCCGCTGAATATTTTCTAACTTTTCTTCCTCTAATTTTTGCGTGTACGCACGTATATATGTTCTGCCACCCACATAGCTCGGCTCCAGACTTCTTTGCATCTTATTTCCCATTTTATTTTATGTTTCCTTCAGTATCATATTACATACAGTTCCCGTTTGTCAAACTGATTCGCCCATCAGCCCTCTTGGCGCCCCCTAGTACAGCACAGTGCGGGCGCACGCCACTAGGGCTCCATCGCCTTTGCCAGTGCGCAGTGCTCACTCCACCTGTGTGTGGACATGCTCCAACATTTTATAATGTCACTTTGTTTTTAAATTTTAAAATTCAAATCTATTGACATGAAGTCAGCCACATTTTAACAACTTTTTTTAATGTGAGCTTTATTGTAAGTACATTTTCACATATACTGGAATTTTAATTTCTTACATTAGAAACACCTTTGTATTTTACTATTATTCATATTCGTGTGTCACGTTTTCATTGGGTATCCTTCTGAAGAAGGCAAAATTAATTTTGCCGAAACCTGGGTAAAGGTTTATAGATGTAAACTATTTTATGCAACTGGTCAGCTGAAACTGTGTTGACTCTTGGATTGTTGTTCCACCGTTGCTGAATTGCAGCCATGTTTAAAATTTTAAATTTGATGTAGACAGTGGCTTTCCTCTTGCTTCGAAGGTCAAGGGTGCAAAATTTCATCAAGATTGGAACAAAACTGTAGATTTGCATGCGATAAAAACACACACACGGACACACTGCTATATTTATAAGATTTGTCTCTAAGAAAGTTTCATGCTGAATTACGGTTCATTTAAACCCGAAAGGACTGAAGGAGTATGCAAATAAAGTCACACAAAGTCGGTGAATTAATAAAAACATCCATATAACTGCAGAAACCGACAAAGACTTTTTCCAGTCGGTTGTATCGCATCAAGTGAAACCACTCAATGCCGAGAACATTCATATAAAGGGCAGAGACTTGCTTCATTCGGTGGTCGCGCATCGACTGAAACCACTCAAACCCCGCCAGTGAGTGAAAACATTCATACGGCCACAGATACTATTTTCATTCGGTTGTTTCATTCGACTGAAAAAACCGAGTGAACGAAAAAACAACCGCTTGACCAATCGGTTGTTAGAAACAGTCGGTTGTCCCATCACTACTTACCACAGGCAGCAGCAGGAGGCATGCATGACGTATGGCCAGCCTTGCCAGCAGTTCCGCCTGCTAGCGTGCTTCTTACGACCACCCAGTCTGGTGGCTGCATTACCACCACTACCACCACCACCACCACCTCGACAACAAAAGCACCTGCCATAAGTGATAGTCACGCTGCACTTACAACGCAGACTAGTTACTGGCCTCCTACCACCTTAACTGCAAAACAACCGTGACGTACGCTACAGTGGCCGCAGCTCCCATACAAACCAGCGGCTACGTTACAACCACCGCGGGCACTCAGGAAGGTAGACGTCGCAAAATCAAACCTCAGTCCAATCTCACTGTTCCTCCAAATGCAGGGAAAACGAAACTAGGGGCCCCCGGAGAAGACGCGAAAAAATATCAGTTACGAAATACAGCAAGAAGATCATGATGATGACCATACCAAAGAATTCAGTTAGGTTACCTCCCGAATTTGTAAGGATAGCAGGAATTTTGTCAATTGTTCAACGAATTTGTTGTGTCTGATCATTATTTGATTTATTATTGAGAATCGTTACTTCTCTGTTCACTGCAACTGATATTTTATTTTAAATTAAGGTAAAGAAATGCAAGCATACACTATAGTCACTATCAACATAAATAAAATAATTTCAGATTTAAAAATAGCTGCACTAAAGGAATATTTATGTCAGTCTGGAACAGACATTGCGTTATTGCAAGAGGTATGGACAACTGACCTCAAGGTTTCAGGTTAGGTACAGATTTTCAATGTCACTTTTATTAATGTATACTCTCCGTCAGGGAATACCAACAGATCCGACAGAGCCACATTTTTTACAGAAGACATTGTGTATTTATTGCCGAAAAATCCAAGCAATTTGGTATTGGGCGGAGATTTTAACTGTGTTATTAAGCGCAACGACCAGACACCTAATTTTAATGGCTGTGTTGAACTGAAACATTTAATAAACGACTTCAAGCTTAAAGACGCGTGGGAAATTTTTAACCCAACGGCCGTTGAGTTCACTTTCGTGACCAGCACTTCACGAAGTAGAATAGACAGGCTTTATGTATCTGAGAATCTGAAACAATTTGTCCTGAAAGTAGAGACCATACCTGCTTATTTTAGTGAGCATAGTACAGTCGTCTCTTGTCTTAACCTCAGTTCTCAAACAACAAGACGTTTCAAAAATCAGTGGAGCCTCAACATCTCCCTTTTAAATGAGGATGATCTCGGGGAGGAAATGCCAGCAGCGTGCGAGTTGTGTCTTCGGTCAATCGAGAGATGTCCGTCAGTGTTAGACTGGTGGACCAAAAGGGCGAAGCCGAAGATGAGGACAGTCCTAATGCAATTCAGTGCACGGAGGAACAGAGAGTTGAAGGACACCATGGAGCATTGTTATGCCGTTTAGAGAGAACAGATCGAACGGGCAAGTGCGTCACCTCCTCGCATTGAAGACATCCGGAAAGTCAAAGCGAAGCTCCTGAATCTGAAAAGGAGTCAATTAGAAGGTCTCAAAATAAAATCCAAGGCAAAATCTGTATCTGAAGACGAAACCACTTCGCTGTATCACCTTCTGCGACACGCCAGAAATAGAAGAACAAAATTCATCGAGGAGATACAGACGGAAGATGGAACGAAACTCTCCGTTCAAAAAGACATCGTCAATGAGATCTATAGATATTACCAGGATTTATATTCAGACTTATCAGAGGAATACAATGACATGTATGACATGTATGACATGTACGAGATAATATGCAACTCTCCGCCCAAGAAATCTCCCGGCCCTGACGGTCTGCCAATAGAATTTTACAAGCGGTTTTGGTTTCTCATAGGTGACAAAATTACGCAAATGGCAAATGAAGTTCTTGCTGGTAAAATGGTACCACCAGAATTCAAAGTGTGCAAAATTTTTTTTATTCCGAAAAACACAGGGAGGAAGAACCTGCAAAATTTCCGTCCTATTTCTTTACTGAATTCCGACTATAAAATTATATGCAGGATGATCAACGGCAATCTTCTAAGCATTTCCACGAAAATCATTAGTCCTTACCAGTCAGGTGTTGCCAATCGGACCATATTTCGCAATATTTCAGAATACCGGGACATAATAGCTCTATCGGCCGTTACCAACATCAAGTGTGCTCTGCTCTTTCTCGATTTCCACAAAGCCTTTGACTTAGTAAACCACAGGTATCTCTTCGGAACAATGAAGAAAATGGGCTTCCTTCCCAGATATATCGATATGATTAAAAATACCGCCACAGGAATAAAAGCAAACATAACTGTTAACGGCCAAAACACAAGGCTACTAAATATTAGCAGAGGGTTTCCACAAGGCAGCCCGCTGTCGATGTCGTTATTTGTTATATCCTTAGAGCCCTTTCTGCAACACGTCCATGCCAATCTAACAGGCATTTTGTAATCTGGTCATAAGGCTATGATGTGGCCGTCATATTAAGAAGTAACGATGATCTAATGAACCTAGACCGGATTGTAAAAAACTACTGTCTTGCGTCCGGCGCTTCAATCAATGCTTCCAAAAGCAAATTCTTAAATTTACGGGGCATTCCTCAATACCGAATACCGTGGGCGGAAGAAGTAGAGAAGCTTAAAACGCTTGGCGTACTCCTAACTAAATGCCCATTAAAATGTCTGCGGCGAACTGGAAAAACACCTTGGGGAAAATACAAGGATCTATCATCGGGAATAGAGATCGACGTATGAACCAGATCCAAAGAATAAAATTCATAAACTCCTGCATTTTTTCGAAAGCGTATTATACGGCTCAAGTGTTCCCAGCCGCCGTAATAGTTACAAAAAAGATAATGTCTACGGCAACAGACTTCGTATGGAGAAGGGAAACCTTCAAGGGTAGACGTTCAAACAGCAGTGTTAGACTCTAAAAACGGAGGTCTCGGTCTTGTGGACATGAAGAACAAGGCTTCTGCATTATATATAAAAAGAACTTAACATACTCAAGACACACCCAGATAGCTTTACAGCTAAGATATTTCAATGTGTTAAACCCGTCTGCCTGCAGCCTCCCGTGGATGTACAAGCAATACACCCCCGCCTCGGACACATAGGGACCTTTTGTATCGAAGCGAGTTACCACACTGATATTGTCAACAGCTCGAGGGATGTGAGGACAAGATATATTATACACAAAAAGAAGGAAAATGAGGGAAGTAACAAAATAGCAACTAAGTTCCCAAATATTAACTGGACAGCTGTTTGGAAAAACGTACACCTGAAATGTTTGTCATCTGATGTCGTCTCTGCATGGTATAAGGTAGTGCACAACATCTGCAGAACAAATGAAAGATTACATGCAGTGGGTATAAGTGATACCAATCTTTGCCTCAAATGCCAAATGGTGGACACAATAACACACAGATTCACTTGTGCGGGTCATTTTGAAAACTGGAAATGGATCAGAAACAGCATCGCTTTCCTGTCGAGGTGTTCGCTCGATTACATTTACCCGGAGGCAATTTACAGGCCACAAATATTCACTATCCGGTTGCAAAAAACAACGACATACATTGGTTGATGGGCAAGTTCGTCAGTTATGTAATAAACATTTTAGGTACGGATAACACTACAGAATTTACCGCATACATGATGTGTGAATTTTATAAAAGTAAAAAATACACGGATCACAAAAAACAGTTTGTAAACATGCTAAAATTACTTTTGAGAGGTTATGAGTTGGCTAACAGTTACAAACATGAACTAAGCGCATACAACAGACATCGGTATCTCCTAAGGATACCAGCAACAGCGACACTACTTCTGCTTGGCAACGCAAATTGAATATTCACAAAATGTATGTGAGTTACAAAAGAAGAACTTTATGTTCACAATTACGAAAAAGTTTAGTAAACAAGAAGATGCAGCAAATACAAATTTGTCCGTCCGAGGATAATGTGAGAGAAGGTAGTCTTGCGTTCCATCTGGTTTCGCAATGGATCACCTGGTGTTTTCTGTAAGTTTTCCAGGATACTGGCATGCCGAAGAACCGTATCCCAATTATTATTTTTTTCACGAGAGATAATTGTTTCAGTTGTTACAGGAACAAATAAGGCAAAAGGATACTCTCATGCTCCAACAAAAGAAGTAAATTCAGTTCGCCATTTCAAAGTCTAGAAGAGGACATTTCTTTTGTTTTAAATTAATCAGAAGAGTACAAGTTAAGACACAGAGAAAAAAAATTAAATAAAAAAAATTTCAACGCGACATTGTTTGGTGAAAAAAAGGGGTAGACTATGTAACAGCTGCATCACCGTATCTCAAATAAATAAATAAATAAAATAAAAAATAAAAAATAATAATAATAATAATAAAAGAGGCAGTCAGTGCTGCGTGTATGTTGAGTTCGTAATAAACGTGCTTTCAGTATAAGTTCTGTGTTTAGTTGCCTTCGAAGTCAAGCCTGTTTCCTTTGCAACGTGACACTGTTTGGTGGAGGCGCCGGGTACACTGTGCAACAGCTGCATCACCGTGGCTCCGATTAGGCAACGTAAAAGCCGTCGCTTTCACGGACTGGAACCGGAATACAAGGGATACACCGAGTACATCCTTCCAAAAGTCCGTATTATCAGAAGAACTATGGAAACGAAACCAGCGGTAAGCCAGCTGCACATCAGACACCCGTCGGTGTTCTCTGGAGATGCTGGACACGACCCCAACAAATGGCTAAAAGGGTTCGACCGAGTCGCCAAGTACAACAGGTGGGATCATACGATGTGCTTGGCCAACGTTTATTTTACCTGGATGGAACAGCCCAGCAATGGTTCGAAAACAACAAAGACAAGTTGAATGACTGGGAGACGTTACAGGAGGAACTTAAGAAGACGTTTGGAGACCGCCAGCGACAAATCCGCTCGGCGGAAGAACAACTGAAAAACCGGGCCCAACGACATGGTGAGCCGACACAATCGTACATACAGAATATTTTGGCCCTGTGTAACATAGTCAATCCGAACATGACTGAGGCGGACAAAATCACGCCCCTGATGAAGGGAATTGCAGAAGATGTGTACCAAGCTCTTCTGATAAAAGACGTCGCTACGACAGAAGAGTTCATCAAGTAGTGCCAGCGTATTGAAGAGATGCAACAAAGGAGGGTTGGACGCAAGAAGTATGACAGACTCCCAAATGTAGTCCCAATGGCCGTTGTGGAAGACCAGCATGACTTCGCTTCTCTCATACGACAAATTGTAAGAGTAGAATTACAAGAATTTATGGCAATCGGGACTGTTAGACCGAGCGAGCATCAGATTATGGCCATGGATGTAAGCCCTGTAAGTCACGAGGGAGCCTACGTCGCTGAGGAAGAGGTATTTCAGACATTAGCTCCTGTCTGCCCCGTCAATCGCACTCGACTTGAAGAATGGCGTCGCCCTGCTATGACTTACGCTGCAGCCGCCAAACGGCAGCCCATGAACCGACCGACGCGACCACAGCCAGCTCCCCCGGCAACTATGACGCCCCGCAAAAGAACAGACATCTGGAGGACAGAAGACAACACACCACTGTGTTTCCACTGTGGACGCCCTTAAAATGTCGTACGCTACTGCAGAGAGAGGAGGCGAGTATTCGATGATTATTTTGCCGCAAGACGTCAGCCGTCGGAGCAGTTCTATCCCAGGCAGTCACCTGCTGATGAGTTCAGTCGACCTACGGGAAGAAGCCCATCGCCGTACCCTAGACGAGGTCGCTCCCCGACGCGCCGCAGCCGTTCACCGTCGCCGTACAGAGGTACCAGCCGCTCCCCTAGCCGCCGCGCCCAGGAAAACTAAGCGAGGCGACCATCTACGGAGGTGAGGCCGCCGCAGATGAAAATACTCCATGGACGACAGTCACTAAGATGTCGGGAAATCTCATCGACGTCATAATCGACGGCCAACCTGTCAGGGCACTTGTTGATTCAGGAGCGTCTTTCTCTGTATTGTCGGATAAATACCGCCGCACACTAAACAAGACAATGTTCTGTGATACGGGAGCAACTGTGCTGAAGGTCGCGAATGGAAAGTACGTCCATCCAGCAGGAACTTGTGTCGCAAGAATAATCATCAACAACAGGACCCAGCCGTTTGAATTTGTCGTGTTAACAGAATGCAGTCACAATGTCATCCTCGGATGGAACTTCCTTCAGGCATCCCAAGCTATCATTGACTGTGGAAGATCGGAGCTGCAAATTGAGGAAGTCGCTCCGATGGGTGCACGTAATACAGAATTTTCTGGAAATTTATTTGCCGTTGACAATGCTACGATCCCGCCGTTGACGATGAGAAGAGTTGCTGTCACAAATACAGAGCCGGCCGCGATGGCCGAGGGGACTGAGGCGCTCCAGTCACGATCTGCACCGACCGTAGGGTCGGCGGCTCGAATCCCCCTCGGGCATGGATATTTGTGCCGTCCTAGTTCGTAAGTAGTTCATAAGTAGTTTGTAAGTTTAGGGACTGTTGACCCCGTAGTTACGTCCCATAAGCTTAACAAACATTTGAACATTTTTTGAACAAATACAGATGGGCGATTAATCTGTGAAGTGCTTGCTGATATTAAAAAGTTTATCAGGTTCACAAAAGAAATGTACATACCAGCGGCTATCATAAGAGTTACCGGTGGTCAAGGAGAGATTTCGATCACAAATTGTCACGAGCAGTCACAACGCATCCCCAAGGGAATGTGTATCGGGACAGCTGAACCATTCCAGGACGGTGAGCTTAACGTCATCAATGAAGACCCATGCCCTGCTACTAGTACAGACAACACGCTGGAGGAAACAAACGTGGAACTGCCAATAGGGCCTGGACTGACCAAGGAACAACGCCAGCGGGTGTTAGGTATACTACGCCAATTTTCGGGTGCTTTCTCACCTCAGCTGGGGAAAAGTCAGACGAAACGGCCCACGAAAAAGCACCGTATCAATACTGGGGTTTATCCGCGAATTAGCCAGCGTTCGTATAGAGTGTCGCCAGCTGAAAGACGGATAATTCGGGAGGAAGTGGAGAAGATGTTGCGAAATGACATTATTCAACCTTCGGAGAGTCCTTGGTCGTCTCCGGTGGTCCTCGTAAAGAAGAAGGATGGCACGTGGCGATTCTGTGTCGACTATCGGCGGCTGAACAGAATCACAAAGAAAGATGTCTACCCATTGCCGCGCATTGACGACACCTTAGTCAGCTTGGAAGGAGCTACATACTTCTCAACTATGGACATGCAGACAGGTTACTGGCAAATCGAGGTTGACGAAGCTGACAGGGAAAAGACGGCTTTTATTACACCTGACGGCCTCTAGGAATTTAAAGTAAAGCCGTTTGGATTATGTAATGCTTCGGCCACATTCGAACGCATGATGGACAACTTGTTTCGACACCTTAAGTGGACGACGTGTCTTTGCCATTTAGAAGACATTGTCGTTTTCTCGAAAACATTTGAAGAACATCTGAGTCGCCTGTCAAATGTGTTGAAGTGTGTTCAGACTGAAGGACTCCGCCTCTTCGTCGCCAAAGAGATAAAAATCGTGGGGCACCTAGTCAACGGAGATAGTATCCGTCCAGATCCAGATAAAGTAAGGGCAGTCACAGAATTTCCAACTCGTCAGCACATTCGTGATGTGAGAAGTTTTCTCGGGCTGTGCTCATACTACCGACGTTTCATAAAAGGATTTTGTAACAAGGCACGTCCATTACAAGAACTTCTGCAGGGAGAAGCCGAGTTTTACTGGGATGTGACAAAAGAAAGAGCTTTCCGGGCACTTAAGGAGGCTTTAACTTCCGCACCAGTGCTAGCCTTGTACGACGAGAATGCAGAAACGGAACTTCACACAGACGTCAGTGGTTATGGAATTGGTGCAGTGATTGTACAAGTTCAGGAAGGTTCTGAAAAAGTGATAGCCTATGCATCAAGAGTACTCTGAAAGTCCGAGATAAACTACTCTACAACTGAAAAAGAATGTCTCGCGGTTATCTGGGCTATCAACAAGTTCAGGCCGTATTTATTCGGCAAACCATTCACCGTCGTGACAGACCACCATTCTTTGTGTTGGCTGACTAGCTTGAAGGATCCATCAGGTCGACTAGCAAGATGGGCACTAAGACTCCAAGAGTACGATGTCAGAGTGGTATTAAAGAACGGGCGCAAACACAAGGATGCCGACTGCCTTTCGAGGAATCCATTAGTGGAACACAACAGCATTAATGAAATTTCAGCCCTCATTGAATTAGATGACGTTACAGGTGAACAGAGGGAAGATCCAGCACTATTAAAAACGATAGAGGCCTTGGAGAAAGGAGAACCGACCAATGGAGAATTCCAACTTATAAACAGAACATTGTATAAGAGCAACTACGATCCACTGGGCACTAACTGGCAACTTGTTGTTCCAGGTCATCTCCAGCCAGCTATTCTCAAATATTTCCACGATGCTCCAATATGCGGTCGTCTGGGATTCGTGAAGACCCTAGACAGAATCAGAGGCAGGTATTACTGGAAAGGTCTCTTCCGATCTGTCAAGCACTATGTGAGTCACTGTAAAGAGTGCCAGCGACGGAAGCAATTACGTCCAGGGCATCTCGTACAGATTCCGCCGCTAGCAGCTCCATTCCACCGAGTTGGGATCGATCTTTTAGGGAGGTTCCCAAAGTCGACAACCGGTAACCGTTGGATAATAGTCTGCACTGACTACCTCACACGCTACGCTGTCACCAAGTCTGTGCCGACTGCAGAAGCTCCAGAGATCGCAAAATTCCTTGTAGAAGACATTATTTTGAGGCACGGAGCACCACGTGTCACGGTGCGAAATTGTTGTTTGTTCAAATGTTTGTATAGCTTATGGAACTTTACTACGGGGTCATCAGTCCCTAAACTTATAAACTAGTTATGACCTAGCTAACACTAAGTTTTGTATCCTATCCTCGTCGCCACTTTTGTGTCCCTGCCTCGTCGCCGCTTTTGTCTCGTTCCGTTGTAGGTGTCGGTGGCCGAGTGGAATAAGACCGACACAGGAATAAAGATAGCACGCTGGTGCAGGTACGGAGGGGAGCAGCCAGAAACTAGAAACACTAAATTAGAATGAGATATATATTGCACAGAATTTATACGATACTTAACTTTTACATAGTACTGCAGAATGCTGATACATAATTGTTAGAGGCCTGCCTAGTGCCTGTACGATAGCAAAGTCTTCGCTGGTGCCTATCTGATTCCGAAGGTCTTTACTGGTTCCTAACTCAGTCCCAAGTGAACGATGTTCAGCGGTGGCCACGAGCGGAGTTGCAGCAGAGGGCGCTCGTGGCTGTCGTCGTAAGAACGCCGCGCCGTGCATGCATGGCAGCGCGCGGCGAAAGTAGGTGGCGCGCACTTTGTACTTGTGCGACACCACACCCCTCCCCCCCAAACCGCCGCGCCGTCGTGGCGTAGGGTTGAGGGCCACGGCGACGGCACTGGGAGGAGGGCCTGGGCGGGGGCGTTACTGGTGGGACGGGCGTCGTAGCTGAGGCTGGGGTCGAGACGCCGTCCGCGCCCCGGTATACACCTTGCGATCCGCCAGAAAACCCGCGAAAACTAGCGGAAGGGCGCCCACCCCCGCCCAGAGGGAGCAGGTCATCTTCTTCTGAGGTGCGTGGCCCAAGCCTGGGGGGGGGGGGGGCGCACGGTCCCGGAGTCCCTCTCGGTGACGCTGTCATCTGCGGCGGCGACAGCGGCGGCGACGACTGCGTCGGAGGTACGTCGACGTCCATAGGGATCTCGTAGTCTGGGGACGAACGATGTGGCTGTGCTCCCTGGCGGTGAACTGGGTCTGGAATCAAGAAACCAGAGACAGGATCGCGCGGCCTGTGCAGGCGCAATTGGTTTGCGTGGCGCCGCAGCTCCGACCCTGTGGAAGAACGTACAACATACATATTGCGACCGAGCACGCGCTGAATGGTGCCCGGCATCCATCTTGTCTTCTTGTTGCCAGCAAACACCCTGTACAGCACAGGCGTGGAAACCTGAAAACGCGTAGCGCCATACGAACCGACTCGGTGCGTGGGAGGCTGCAGCAGGTGAAGGAGAGTGCGGTGACGGCGGCCGTGTAGCAGCTCGGCAGGAGACGGGCCGTCACGTGGCATGCACCGATACGTAGACAGGAAAATTTGAAGAGCTTGCTGCCTGGAGTGCTGACCTTTCATCTTCTCCATGTGAGACTTGAATGTTCGAACGAAACGTTCTGCTTCGCCATTGGACTGAGAGTGAAAAGGTGCAGTGGTAATATGCTGAATGCCATTCACACGACAAAACTGTTGAAATTCCGCACTAACAAACTGAGGTCCATTGTCACTGACGATAGTTTCAGGCAAGCCTTCGATGCAAAACACTGATGTTAAGGCACTGATTGTACTAGAAGCTGTCGTTGAGTTCATGGCAATCACGAAAGGAAACTTGCTGAAAGCGTCTACAACAATTAACCATCGCTTATTCCAGAAAGGTCCGGCAAAGTAAATGTGTAAACGTTGCCATGGTCCCTTGGAATGTGGCCAGTCTTAAAAACGTTGCGGAGGAGCCGCCTGATGCTCCGCACAAACAGTACACTGTGACGTCATGTTCTCTATCTGAGCGTCCATTCCAACCCAGGTACAATGACATCTGGCCAATTGCTTTGTCCTAACAATACCCCAATGTCCTTGATGCAGGAGGCGTAACACTTCACGTTGCAGGGAACGAGGAACAATCACTCTTGCTTGGTCGTTGTCGGTATGCAACAACAGTACACCCTGACTTAAAGATAATGCATGACGTTGTGCAAAATAACGTCGAACCAGAGGCCGATCAATGTCTTTGGCTCTGGCAGGCCACCCTCAGCGAACATAACGTGCTACCATACTTAGGTCTGCATCCGCAGCTGTTTCCTGTGCAACCCGACGAGAGTTCAAAGGAAAGTCTGCGACATCGGAAGCATCTCTGGAGTCTATCTGACAACATGCCATTTCTGAAGAATCAAATGATACATCCTGGCCAACCGGAAGTCGAGAAAATGTGTCTGCGTTGGCATGTTTAGTGGTAGGTCGGTACAAAATCTCATACTGATAATTTGACAATATCAAGGACCATCTCTGAAGCTTTTGTGCCGTTCGTGGCGGAATTGGCTTTGTGGGTGAAAACAACGACGTGAGAGGCTTGTGGTCTGTCAACAAATAGAATTTTCTGCCATAGAGATAATGATGAAACTTTGTGACGCCGTAAATTATTGCTAAGGCCTCCTTTTCTATCTGACTGTAATTCTGTTGCGTTGGCGTCAGTAGCTTGGATGCAAAGGCAATAGGACGATCGTAAGAACCAATACGATGTGAGATTACTGCGCCCAGACCGTACGATGAGGCATCGACTGCTAGCACTACAGGCTTCTGTGGGTCAAAGGGAATCAAACATGCATCACTGAGTAGTGCAGACTTTAATATGTCAAAGGCAACCTGGCAATCTTTGGACCACACAAAAAGGAACATTTTTCCCTACGTAAGCGATGCAGTGGAGCTGCAATCTGAGACGCATTGGGAATAAACCTGAAATAATAGTTAAGCTTTCCCATTACTGCTTGCAATTCATGCACATTCTTAGGAGGAGGCAAGTATTTGATTGCTCTAAGATGTGACTGTAAGGGATGAATTCCTTGGGCATTAATCACATGGCCTAGGTACTCTATTTCAGTTTGAAAAAACGAACACTTAGCTTTATTACAACGTAGACCAGCTGCAGTCAAAACTTTGAAAAGGCACTCCAGGTGTGCTAAATGTTCTTCAACTGTACGTCCGGATACCACAATATCATCTAAATAGTTCGAACAACACGGTACAGAAACTGTCAGCTGTTCAAAAAATCGCTGAAAAATAGCGGGGACGGAAGAACTGCCAAAGGGTAGGCGTTGAAATTGAAAAAGGCCCATGTAACTATTAATGACGAAAAACTTTTTTGACTCGTCATCAAGTGGAATCTGTAAGTATGCCTCTGCTAAATCAATCTTGGAAAAGAAGCGAGACTGTCCTAATTTGTCCATTAGTTCGTCAGGTCTGGGCAGGGGATAAGTGTCTACAATTGTTTGACTGTTCACTGTTGATTTGAAGTCCGCACAGAGACGAAGTTTTCCCGTCGGCTTGGGTATAATTACTAAAGGCGAGGCCCACTGACTCGCAGAAACCGGAGAAATCACCCCACTATCTTGCCAACGTTTAAGTTCTTCGGCAACTGTATCACACAAGGCGATAGGCACTGGTCTAGCTTTACGAAATTTTGGTACTGCAGATTCTTTTAAAATTACATGTGCCACGAAGTCTTTTGCACAACCGAGTTCCGGCGAAAACAAGTCACTATATTTTTCACACAATGCGTTGATTTTGTCCTGAGGCATTATTGACGAAATTTGAAGCACATCTCTTTGAATTGATAAACCAAACAAGTCAAAAGCATCTAGTCCAAAAATGTTCTGTGTAGATTTGGCCTGAAGAACTACAAAAGCAACTGTTTTTGTTACACCTTGAAAAGAGGCGGGCAGGCTACACGTTCCTAGCACGGGAATATTTTGACCTGTATAAGCTGTTAACACTTGCTGTGACGGCGACAATTTTGGCGAACCCAGAAGTTCATAAGTATCTTTATTTATTAATGTGACAGCGGAACCAGTATCAAGCTGAAAGTGCACCGTCTTATGTTCTATGAAGAGAGTCACAAACAGTTTTTGCTTGCGGCGCTCGACAGGTGCGCGAATGTGGGCAACGTCTGCTACGGTTTGTTTACTGCGCTTGCGCGGGCCGTGTAGTGAAGTAAGCGGCGCAGACTCGGCACGCAGCGGATTAACAACACTGTCACTAGATGGCACTACCGCCGGATCGGCGTCTGCGCAAGCATGCGAAGCTACTCCAGATTTAGTAACTACTGCACTACACTTTTGAGTAGCTACTTGATGTCTACTGTCACTAGCTACACAGTACTGGACACTTTACAAGGAGCAGTTGCAGAAGGCACTATTTTCACTACAGGAATGCACTGTTCATAGTCATTTTGCTTGTCCCGAACCCTTTTCCGTTGCACTGTTTCACGCGCTCGTCGGCGCTTGCTACGTGGTGCACTATATAGTTTTGCCATAGGCGCAGAACTACTTTCATGCAATTGAGATCCAAGGAAAGCACTGTTCAATTCCACAGCCCGTATAACATTTACAGAATGAACTGTTCTCGCACTCTGCGAAGCACCGTTTCTAATGGTACCGTTCCTTGAATTTCTAATTTGCATACACACAGACTGTACATGTCCTGATTTGCCACATTGATAACAGGTTGCGTTGCGACTAGGGCAATGAGCACGCTTGTGGCGAGACACACACTGGGGGCAAGATTTACGTACATTTTTCTGAAATGGGCGTTGGCGCCCGTTATTCAAATCACTGTCTCTAACACGACGGGGTGACCTTTGTGTCGCAGTTTTACACTGGCTACTGTTCACTGTCTGTTCAGCACGGCCTGTACTATTGTAAGAATCACTAGGGCTACACTGAGAACTACGGCTAGGAAAGCGTCCGTTGCGCCGCACTGAATTAACACTGTGGCTTTGCATTTCTACATCTGCTAAGTCAAAAGTATCATGCGCATCTATAAGCTGCAGTACACTGTCTAATGAGGGGTCAGACTGTTTCAGAATTGCTGCTCTAATTCTGGGGTCCTGAATATTCTGCGTAATCGCATCCCTCAACATTACGTCACTATACGAAAGTCCACAAGAGCAAGTAAATTTACATTTGCGGGTTAAGCCCTTCAATTCCGTAATCCACTCTTGGTGTGGCTGCTGCGGTAATTTTTAAGTCTGAAAAATCGATACCGTGCAGCGGCTACAGGAACTTTTCTCTCATAATGAGCATTTAGTGCCTCTACTATTTGTTCAAAGTCTACATCACGAGGACATGCGTCGGGGAAAAGTTTTTGCAATAGTACGAAGGTCTGGGGGCCCACAATCTATAAGAAAAGGTTCTTCACTCTCTGACCTGTAATTTGATGAGCCGCGACGAGTTCTTGAAACTGTGCGAAATAGTCGCTCCATTCTTCCTCACGTTCGTTGTACTGGCGAAATGTAGGAAGCGGTGCAGCGGCAGGTGTGGGCTGCTGATGTGACGGCTGTTGTTGTTGGTGAGCAGCCTGTGCCGTCAACTGCGACACGGCCTGCAGTAGTTGAGTGATTTGCGCCGTCTGTAACTGAATAATTTCCATTAAGTTTGGGTTCGGGGTAGTGGCCATGCTGACCGATTAGGTGCCGCGCATACAAGTAAATTATAACAAAATACAAATGCAATATGAAAGAGGACGCTCTGCAACAAAAAAGTCTACAAAACCCGGAACAAAATATCTTCCCCCAAAATTCTTATAATAAGGGTGGGTGGGCGGGAGCAATTTCTGAGTGCTCCGACTGCTGCTGTCTGGCTGCTGCAAGCGGACTGGTCCAAGGTTCTATCACTCCTCGTCGCCACTTTTGTGTCCCAGCCTCGTCGCCACTTTTGTGTCCCTGCCTCGTCGCCGCTTTTGTCTCATTCCGTTGTAGGTGTCGGTGGCCAAGTGGAATGAGACCGACACAGGAATAAAGATAGCACGCTGGTGCAGGTACGGAGGGGAGCAGCCAGAAACTAGAAACACTAAATTAGAATGAGATATATATTGCACAGAATGTATACAATACTTAACTTTTACATAGTACTGCAGAATGCTGATACATAGTTGTTAGAGGCCTGCCTAGTGCCTGTACGATAGGAAAGTCTTCGCTGGTGCCTATCTGATTCCGAAGGTCTTTACTGGTTCCTAACTCAGTCCCAAGTGAACGATGTTCAGCGGTGGCCACGAGCGGAGTTGCAGCAGAGGGCGCTCGTGGCTGTCGTCGTAAGAACGCCGCGCCGTGCGTGCATGGCAGCGCGCGGCGAAAGTAGGTGGCGCGCACTTTGTACTTGTGCGACACCACACTAAGGACGACACAAATATCCATGCCCGAGGGGGGCTTCGAACCCCTGACCGTGTGCGAAATTGTCCACAGAATGACAATACTATCCTCAGACAAATGGTCTTACGGAAAGTTTTAACAAGACGTTAGCCGATATGCAGTCGATGTACGTCGATGTTGACCAGAAGGATTGGGATACAGTTCTGCCAGATGTGACATTTGCTTACAATACCGCAAGACAAGACACCACAGGTTTCACGCCGTTTTTCTTGCTCCATGGCCTCACAGAATACCTCCAGGATGCCTCCTTTGCCCGTCTGATGGCAAGGTTGTAATTGACAAGGGCCTCACGATACTTTGCCCATTGTCCTTTGCGCCTCGCAAAGAGGTGGAGCAATTGTAGGGTTGATAGTCTCTTATGGAGACGTTTTAATCTTCTAATGGCTGTCAATAACAGACCGCTTGTTTTATCTTCGCCAAAACATGTATATTTCCCACTTAACGTTGTTTCCAGTTGTATCCACCAGAAATTTTGTTAGGTGAATAATCCTTTATTTTGTTTATCGATTTTCTGGTAATCATGTGGTGAACTATATGCATATTTATGTTTAGGGTCAATTGTCGCCCTTTTTAAAATGGCTTTGTTTTTCTAAGGTGTTTTCTAGACAGCAGCATAATCTGCCTCAAATATTTCTCAGTTCGATGTAGCAGTTTGTAGCTCTGTCAGAGAGTGGGTAAAATGTTACTCTCGCTCCAATTTGTAATTGAGAGCTGCTGCCTCTTAATCTTTCATGTAGGAAGCGAACAATTGCAGCGTGAATCGCCTCCTCATTGCCCTTTTGAAGACTGATGGATTCTTCTATATATGTATTCTTCTATATATGTCTATATATGTATAAGTGTGGTGACTGTTCTTTCGAAAGAACAGACACCACAAAAATATACATAATTAAGGAGAAGACGGCAACAGCTCCAGCCTTCAGCACAAATGCACACTACCTCTGAAGTCTCGAGGTAATCGGCAAAGTGCCACGAGCAGTGAGTGCAAATTGGAAACAGCAACTACGTGAGCAACGTGAGGAAGTTTGAGTCTTGTGGGTGACGAGGGGGGAGAGGAGTGGTAGCCCGCGCACCTGCGATGATCGTTGTTTTCCCGCTCGTGCAGTGGTTACCGTAACTGCTGAGATAGCAGCAGGAACTGGACCCGAATTCCGGCTGGGCACAACTCTTCAACTTCTCCAATGCGTGCACTCAGTGGCCACAAGCAGCTTGTGTCTGAATATTTCTTTTAATCCAGAACTTCTGTCATTCCAGGCAGGAGTAAAACTGTCACCAGACATGATCGACAAAGTTGTCATTTCACTACCATAGTCGTACCAGAAAGATCATTAATCTACAGCCAATGTCTTTCTCGAGTGGCCTAACACCTTGTGAGACTTATGATACTATATCTGCATGAACTACTGAGTACTCTGAAACTCATTCCGTATTTATAGAGAACCAAAACGATTTTTGGTATCTTCAGCCATAATCAAATTCGAACCACATCGCTTTCCTAATGAGTATAGTCACAGTTGTGCTACTGGGATCGTGATCTCCTGTTTGCAAGGTAATAGTTTGCACTAACTGACGAGGAGTCATCTAGTGAAAAGGAGGTGGCGAGTGTAATTCTTCCAGCAAAGTGAAGCAGACTTCTCCTGTTTCGAATATATATTTAAAATATTTAATGAGCAACCAGAACATTGCTCTTAGTTTGAGACAGTTAATGCTGCCGGCTACTAAACTCAGAAAAGGAAATTAATTGCGAAATGATTTTGAATTTGAATCTTCACGGCGCATATGGCGACAATTGTCCTTAAACATCAATATGCATTTGGCTCTGAACATGATTATCAAAGAGTTTCGTCAGTATTGTAGATATCGATAAGCGAAAGAAAACTGAAGGTTTCACATATAACGAAGTTCTTGGGTGTGCAATTAGAAAGAATGCTAACTCTGAATAACACATGTTACGGCGAAGGTGAAACAAAGGGTCTGTTATTGACACAACCATTAGAAGATTTAAACGTCTCCTAAGGAGACTGCCAACCCTACAATTGCTCCACCCGTTATGCAGTATTGCTGAGCACTGTGCGATTATTACCTGATGGGATAGAGGGAAGATGTCGAAAACGTTGAAAGAATATATGAGATTATAACTCGCATATACGCTGTTTGGCAATTGTATGTATGCGTTATTATTATTTCGAGCTTTGTATAAGCGTGGAACAGCCGAGAAACTGAAATCATTCTTTGAACACATTACGAAACACTTCTCTGTGAATAACAGAATAATCGTGTAAATGAAGGGCCCTAGCAGGAGGTAATTTCCGTTTTGTAGCATTATTGTTACAGAGACATTGAGAACACTTTATAAGTGCACAAAACGTCAATGATATACTACATATATACATTTGTGTTGTTGATATCATATGTGGTTAATTATACAATATGCGTAATTATCTAGGTTGAATATAATTTTCTTATGTCTAGATCTAATGCAGAGTGTTGAAAATAAATATAGTTTCCTGTGTCGTAAGATTGCTATCTAGTTGAAACATTATATGGTAACTACGTTTATCACGATTCTATTCTCTAGCTTCGTTAAATATTTGACTGAAGTATCACAAGATAACGCGGCTGCCCATTTTACAGCAAAATAGCTCTAGCTGTGGTAGTTTCTACTACACATAAAGGTAGGTTTGCAGAAACTAGTGATACCTCAAGGGTTGAGCCTGGTTTTGCGACCGGGGCCTGTACTAGCCATGGCATGCGAGCTTTGGGCTGGCCGGTCAACCACAGCTGGTGCCGAGGCGAGGCTTGGCAGAAACCAGCCAGCTGGTGGTCGCGGTGGCGGCCAACAGCCCACAGTACTGATGTAAATACAGAATGTTTACTTCCTTGCTTCATAGTAAGAGCGGAATGCAGAAAGGCAAATCAGGCCGTCTCACTGCGAGCAACCAACTCGAGATAGAGTCGTTGCTTTTACTGAAGAGAAGCTGGTCTGATTGCATTATAGGTTATATGTTGAGATGCATTACAGAAGAAACAAATAATGAGGGATTCTGAATAAATTATTACTACTTGTAATGTTTTTTTCTTTTTTAATGTCGTCTCGGCTGTCATATTTCGTAAGTAAGAGACTATGGAAGATCTCTTGGCAGCTAAAATAAAATAGTGTTTTTTTGTTGTTTTTTTTTAGCTACCTTTATGTTGAAGTTTTTTTTAAATATACTGTTTCCTTATTATCCTATTTTTATTATAAATTTAGATTCCCTAGAGACAGTTTTCCGTGTCAATATGTGAAAGACATTGAGTGGAAGGAACGGTATTGAATTAAAGTAAGTAAGGAAGTCGGAGTTCGATTCCCGCCTGTGGCACAAGTTTTAATTCAATGCTTCTCCTTTCACTCAATATCCTATTTTTATCGTTTCACTTATACCCAGCCACGATGCATACAGAGTAATCAGTTTAGTAGTTTTTGTTATTTCAAATATTTCTCACTCCTCCCTTCCATCCATTAATACACCCTACGTTCTTCACAAAATAAGCAAACGATTTGTCTTTTATTTATTCATTGTTCTCTTCTCTTCTCTATCTTACTCCCTGTCGCCTCTCTTACATAATAATCACAGATTCCCTTTTGGTCTGTTCCCTCAAAACGCTATGTTCAAATCTGTTGGTTTCTATTGAAGCATACCTTCTCTTTTAATCAATTGTTTCGTTACTGTCTACCAGTCTTCTCTATGAGACCGTTTTCTTTCATATCTCCTCGCCTATAATCCATTCTTCGTTCTGTGAAATACAGAGCCCTGGTGTTTCGATTGGCCTCCTCTACTTTCATTCCAACTGTGACAAATGGTACACATTCCGCCGTTTTAGAATCAGTTTCCTCGCAACCTTTAAGGTGTGTAATATTCCATTTATTATAGCAAGAGCTATGCTACAAACCTCAGCATCACGCAAAGAAGCTGCGCGGTCTAAGGCATCATGTCGTGGATCGGGCTGCTGCTCGCATTGGTGGTTCGAGTCCTCCCTCTGGCCCGGGTGTATGCGTTGTCCTTATATTAAGATAGTTTATGTAGTGTGTAAGCTTAGGGACTGATAAGTTTATCAGTAAAGTCTTATTATATTTCATACACATTTTTTGTACAAACTTAGGCAAAATGAGTGCATAGTTAAATAAGCATATATACCATGCCATAAAAATCGCCAAGGAGCATTCTGAATCGTATTATACTGGCATACGCTCTGTTACATAATTCTTCATACCGTATATAATGTTTTGTTGCAGTCCTAATGGACCAAACAGCTAAGCTCATCAGTCCCTACCTAGCCTTACATGCTACTGTAATTAAATTACGTAAGGACGACACACACACACACTCACACACATACACAACTACCTATACCCGAGGAAGGAGTCGAAGGAAGATGCCTCAGACAGTGCGGCCAAGAAATTACTGTTACGTAGACAGATACCGACGAACTATTTTACTTCTTGCACCATGTGTTCTGCTCTCCATTTTGACAAAAACATTATACTGCCACATATGAAAATCGGCAGTTGGCCGGGATGATGTTAGCTTGTAATGGCTAAGATATGGTTTAATTCCTGCTGGGGTAACAGTTTTTAACAATCGCAGACATCCCCCTCTCCAACTCCAGTAGCTCCAAGTAAAGAATTTAAGAATTTGGCGTGTTTCAAATGAACATTACATATATACATTCGCTACTGACTACAACAAACTTGGATTAGTTTCCGTTGTTTCCTCAAAATGCCAAACTCCTCCAGGTCTCTACGAACGGCGCGATCCTAGTTACTAGTGAACGAGATTGGGAGAGTTGTTACCTTGTCGTCTGAGGTCAACGCTGACGATAGACTTTGGGTTGGAGTCCCAGGCAGCACAACGTTATTTATTGCGCTACTTCAAAATGTTTGTTAATGTTTGTAGATCTATCGGACTCAACTGCTTGGTCATTATTCCGTTGCTTACAAACTACTTAAACTAAGGTAAACTGACCTAACGACAAACGCAGACACCCATGCCCGAAGGGGGGACTCGAACCCCCGACGGCGAACAGCCGCGCGCACCGCAGCACGGCGCCCCAGTGCGCACGTCTAATCCGCCGCGGCTTCTAGCCGAACATATGCACATCCCGCTAATGCTGAGAACAGTAACTATTTCATCTCTTTGCGTATATATGGCGAATATATATATAGCGAATAGAGCCGGGGTTGAGGCCCTGGCGGGAAAGAAGTTAATTGTATCGTCGTTTCAAGTTAAAATATAGCGCTATCTGGAAATTTATTTAATATCTGACGTGTGATAGTGTTTAATTAAAGATTCATACAGTTACTGCGTTCTATTCCACAATTTTATGACGTTTAACACCTGTGAGTTGCGCTGTATCATATATCTTTAGTGGTTACAACTCAGAAACAATTTGAACTTCATGCAGTTGCTGGTGCACTGCTAAAGTTAACCATACATTTCTAGGTTCGCACATTGGCCTTGTAAACCGATACCAATGAAAACGTCAATGTTTTACGTCTCTTTATGCCTAATCTAGTCTCGATCAGAAACGCAAGCTTTTTTTGGTCAACAGAGCGTTCAAATTCAGAGCACGAACAATTGTGTCATTGAATGAGTTTGATAAGGTACCCGATTTGTCACTTATTGTAATTAAATTGAATTTACGTTGCTCTCTCGACTCTAATAACTTGTATTATAACGTTTTTTGTATGACGGTATTGAATTGCATGTTGACCGACTGCCATAAGGAGCAATGTTCTCTACTGCTTTTTATGGTACCCACTGTGAATAGTCGAACGACTGTACTCCACAGGGGTTTTGTGTGTAGAGTACCCGCAATGTTAGATGGTTTGCATTTAGCAGTGATCCACTTTTTTTGCTGTCAAGTGTACAATGCGGCTGTTGTTATTAATAAAGACTTCCAATGCATACGAAAGAGCTACACCTGTGTGGAAAGAAGAAAGTGGCGAGGAGTATGTACTTTTCTCAGTTGTCTCTACTGCCAGACAATCTTTACGAATATGGGAGGTACCGGAAAAAAATTCCTGTTACATAGTGTGATATTTTCTGGTGTCATTGACAAGGAATATTACAGTTTTGCTGAATTTTATTTTAAGTTGTGCAGACATACACCAGTTAACCTCCATGCTTTAAATAACAAAAAACTACACCAATTAAGGAAGTTTATTGCTTACCACAACGAAATTCGAGGATTTATTCACATCTTGTAGTGCATTTGTTTACAGAATAACGGTACTTTTTCGACGTTTTAATGTGTGCTTTGCTGACACACTTGCTCTGTAGTTGTCTCTTTTAGGTTAGCTACTGAAGTTCGGAAAATCGGACAGAATAAATATTGAGGTGTGTGTTTGATCCCAATGTTAGAAACCATAACTTCTTTTTTCTGTCTCCTTAAAGGTATTGTGCCATCTCCTTTACTCAGAATATGCAACATAATAATCTTGACTTAGTCATACCTGCATGCAAAAACCAGTATAAGTGACGATTTTTGTATTGTGATATCCAGGTTAATGTAGCAGACAATACCTGCAAATATAGACAGACGTAGTATTTCCTATGTAAAAAAGTTTCCAAGATTTTATTATGCATGTCACTATTTCCCTCATTACAGTAAGCTTAAAAAGACTACTTCTGTGAAAGAGCTGCATAAAACACACGAAAACGTCATGATGTATTTATGTAAACAAATGCCCTCACTATAACAGCGAGAAAATTTTTGGAAATGCGTTATGCTAAGCATAAAAATACATAATGGGTGCAAGTTTTCAGTATTTGAATGCACGAAGAACGAAGTTATGGGCCACCCAGAAACATCAGATTATGATAAAGGAAATGAAGTTGATCTCAATGACTGTCATTAAACATATTTGTGAAAGTCAAGTGTGAAATTAAGAATAATTTTGAACAGAGAAACCTCTGGAAAGCGGAAGCACACGTAGGCCTGCACCACATTTGCAGGTCACTTCACAGAACAGACTCACCACCTTTTTAAAGAACGCCAGAACCAAAAGAATTATTTGTGGACAGCTAATACCCGATTATCACAGTGCAAAACAACGTAAGAGAGCCACTACAATAACATTACGATACGCTAGAATCCCGGATTGAACATATTTTTTAAGGTTATAATTTAGGCCTGAAATTTCTGATAAAGGATTTAACCAACTTGTGGTTTCAAATCAATGTTCAAATGTCTGTAAATCTATCGGACCAAACTGCGTGGTCATCAGTCCGTAGCTTAAAAACTACTGAAACCTGGGTAAACTAACCTACGGTCAAACACACAAACACCCATGCCCCAGGGAGGACTCGAACCTCCACGGCGAGCAACCGCGCGCTCCGCAGCGAGACGCCTTAGACCGCTCAGCTACTGCAGTGCGGCGCTTGTGGTTTCTAATAAACTGTACTATCAGACCATAGATTGCGAATTATATCGCCATTGTGATATTTATCTTCTTTTGAGTGCCAGAATCTGATTCTTTCTTTCACTAAAGGTATCAGTTTCTCACTGTCCATATCTACTGTGTGAGGACATCGGTCGATTTGACCGAAGGAATCAAAGTGATTTGAATTTGACCGACTGTCGTCCGAAGTGTGTACGTTCGGGTGATGAGATCGGCTATGCCGCGACCGCGCCCGGCTTGTTGCGACCGGCCGTCCTCCGCCGCAGCCGCAGCCGCCGCCGCCGCCCGCACGCAGCGAGCGTCTGGCAAGGTGCGCTCATTGGAGGACGCCTGGCCGGCTTCTGACGTCACGGGGATTTCCCGACGTGTGGGGCAGCGCCGAGCGTGCCAGGCAGGTAGTCTCAACGCAACGCTCACCCGGTAGACAGGTGAAGACGCTGTATGGGCCGTCGTATTTCGCGGGGTTTATCTATATAACTTAGGTCTTATGAATGTGAGACGTTTGAAAGTAACTAAAACTGACATTTACTTTACTGGTATGAAGTGGTATATCTAATTCAAATTGTGTACCACCACTGTTTACCTACTTTCTGTGTTAATACCAGTCTAGCCTCCCACTGTATCACACCAGCTTTGTATCTTTCTTTGTTAGTACTTATATTCCAAAATATTCTGTACTCTGCCCTTACAGTAGTTCTTTATTTAATTGTGAACACTATAATTGAATATGTTTATCTACACTATTTTTCAGTTCGAGAGCTTGCCTCCGATCTGTTAAGCTTCTCAATTCTCCAATGCACACCACCTTCTATCCAACCCCTATATTTTTTGTTGATTTGTTAATTTAGCTATAATAGTGTGTCAGGTTTCTAATATTTCTAATATTTGCATCACCCTGTGTTTTGAACAACCCTTAATACAAGAGATTCTTGTTTAATTTTACTTTTATTCACTGTAGTAATGTTGTAAGAATTTATGTTTGCACTGTTTATCTATATGCGGTATTTACGATTCCTTCTTTTTTTTTTCAGTACTATTAATTTACAGATTTCATTCAAATATTTATTTGCACTCTAACTGCTCCATCAAAGAAGTTAATTTACTTTTGTGTATGTAACATGTCTTCCGTTTTACTGACAACACAACTTCTTCAACTGAACTTCAGTAACTGTCTGATGATGGCCTAATAAGCCGAAAATCGATTCATAGAATAAAACCGTAGAACAAACACAAAATTGTGTATCTTAATCTTCATAAAAGTCATCATCATCATCATTAGAGACTGATTATGCCTTTCAGCGTTCAGTCTGCAGCATAGTACCTCTAATAAAATTCCTCAATGATCCCCTATTCAATGCTAACATTGATGCCTCGTCTGATGTTATGCCTTTTACTTCAAAATCATTCTGCACCGAATCTAAGTACTTTCTTCTTGGTCTACCTCGACTCCTCTTACGCTCCGCTGCCGAGCTTATGAGTCTCTTAGGTAACCTTGCTTCCTCCATGCGTGTAACATGACCCCACCATCTCAGTCTGTTCGCTCTAACTGCTTCATCTATGGTGTTCATTCCCAGTTTTTCTTTCATTTCCTCATTATGGACATCCTCCTGCCATTGTTCCCATCCATTAGTACCTGCAATCATTCTTGCTACTTTCATATCTGTAACCTCTACCTCATGAATTAGGTAACCTGTATCCACCCAACTTTCACTCCCATACAACAAAGTTGCTCGAATGAGTGCACTGCTAACTTAGTCTTCGTACTGACTTCCTTCATGCAGAAGAGAGTAGATCTTAGTTGAGCACTCACTGCATTAGCTTTGCTGCACCTCGATTGCAGTTCTATCACTTCGTTGCTATCCTGTGAGAAAATACATCCCAGGTACTTGAAACTGTCTACCTGGTCTAACTTTGTTCCTCCTGTTTGGCAATCTGTTTAAAGCTCTTTCCCACAGACATTACTTTCGGTTTGGAGATGCGCACTTATGTTTACATAGCATCGTATGTTATGCAGTATACATCTATAAAATTTATAGAAACGTCTGCAGTCTAAGAGAAAACCGGAATGGAAGAGGAAAAACTGTTTGTTTGCGAGGCGCCTTGAAGCGGCTATGTTGGCGGCCGTGGCGTGCCGCTGCAGCGCCGCCGATCTAGAGTGGCAGGCGGTTCAAGGCTGCTCGGAAACAAACATTTTTTCCTCTTCCATTCGGGTTTTCTCTTAGACTCGCAGACCTTCCTATAATTTTTATAGATTTATACTGCGTAACATACGATGATGCGTAAAACAGAAGTGCGCATCCTCCTAGGAGTATGTTTGTTGGATTCGTTTTACGAACAGTACAGTTTGAACCTTACTTAGAATAAAATCGCACTTTTATTGTTTCAAGTATTGTATTTCACACGTTCTTAACATTATTCTACTGAATAGCAACATTGACCATGGAAGAACAACCTTTAAGTTTTACTAAAAAGCGAGACTATTGCAAAAATGTTTGCCTATTTTGGAGGCATTTTCAAATTTTATATCGCACAGTTCGTCATAAAACTTTTATACTTCGCTGCACTTATTGACATAAAATGCAACATTTATAAAGCGGCATATCTTAATAGATATTTTGTTGTTACCTATGAAGGCCTATATCACAAAACGTAACGGACATATGCACAAGCGCGGAAACAGCGATTTAGTGGGTAAAGCAGGAACTGGGAGGCTACGGCGCACACACGCACCGAAAGAGAGTCGCTCCGAGTCCGACACTG
The DNA here is from genome assembly GCA_026315105.1 of Locusta migratoria. Lineage (NCBI taxonomy): Eukaryota > Metazoa > Arthropoda > Insecta > Orthoptera > Acrididae > Locusta > Locusta migratoria. Next base: position 366,098,387 of record CM048751.1, on the reverse strand, counting down.
GCATTCCATATTCTTAGCATAAGCAAAATAATTTCAGTCGTAGGGCACTAAGTCATTAATATTGTTAATAATAATATAAAGAACTGTTAAAGATCTATTGGATCAGCCACAAATGCTTGTTGTTGTTGTGGTCTTCAGTCCGCAGACTGGTTTTATGCAGCTCTCCACGCTACCCTGTCCTGTGCAAGTCTCTTCATCTGAGAATTCGTTCGGCAACCAACATCCTTTTGAATCTGCTTACTATATTCGTCCCTCGGTCTCCCTCTACGATTTTTACCCCACACGCTTCCTTCTAATGCTAAGTTGACAATTCCTTGATGTCTCAGAATGTATCCTACCAATCTATCCCTTCTTTTAGTCAGGATATGCCACAAACTTCTTTTTTTCCCAATTCATTAGTTACATGATCTACCCATCTAATTTTCATCATTCGTCTGTAGCACCACATTTCAATAGCTTCTATCATCTTTTTGTCTGAACTCCTTATCATCCACGTTTCGCTACCATACAATGCTACACTCCAGACAAATGCTTTCAGTAAGGTCTTCCTAACATTTAAATGAATATTGGATGTTAACAATTTTCTCTTCTTTAGAAACGCCTTTCTTCCCATGGCCATTCTGCATTTTATATCTTCTTTACTTCGGCCATCAGAAGTGACATTGCTACCTAAATAACAAAATTCATCTACTACCTTTATTGTCTAATTACCTAATCTAATTCCTTCACCATCGCCTGGTTTTCTGACATTCCATTCCATGACCTTCGTTTTACTCTTGTTAATGTTCATCTTATATCTTCCTTTCAAGACACTGTCCATCCCATTCAATTGCTCCTCCAGATCTTTTGCGGTCTCTGACAGAATTACTATGTCATCGGCAAACCGCAATGTTTATATTTCCTCTCCCTGCATTTTAATTCCCTCTCCAAATTTCTCCTTCCATTCCTTAATTGCTTGCTCAATGTACAGATTGAACAACATTGGGGAAAGGCTACAACCCTGTCTTACTCCCTTCCCAACCTCTGCGTCCCTTTCTTGCCCTTCGACTCTAATAACCGCTGTCTGGTTTTTGTATAGGTTGAATATAACTCTTCGCTTCTTATATTCTACCCTTGATACCTTCAGAATTTGTAAGAGTGTCTTCCAGTCGACATTGTCAAAAGCTTTCTCCAAATCGACAAACGCTAAAAACGTAGGTTTCCCTTTTCTTAGCCTATCTTGTAAGATGTAATGTATTGCCTCACTTGTTCCTACATTTCTCCTAAATCCAAGCTGATCTTCCCCTAGGTCAGATTCCACAAGTCTGTAAATAATTCGTGTTAGTATTTTGCAAGCATGATTTATTAAACTGATAGTTCTGTAATTTTCACATTTGTCTGCACTTGCTTTCTTTGGAATTGGAATTACGATATTCTTATTGAAGTCACAGGGTATTTCCCCTGTCTCACACGTCTTGCATACCAGGTGGTCAAATTTTTCATCACTGGCTCTCCTAACGACATCAGCAGTTCAGACAGAATATCATTTACTCCAGAGGCCTTGTTTCGGCTCAAGTCCTTCAGCGCTCTGTGAAATTATTCTCGCAGTATATCTCTTATCTTCCTCCACTTCGTCTTCCATTTCTAGAATACTGTTTTAAGTTTATTTCCTTTGTATAGGCCATCTATATATTCCTTCCACAGTTCAGCTTCCCCCTCTTTGCTTAGTACTGGTTTTCCATCTGAGTTCTTGATATTCATACAGCTGCTCTTCTTATCTCCAAATATCTCTTTTATTTTCTTGTAGGTGGTATCTATCTTTCCCCTAGTTATGCATTCTTCTACGGTTCTGCATTTGTCCTCTAACCACTCCTGCTTAGCCAGTCTGCACTTTCTGTCAATCTCAGTTTTCAGTCGTTTGTACTCCCGTTTTTCTGTTTTACTTGCTGAATTTTTATATTTTCTCCTCTCATCAATTAAGTTCAGTATATCCTGTGTTATCCAGGGATTTCTATTAGGCCTTGTCCTTCTGCCTATATGGTCCTCTGCAGCCTTCACTACCCTATCTTTCAGAGCTACCCATTCTTCTTCTACTGTATTACTTTCTCCCGTTTCAGTCAATCCTTGCCTAATGCTCCCTCTGAAACTCTCAACCACCTCTGGTTCCTTCAATTTGTCCAGGTTCCATCTCCTAACCTTCCTACCTTTCTGCAGTCTCTTAAGTTTTAATCTGCAGTTCGTAACCAATAAGTTATGATCAGCCACAAATGGAGCACACAGAAAACATTGCCTTAAATTTTGTCAATCAGTCTTGCGAGGAAAATGATATTGTAGGAAACATTGTAAATGAAAATGCAGATTCACGTTGTGCAAGTAGCTCTGACAATATGATAACTAACCTAAACGTAGAACTAATCACTACGCAAACTGTAGATGATGCTCTTGAGCACAGCGAAGTGGAAAATCGCAGTGAGAACGTCGGAGACAAATGAATCCGATGCTGGCATTTCGGATGAGCAGGCAACAGTCTTGAGTAAGGTGAGCCATAGAACTAGCTCAGCAGATATTTTGAAAACCATGTAAAAGAAAACACACATAAACTAGAAAGTGGTTTAAAAGAAACGTCCGAAAGATTAAAGGAAATAAATAACCAAATGACTAACATAAACAGTAAATTTGAGTATTTAGAAAGCAGGGTAACCATAAATGATGCCAAAACAGAACAATGCTTGAAAACGATAGATAAGGAAACACGGGAATGGGGTAAAATATTAGATGTTTGTAAATCTGAAACAAATCACAGGGTAGATGCTGAGGTTAAGAAAATAAATGAAAACACGCAGGCTCAGGACGACAAGAGTTCAACAAAGCCGCAGGACCCGCCGCGCTGCTTCAGAACGCGTGTGGACTTTGAACAGTAGCCGCAACTCAGCAATTATTCATCGCTCTCTAACTTGGGTTTTTGGATAGAACAATGAACTTTAACAACAATCATTTTAGGAACATTATACAAGAGATTAAATATTCATATAGCTATATTGTTAGCTATATTGGGGGCTCGAGCTAATCATACCAGACAGAGAGTAACGAATGTAGTGGCTGACGCCAGACATAATCATGCGATGGCAATAAACAATTTTAGTAAAAACGCAAACCTGACGTCGTAGTCAGATATTTAGTAGATACCGCCCTAGTTAAGCATTCCCTGACTTAAAAATCGAAAGTTTAGTTTTAGAAATAAATGTATACGTGTATTGACAGCAAAGAGCAAAAAGCAGCAGGAATAAGTCGTCCCCTAAGACGAAGTCAGTTAGTTCAAGGATCTGTACCGTTACAAGGGTAAACCGGGCCTTATTCAATAGAGGGGCTGTATGAATAATTGTAAGCTCTTGTCCGTGTACCGCATAAAGTATCAGTGGATACACCACGAAGAGAATATTTCTTGTTATCGGAGGTTTTGTCCATCCAGTGACCAAGTCTGTTTCGTTTTCTGACTTCATAAATTAACGCAAGATTTATTTAAAGTGTGGAAGGTAACTGCCTCACAACAGACCATTGCAAGCTTTGTAAAATAGGCATTTTCAAGAAATGAAAGACACGGAATAAGTTGAGGCATCATCCTGGGTCCTCACTACGCCATTTGTTGGTGCGTTGGGGAACTACTTTCCAATAGTATTTAACTGTGCTTTGGGGCTATTTGAATAACTAAGAACGAAACTTAATGGATACTGGAGGAGAACTGACTGAATGTGACGAGCATTTTCAAAAGATTTTCTGTTCCGTAATACAGTGTTGACTGGAATACACTCTTTCAGATTCTGAAGGTAGGAGGGGTAAATTATAGGAAGCGAAGAATTCAACTTGTACAAAGACCAGACAGCAGATATTAGAGTCGGAAGGCATGAAAGGGTCGCAGTGGTTGGGAAGGCAGTAAGACATGGTTGTTGCCTTTCCCCAATGTTGTTCAATCTGTACATTGCGCAACGAGTGAAGGAATGCAAGGAGAAATTTGGAGAGGGAATTAAAGTCCAGGGAGAGGTAATATAAACCTTGCAGTTTGGTGATGACATAGTAATTCTGTAGGAGACTGGAAAACATCTGGAAGAGCAATTAAACGGAATGGACAGTGTCTTGAAATGAAGGTATAAGATGAAAATTAACAAGAGTAAAATAAAGGTAATGCAATGTAGAGTCAGAAAATCAGGTGATGCTGAAGGAATTAGATTAGGTAATGAGACAATAGAAGTTTTGTTATTTGAGTAGCAGGATAAGCAGGAGTAGCAGGATAACTTCCCCGAGTGGGGCGGTGTCTCGGACCAGTAGGCGAAGCCAAGGATCGTCGTGTACACGCGACTACTAAAGGGATAGGTGACCAATGATCACTGCTATAATTGCGCCGATGCATCCAATATCGGGCAGCTTGCCAACACTCGGCGCAAAAGTACAAGTTTCGGAACGAGACCGAAAGTAGCACGAAACCTGTAAGTTCAGCTGCCCAAGACAAGAATAACGTGATAACAGAAGAGAGAGGACTGCCTATTCAGCTTACGGTCTCTCTAAATTCTCCCCTCACCGAATGGGTCAGCCGGCCTCGGTGGCTGTGGGGACTGAGGCGCTACAGTCACGGTCTGCACGGCCACTACGGTCGGGGGTTCGAATCCCCCCTCGGGCAGGGATATTTGTGCCGTCCTTAGTGTTAGCTAGTTCATAAGTAGTTTGTAAGTTTAGGGACTGATGACCCCGTAGTTGTCCCATAAGCTATACAAACATTTGAATTTCAATTTAAGGGAGGCCTGCAGACAAAAATGAATAGTAACATGAAAATCTGTAATGCAAACTTTATTTGATACAATTTCATGCCTGATGCGACAGTTTCACGGCATCTACAGAGAAACTGTTGTGAGTACTAGACTTCTTTTCGTTTCGTGTGGGGATGCGGGGACAGCTACAAAACACTTCAAAAACTTCCGAAATTACTTGAAAACTTTGTTGCAGGTCCCTAATTACTCCCATTTTCGAATAATTGACGCAAAAATCTGCGTATTCTCACGCTGTGGCCTCTCATTACTTATGACGTCATATTTCCTGACCTATATTTGGGTCCAGAACCTTCGTGGGCGTACAGCGAACACTTCAGCAAAGTTTTATTGCAATCGAATGAATGGTTTATGAACATATAGAGGTCATGCAGGCAAACATTCATATACATATAGTGACATGGATAAGTTACTCGCCTGACTTCTTTTTTTTTTTTTTTTTTTTTTTTTTATGTGTGTTCAGGAGATTTTCGTCGGCGAGAAAGTTGTAGATAATCAAATGAACTTTTATTTTTATTTAAACAACTTTTTATAGCTCCACTGGTTTTCTCACAAATCTGGATACAATAGAGCGGTGGAACCCTTGACATTCTACTCGTTACTTTCAGCGAGCTAGCCCACTAGCGAGCACAGATTATGTTGCCCACTCACCTTGTACTTTCTGACCAATTTCGGTAAACATTTTTTATTTGGGATACTATTTTCGGTATCCAATAATTATACTTGACACTTTTTATTTATTTTATTACTAAATAGCTGATCCGCTCCGACTTTGCACGGGTAATGGTCAAACTACTTTAACTCCAGAACTGCAGTATGTATCATGATGCGGTTTACTTCAATTTCTTCCGTATAATCCTGTGTTGATTATTGGCTATATTAAATGCCAATACGAAAATAAATAATTGTAATAAGTAGAGTGTTTTACCATTTCCGCACTTCCGTAACCTTTGTAGAGTAAACTATGAGACCTGCGCCAAAGAACATAGTCATAGAAGTATGGAACTCACGACGATTTAAAAAAAATGGCCGCGAGATGATATGTCTGAAGGCATCTGGCGACAGCACTTTATAAAAGAAAAATGATGAATGTGGTTCACTCGCAAAAGTTGGACACATGCTCTGACGTGTTTTTTGTAGATATTTGTGAATCTGCAAGTTTATGCTATGTACACTGGCCTAGCTCTTATAGTTTAAGCTCCAGAGCTGACTAAAGTGCAGAAGCGGTAAAGGATTCTACGTTATGATTCTTATATTAGTTTTTTTTCAGGTATTCGTATTGACATTAAACATAGCCTAAGATTATCCCATGATTCTAAAGAAGAAAGTAAGAGAAACCGCATGTCGATAAGTTCGGTGCTCCTCGAGTTATAAAAGGTTAAATGGACAGACGGAGCAAAAATGTGCTTCTAATTTATATAATACTATGGTTCGGTATCCCTAGCTGAAATTTGTAGTTATTTACGGCAAAAATAGTTTGTGAAAAAGGAACGCTTTAAAATATATGAAAAAGGAATTAACAGACAGCGAACTGAGCGGACTGCCCCGTGTTCGCAGCTCGGCCGCCATGTTGGTTGGGTATAGCGCTCTCATCTCGCCGTCATTGTCAGGCCTCTCTGTGTTGTTCTGTGCTGGCTGCAGTCTTGTAAGAAGGCGGCGGAGAGCTGCTGGCCAGCCACACGGCGGGACTGTGTGGCCGCCATGTTTTTACCAGACAGCGCGCGGGGCGTGCACCTAGCAGTAGTGCAGCCGCAGAGATGTATGTCGTGTTCTGTGTCTCAAAGAAAATGATGCTATTTCAGAATTTTCTGTCTGTATATCCATCGCTGGAATTAGAACATTATAATCGCTTTATGCCCATATATAAACACATCTTAAGAGTGCTGTTGTCTATCACTGATTTTTATGAATGCCTTTCTTGCTTTGGGTGGGGGGAAGCAGACAGGAATAATTCGTTGCCTTCCATAAGTCACCTTTTTCAAACCAGCACTCCCAGAAGAAAGGGTGTGGTAGAGACATGGCTTAGCCACAGCCTAAGGGTTAGTTCCAGAATGAAATTTTACTCTTCGGTCGTGCAATTTCCTCTCTTTAAAGCGAAAATTTCATTCTTGAAACATCCTCTGATCATGTCGCCAGAATATTTTTTCTTCCGGCAATGTTTCACTTGAAAGGTTTGCAGGAGAAGTTCTGTGATGTCGGGAAGGAAATAACGCTTTGAGGATTAGTCGTGAAGCGTGCCGGGCAGCTCAGTAGATACAGCACTTTCCCGCGAAAGGCAGAGGTCGCCGGTTCGTATGCTGCTACGGCACACATGTTTGATCTGCGAGACCACTCCAGAGAGAAAATTTCCTTCCAGCCGCACAGAGTTTGCTTCTCTGTCACCCCGCACTATCCTCGCCAAAATTACCACGTGGCCTTTGATGCCTTTAACAGTGACATTTTTGTGGTGTCTGCAAATTCACGTAGGAATCACTAACTGCAGGTGGCGCGCCCCTATTTTCTTCCACATTGCGTTGTTGTTGTTGTTGATGTTGTTGTTGTTGCCAGCAAAAAGACTGGCGTGAGGCAGCTCTAACCCGCTATCCTGTCCTGCAGAAGCCTCAAGAGAACGGCAACCCACATCCTTTTGATTCTGCTTACTGTATTCACCTCTAGATCTCCCTCTGCGATTTTTATCCCAGACAGTCCCCTCCAAGGCTACAGTGACGACTCCTGGATGTCTCAGAATATATCTCACCAATTTATCCCTTCTTTTAGTAAAGGTATGCCACATGTGTCTTTTTCCCCAATTCTATCGAGTACCTCCTGATTAGTAACGCAATATACCCATCTAATCTTCATAAATCGTCTGTAGCAGTACATTTCAAAAGCTCCTATCTACCTTGCCTCATCTGAACTGTGTATCGTCCACTCCTGTACAAGGCTACAATCCAGACAAATTCCTCCAGAACGTTAAAATTCTCATCTTCAGAATTCAGAATTAATTTTCTTGCCATAGCCATTCTGTGTTTTATATTTTCTCTATTTAGGCTGCGGGAGTTCTTTCGCTACCCAAATTATAAAATACAGCCACGCTATAATACATATTTTTTAAATTTTTTAAGGCTTAGGCAGTCAATAGCGTTTGTAATTATTTGCTTCGGTTCTTGGATCAACAAATGACAGTTGTGGTCATGATAAGAAAAGTTCTTAATTTTTTTTTTTAACGTTCGACCGCTCCTGACCTAAGTAGTAGTGTGCTTAAGGGGTTAGGCCACTCTAGAATTTTCGGATAATCGAGTTTGTATTGTTTCTTGCAGTTGGTCATCTACGATCTGAAACATGACATCCCAAAAGATTATGGCCTGTACAAATCTAGAGTACTCGGTTTTAGAATTCTTGGATATTGCTCCCGATATTGAGGTTTGTGTGTGCAATGACGGATGTTTATCGGTTTTACACATAATGAAGACAATGGAACTTGAAAGACCACCGTTAATTGTAAAATTAACTCTAGTTGAAAAGAGGCAGTTAAAAAGCTTACTATAAACATATAATTCTGGTCATAAAACCAGCTAAAGGGTTCGCGTGAACTACGGACTACTTGCTGCAACAGAATCTTGTTCTCCGGCCCAAAATTTAGAAATGATTCAAACTTTACTTTAGCAGCAGGAAGACAATGAGACAGTGGCCAACATACGTCGTAGATTACGAGAATGTTGTGATATGTAAAATTATATATATATATATATATATATATATATATATATATATATATATATATATATATATGGTGTTTGATTTTCCTAAGCAAGTGGTTTCTAAGAGTAATACAATAAAAACAGTTGATAGTGTAATACAATAAAACGTTACTATAAAGAAGTAAAAGCCTGAATCAGTGTGTGTGTCATTATAAATATTAACAAAATAATATATATGTGTTTATATATGTATACATATATTGATATATGATAGCAAACAGGAAAATCTCTATAAAATTACAACAGGTTATGGGCCCAGGGCTCTAAAACAAAAAGTGTGCTAGTGACTATATATAGTATCTGGTGTTGTGTTTCTGTGAAGGTTAGTCTTATAAAACATTCTGAAAGTTATTGTTAAATTAAATAAAATAAAAATGCTTCAACAAGAATTGAATGAAACTAGTGGAATACAAGTGCTTAAGGACTCTTCAACATACCCACTATGGAATGCTGAAGTAAAAATCTTGTTTGGAGCAAAAGACTTATGGTCAGTGGTAAGTGGTGAAGAAACACTAGAAAGCTGTGGTATAGATGTAGAAAAGAAAAAGAAATGGAACATTAAAGACTCAAGAGCAAAGTACATTATCATGAAGACTTTGGACAAGAGTATCAAGACACAAGTGATTACTTATGACACATCTAAAAAAATGTATGAAAAACTGGAAAAGATGTTCGAGATACTGTGCAGAGGTCTCAGGCATTGCTTCAGGACTTTTACAATTTTAGATTTGATAAAGGTAAGGATATTGTCACTAATATTTGGGATTTACAGAATATTGTGTTTCAGTTGAACAGAATAGAAACAACAAACCAGATATCTCATTTTATGATCATGAACAAAATAATGACAGTGTTGCCAGAAAAATACAGGTATTTTGAAGCAGCGTGGGATTCAGCTCCAGTTGATGAAAGAACCATGGACAACTTAATTGCTAGACTTATGAAACAAGAAGAAAAAATTCACAAAGAGAAGAATAAAGAAGAAACAGTGGCATTCAAAACAACTTACTAGAAGAAAATGCAAGAAAAGTCTTTTACCAGAGGAAACAAAACAGACAATAACTGGAATAAAGAGAAGAAGAAATGTGACTATTGTAACAGAGAAAATCATGTTGTTAAACATTGTCTGTATAAGCCTATACCAAACAGAGAAAATTGCATATATTGTAAAAAAGAACAATCATCAGAGTGAAAGATGCAAATTCAAGGATCAGCACATTACAGAAAATAAGAAGAAAAATGAAAAAGCAGTCATGCTAGCAGCAGAAGCCAAATTTTCAGAAAGAAACATACAGAATTTTTCTGAAGAGAATATTCACACTTTGTTTGCAGCAGACAGTGCATGCATAGGATATATGTCACATGAAGAAAGAACAATGACAAATCTGAAGAAAATAGAAGATGTGCAAATAAATGTGGCCACTGAGAATGGTTTCATTATAGCTGACAAAGTGGGTAAAGTAGAATCAGATACAGTGATTATGGAAGATGTTCTTTATACTCCGAAGCTGAGGAGAAATTTGTTCTCAGTTCATGCAGCAACACAAAAAGGTGCAATAGTTATTTTTGATGATAAAAAGGTGCAAGTAATGAAAGATTCCCATGTTCTTTTGGAAGGATATAAAGATGAGAATGGTCTGTACTTAATTGACATGAAGCAAGAGAAAGAACAAGCTCTATTGACAGAGAAACAAGAAGATGACATTAAAATATGGCATGAAAAATTAGGACATCTTAATTTTTCTGATATGAAAAAAAAAATTGTGATTTGTGTCATGGTGTACCTGTCATTTTGAAGAAGACTGATGTGACAAATACATGTGAATCTTGTCAGTTAGCCAAGAAAACAAGAAACCCTTTCAATACAGAAAGACAACGAGCAACTAGAGTAATACAAAGAATTCACACAGATCTTTGTGGAAAAATATCTCCAGAATCTGTAAATGGTGAAAATTATGTCATGACTTGTCTAGATGATTATTCAAACTTTCTGACTGTGTATCTACTCAGAACAAAGGATGAAGCTGTTGAATATATGAAACAGTATGTTAACGAAGTGGAAGCTAAGTTTAACTCAAAAGTGTCAGAAATAAGGTGTGACAGAGGTGGTGAGTTTAGAAGTAATATGTTCAAAGACTGGTGTAAAGAAAAAGGAATTGTGTTGGATTACACCCTTCCCCATACTCCACAATTAAATGGCAAAGCTGAAAGAGTAAATCTCACCCTTATGAACAAAACAAGAGCTATGTTGAAAGCAGCAAAATGCAGTAATGATATGTGGGGATACTGTGTTGAGACATCAGCATATTTGACAAACAGAAGCCCAACTCATGCAGTAAAAACCACTCCTGCTGAAATCTGGTATGGAAGAAAACCAGACATTTCAAATTTAGGCATCTTTGGAACTGTAGTGTACAGTAAACAACTTGGATAACTCAAGAAATTAGATGACAGAGCAGAAAAAGGAATTTTCGTGGGATATGCTAGAAATGGTTACAGAATAATGAATCCAGTAACTAAAAATGTAAGAATTTCAAGAGATGTGACATTCACAAATAAATTCCCTGAACAGGAAAGAAGACAGAGGAGTTTATTAGCATGGGAAGATGAGGAGCAAGAAGAAAATAACTTAGACAATTATAGAGATGAGAATAACTCAGAAAATAATGAGCAAGTAGAAGAAGAAAATAAACCTGAAAATAATGAGGACGAAGAAGAAAACAATGAACAAAATGAATAAAATCGGCATGATGGATACGAACTGAGGAACAGAAACCGTCTGAAGAAACCATAAAGATTTCTTGATTATGAACTCAATGAATCAGATACAGAAGCTCTCTTAACATATCAAGAGTGTATGAAAAGTGAAGACAAACTAAAATGGCAAGCAGCTATAGAAGAGGAGAAGAGAAGCCTGCAAAAGAATAATACATGGACAAAAATCAAGAAAGAAGATGCAGAAGGAAAAAACATTATAACCAGTAAATGGGTAATGAATCTTAAAGAAGATGGTCGCTATAAAGCAAGATTTGTTGCAAGAGGTTGTCATCAGTCACAAGAAATAGATTTCAAAGAAATTTTTAGTCCAGTGGTGGATATAAATTCCCTTAGATTGATTCTTGCGATAGCAGCTGAGAGAAACTATATTATAAAGACTTTTGGCGTAAACACTGCCTTTCTGTACGGAGAACTTGATGAACCAGTGTATATGAAGATTCCAGAAGGATACAAAGATAAAGGCGAAATTTGCATTCTGAAGAAATCCTTATATGGATTGAAACAAGCCCCTTTAAAATGGAATAAGAGATTAACGCATTTCCTAAGACAACAAGGAATGCAGCAGCTGAAGACAGATCAATGCATTTTCAAAGATGAAACCGGAGAATTATTTCTTGCTATTCATATGGATGATGGAATCCTCATGGGAAATAACAAAAACAGAATGAATATACTGCTTGAAAATGTAGAGAGAGAATTTGATATGACAGTCATAGCAGATCCAAACACAAATTTGGGTATAGAAATTGAAAGAAGCGAAGATGGTCTATTCCTGCACCAGGAAAACTATGCTATCAAAGTGCTGAAAAAGTATGGTATGATAGACAGCAAGAAAATGACAACACCTATTGCTGAGAGTAATGAGATTTGCAATTCTGAGGATGATGAGAATTTTCCTTATAGACAAGCAGTTGGAAGTTTGCTGTACTTATCCAAGAAAACAAGACCAGATCTATCTTTCAGTGTAAATAATGAAAGTAGACACGTAGAAAATCCTAACAAGGCTGATGTCAAAAATATAAAAAGAACACTGAGGTACCTAAATGGAACAAAGAAAGCAGGGATATTTTACAAGCACAACCACAAATATGATCAAGAAGAATCACAGCAAGAAGTTATCCTCAAAGCATACTGCGATGCTGACTGCGCAGAAGATTTGAAGACGAGGAAAAGCACAACTGGCTATGTGATACTATACAATAATGCACCAATAGCCTGGAACTCAAGGAAACAGAGTATTGTAGCACACTCCACAACTAAAGCTGAATATATATCAGCAGCAGAGTGCTGCAAAGAACTTAAGTATTTAAAAAGTCTACTCAATGAACTGACAGGAAGAAACGTGAAAATAATTTTATTGGTGGACAACCAGAGTACCATAGAATTAGTCAAGTCAGGTCAACTCAGCCGTAGAAGTAAACACATTGATGTTAGGTACCATTTTATTTCTGAAATGTATCATGATGGTATGTTTGAAATATCTTACTGCCCTTACGGGCCAAACCCGTGGCAAGAAGGAAGTTTGAGAAGTTCAGAGACAAGATTTTGGAGTGCAAGGAAGAGTAATGCGTGAAAAAAAAAAAAAAAAAAAAAAAAAAAGGAACCATTGTAATTTTAAGGAGGGGTGTTGTGATATGTAAAATTACATTATATATATATATATATATATATATATATATATATATATATATATATATATATATATATGTGTGTGTGTGTGTGTGTGTGTGTGGTGTTTATATACGTATACATTTATTGATATATGATAGCAAACAGGAAAATCTCTATAAAATTACAACAGAGAATTACACAATCATTAATATACAAGCCACACCCAACTAAACCATTCCGTGATGATGGGTGTGAGAACATTTATGGCGCAACGGAATTATAAATATGATAATATCCATCTGAGTTCGTTCTCAGCACTGGTGGAAAACAGCATTAAATAAAAGGTGAAGGTATTCATTAACAAATTTTCATAAGAAGGGTCAAATTTTACTGACAATAAATTATTTATTCAGTTCAAACATTCGCAAATGGGGGCACAAATGATGTTAAACAATAAAAACACATCCCACATTGAAAATTAAGCTAAAGTAATCTGAACTGAACATCGTCGGGGGGGGGGGGGGGATTTACAATCAACAAGCATTCATCCACCCATACGTGTGAAACAACACGAAACTCAACCAACTCAGCGTGATGATACGAAGCAGAAGCAGGCGCCGCTATCGTAGGCGAAATTCAGCGAACCAGGATGTACCACACAACAAAAGAAAAAAAAAAAAAAAAGCTTCGTAGGTCGCTGTGGTCTGTCCTTTTTTACTTGAGATGGTACGCGATAATAGCGAGATTAATTTCCATTCAAATCAAACCGTGGGCATGCGGAATTATTGAGACACACGGCACGTGTCTGCTACATTACGTATTCGCACCCCACTGAGGGCGAAGTGCCTAAAGATTGCATTCATTATAATTTAACCAGTGGAATCATAGATTACGTAGCAAGAATACACAATAGTAAGGCACTGACATGTGATCAGTGGTGAGATCTCAAGTGACTAGGTATAAGCACTTGAAGTCGGAGTAAAAATATAAAAATTCAATTTCCGAAAAATAAAGAAAAATAGCTATGACATGCAACCCTTAGAAATGCGTAGGATATCATAAGGAAGCTAAAGAAATACAGTTAGACGTGATTGGGAAGGTTTTACACCGATGGACGAAGTCCGGTCTTCAAAAATCAGAAAAGTGAACCTAAGTTCTTAAATCTAACTTGAATACCAGACAAAGCATCACTACCATCTTAAGGGAGGAAAGAAACTCCAGAACCTCTTACCAGCTGGAAGTGCAGCCACAGAATGCCCAGACGGCCCACGATCCCGCCACCAATGGCCGGAAATCCACCGGAAATCGGCAAAACCCAGGAAAAGCGAGGTGGTGGGGAGAGCTGAACCTCGCGCGTCCAACCGAGGCTCACTAGCGGGCATTGCCAACCCAACTTGGAACCTATTTGTTAGCATCAAAAGCAGAAGTTGGTAACGACTACCTATCGACTCGAAGCCAGAGACCCACTAGTAGCGAGCAGCCAGCAGCCGACGACGAAAATTCTCATATATATACTCAGACTCTCACGCTAGAAGATTCTCATACATGCACACACAGAATAAAGCAAGTACACATTCTCACATGGACAGTGGGTCACGAGAATCCGTTCATATTGCCACATTCATAGACACAATGATAAATTATTAGCATAATAAAATCCCAGCAATATTAACACACTATTACAGAAACTAACATTTAGAAACTTGAAATGAAATGCTATTCCCCATGCCTCCTTACGAATGGGGTTCTCGTTTAAAAAAAATATAAAAAAACCGTCTAGTGAGCTGAGATAAATAACAAAGTGAAAACCCTAGGGAAGACGGCAGACAGCCGTCTTTCACGATCAGTAGCGTTTGTAATTTTTTGCTTCGGTACTTGGATGATCAAATGACAGTTGTGGGTATGATAAAAAAAAGTTCTTAAATTTTTTTATCGTTCGACTGCTCATGACCTAAATACTAGTGTGCTTAAGGGGTTAGGCCACTCTAGAATTTTCGGACAATCGAGTTTGTATTGTTTCTTGCAGATGGTCATCTACGATCTGAAACATGACACCCCAAAAGATTATGGCCGGGACAAATCTAAAAATACTCGGTTTTCGAAGTCTTGGGTTTAGTTCCGGATACTGAGGTTTGTGTGTACAATGGCGGATGTTTATCGGTTTTGCACATAATGAAGGCAGAGGTACTGGAAACTGGCGCGAACCGCTGCGAACTGTGCATGGAGATCGAGAAACAGCGCATAAGGCTTCCAGAGGGACCGAATACAATGGCGAAGACCACTTCAAGGTGAAGCAGAAGAGCAGCAGGGAAACAGGGCGGTAAGCTGGCAGCCCCTCGACACAGACACGAGACACCGGGAAACTGCAGTAAACACGTCATGTGTGTCACAATGTGTGGCACCCATTCCGTTGATCGGCCTTGTGACCACTTGGTCCTAGCGGCGATAGTGCGAGTTCAGAATCGTTTTCTTCTTTCGAGGGAAACCACACCAAAGTGTTGCACGTTTACTTGTGATTTTCTGCTAGTCACAACTTCAAACGCTTATATCTCGGAATACATTGTCTATGGAAGTACCTAGGATTTTTTTTCTGCAACATCGTTCTTATCTCATAGTTAAACTAGTTAAAAAACTACGTTGTCCGGGTATTTATTTATTTATTCCTGCCTTGACTCAGTACTTATCCTATCCCTTCTCTCTCTGTCCACCTCCTTTTTTCTAAAAACATGTTATTTTTATCGGAGAATATACAAGAAGTATGGCTTTCTTGCGTAATGTACAAAATTATACGTGCAGTACCCAAACAAAGAAAGATAGCTATCAAAATACAAACGGCATATAAAATTTGCACGATCTCATATTTATTGGGTTACGTATTGTACAATTGTATAACTTTTCAGGTATATATTCATTTGTATAAGCGCTGTATGTCTGTAAAATCTTTTGCGAATACTATTAGTAGTAAGGAAGTAATAGATTAAAACTTGCTGCGTGATAGGGCAGTTTTCTATGAACGCTACTGTTTATGCGCTCATATCTCATGAACTACGACCCTTGCTGAGATACAATTTAGAAGGTAGATTCAGCTGTATGTGTGTATACTGTCTGTAAAATTCTCTGCAACTACAATTTGTAGTGTAGAAATTATAAATTGTAACGTCATACCGAATCCCGCAGTTTGAGTCCACGAACAGCGGAAAAGTAGTAAGGGAGAAACTTTTTTCCTTTCATAATTTTGCTATGGTTGTCAGCGAGAAAAAGTTTAATAAAGGTTTGAAATAACGTTTAAAGTTGGTTGCAAGTCGCTAAGTCATTCTCATACAGTGAGTGAATAAAGTTTCGTCCCATGGTATGGCAGTTTCTTGCAACTGTATTGTTTATGACGTTATATCTCATGAACCATGTGTCATATGTGGTTCTTACCATTACAGAATTGGTATGGAAGATGTGTACCAAATTTGGTAGAATCGGTCCAGTAGTTTAGGAGGAAATGTTCAATACTGTCGTTTTATGCAGCAATTTTTCGAGCATCTCACTGTTTACGACGTCATATCTCGTGAATCGTGTGTTGTACGTGATCCTACAGTCACGGCGACCGTCTTCATGGATTGAAGCGTACGTGTACAAAATTTCATAAAGATTGAAAAAAAACTGTAGATTTGTATGCAACACGTACACGCAAACATACGGACACTCTGCTTTATATATTAGAGGAAGAAGATTATCTGACGTGAATGTAGGCAACCTTTCCACATTCCACTTTAGAAATGCGCCATGTGGCGAAAAAGCAATAAATCGAAACACTCCTGCGTACTGCTATGGCAGTTCTTATGTATAATCGACCGACTCTCATTCGCTTGTTGTGGTTCCAAAACTCCGGCCGCGGAGCCAGGAGAGAAGGCGGCGACATCGAAAAACGCTGCTCAGACGTTCGTCTGGAGCCAGACGATGCACAAAAGTTACTGTACACAGTCACTGATGTGTGTGTGTACGATACGTGCCCTGTTTTCCTACTCTCCAGTTATTTTGCAGTTTTTCTCAACATGCATCACTAAAACATCGCCAGAACCACAGAACATTGCGTTATCCGCGTTTCCAACGACGCAGTACTCGCTGACAAAGTGTCGGTTCTTGGAATTTAAACAAGCAGGCGGCGTCAACATTTGAACACCTCGCGTCGTGTTTCGGCGAGGTCAGCAGTGACTTGCTGCCACTGGGCAAACCGTGGGACGACACGACACAAAGTGTTTGCCCGACTGTTGGCACAAGTCTGCGCTGCACGGCGGTAACTTTTGAGGCTGTTTGCGATGGATGACGCAAGCGGCACTGAGTTTACACCTCAGCTGATACAGGGAAGTTCGCGGTCGCGGTAAATGACACAAGACACTGCTAGCCGTCTGCAGACACGGACTGCGTTTATATTTTGCAGCTCGTGTCATATAACCCAATAAGCACAGTAAATGAACAACACCAAAAAGTCGCCACTTTACGAACATTGGACACACTGGAAAGTTCCACTGACACAGGAGTCATATGAATTTCTAACTATCAAATTTATTTTATAGTTTATCTGCAATTCTGAATGCAATCAAATCTAAAATGTTTAATTGTTCATACGAGGCTTTTTTTTCCCTTGATGACGACATCCTCTTGAGTAGTCCCCGCCCAGAGATCCGAATGGGGGACTATTTTACCTCCGGAATATTTTACCCGAGAGGATGCCATCATCGTATTTTCACACAGTAAAGCTGCATGTCCTCGGGAAAAGTAACGGCTGTAGTTTCCCCTTGCTTTCAGCCGTTCGCAGTAACTGCATGCACAGCCACGTTAGCTGATGTTGCAAGGCCAGCTCAGCCAATCATCCAGACTGTTGCCCCTGTAACTACTGAAAAGGCTGCTGCCCCTCTTCAGGGCATTAGAACGAAGTGTGTGGGGTAAAAATCGTAGAGGGAGACCGAGGGACGAATACAGTAAGCAGATTCAAAAGGATAGGTTGCCGTTAGTATTCTCAGATGAAGAGACTTGCACAGGACAAGGTAGCGTGGAGAGCTGCATCAAACAAGTCTGCGGACTGAAGACCACAACAACAACAACAATAACAAGGGTACTTGGGAAGCTGGTCGAGCGGTCTGCGGCACGCCAGCGACAGTGTGCATGATCGCTACGGTCGGGGGTTCGAATGATTGTGTCACCTTTAGTATAAGTTAGTTCATAAGAATTTTTTAAGTTCAGGGACTGATGGCCCCGCAGTTAAGTCGCTTAAGTTTAAAAAAAATTGGAAAGGTAAGTTCCGTTTCATATTTCCCGTCGGCACTGTTGCGATCGGAATTCATATCGTGCGGAGTCGAACCTCTGATTCAAGCATAACGAAACGGTGCCATTTCGATCTCTCTGTGAGTTATGCGTCGTTCGAACTGATGGCTTATAATGGCATCGTCGAACGAAAATCCTGACGCGTGTTAATTCAGTGTTGGATTCGCTTTCTGGATGCTAAGAATGTTGAAGCAGGTGAGATTCGTCGAGAAATATGTGAGGTTTCCGGAGGAAGTGCACAGAGTGCTTGAGTGGGGAGAAGATGGGTGCGACAATTTTAGCGAGTGCGAAATCAACGAAGTGTGCCCGACCACAAACATTGAGTGTGACGTCCTCATCTACATCTGCATCTACAGTTACATCTGCATGTGCATCTACACCTACGTATATGTTTACGTCTACATCTACATCCATAGTCCGAAAGCCACCTCGTGGTGTGTGGTCGAGGGTACTGTGCGTACCGTTGTCGCTTCGCCCCATTCCACTCACCCGTGGTTCGCGGGAAAAATGATTGCCTTTATACTTGCTTGTGGACCCTAATCTGTCAAACTTTGTCCCAGTGGTCGTTTCGCGTCCTATAAGTAGGAGGGAGCAATATACTGGTCGACTCTTCTTAGAAGCGCACGCTCTCGCAGCTCTGCCGCTGATCCCCTTTGACACTTACCCAGAGATCCTGTGACGAAGCGAGCAGCTCTCCGCTGGATCCTCCCCACGTCTTCTATTAACCCTACCTGGTAAGAATCCCACAATGACGAGCAACGCTCGACCTGTAGCGCAGCGAGCGTGTTCTAACCGACTTCCTCTGGCGACGGACTACACTTCCCGAGGACTCTTCAAATGAATCTCAGTCTGCCCTGTGCCTTACCGACGACTGCTTTTATATTATGGTCGTTGCATTTCAGATCCCCCCCAGGGGGCCCACAGTTCTTTTGTGGGTACGTGTGTGGCGCGCACGGGGCCCCGAGCCGGAGCAGCCTTTCTTCTGCCCCAGGCTGCTTCACTTTCCCTCCCGGTTTATGCCTTCGCCCGGAGACGGGCATATTTCGTGAGATACGGTGGTTCTTGTTGTGGTTTTTCTTCCTTCGTTCCTTCCTTTCTTACCCTTCGTTTTCTGTCTTTCTCTCCTTGTACTCTCCTAGCCTTCTTCTCCTCATTAGTCTCCGCCTCGGCGTTTGAGACACTTCTTTCCTTCTTTCTCTTCCTTTCCTATCCTCTTCTTCTTTCCTCCCTGTGCGTGTCTGAAGGCCGACCCACGCATTATCGTGCGTAGCAGGTGACGGGTAACGCGTAATTCCCCGCCCCGGGTAGACAAGTAAGGCACGTACGTACCCCCTGGTAAAGGCCAGGCCCAGGGAGGGGTGATTACCCGAGCTGGTACCTTCCGAACGTGCCGATTGGTCCCTCCGTCAGTTCTCGGGAGGTGTGACCTGAGGTGTGAACAATCACCTAAGGCGGGTAAGCCCTCGGAGAGGGCCCCCACTAGGAAGGAGCGCGCCATCGGAGACGCCGGTAATCACGGGGGACACTTCCGCGATGACTTCCTTATCTTCTTTCGTGACGTTGACCCATAAACGTAAGTTAGACTCGCCTCAGCCTAAAAAGACTCTGCCTAATGTACCTAAATTTCTGGTTGTCTCTCGCACCGACGGAAAGGATTTCACTTCTGTCAATCCTTTCGTTATACAGAAAGGTGTAGATGCAATTGCTGGCCCTGTTAAAACCTGTTCACGTCAGCACAATGGCACATTGTTGCTGGAAGTGGAAAGTCCCTTCCAAGCCCAAAAACTGATACGTACTACGTTGTTGCACACTTTTCCAGTTAAGGTCGAAGCGCACCGCACACTCAACTCGTCACGGGGGGTAGTCTTCACGAGATCCCTTGATGGGTTGTCTGATGAAGACATCCAATCGTGTATGTCCGATCAGGGTGTGACAGCCGTCCACAGGGTGATGAAAAAGGTCGGTAACCAATTGACACCGACTCGTACTGTGTTTTTGACGTTCGACAGAGTTGACCTCCCGTCGAAGGTCAAAGCAGGGTATGAAGTCATCTCCGTCAGACCTTATGTACCTAACCCAACGCGCTGTTTTCAATGCCACAGGTACAACCATACCCGTGAACATTGCCCAAATGCAGCAAAGTGTGTCACTTGTGGTAGGGACGCCCATGAGGGGGAATGCCCACCTCCGTCCCCTCACTGCCTAAACTGCAACGGTGACCATGCGGCTTCCTCTCGCGACTGCCCTGTCTACAAGGATGAGAAGGTAATCCAGCAAATTCGGGTTACGGAGAAGGTATCAACATCTGCCGCTCGTAAGTTGTTGGCGAGTCGAAAGCCCACTGTCCTCCCAGCGGGTACATACAGTAAGGTACTCACCTCAACTCGACCTACCAAGGATTCCAGTACCCAGACATGTGACTTCACTTTCGCTGACACAGTTGTGCGATCCGCCAGCCCGAAGATTGCCCGTTCCACGTCCCCGCTCCCTCCTGCTGCTTCTAGGGTACAGTCTTCGTCAAACTCTAGTAAACCGCGGGCACCTAAACAAGATGCCCGGACCTTGAAAAAGGAACCCGTCCGTGAGGATTTTCTGCGTTCTCAGGCTTCCCAACCGTCAACTTCCCCTTCCCGCCGTCACTCTTACAGAAGAGCTGACAAGAAAAAGAGTTCCTCTCCTTCCCCGCCGAGGCGTGACCCATCTGTCGCGCCGTCCAACAGTTGCCGGCCTCGGCCGTCTTCTGTTTCACCGGGACGCTCCGTTTGCCGGGCGCCCGGCCCTTTACCGGCGGTGGAAACTGCCCCTCCTGATCAACTCAGGGAGGTGGCAGGCGCGTCGGTCGAACCAATGGAACATGACCCTTTGCCCCCAGACAGCGATAGCAGTGCTCCCTCGAAATCCGGTCCTCAGCGGCCGTCGAGGTGACCCCGCTCGCTACTTGGTTTTTATCATTTCTTCTCTCATTTTTATCATGGCGCTCCTTCAATGGAACATTCGCGGCATTCGTTCTAATCGGGAGGAGTTAAAACTACTCCTTCGATTGCACTGCCCGCTTCTAGTCTGCCTCCAGGAAACTAAGTTGCGTCCACGTGATCGTGCAGACTTTCCACACTACACCTCTGTGCGGTTCGACCTGCCACCCGTGGAAGGTGTCCCAGCCCATGGAGGGGTTCTGATGCTCCTTCGAGACGACGTCTATTTCCATCCCATTTCCTTGCACACTCACCTACAGGCAGTTGCCGTCCGCATCACCTTATCCACATTTACCTTCTCCCTCTGTAATATATATTCGCCATCGTCATCAGCCCTTACTAGGGCAGATGTGCTAAACCTTGTTGACCAGCTCCCTTCACCTTTCGTGTTGGTAGGCGACTTTAATGCCCACCACCCCCTATGGGGCTCTCCGGCACCTTGTCCGAGAGGCTCCCTTTTGGTGGACATTCTCCACCACCTCGATCTTGTCTGCCTCAACACCGGTGCACCGACCTTCCTTTCTGACACAACACACACTTATTCCCATATAGACCTCGCAATATGCACTCCTCAGCTTGCCGGTCGGTTTGAGTGGTATGCACTTTCTGACACGTACTCGAGTGACCATTTCCCTTGTATCATCCACTTCCTACATCATTCCCCATCTCCACGTCCCACCAGTTGGAACATTTCTAAAGCCGACTGGGGGCTTTATTCTTCCATGGCTGTTTTTCACAATCAGAATTTTCCCAACTGTGACAGTCAGGTCGAATACCTCACAGAGGTTATTCTCACTGCTGCTGAACGTTCCATACCTCGTACATCCTCTTCTCCACGTCGTGTCCAGGTCACTTGGTGGACTGCAGCCTGCCGCGACGCGCTTCGAGCCCGGCGCCGTGCTTTACGCACCTTCCGCCGCCACCCAACTTTGGAGAATTGCATCAATTACAAACGTATGAGAGCGCAGTGCCGTCGTATCATAAACGACAGCAAGAAAGCTTGCTGGACTGCTTTTACTAGTTCTTTTAACCGTTTTACTCCCTCCACGGTTGTCTGGGGTGGCCTACGCCGTTTGTCCGGCATCAAGGTCCACTCCCCGATTCCTGGCCTGACCGTGGAGAACGCGGTCCTCGTGGATCCAGCTGATGTTTCAAACGCATTAGGTCGTTTCTTTGCGGAGGTTTCGAGCTCTGCCCATTACCACCCTGCCTTTCTCCCTCGCAAACAGGTAGAGGAGGCACGGCCGCCTTCTTTCCGCTCTTTTAATCGTGAAAATTATAACGTCGCCTTCACCATGCAGGAGCTAGATCGTGCTCTCGCCCTGTCCCGGTCTTCTGCTCCCGGGCCCGATTCCATTCATATTGAGATGCTGAAGAACCTCTCTCCTGCGGGCAAGTGCTTTCTTCTTAGTACCTACAATCGCATATGGACTGAAGGTCATGTTCCCACGAGTTGGCGTGAAGCCATTGTTGTCCCCATCCCCAAACCAGGGAAGGACAAACACCTTCCTTCCAGTTATCGCCCCATTTCTCTGACGAGCTGCGTCTGTAAGGTGATGGAACGCATGGTTAACGCTCGGTTGGTCTGGCTCCTCGAATCTCGCCGCCTCCTGACTAATATCCAATGCGGTTTTCGTCGACACCGCTCTGCTGCTGACCACCTTGTTACGTTGTCGACCTTCATTATGAACAACTTTCTAAAGAAGCGTCAAACAGTAGCAGTGTTCTTCGACTTGGAGAAGGCATACGATACCTGTTGGAGAGCGGGCATTCTCCGCACATTGCACACATGGGGCCTTCGGGGCCGCCTTCCTCTTTTCATTCAAGCGTTTTTGGCGGATCGCAAGTTCCGGGTACGGGTGGGCTCTGTTTTGTCAGATACCTTTTGCCAGGAGAATGGGGTACCACAGGGCTCCGTCTTGAGTGTGGCGCTCTTTGCCATTGCAATCAATCCGATCGTAGATTGCCTTTCAGCCGACGTCTCCGGATCTCTTTTTGTTGACGATTTCGCAATTTATTGTAGCGCCCAGCGGACGTGTCTCTTGGAGCGTTCTCTCCAACGCTGTCTTGACCGTCTATATTCCCTGGAGCATCGCAAACGGCTTCCGATTCTCCACTGAGAAAACTGTGTGTATCAATTTCTGGAGATACAAGGAATTTCTTCCACCTTCTCTACGTCTCGGCCCTGTTGCTCTCCCTTTCGTGGAGACTACAAAATTCTTGGGACTCATGTTGGATCGGAAACTTTGCTGGTCCACACATGTGTCCTACCTGGCTGCCCGTTGTGCCCGATCCCTTAACGTTCTTCGTGTCCTCAGTGGCACGTCATGGGGAGCGGATCGTACCGTCCTGCTTCACCTTTACCAGGCCATTGTTCAGTCGAAGCTCGACTATGGAAGCCTTGTATACTCTTCCGCCGTCTCAACTCTATCCACCATCGTGGCGACCGGTGCATTTTATACCAGAACTGTTGAAAGTCTGTATGCCGAGGCTGCTGTATTACCCTTGACCACTCGACGTGACATACTCTTGTGTCGGTTTGCATGCCGCCTACGGTCGATGCCCAACCATCCCTCTTACAGATTATTTTTTGACGACTCACTCGATCGCCAATATCAGTTGTCTGCGATTGCCTTGCTTCCACCGGGAGTTCGGTTTCGCCACCTGCTACAGCGGCTCGATTTTACCCTTCCTTCCACCCTTCGGTTGAGCGAAAGCCCATTGCCACCGTGGCATCAGGCCCAGGTTCACACACACCTCGAACTTAGTTCGCTCCCCAAGGAGAGCACTCCGGATTTGGTATTCCGCTCGAGGCTTGTCGAACTCCGTTCGCGGTTCGATAATGCCGTATTTATTTACACGGATGGTTCCAAGAGCACTGCCGGTGTCGGATCTGCCTTCGTCGTCGGGGACAACCGTTTCCAATACAAGCTCCCTGACCGGTGCTCGAACTTCACGGCTGAGCTTTTCGCCCTCCACCAGGCCGTTTTGTATACCTGCCGCCACCGCCACCCTTTCTATGCCATATGTTCTGACTCCCTTAGTGCCCTGCAGAGTCTTAAGGACCCTTTCTCGAACCATCCTCTCGTGTATCGGATCCAACGCTCCCTCCAGTTGCTGGCGGATGACAGCTGTCACGTTTCTTTCCTGTGGGTCCCTGGCCATGTGGGTGTGCCCGGGAATGAGGCCGCCGACACAGCAGCCAAGGCAGCAGCTCTTTTGCCTCGCATGGCTACCTTTTGCGTCCCATCGGACGATGTTCAACGGGCTCTTCGCCGGAGTATCGTGTCGCAATGGCACAGTGTGTGGCTTTCACTGTACAACAATAAATTGCGAACTGTCAAACCGATCCCGACCGCTTGGAGGACATCCTCTCGCCCCTCTCGGCGGGAGGAGGTCATCCTGGCTCGGTTGCGGATCGGTCATTGCCGTTTCAGCCACCGTCACTTGCTATCCGCCGAACCTGCACCGCTATGCTCCTACGGTGAACTGCTGACAGTGCGACATGTTTTACTGACTTGTGTTAATTTTAATCATCTCCGTGTAGCCCTTCACTTTCCGTCTACTCTGGAGGAAATTTTAGCTGATGACACACGAGCAGCTGCTCGAGTTTTGCGTTTTATCAACTTGGCCAACTTATCCAAGGATATTTAACTCTTTTAATTGTCTTTTATCTTTCGTTTTTAGCCTCTTGTTGATGTTCTGACAGTCACCTTTTTTTTTAGATTATAGCGAATCTACGCTCTTGGCTGGGCGCTAATGATCATAGAAGTTGTGCGCCCTAAAACCAAAAAAAAAAAAAAAAAAAAAAAAAAAAAAAAAAAAAAAAAAAAAAAAGCATTTCAGATCGGCCCACATGACTTCTCGCAGAAGTTTGGTGGAACTAACTGCTTGCACTGTTTCTCATGCTATCTCGTACTTATATTTCCTTCTCTGTAAATCCACCACTTTACACTTGTTTGTGTTGAGGCTCAATCGCCGTTCTCTGCAGATAGTCCTGAATTTCGCTACGCTTTTTCAGTGTTGCAACTTGTCGATAAAGCACAGCATGATCCGTACAAAGGCCTCAGGCAACTCTGAAGTTATCTACAAGGTCATCTCAATATGTATATGTATATGAGGTGCACGTGCCTATATTTCACTCTGCAGCCAAAACTACACAACGCAAACGAATAGTGTTAGTATGTGGTAGCAGCTATCAGTCGCCCATTGTGCGCTATGGTGGTAGAGAGTTGATAACTATGAGGGAGTCCAAGATATGCCACTTGAAAGTTACCGACTTGTGAAAATTCAACGCGTGGGTGTCAATATTTTGCTATTCAGCAAAAACTACGCAATAGAGACGAACGAACGATCTCTCTGTGTTTTCGTAGTACAAAGTCTCCCGTTGTACACCATAACAGTTCCGTGTCGATAGCTATAAGAGGGTGGAAGATATAGTGGTTGAAAGTCAGCTTATATAAAATTCGGACTGAAGGCAAGCGATGACTTTTGACACTATAAAAGCAAAGAGGATATATACAGCGAAACGTGATGCATATTAGTAGTATAGTAATAAGGCTACGAGCGCAGGGTACCGCTTCGCTACCTGGGCGCACCCTCCAACCCTACCTGCTCGGCCAATTGCCGGACCGCAGATCAAAGGATGCCGCCATAGGATGATTGACAGGTTACATGAATGTGCACTTAACGATGGTGCACTCAAGACTTGCAAACGCGACCCAGTCCGGGACTCGAACCCGTGCCCCTAGAATATTTTTTAATTTATTTATTTTTTACGAAAGTTATTACTTATATACGTACACTAACATTGCGTACTTCGGACAGTACAATTACCTGGAATAACACGAGAGTTTCGTAAACATATTTCCCTGCCAGCAGCCAGACCATCCACCACAGCTCCCAGTTATTGTTCTACACATCTAGGCGTGTTAAGAGTAATTTGAGTACAACTCAACCGCCACTGCGACCACAAACACACACTGCTCTCTCTGCAAGCTACATAAAACATTTCTATAAACATATGCTAAATGTTTAAACAGAAATATTATAATGTTTTATTATTTTTTCTCTCTCCAAGCTCTTCGCACAGAGTACATGCGCAACAGCCGAAAGACGTGTTTAATAATAGCGCAGGTTAGATAATAGACGGTAACGAACGCCACAAACTTACTTAAAACACTCTTTCGATGTCCAGATAATTGAAAAACAAATCTAAGTAGAGTCAAACATTTGAGACTACCCAAAAGGAAAGAAATGGTCCGTTCCGGAACTCGAACGCAACCTTAGATCTATAAGCAAAATAAATGTATCTCTTCGTTTAGACGATGCAAGCGACAGCCATCGAACGGTATCAAACGCTACAAACTTGTATGCCAACCACTCTTTCGATAACACAACAGCAGCATCAGAAGATGGCATATTGTTTATACAAACATACCAATTTACTGGTGGAAATAACGAAAATCGGCAATGACATCTAGCACAACACCCGCAAAGAAACTAATGATTTCCAATACACCAGTCATTTTACTGAACTTAGCTACATCCGCTCAGTCAGTCAACACCAGACTGTTAGGAATGCGTCTAAATATACATCTGCAAGCACCGTTAACAATCGTCCAGAACGCAGAGCGCTCTCTCGGCAAGCAACATAAAAGAAACATATGCTAATTGTTTAAACAAAATCTCTCAAAAACACCTAAGTTACATCTCCAAATGATCAAAACCTTCTACACAAGACGCACCACTTTGACAAGGATAGCGCGCTTTGCATTTATTTAAAGGAGCTGAGCCATGTCGAAAGTTCTGAAATTTAACACTCGCTCTCTCTTTAGCGATCGTGCCCTGTTACGTTTCCTTAGATCGAGGTACAGATGCGCCTTCCGAGAATTCGGGTAGTTTAATTTTACCTCTTATTTCCTTGCTACAGCGGTACACATCTTCTCGCGTATACGCACCTAAGGAATTTCTATGTCCTGTTACCGTCTACACTAAAACTTTTCTTTTTTCTCGAAAGCACTGACCTAACAAGACCCGTCTTCGAAATGACACTCGACAATACATCAACCACAGAACCGAGGTAGTACTTACCTGCCCAATGCAACACAGATTTTCAGAACAAGTTCGATCCGCCCTTTACCCACAAAAATTCTTACTCCAAGTTCCTTTCCTGTGACTTCTTTTTTCATTCCACTAAACCGAACTTTTTTTACTGTGGCTGTCTACCTCAAACGAAGATGTTAGCCTACACACTGCAACACCAGACAATTTATAGCCAACAAACATCGCATATTTCGAAGCCCTATGTAAACGTACAGGCGATGATAGATGACAAAAAAAAAAGTTCAAATGCTTGTTAAGCTTATGGGACTTAACTACGGGGTCATCAGTCCCTAAACCTACAAACTACTTATGAACTACTTACGAACTATGACGGCACAAATATCCATACCAGAGGGGGGATTCGAACCCCCGACCGTAGTGGCCGTGCAGACCGTGAATGAAGCGCCACAGTCCCCTCGGCCACCGCGGCCAGCGATAGATGACACATCCTAATAATAATAGTAGGCACAGCGAAAATTAGCAGACCCTCTAGAGACCAAAACATTCATCAACGAGGCCGTATGCACTATCACCCTCTCTCTCGGAATAGTATTACACAAACAAAAACGTTTAAAGACGAACGTAGTGAGCCTTAGGGCTCAAACGACAGCACACAACGTAGGAAAACGCCACATCGATCATAATATTTCTACGCATTACCATTAAACCGCAATCAACTACCCCTTAAGACCACAAACGTCTCAGAGTGCGCTAGATATACGGACACACCAGTCAATTTTCGATGTTATTAACTCAGCACGAGAACTGCTCTCTAAGGAATGGCTGGGAGTGACACACAGTACAGGGCTGCACTTTGTAAATATTGGCTGTCCCCGTTCCCGATCTAGTCCTTAAATGTATATTGCAACCTCCAGTCTGGTAATGCCAAACGAAGAGATAAAAGTATCCCGCAAACGCCTGTTATAAAATAGATAAGGTGACAACTGGTAATTTTATCGACACCAGAACTCTTGATTCGACAAATAAATGTATTCGACTTCAATCGATTCCAGCTCCTCTATACAGCCTCCTTCCAAGCGAAAGTTATGGGTGGATACTAAGTACTTACACATATCCAGTTTGTTAAAAAAAATCACTGCGAAATCGTGTGGGATGCCCAACAACACGAAGATGAAGATTTAGTTTAACATCGGCTCGCCCCACTTTATAAGGTACGGCCAAATGATTTCCTCGAGATGTCCTCCAGTGTCTCCTTGCCGAGTATCTCCAGTATTCCCAGTGCTCTCACAATACCGCCACCAGGTAGGGGAGATGGTAACTTAGCCTTATCTCCATGACGAACTTGCCGAATTTACTACGCGTGTATAAGTTAAAAGATCAGAAATAATTTACCATCGCACACCACTCGTCAATTAACACCACTAACAAACAGGCAATACTTCGTATCGTACACAGCACAAAGTTTTAAGAACATAATCCTAAAGCGACTTCTTTAGAGCTCTATCGCAACACAACTGGAAACAGACACTGTAGCGCATATTTCAAACACTTTTTACTTAAATTCTACCCCAACTAGCATACGACACTCTATGTAACAACAACCATCTCCAACCCAGCGACTGAACTAAAGCAAACGGATATAACCCTCCCAGCTCTTTTCTACTAAAGTTCTAAACTAACTAGCAAACGACAACTCGGTAACTCTGCGTCGTTGGTGGATCCTTTTCGAACCTCTAACCGATTGATGATGCACCTTTTCGCATTGCACACTCCACCAGACAGTATTTCTGACTATCCGTGTCCGGGAGAATGCTTTGCGTTTCCGAAGATGATGCCGGTTTCGTCACCTCGCCGGGCCGAGCTCGCCTGTGTGTGTGTGTGTGTGTGTGTTGTGTGTGTGTGTCGCTCTTCTGGGCACGTCACCACCACGTGTCAGGTGCATGATTCGAACCCAAGCTCCCTTTCTGGGTTCTAGGTCTTAAAACTAGCGCCTTAGACCACTCGGATATGTGAGTCGGTATGTTTGATGTGTTGTGCCAAGTGCGATCTGTCTGATCTAAAGACTTCTAGAATCGAAGGATGCGTTGTTCCTCTCGTCCTTATTGGTATTATTTGGTCTTTCGCTCAGAAATAACACTCATAAGCATAATTTGGAGAACGAGTTGGTTGTGGTGTCAATTTTTGTGCTCAGTAGCTTGATTATCCCTAAAAAGAGAGAGCGGTCGCTGTGTTGCATTTTAAATTTTTCGTGCCTCTGCTCAATTTTTTTCGTGTTGGTGGTTGCGAATATAAGCAATCTAGGAATATTCTTCTGTTGACATCCCTTTTACCCTTCGGTGGTTTGTGTAGATGACACTTGCGAATTGTCTGTTGGTGTCGTAAGATGCCTTATACTGTTTCTGCAGTGTTATCGAAATGCACTGATGTAACTGTAGTCGACGATATGTTTACCTAAAATACGATACGGTGTATATTCCACTAGATTCAACTAACTTGGTCGGTATGGTTAATAATACTGTAGACTGTTGTTACTATGGACATATTCTGTAAGGTGGGTGTGGTGCATACGATGTATGTAATAAGAGTTGAATAAAGAAGACAGTGTTCTGTCTCTCCATTTTGTGTTGTTACCGGGTTCCCAGAGGTATGTTGTGTGGCCGTTAACGTCTGCATCGCCTTCTATGTGGAAAACACAGTCGATGATTGGTTCGCTTCTGTGGTTAGTATAGCCCTGACCCTAACTAGAGGCGTTTATATTCTATTTTATCAGCTCTGATTCATCCTCTGTACCCGGATCTAACATTCAAAGGATCGAGTGGTAAGATACAAAAAAGCTCTTGTATGTTGTACTTATCGTCGTAGTGTATAAATATCTGATCTATCGACTCGATTTCCTCTTAAAGTCCGCCTCCGTAGCTCAGCGGTTGCGTCGCTGACTACCACGCAGGACGCCCGGGTTCGATTCCCGGCAGGGGACTGGGTGTTGTGTGTTGTCCTAATCATCATCATCTCGTCATCATTGGCACGTAAGTCGCCCACGCGGCGTCAAATAGAAAGACTTACACTAAGGCGGTCGAACAATCCCGCAAGAGATCTCCCGGCCAAGAAAGCTATACGCTCATTTCCATTTCCTCTTAAACATAAAGACATGGCTAGTTGTAGGAGACTTACATCCTCGACATGTATTTGGATTTAAATAATTCCCCAGCTATAATATTTACGGGTCTATTTACCTTAAAAAGGGATAGAAGTGGGTCTGATGTGTTTTCTTTTTTTTCGTAGCTCTGCTATTTTCGCTATGTAAGATGGGACAAATAAATAGCCTAGATGGAGCGCTGGTCTAAAACTTTACCTTCCATACGTATAAATTATACATAAAAACGTTACTTGTTGTTTGGAGGAGGACATAAGACGAATAATCCTGGTTCTGTTGTGTAAGAAGACCGGCGTAATACATGGTTCTTCATATAGAATGATCGTGCAAAAAGCACATTTCGAGTAGCATTTGTGTGTCTTACTAGGTGAGCCTCGTTTTGTCCTAAAAGGGTTATATGTGGGTGTGCTGTGTTGTAAGCCTATGGTTTTGATGTTAAAATCATCGATCTGTGGGTCGCTTTGCCCTATAAAGGATTAGAGTTGGATCTGATGTGTTGTAATCTGGTGTAGCACCGTGGCGAGCGAGTTAGACGCATTCCAAGTTTCTTTCCTCTGTGGAAACAGCCTTTACTCTTCTGCGGTGTATAGAGCACCATTACAAGGTATTTGCTGTAGTTCCTAAGATCTGTAGGGAAGGGATCAAGTGTGGAGAGGATCGCTTCAACGTCTTCGTTGTAGTAGTTTGCATCTGTAACAGCTATTTGTTGTTAAGATATAGCTTTTCGTCTAGAACGATTCGGTTTTACAGGACTATGGATATGGGAGAAAATACTGGAACATAGGTCATGTGTCAGAAGAGCATTGCTTCGATTGATCGAGTATCTGTTAGTTGGTCAGTTATCGGAGATGTACTTCTGTGCAGTTCTAATCTACAGCTAAGCACGCGTTCGTTCAAATCGATGTTGTGCGATGCGTTGGTGTATGGAGTAGAGTTTGACTTGGAGACTGCCTGTATTGTTTGTCGATGTTGCATTAAGAGCGAAGGTATTGCTATGACAAATCGTATATATATAACGCTGTTAATAGATGGAATGTAATATTCTTTCTTCGTAAAAGTAGGTTTCATGTATTCGTAATTTGGTGCGGCCGATGTATCGTGGCTTGTGCGAAATACATATTTCGATCTGTTTAGACGTACAGATGAAGATGTAGATATTCTACATTTGAGAACTGTACATTGATACGCAGTAGTATGGTTATGTCTTGGGGCTTGGGGTGTTTACTTTACGAATGGACGTCTCTCGGTAGCGTAGCGGAGATGTTTGCGGCGGTAAATTATTGCTCTTCCTCGATCTAGAAGCATCGATTTCCATAAACCCTATGGTTAGGTGATTTAAAGCTGGGTAGTTAGCTACGTTGGGAGGTGCGTTTAATCGTTCGTTTTGTCGCTAAAGGAATGCTCTCCACATTCGATAACAATTTTTGGCTGTTGTAGGTTGGATTTGACTGTTGTTACAGCCTCTTGCAGGGATTGAATTGTAAACCAGAGGCGTCTTGTAGTTGTAGATGCATCCATAGAAACAAAGTGTAATAGTTGTACTTGGGATGCGGTGTATTCATGTCATCTGTTAGTGTTGCTTACGATGCGAATGGATACCTGCTGCTAGCGTTGTGGCAATGTCTGTGGTGGAAAATTATTGTTATTCGGTCGAGAATCATATGGTTCGACAAATCTCAGATAGTTTGGTGTCTTGGATGCATCTTGCTAGCGTTGCGGTGGTAAATTATTGTTCTTCGGTCGAGAAGCATTGACTTCAATACACCCTACGGTTAGGTGATTTAGAGCAGGGTGGTTGCCTTCACTGGGGGCCGTGTTGAGTCGTTTGTTTAGTCTCTAAGGACTGCTCTCGGTGCTTGACAAAATTTTCTGGTGTTGTATTATTTCGAAATGGTCTGGACGTTTTTCTTTTTTTTTCTTTTTTTTCTTTTTTTTCCTTGTTAGTCGTAAGAATTAGATGTATTAATATAAGAAAAGAGCTTGTCGTTGATATGGATCGTTTCTTATTAGCTGTTCTACATGTGTCAGTCATTTTTACGATGTAATGGTGTGTGTTACAGATGTTTATCGGGAGTATTGATTTGTTAGAACTTGGAATGCGGTAAGTGTTTGTGCTCGAGTGATTGTCAAACGTACGAAGTATGTGGTGTAGTGAGTGACAGAAAATTATTCAGAAATGCTGTCTGGTGGAGTATGCAATGCAAAAAGGTGCATCATCAATCGGTTAGATGTTCGGAAAGGATCCACCAACGACGCAGAGTTACCGAGTTGTCGTTTGCTAGTTAGTTTAGAACTTTAGTAGAAAAGAGCTGGGAGGGTTATATCCTTTTGCTTTAGTTCAGTCGTTGGATTGGAGATGGTTGTTGTTATATAGAGTGTCGTATGCTAGTTGGGGTAGAATTTAAGTAAAAAGTGTTTGAAATATGCGCTACAGTGTCTGTTTCCAGTTGTGTTGCGATAGAGCTCTAAAGAAGTCGCTTTAGGATTATGTTCTTAAAACTTTGTGCTGTGTACGATACGAAGTATTGCCTGTTTGTTAGTGGTGTTAATTGACGAGTGGTGTGCGATGGTAAATTATTTCTGATCTTTTAACTTATACACGCGTAGTAAATTCGGCAAGTTCGTCATGGAGATAAGGCTAAGTTACCATCTCCCCTACCTGGTGGCGGTATTGTGAGAGCACTGGGAATACTGGAGATACTCGGCAAGGAGACACTGGAGGACATCTCGAGGAAATCATTTGGCCGTACCTTATAAAGTGGGGCGAGCCGATGTTAAACTAAATCTTCATCTTCGTGTTGTTGGGCATCCCACACGATTTCGCAGTGATTTTTTTTAACAAACTGGATATGTGTAAGTACTTAGTATCCACCCATAACTTTCGCTTGGAAGGAGGCTGTATAGAGGAGCTGGAATCGATTGAAGTCGAATACATTTATTTGTCGAATCAAGAGTTCTGGTGTCGATAAAATTACCGGTTGTCACCTTATCTATTTTATAACAGGCGTTTGCGGGATACTTTTATCTCTTCGTTTGGCATTACCAGACTGGAGGTTGCAATATACACTTAAGGACTAGATCGGGAACGGGGACAGCCAATATTTACAAAGTGCAGCCCTGTACTGTGTGTCACTCCCAGCCATTCCTTAGAGAGCAGTTCTCGTGCTGAGTTAATAACATCGAAAATTGACTGGTGTGTCCGTATATCTAGCGCACTCTGAGACGTTTGTGGTCTTAAGGGGTAGTTGATTGCGGTTTAATGGTAATGCGTAGAAATATTATGATCGATGTGGCGTTTTCCTACGTTGTGTGCTGTCGTTTGAGCCCTAAGGCTCACTACGTTCGTCTTTAAACGTTTTTGTTTGTGTAATACTATTCCGAGAGAGAGGGTGATAGTGCATACGGCCTCGTTGATGAATGTTTTGGTCTCTAGAGGGTCTGCTAATTTTCGCTGTGCCTACTATTATTATTAGGATGTGTCATCTATCGCTGGCCGCGGTGGCCGAGGGGACTGTGGCGCTTCATTCACGGTCTGCACGGCCACTACGGTCGGGGGTTCGAATCCCCCCTCTGGTATGGATATTTGTGCCGTCATAGTTCGTAAGTAGTTCATAAGTAGTTTGTAGGTTTAGGGACTGATGACCCCGTAGTTAAGTCCCATAAGCTTAACAAGCATTTGAACTTTTTTTTTTGTCATCTATCATCGCCTGTACGTTTACATAGGGCTTCGAAATATGCGATGTTTGTTGGCTATAAATTGTCTGGTGTTGCAGTGTGTAGGCTAACATCTTCGTTTGAGGTAGACAGCCACAGTAAAAAAGTTCGGTTTAGTGGAATGAAAAAAGAAGTCACAGGAAAGGAACTTGGAGTAAGAATTTTTGTGGGTAAAGGGCGGATCGAACTTGTTCTGAAAATCTGTGTTGCATTGGGCAGGTAAGTACTACCTCGGTTCTGTGGTTGATGTATTGTCGAGTGTCATTTCGAAGACGGGTCTTGTTAGGTCAGTGCTTTCGAGAAAAAAGAAAAGTTTTAGTGTAGACGGTAACAGGACATAGAAATTCCTTAGGTGCGTATACGCGAGAAGATGTGTACCGCTGTAGCAAGGAAATAAGAGGTAAAATTAAACTACCCGAATTCTCGGAAGGCGCATCTGTACCTCGATTTAAGGAAACGTAACAGGGCAAGATCGCTAAAGAGAGAGCGAGTGTTAAATTTCAGAACTTTCGACATGGCTCAGCTCCTTTAAATAAATGCAAAGCGCGCTATCCTTGTCAAAGTGGTGCGTCTTGTGTAGAAGGTTTTGATCATTTGGAGATGTAACTTAGGTGTTTTTGAGAGATTTTGTTTAAACAATTAGCATATGTTTCTTTTATGTTGCTTGCCGAGAGAGCGCTCTGCGTTCTGGACG
This sequence comes from Locusta migratoria, assembly GCA_026315105.1. Lineage (NCBI taxonomy): Eukaryota > Metazoa > Arthropoda > Insecta > Orthoptera > Acrididae > Locusta > Locusta migratoria. Next base: position 366,063,549 of record CM048751.1, on the reverse strand, counting down.
ATTGTTAACGGTGCTTGCAGATGTATATTTAGACGCATTCCTAACAGTCTGGTGTTGACTGACTGAGCGGATGTAGCTAAGTTCAGTAAAATGACTGGTGTACTGGAAATCATTAGTTTCTTTGCGGGTGTTGTGCTAGATGTCATTGCAGATTTTCGTTATTTCCACCAGTAAATTGGTATGTTTGTATAAACAATATGCCATCTTCTGATGCTGCTGTTGTGTTATCGAAAGAGTGGTTGGCATACAAGTTTGTAGCGTTTGATACCGTTCGATGGCTGTCGCTTGCATCGTCTAAACGAAGAGATACATTTATTTTGCTTATAGATCTAAGGTTGCGTTCGAGTTCCGGAACGGACCATTTCTTTCCTTTTGGGTAGTCTCAAATGTTTGACTCTACTTAGATTTGTTTTTCAATTATCTGGACATCGAAAGAGTGTTTTAAGTAAGTTTGTGGCGTTCGTTACCGTCTATTATCTAACCTGCGCTATTATTAAACACGTCTTTCGGCTGTTGCGCATGTACTCTGTGCGAAGAGCTTGGAGAGAGAAAAAATAATAAAACATTATAATATTTCTGTTTAAACATTTAGCATATGTTTATAGAAATGTTTTATGTAGCTTGCAGAGAGAGCAGTGTGTGTTTGTGGTCGCAGTGGCGGTTGAGTTGTACTCAAATTACTCTTAACACGCCTAGATGTGTAGAACAATAACTGGGAGCTGTGGTGGATGGTCTGGCTGCTGGCAGGGAAATATGTTTACGAAACTCTCGTGTTATTCCAGGTAATTGTACTGTCCGAAGTACGCAATGTTAGTGTACGTATATAAGTAATAACTTTCGTAAAAAAAAAAAAAAAAAAAAAAAAAAAAAAAAAAAAAAAAAAAATATTCTAGGGGCACGGGTTCGAGTCCCGGACTGGGTCGCGTTTGCAAGTCTTGAGTGCACCATCGTTAAGTGCACTTTCATGTAACCTGTCAATCATCCTATGGCGGCATCCTTTGATCTGCGGTCCGGCAATTGGCCGAGCAGGTAGCACATAATAACGTTCGTGTCTACCGAACTCGAGGCGGCAGCGGTGGCGGCGGTTGGCTGTTAATTTGATCTGCAAATATAATGTAATTACCTGGAGGCGGAGGTCGGGCGATTGGGCGTCTGTCGGGGGCGGCGGAGGCGGCTTGGTGCGTGGCTGGGGGCGGGGCGATTGGCCGAGCAGGTAGGGGTGCGTGGTGTGCCCAGGTAGCGAAGCGGTTCCCTGTGCTCGTAGCCCTATACTACTACATTCCTCAGTTGTTTTTCTGAAACAAACGTACGAATAAAGAAATATAATGCACATTGCACTGTGAAAGGTGAAACTCCTAAAAATGGCAATGCGTAAGAAAGAAGTTTCGCGTTCTTTTTGCCTTTCTAAAAGACTGGAAACGGCGCTGAAAAGTGAATCTACAGACGATAGAAACTTGAAATTTGTAGTCGCTGATTATCTTACATTGTAGGCATCAGCGATTTTTCGATATTCCCATCGATTAGCGGATGAAATAGAGGTTGAACAGTTTTTTTGTAAATACGTCGCTATTCACGCAATGTCAAGCAAGAAATACAAAGCTTGGGATTTAGATTTTTGGTCGGAATTTAAAAAAAAAAAAGTTTCTAGATAGTTTTGGAAATTGAACCGTTAAGCGGGTGAAATAACGGAAAATCTTTTAAGGTGGCTACTAAGTTTATTTTGATGCTATAAACATGAAAATTTGGATTTGGAACTATGGTTAGAGTTTAAAAAAATATTTCGGGATTTTTTGAATTCTGTCATCAATGCTGCAAAAGGAATGGCAAGTTGCATCAAAGTACCTGACTCGGAAACCATTTTAAAAAATTAATCTACGAAAATTTGTATTTAGAAGTAGAAACGACCAACACAAACCATCAAGTCTACGGCAAAGCAGTGGGAATTAAGCTAGTGTATACCGGGTGATCAAAAGGCAGTACAAATTTGAAAACTTAATAAATTACTGAATAACGTAGATAAAGAGGTGAAAATTGACATACATGCTTGGGATGACATGGGGTCATATTAGAAGAAAAAGAAAGTATTGGTAGACGCGTGAAAGATCTCTAGTGCGCGTCGTTTGGTGATGATCGTGTGCTCAGCCGCCACATTCGTCATGCTTGGCCTCCCAGGTCCCCAGACCTCAGTCCGTTGCGATTATTGGCTTTGGGGTTACCTGAAGTCGCAAGTGTATCGTGATCGACCGACATCTCTAGTGATGCTGAAAGACAACATCCGACGCCAATGCCTCACTATAACTCCGGACATGCTTTACAGTGCTGTTCACAACATTATTCCTCGACTACAGCTACTGTTGAGGAATGATGGTGAACATATTGAGCATTTCCTGTTAAGAACACCATCTTTGCTTTGTCTTAATTTGTTATGCTAATTATTGCTTTTCTATTTAATACAAATAAACAATCCCTGAGACGGATTTTCGTCTCGAATATGTCAAAGACAATAATGATAAATCTGAAGCATAGAATTAAAATATGTTATGTGGTTGGGAATCGAACCCGGACCTCGAAGCTTACTAGGAAGACGTCTTACCGTTTGGCTACCACACACAAGCTGAATTAAAGTTTGTAATGTGGAGGGAAGTCGTACTTAGACTATTCTGAGGCGCCTTTTTCTTTGGTGGTGTGATGGTCTAACAGTAAGACTCCTGCCTAGTAAGTATGGCGGTCAGGGTTCGATTCCTGGCCAAATCCCAAATTTTAACTCTATGCTTCAGACTTATCATTATTGCTTTTCTGATCAGATGAAGCGCCGGTTGTCGGACTTTTTTTTTCTTTGTTCTAATATGACCCCATGTCATTCCAACTATGTGTGTCAATTTTTACCTCTCTATCTACACAATTCCGTGATTTATTAAGTTTTCAAGTTTACGCTAACTTTTGAGACTCACAGTGGACAGCAGCGGTCCTGCAGCGCCTGCAGACTCCACCGCACTCTGCTGAGAAGGGCCGGCAGTGCTGCGCTCTGTCGGCCAGCAAGCAGAACTCTGCGGCAGAACTCTGCCTGCCACCTTCTTGGCCGCCCCGTCCAGTCGTCTGTTCTCGCGTGTCCAGGAGTTCCTGGTGCGATCGTTTCAACGACGATGAAGAGCTAAACGAGACAGGCGGCAACATTCTCTGATCTACATTCCTGGAAAATGTAAAAAAGAAACACCATGAACTCGTTGACCCAGAAGAGGTAAATTGTACTGACACGGTCTTGAGGGTGTGTACAGCAGACGCTCACGCAGTCATCGGTACATGGAGCAGTCAGCAGACCGCGCGCATTGTCGACGCCGTACAGCGCCGCGTGTGCCCTGTTCTGGCAGCGATGCGAGGAGCAGTTCTCCTAGGGAGGCGATCGCGGAGCTGCCGCATGTAGTCTCGCAAAATGGCGTGCCACGCACTTCCCACCCAGTGCCTCGGGCCAAATTTCATGTCGTTCGTGCAGACAGCGCGAAATGACGTTTTGTCCGGTCCCGAACCGTAGCAAGACGCGTCGGACGATGGTTTCAGTGCACTGCGTACTGTTCAACATGCCCTAGACGACTTATAATGAAATAGACAGGGATAGTAGGACGTAGGTGTGCCAGATTGTAGCCAGATGGTACTGTAAGTACGGTCCCGTGGGAAAACTCCGCCCATTTCTGTGAGAGTAATCTAATTGGCTGTTGCTACATCTTTACGCGCCACAACCACCCAGCTATTTTATTAATTATTTAATAAATAAAAATTCAGTTATCAATTATATTGTCATAATGTGTGTTAATTAATTGTTTGTGATTACACTATTGTATTATACATTTATTGGATTAAGTATTTTAGGAAAAGAGTGAGTGTGGCATTCTAGAAGTATCGGTTGGCGCCAAAAGTCTAGGCGCTAGCGTAGAGCCCAGCTCCTCTGCTAGTCAGTTCACTGCGTGCCTCGACACGGTAGACATCTAGCGGCACTCGCGATAACCAGCCTCGTATTAATCGGTCGATAATGGGGCTAAAACTATCCGTAAAGTGCGTGCAGTGTACGTCAGGGTGCGTTAAGACCGTAACAATCTTACTTTTGTGACTAATATTGACGTCAACATGCAGTTTGTGGCTTCTGTATTGTGTGTTTTGGTAAGAAATAAAAGAGCCACTGGCTCTCTGTAGGAGTTCATCGACTTCGTTAATGGTAGTTGGGCTGCACCTGCATCGCTTCCGGAAGTCGTCGTCCCGATCCGATCCGGCGCCGGCCGACGCCGGAGCAAAAGTCAGGCGCCAGGTGGCTGAAGCGGCCTGCACTGGAGGCGGGAGCGACGCACGACGCACGACGCACGACGCACGACGCCGCCCGGCACCGACCGCCGACGTTTGTTGCAGAGTTGAAGAACTCAACGCCTCCTCGGTCAATAACTATGTTCTGCAGTAAGCAGGTACATTTCACTATCCTCTCCGCTTTGCCGGGTTCCGTTTCAATACATTTTCCCAGTAAACGCCCCTTAGCAGTCATAATTCCAAAGGCACACTCCACACATCCAGCTACCGTTAGCCTGTAATTGAAAAGTTTTTCGTCGTCTGAGAGATTCCGATTGAAAAAAAATGTTCATAGAGCTTAAGGGATTGAAATACTGGGTCATCAGTCGCAAAACGTACACACTACTTACGAAGTAGCTTATACTAAAGAAAGCACAAACATCCATGGCCGAGGGGGGATTCGAATCCTCGACGGGGAACGGCCTCGCGCATCGTAGCATAGCGCCTCAATGCGCTCCGCCGCGGCGATTTCGTGTGAAATAAGGTTTCATAAGTTTTCAAAGGATATGCATCACCAGGAGCATCTAATTATCGCAACGATTCGTCTTCCTTCGTGAGCGTAGTTCAAATGTGTTCTACTGTCGAACAACCTGATGGGAACTCATTTTAATTGACTATTCCTAATGAATTGCTAATATATCTTTATGTATAACCTAACGTTTGTTTTCCACAATTTTCCTCATCACATTCAGTGCTCATATTTGTCAGTCTTGAACCAAACAATTGTTTCATTGTAATTTTCAGACCATATATAGGTACCTCTTAACAGTCGCTTATTTGATATTACTTTCATGTGAATGAAGGTTAACAAATACATTGTACTGTAACTGATGCCAGAATTTATTTATAATCTTCTAATATTATTTGGCCATTTATATCGTCTTTTATGCCTTCAAGTATATAGTCAAACGTTTCTATACACATATGGTAGTTGTCTTTGAACTTGTCTGGAAAATTTCGCAGTGACTGGCAAGTTGTAAAAAATTCCCCTGAAAATCTGTCTTCATTAAAACGATGCATCCAACTCCTTTTCATACGTTTTTTAAGGCAGCAGCCAACACAAAACATCATCGTTCGAATCCCTCATGGTAGCTTCTGAAGAACTGCAACTGCTGACCTATAGCGTGTAATTGAGTGCAGCGCGGAAACCAGTGACTGTCGACAGTGCTCTGGGCTGCCGCTCGCTGTCCGTGCAGTGTCTTCCGTTGTCTACGTGAGGGCAGTCGGCAGCCAGCGAGCCGGTGCGTCAGCTGCGGTGTGGCCACTGTGCATCCGACGGCGCCGGATCGCCGGTTCGCCGGGTCACCCACTACCGGACAGGTTCGGATCGGACGACTTCCGGATGGAATGTAGGTGCAGCAGCCTCAGACAGCCACATTATCCACCACTTTCAATTTCAGTCTCACCTCAGAAAACTTGGAGTCTACGACCTGTGTGCTGCTTCTGCGCTGGGGACATCTACGAGAGAGAAGACACCAGGCTAGTCAAAATATTAAGTGACAACCACCTAGGGCCTCACGTGCAACGTTCGGTCTGTTACAACTGGACGAGTTAGCACGCTGCTCGCGGTAACGTGAGGTAAAGGGAAGACAGGAAAGTGTCAAGGAAACTGTCACAAGTGGGCTTGATAGCATAAACATTAACCGTAACATTGAATGGTTTATAGATTTTTTTTTATCTCATCCCCGCCGTAGTAAACACTCCACATTTTCGCGCTCCAGTGCACGGTGCCACACACTATAACGGAAAAAAGTTTGCAGCGGGTGTGTGCTAAACCGATCTGTATCGTTTCCTGTCCTCCTCCATGTTGCCATGGATGACGCACAACAGTCTGCGTTTGTACCGCAATGACAGTGTACGCGAGGGTTGTAGTATCTCCCCACTGCACTGGGTGAAGAGTAGAAACTCTTAAAGTTCACTCTTAAAGATGATACCACGCAGGTCGGAGTTCTTGAATGAAGCTGAAATTATTATACTATTGACAGGAACTCATCTAGTTAACAAATAATACTTTCTTGTGGGTTGCCATCCAGTTTATTAAAAGACTGCAGAAAACCAGCGGACTGCATAATGACATCAACTTGACACAGATTATTTTAAATGAAGTTGAATATAAAGTCATTTCCCTTGTTCTAGGATGTTTAAACAATGTTTTATGACCGCCTACTTATGCATATTACTCCACCGAGTGCGCCTGCTGAAGTCACATGTTACTCCTCCGACTGCGTGTTCTGAACTGAAGTGTGGCGGCTCGATGCAACGCTGCCTTCGCCCCACAATTTGGCGCGCAAAGATGACTGCCGTGCATCGTCCGTCTTAATTGTTTTGTTAATGTTTTTAGCAATTGTTAATGTTTTACCTACTCAGGACATAGCTTAGCTTCGAGGGGTTTTTCTAAATTCAGTTTGACATCGAATAAATGATTAGTTTAATAAATATTAACAGAAATATGATCACGTTTTGGCGCGTGACCGCCAGTGCTACAGCCAATCGGCGTCCAGTGCCTGCCGCTCGGGGAGACTCGCCAGTGCTCTTTCCCACGAGAACCCGACCTGTCGTACCGCCTGTCGTGGTTCTGACCAGCTTTTACCATCAGCTTTTAACACGCTACGACACTGAAACACGGCCCCATTCGTCCCCTCGTGAGCGCCTACAGTCACACCATACGGGTGGGCTGAACAGCGTGCGGCTGGGACAGAACAGTTCAGCACAGCCGTCTGGTCCTCACAGCACGAGTCCAGCAGGTCAGCACAGCCGGCTGGTCCTCCCAGCACGAGACCAGCAGTTCAGCACAGCCAGCTGGTCCTCACAGCACGGGTCCAGCAGGTCAGAACAGCCGGCTGGTCCTCACAACACGAGTCCAGCATGTCAGCACAGCTGGCTGGTCCTCACAGCACGAGTCCAGCAGTTCAGCACAGCCGTCTGGTCCTCACAGCACGACTCCAGCAGTTCAGCACACCCGGCTGGTCCTCACAGCACGAGTCCAGCAGTTCAGCACAGCCAACTGGTCCTCACAGCACGAGTCCAGCAGGTCAGCACAGCCGGCTGGTCCTCACAGCATGAGACCAGCAGTTCAGCACAGCCAGCTGGTCCTCACAGCACGGGTCCAGCAGGTCAGAACAGCCGGCTGGTCGTCACAGCACGAGTCCAGCAGGTCAGCACAGCCGGCTGGTCCTCACAGCACGAGTCCAGCAGTTCAGCACAGCCATCTGGTCCTCACAGCACGAGTCCAACAGTTCAGCACAGCCGGCTGGTCCTCACAGCACGAGTCCAGCAGTTCAGCACAGCCGGCTGGTCCTCACAGCACGAGTCCAGCAGTTCAGCACAGCCGGCTGGTCCTCACAGCACGAGTCCAGCAGTGCAGCACAGCCGGCTGGTCCTCCCAGCACGAGACCAGCAGTTCAGCACAGCCAGCTGGTCCTCACAGCACGGGTCCAGCAGGTCAGAACAGCCGGATGGTCCTCACAGCACGAGTCCAGCAGTTCAGCACAGCCGGCTGGTCCTCACAGCACGATTCCAGCAGGTTAGCACTGCCGGCTGGTCCTCACAGCACGAGTCCAGCAGTTCAGCACAGCCGGCTGGTCCTCACAGCACGAGTCCAGCAGGTCAGCACAGCCTGCTGGTCCTCACAGCACGAGTCCAGCAGGTCAGAACAGCCGGCTGGTCCTCACAGCACGAGTCCAGCAGGTCAGCACAGCCGGCTGGTCCTCACAGCACGAGTCCAGCAGTTCAGAACAGCCGGCTGGTCCTCACAGCACGAGTCCAGCAGTTCAGCACAGCCGGCTGGTACACCAGCACGAGTCCAGCAGGTCAGCACAGCCGGCTGGTCCTCACAGCACGAGTCCAGCAGGTCAGAACAGCCGGCTGGTCCTCACAGCACGAGTCCAGCAGGTCAGCACAGCCGGCTGGTACTCACAGCACGAGTCCAGCAGGTCAGCACAGCCGGCTGGTCCTCACAGCACGAGTGCAGCAGTTCAGCACAGCCGTCTGGTCCTCACAGCATGAGTCCAGCAGTTCAGCACAGCCGGCTGGTCCTCACAGCACGATTCCAGCAGTTCAGCACAGTCGGCTGGTCCTCACAGCACGAGTCCAGCAGTTCAGCACAGCCGGCTGGTCCTCACAGCACGAGTCCAGCAGTTCAGCACAGCCGGCTGGTCCTCACAGCACGAGTCCAGCAGTTCAGCACAGCCGGCTGGTCCTCACAGCACGAGTCCAGCAGTTCAGCACAGCCGGCTGGTCCTCACAGCACGAGTCCAGCAGTTCAGCACAGCCGGCTGGTCTTCACACCACGAGTCCAGCAGTTCAGCACAGCCCGCTGGATCTCACAACACGAGTCCAGACGTTCAGCACAGCCGGCTGGTCCTCACAGCACGAGTCCAGGAGTTCAGCACAGCCGGCTGGTCTTCACAGCACAAGTTCATCAGTTCAGCACAGCCGGCTGGTCCTCACAGCACGAGTCCAGCAGTTCAGCACAGCCGGCTGGTCCTCACAGCACGAGTCAAGCAGTTCAGCACAGCCGGCTGGTCCGCTCAGCTCGAGTCCAGCAGTTCAGCACAGCCGGCTGGTCCTCACAGCACGAGTAAAGCAGTTCAGCACAGCCGGCTGGTCCGCTCAGCACGAGTCCAGCAGTTCAGCACAGCCGGCTGGTCCTCACAGCACGAGTCCAGCAGTTCAGCACATCTGGCTGGTCCTCACAGAACGAGTCCAGCAGTTCAGCACAGCCAGCTGGTCCTCTCAGTACGAGTCCAGCAGTTCAGCACTGCTGGCTGGTCCTCTCAGCACGAGTCCAGCAGTTCAGCACAGCCGGCTGGTCTTCACAGCACGAGTCCAGCAGTTCAGCACAGCCGGCTGGTCCTCACAGTACGAGTCCAGCAGTTCAGCACAGCCGGCTGGTCCTCACAGCACGAGTCCAGCAGTTCAGCACAGCCGGCTGGTCCTCACAGCACGAGTCCAGCAGTTCAGCACAGTTGGCTGGTCCTCACAGCACGAGTCCATCTGTTCAGCACAGCCGGCTGGTCCTCACAGCACGAGTCCAGCAGTTCAGCACAGCCGGATGGTCCTCACAGCACGAGGCCAGCGGTTCAGCACAGCCAGCTGGTCCTCAAAGCACGAGTCAAGCAGTTCAGCACAGCCGGCTGGTCCTCACAGTGCGAGTCCAGCAGTTCAGCACAGCCGCCTGGGCCTCACAGCACGAGTCCAGCAGTTCAGCACAGCCGGCTGGTCCTCACAGCGCAAGTCCAGCAGTTCAGCACAGCCGGCTGGTTCTCACAGCACGAGTCCATCTGTTCAGCACAGTCGGCTAATTCTCACAGCACGAGTCCAGCAGTTCAGCACAGATGGCTGGTCCTCTCAGCACGAGTCCAGCAGTTCAGCAAAGCCGGCTGGCCCTCACAGCACGAGTCCAGCAGTTCAGCACAGCCGGCTGGTCCTCACAGCACGAGTCCAGCAGTTCAGCACAGCCGGCTGGTCCTCACAGCACGAGTCCAGCAGTTCAGCACAGCCGGCTGATTCTCACAACTCGAGTCCAGCAGTTCAGCACAGCCAGCTGGTCCTCTCAGCACGAGTCCAGCAGTTTAGCACAGCCGGCTGGTCCTCACAGCACAAGTCCAGCAGTCCAGCACAGCCGGCTGGTCCTCACAGCACAAGTCCAGCAGTTCAGCACAGCCGGCTGGTCCTCTCAGCACAAGTCCAGCAGTTCAGCACAGCCGGCTGGTCCTCACAGAACGAGTCCAGCAGTTCAGCACACCCAGCTGGTCCTCTCAGCACGAGTCCAGCAGTTCAGCACTGCCGGCTGGTCCTCACAGTACGAGTCCAGCAGTTCAGCACAGTCGGCTGGTCCTCACAGCACGAGTCCAGCAATTCACCACAGCCGGCTGATCCTCACACCACGAGTCCAGCAGTTCAGCACAGTCGGCTGGTCGTCACAGCACGAGTCCAGCAGTTCAGCACATCCGGCTGGTCCTCACAGCACGAGTCCAGCAGTTCAGCACAGCTAGCTGGTCCTCACAGCATGAGCCCAGTAGTTCAGCACAGCTGGCTGGTTCTCACAGCACGATTCCATCGGTTCAGCACAGCCGGCTGGTTCTCACAGCACGAGTCCAGCAGTTCAGCACAGCCGGCTGGTCCTCTCAGCACGAGTCCAGCAGTTCAGCACAGCCGGCTGGACCTCTCAGCACGAGTCCAGCAGTTCAGCACAGCCGGCTGGTCCTCACAGCACGACTCCAGCAGTTCAGCACAGCCGGCTGGTTCTCACAGCACGAGTCCAGCAGTTCAGCACAGCCGGCTGGTTCTCACAGCACGAGTCCATCTGTTCAGCACAGCCAGCTGGTTCTCACAGCACGAGTCCAGCAGTTCAGCACAGCCGGCTGGTCATCTCAGCACGAGTCCAGCAGTTCAGCACTGCCGGCTGGTCCTCTCAGCACGAGTCCAGCAGTTCAGCACTGCCGGCTGGTCCTCTCAGCACGAGTCCAGCAGTTCAGCACTGCCGGCTGGTCCTCTCAGCACGAGTCCAGCAGTTCAGCACAGCCGGCTGGTCCTCACAGCACGACTCCAGCAGTTCAGCACAGCCGGCTGGTCCTCACAGCACGAGTCCAGCAGTTCAGCACAGCCGGCTGATTCTCACAGCTCGAGTCCAGCAGTTCAGCACAGCCAGCTGGTCCTCTCAGCACGAGTCCAGCAGTTCAGCACAGCCGGCTGGTCCTCACAGCACGACTCCAGCAGTTCAGCACAGCCGGCTGGTTCTCACAGCACGAGTCCAGCAGTTCAGCACAGCCGGATGGTCCTCACAGCACGAGGCCAGCAGTTCAGCACAGCCGGCTTGTCCTAACAGCACGAGTCCAGCAGTTCAGCACAGCCGGCTGGTCCTCACAGTACGAGGCCAGCAGTTCAGCACAGCCGGCTGGTCCTCACACCACGAGTCCAGCAGTTCAGCACAGCCGGCTGGTCCTCTCAGCACGAGTCCAGCAGTTCAGCACAGCCGGCTGGTTCTCACAGCACGAGTCCATCTGTTCAGCACAGCCAGCTGGTTCTCACAGCACGAGTCCAGCAGTTCAGCACAGCCGGCTGGTCCTCTCAGCACGAGTCCAGCAGTTCAGCACTGCCAGCTGGTCCTCTCAGCACGAGTCCAGCAGTTCAGCACTGCCGGCTGGTCCTCTCAGCACGAGTCCAGCAGTTCAGCACTGCCGGCTGGTCCTCACAGCACGAGTCCAGCGGTTCAGCACAGCCGGCTTGTTCTCACGGCACGAGTCCAGCAGTTCAGCACAGCCGGATGGACCTAACTGCACGAGGCCAGCAGTTCAGCACAGCCGGCTGGTCCTCACAGCACGAGTCCAGCAGTTCAGCACAGCCGGCTCTTCCTCACAGCACGAGTCCAGCAGTTCAGCACAGCCGGCTGGTTCTCACAGCAAGAGTCCATCTGTTCAGCACAGCCGGCTGGTCCTCACAGCATGAGTCCAGCAGTTCAGCACAGCCGGCTGGTCCTCACAGCACGAGTCCAGCAGTTCAGCACAGCCGGCTGGTCTTCACAGCATGAGTCCAGCAGTTCAGCACAGCCGGCTCTTCCTCACAGCACGAGTCCAGCAGTTCAGCACAGCCGGCTGGTCCTCACAGCACGAGTACAGCAATTCAGCACAGCCGGCTGGTCCTCTCAGCACGAGTCCAGCAGTTCAGCACAGCCGGTTGGTCCTCACAGCACGAGTCCAGCAGTTCAGCACAGCCGGCTGGTCCTCACAGCATGAGTCCAGCAGTTCAGCACAGCCGGCTGGTTCTCACAGCACGAGTCCATCTGTTCAGCACAGCCGGCTAGTTCTCACAACACGAGTCCAGCAGTTCAGCACTGCCGGCTGGTCCTCTCAGCACGAGTCCAGCAGTTCAGCACAGCCGGCTGGTCCTCACAGCACGACTCCAGCAGTTCAGCACAGCCGGCTGGTCCTCACAGAACAAGTCAAGCAGTTCAGCACAGCCGGCTGGTCCTCACAGTACGAGTCCAGCAGGTCAGCACAGCCGGATGGTCCTCACAGCACGAGGCCAGCAATTCAGCACAGCCGGCTGGTTCTCACAGCACGAGTCCAGCAGATCAGCACAGCCGGATGGTCCTCTCAGCACGAGTCCAGCAGTTCAGCACAGCCGGATGGTCCTCTCAGCATGAGTCCAGCAGTTCAGCACAGCCGGCTGGTCCTCACAGCATGAGTCCAGCAGTTCAGCACAGCTGGCTGGTCCTCACAGCATGAGTCCAGCAGTTCAGCACAACCTGCTCTTCCTCACAGCACGAGTCCATCAGTTCAGCACAGCCGGCTAGTTCTCACAGCACGAGTCCATCAGTTCAGCACAGCCGGCTGGTTCTCACAGCACGAGTCCAGCAGTTCACCACAGCCAGCTGGTCCTCTCAGCACGAGTCCAGCAGTTCAGCACTGCCGGATGGTCCTCTCAGCACAAGTCCAGCAGTTCAGCACAGCCGGCTGGTCCTCACAGCACGAGTCGAGCAGTTCAGCACAGCCGGCTGGTCCTCACAGCACGAGTCCAGCAGTTCAGCAGAGCCGGCTGGTCCTCACAGCACGTGTCCAGCTGTTCAGCACTGCCGGCTGGTCCTCACAGCATGAGTCCAGCAGTTCAGCACAGTTGGCTGGTCCTCACAGCACGAGTCCAGCAGTTCAGCACAGTTGGCTGGTCCTCACAGCACGAGTCCAGCAGTTCAGCACACCCGGCTGGTCCTCACAGCACGAGTCCAGCAGTTCAGCACAGCCGGATGGTCCTCACAGCACGAGGCCAGCAGTTCAGCACAGCCGGCTGGTCCTCACAGCACGAGTCCAGCAGTTCAGCACAGCCGGCTTGTTCTCACAGCACGAGTCCAGCAGTTCAGCACAGCCGGCTGGTCCTCACTGCACGAGTCCAGCAGTTCAGCACAGCCGGCTGGTTCTCACACCACGAGTCCAGCAGTTCAGCACAGTCGGCTGGTCCTCTCAGCACGAGTCCAGCAGTTCAGCACAGCTGGCTGGTCCTCACAGCACGACTCCAGCAGTTCAGCACAGCCGGCTGGTCCTCACAGAACAAGTCCAGCAGTTCAGCACAGCCGGCTGGTCCTCACAGCACGAGTCCAGCAGTTCAGCACAGCCGGATGGTCCTCACAGCACGAGGCCAGCAGTTCAGCACAGCCGGCTGGTTCTCACAGCACGAGTCCAGCAGTTCAGCACAGCCGGATGGTCCTCTCAGCACGAGTCCAGCAGTTCAGCACAGCCGGCTGGTCCTCACAGCATGAGTCCAGCAGTTCAGCACAGCCGGCTGGTCCTCACAATATGAGTCCAGCAGTTCAGCACAGCCTGCTCTTCCTCACAGCATGAGTCCAGCAGTTCAGCACAGCCGGCTGGTTCTCACAGCACGAGTCCATCTGTTCAGCACAGCCGGCTGGTCCTCACAGCACGACTCCAGCAGTTCAGCACAGCCGGCTGGTCCTCACAGAACAAGTCCAGCAGTTCAGCACAGCCGGCTGGTCCTCACAGCACAAGTCCAGCAGTTCAACACAGCCGGCTGGTCCTCACAGCACGAGTCCAGCAGTTCAGCACTGCTGGCTGGTCCTGACAGCACGAGTCCATCAGTTCAGCACAGCCGGCTGGTCCTCACAGCACGAGTACAGCAATTCAGCACAGCCGGCTGGTCATCTCAGCACGAGTCCAGCAGTTCAGCACAGCCGGTTGGTCCTCACAGCACGAGTCCAGCAGTTCAGCACAGCCGGCTGGTCCTCACAGCATGAGTCCAGCAGTTCAGCACAGCCGGCTGGTTCTCACAGCACGAGTCCATCTGTTCAGCATAGCCGGCTAGTTCTCACAACACGAGTCCAGCAGTTCAGCACAGCCGGCTGGTCCTCTCAGCACGAGTCCAGCAGTTCAGCACAGCCGGCTGGTCCTCACAGCATGAGTCCAGCAGTTCAGCACAGCCTGCTCTTCCTCACAGCACGAGTACAGCAATTCAGCACAGCCGGCTGGTCCTCTCAGCACGAGTCCAGCAGTTCAGCACAGCCAGCTGGTCCTCACAGCACGACTCCAGCAGTTCAGCACAGCCGGCTGGTCCTCACAGAACAAGTCCAGCAGTTCAGCACAGCCGGCTGGTCCTCACAGCACGAGTCCAGCAGTTCAGCACAGCCGGATGGTCCTCACAGCACGAGGCCAGCAATTCAGCACAGCCGGCTGGTTCTCACAGCACGAGTCCAGCAGTTCAGCACAGCCGGATGGTCCTCTCAGCACGAGTCCAGCAGTTCAGCACAGCCGGATGGTCCTCTCAGCACGAGTCCAGCAGTTCAGCACAGCCGGCTGGTCCTCACAGCATGAGTTCAGCAGTTCAGCACAGCTGGCTGGTCCTCACAGCATGTGTCCAGCAGTTCAGCACAGCCTGCTCTTCCTCACAGCACGAGTCCAGCAGTTCAGCACAGCTGGCTGGTTCTCACAGCACGAGTCCATCTGTTCAGCACAGCCGGCTGGTTCTCACAGCACGAGTCCAGCAGTTCAGCACAGCCGGCTGGTCCTCTCAGCACGAGTCCAGCAATTCAGCACTGTCGGATGGTCCTCTCAGCACGAGTCCAGCAGTTCAGCACAGCCGGCTGGTCCTGACAGCACGAGTGCAGGAGTTCAGCACAGCCGGCTGGTCCTGACAGCACGAGTCCAGCAGTTCAGCAGAGCCGGCTGGTCCTCACAGCACGTGTCCAGCAGTTCAGCACTGCCGGCTGGTCCTCACAGCACGAGTCCAGCAGTTCAGCACAGTTGGCTGGTCCTCACAGCACGAGTCCAGCAGTTCAGCACAGTTGGCTGGTCCTCACAGCACGAGTCCAGCAGTTCAGCACAGCCGGCTGGTCCTCACAGCACGAGTCCAGCAGTTCAGCACAGCCGGATGGTCCTCACAGCACGAGGCCAGCAGTTCAGCACAGCCGGCTGGTCCTCACAGCACGAGTCCAGCAGTTCAGCACAGCCGGCTGGTTCTCACAGCACGAGTCCAGCAGTTCAGCACAGCCGGCTGGTCCTCACAGCACGAGTCCAGCAGTTCAGAACAGCAGGCTGGTTTTCACACCACGAGTCCAGCAGTTCAGCACAGTCAGCTGGTCCTCTCAACACGAGTCCAGCAGTTCAGCACAGCCGGCTGGTCCTCACAGCACGAGTCCAGCAGTTCAGCACAGCCGGCTGGTTCTCACAGCACGAGTCCATCTGTTCAGCACAGCCAGCTGGTTCTCACAGCTTGAGTCCAGCAGTTCAGCACAGCCGGCTGGACCTCTTAGCACGAGTCCAGCAGCTCAGCACTGCCGGCAGGTCCTCTCAGCACGAGGCCAGCAGTTCAGCACAGCCTGCTGGTCCTCACTGCACGAGTCCAGCAGTTCAGCACAGCCGGCTGGTCCTCACAGCACGAGTCCAGTAGTTCAGCACAGTTGGCTGGTCCTCACAGCACGAGTCCAGCAGTTCAGCACAGCCGGATGGTCCTCACAGCACGAGTCCAGCAGTTCAGCACAGCCGGATGTTCCACACAGCACGAGGCCAGCAGTTCAGCACAGCCGGCTGGTCCTCACAGCACGAGTCCAGCAGTACAGCACAGCCGGCTGGTCCTCACAGCATGAGTTCAGCAGTTCTGCACAGCCGGCTGGTGCTCACAGCACAAGTCCAGCAGTTCAGCACAGCCGGCTGGTTCCCACAGCATGAGTCCAGCAGTTCAGCACAGCCAGCTGGTCCTCACAGCACGAGTCCAGCAGTTCAGCACAGCGGGCTGGTCCTCACAGCACGAGTCAAGCAGTTCAGCACAGCCAGGTGGTTCTCACAGCACGAGTCCAGCAGTTCAGCACAGCCGGCTGGTCCTCTCATCGCGAGTCTAGCAGTTCAGCACAGCCGGCTGGTCCTCACAGCACGAGTCCAGCAGTTCAGCACAGCCGGCTCTTCCTCACAGCACGAGTTCAGCAGTCCAGCACAGCCGGGTGGTTCTCACAGGACGAGTCCGTCTGTTCAGCCCAGCCGGCTGGTTCTCACAGCACGAGTCCATCAGTTCAGCACAGCCGGCTGGTCCTCACAGCACGAGTCCAGCAGTTCAGCACAGCCGGATGGTCCTCACAGCACGAGGCCAGCAGTTCAGCACAGCCGGCTGGTCCTCACAGCACGAGTCCAGCAGTTCAGCACAGCCGGCTGGTTCTCACAGCACGAGTCCAGCAGTTCAGCACAGCCGGCTGGTCCTCTCAGCATGAGTCCAACAGTTCAGCACTGCCGGCTGGTCCTCTCAGCACGAGTCCAGCAGTTCAGCACTGCCGGCTGGTCCTCTCAGCACGAGTCCAGCAGTTCAGCACAGCCGGCTCTTCCTCACAGCACGAGTCCAGCAGTTCAGCACAGCCGGCTGGTTCTCACAGCAAGAGTCCATCTGTTCAGCACAGCCGGCTGGTCCTCACAGCATGAGTCCAGCAGTTCAGCACAGCCGGCTGGTCCTCGCAGCACGAGTCCAGCAGTTCAGCACAGCCGGCTGGTCTTCACAGCATGAGTCTAGCAGTTCAGCACAGCCGGCTGGTCCTCACAGCACGAGTCCAGCAGTTCAACACAGCCGGCTGGTCCTCACAGCACGAGTCCAGCAGTTCAGCACTGCTGGCTGGTCCTCACAGCACGAGTCCATCAGTTCAGCACAGCCGGCTGGTCCTCACAGCACGAGTACAGAAATTCAGCACAGCCGGCTGGTCTTCACAGCATGAGTCTAGCAGTTCAGCACAGCCGGCTGGTCCTCACAGCACGAGTCCAGCAGTTCAACACAGCCGGCTGGTCCTCTCAGCACGAGTCCAGCAGTTCAGCACAGCCGGCTGGTCCTCACAGCACGACTCCAGCAGTTCAGCACAGCCGGCTGGTCCTCAGAGAACAAGTCCAGTAGTTCAGCACAGCCGGCTGGTCCTCACAGCACGAGTCCAGCAGTTCAGCACAGCCGGATGGTCCTCACAGCACGAGGCCAGCAGTTCAGCACAGCCGGCTGGTTCTCACAGCACGAGTCCAGCAGTTCAGCACAGCCGGATGGTCCTCTCAGCACGAGTCCAGCAGTTCAGCACAGCCGGCTGGTCCTCACAGCATGAGTCCAGCAGTTCAGCACAGCCGGCTGGTCCTCACAACATGAGTCCAGCAGTTCAGCACAGCCTGCTCTTCCTCACAGCACGAGTCCAGCAGTTCAGCACAGCTGGCTGGTTCTCACAGCACGAGTCAATCTGTTCAGCACAGCCGGCTGGTTCTCACAGCACGAGTCCAGCAGTTCAGCACAGCCGGCTGGTCCTCTCAGCACGAGTCCAGCAGTTCAGCACTGCCGGATGGTCCTCTCAGCACGAGTCCAGCAGTTCAGCACAGCCGGCTGGTCCTCACAGCACGAGTCCAGCAGTTCAGCACAGCCGGCTGGTCCTCACAGCACGAGTCCAGCAGTTCAGCACAGCCGGATGGTCCTCAAAGCACGAGGCCAGCAGTTCAGCACAGCTGGCTGGTCCTCACAGCACGAGTCCAGCAGTTCAGCACAGCCAGCTGGTTCTCACAGCACGAGTCCAGCAGTTCAGCACAGCCGGCTGGTCCTCACAGCACGAGTCCAGCAGTTCAGCACAGCCGGCTGGTCCTCACAGCACGACTCCAGCAGTTCAGCACAGCCGGCTGGTCCTCACAGAACAAGTCAAGCAGTTCAGCACAGCCGGCTGGTCCTCACAGTACGAGTCCAGCAGGTCAGCACAGCCGGATGGTCCTCACAACACGAGGCCAGCAATTCAGCACAGCCGGCTGGTTCTCACAGCACGAGTCCAGCAGATCAGCACAGCCGGATGGTCCTCTCAGCACGAGTCCAGCAGTTCAGCACAGCCGGATGGTCCTCTCAGCATGAGTCCAGCAGTTCAGCACAGCCGGCTGGTCCTCACAGCATGAGTCCAGCAGTTCAGCACAGCTGGCTGGTCCTCACAGCATGAGTCCAGCAGTTCAGCACAACCTGCTCTTCCTCACAGCACGAGTCCATCAGTTCAGCACAGCCGGCTAGTTCTCACAGCACGAGTCCATCAGTTCAGCACAGCCGGCTGGTTCTCACAGCACGAGTCCAGCAGTTCACCACAGCCAGCTGGTCCTCTCAGCACGAGTCCAGCAGTTCAGCACTGCCGGATGGTCCTCTCAGCACAAGTCCAGCAGTTCAGCACAGCCGGCTGGTCCTCACAGCACGAGTCGAGCAGTTCAGCACAGCCGGCTGGTCCTCACAGCACGAGTCCAGCAGTTCAGCAGAGCCGGCTGGTCCTCACAGCACGTGTCCAGCAGTTCAGCACTGCCGGCTGGTCCTCACAGCATGAGTCCAGCAGTTCAGCACAGTTGGCTGGTCCTCACAGCACGAGTCCAGCAGTTCAGCACAGTTGGCTGGTCCTCACAGCACGAGTCCAGCAGTTCAGCACACCCGGCTGGTCCTCACAGCACGAGTCCAGCAGTTCAGCACAGCCGGATGGTCCTCACAGCACGAGGCCAGCAGTTCAGCACAGCCGGCTGGTCCTCACAGCACGAGTCCAGCAGTTCAGCACAGCCGGCTGGTTCTCACAGCAAGAGTCCATCTGTTCAGCACAGCCGGCTGGTCCTCACAGCATGAGTCCAGCAGTTCAGCACAGCCGGCTGGTCCTCGCAGCACGAGTCCAGCAGTTCAGCACAGCCGGCTGGTCTTCACAGCATGAGTCTAGCAGTTCAGCACAGCCGGCTGGTCCTCACAGCACGAGTCCAGCAGTTCAACACAGCCGGCTGGTCCTCACAGCACGAGTCCAGCAGTTCAGCACTGCTGGCTGGTCCTCACAGCACGAGTCCATCAGTTCAGCACAGCCGGCTGGTCCTCACAGCACGAGTACAGAAATTCAGCACAGCCGGGTGGTCCTCTCAGCACGAGTCCAGCAGTTCAGCACAGCCGGTTGGTCCTCACAGCACGAGTCCAGCAGTTCAGCACAGCCGGCTGGTCCTCACAGCATGAGTCCAGCAGTTCAGCACAGCCGGCTGGTTCTCACAGCACGAGTCCATCTGTTCAACACAGCCGGCTGGTTCTCACAACACGAGTCCAGCAGTTCAGCACAGCCGGCTGGTCCTCTCAGCACGAGTCCAGCAGTTCAGCACAGCCGGCTGGTCCTCACAGCACGACTCCAGCAGTTCAGCACAGCCGGCTGGTCCTCAGAGAACAAGTCCAGTAGTTCAGCACAGCCGGCTGGTCCTCACAGCACGAGTCCAGCAGTTCAGCACAGCCGGATGGTCCTCACAGCACGAGGCCAGCAGTTCAGCACAGCCGGCTGGTTCTCACAGCACGAGTCCAGCAGTTCAGCACAGCCGGATGGTCCTCTCAGCACGAGTCCAGCAGTTCAGCACAGCCGGCTGGTCCTCACAGCATGAGTCCAGCAGTTCAGCACAGCCGGCTGGTCCTCACAACATGAGTCCAGCAGTTCAGCACAGCCTGCTCTTCCTCACAGCACGAGTCCAGCAGTTCAGCACAGCTGGCTGGTTCTCACAGCACGAGTCAATCTGTTCAGCACAGCCGGCTGGTTCTCACAGCACGAGTCCAGCAGTTCAGCACAGCCGGCTGGTCCTCTCAGCACGAGTCCAGCAGTTCAGCACTGCCGGATGGTCCTCTCAGCACGAGTCCAGCAGTTCAGCACAGCCGGCTGGTCCTCACAGCACGAGTCCAGCAGTTCAGCACAGCCGGCTGGTCCTCACAGCACGAGTCCAGCAGTTCAGCACAGCCGGATGGTCCTCAAAGCACGAGGCCAGCAGTTCAGCACAGCTGGGTGGTCCTCACAGCACGAGTCCAGCAGTTCAGCACAGCCAGCTGGTTCTCACAGCACGAGTCCAGCAGTTCAGCACAGCCGGCTGGTCCTCACAGCACGAGTCCAGCAGTTCAGCACAGCCGGCTGGTCCTCACAGCACGACTCCAGCAGTTCAGCACAGCCGGCTGGTCCTCACAGAACAAGTCAAGCAGTTCAGCACAGCCGGCTGGTCCTCACAGTACGAGTCCAGCAGGTCAGCACAGCCGGATGGTCCTCACAACACGAGGCCAGCAATTCAGCACAGCCGGCTGGTTCTCACAGCACGAGTCCAGCAGATCAGCACAGCCGGATGGTCCTCTCAGCACGAGTCCAGCAGTTCAGCACAGCCGGATGGTCCTCTCAGCACAAGTCCAGCAGTTCAGCACAGCCGGCTGGTCCTCACAGCATGAGTCCAGCAGTTCAGCACAGCTGGCTGGTCCTCACAGCATGAGTCCAGCAGTTCAGCACAACCTGCTCTTCCTCACAGCACGAGTCCATCAGTTCAGCACAGCCGGCTAGTTCTCACAGCACGAGTCCATCAGTTCAGCACAGCCGGCTGGTTCTCACAGCACGAGTCCAGCAGTTCACCACAGCCAGCTGGTCCTCTCAGCACGAGTCCAGCAGTTCAGCACTGCCGGATGGTCCTCTCAGCACAAGTCCAGCAGTTCAGCACAGCCGGCTGGTCCTCACAGCACGAGTCGAGCAGTTCAGCACAGCCGGCTGGTCCTCACAGCACGAGTCCAGCAGTTCAGCAGAGCCGGCTGGTCCTCACAGCACGTGTCCAGCAGTTCAGCACTGCCGGCTGGTCCTCACAGCATGAGTCCAGCAGTTCAGCACAGTTGGCTGGTCCTCACAGCACGAGTCCAGCAGTTCAGCACAGTTGGCTGGTCCTCACAGCACGAGTCCAGCAGTTCAGCACACCCGGCTGGTCCTCACAGCACGAGTCCAGCAGTTCAGCACAGCCGGATGGTCCTCACAGCACGAGGCCAGCAGTTCAGCACAGCCGGCTGGTCCTCACAGCACGAGTCCAGCAGTTCAGCACAGCCGGCTGGTCCTCACAGCATGAGTCCAGCAGTTCAGCACAGCCGGCTGGTCCTCGCAGCACGAGTCCAGCAGTTCAGCACAGCCGGCTGGTCTTCACAGCATGAGTCTAGCAGTTCAGCACAGCCGGCTGGTCCTCACAGCACGAGTCCAGCAGTTCAACACAGCCGGCTGGTCCTCACAGCACGAGTCCAGCAGTTCAGCACTGCTGGCTGGTCCTCACAGCACGAGTCCATCAGTTCAGCACAGCCGGCTGGTCCTCACAGCACGAGTACAGAAATTCAGCACAGCCGGGTGGTCCTCTCAGCACGAGTCCAGCAGTTCAGCACAGCCGGTTGGTCCTCACAGCACGAGTCCAGCAGTTCAGCACAGCCGGCTGGTCCTCACAGCATGAGTCCAGCAGTTCAGCACAGCCGGCTGGTTCTCACAGCACGAGTCCATCTGTTCAACACAGCCGGCTGGTTCTCACAACACGAGTCCAGCAGTTCAGCACAGCCGGCTGGTCCTCTCAGCACGAGTCCAGCAGTTCAGCACAGCCGGCTGGTCCTCACAGCACGACTCCAGCAGTTCAGCACAGCCGGCTGGTCCTCAGAGAACAAGTCCAGTAGTTCAGCACAGCCGGCTGGTCCTCACAGCACGAGTCCAGCAGTTCAGCACAGCCGGATGGTCCTCACAGCACGAGGCCAGCAGTTCAGCACAGCCGGCTGGTTCTCACAGCACGAGTCCAGCAGTTCAGCACAGCCGGATGGTCCTCTCAGCACGAGTCCAGCAGTTCAGCACAGCCGGCTGGTCCTCACAGCATGAGTCCAGCAGTTCAGCACAGCCGGCTGGTCCTCACAACATGAGTCCAGCAGTTCAGCACAGCCTGCTCTTCCTCACAGCACGAGTCCAGCAGTTCAGCACAGCTGGCTGGTTCTCACAGCACGAGTCAATCTGTTCAGCACAGCCGGCTGGTTCTCACAGCACGAGTCCAGCAGTTCAGCACAGCCGGCTGGTCCTCTCAGCACGAGTCCAGCAGTTCAGCACTGCCGGATGGTCCTCTCAGCACGAGTCCAGCAGTTCAGCACAGCCGGCTGGTCCTCACAGCACGAGTCCAGCAGTTCAGCACAGCCGGCTGGTCCTCACAGCACGAGTCCAGCAGTTCAGCACAGCCGGATGGTCCTCAAAGCACGAGGCCAGCAGTTCAGCACAGCTGGCTGGTCCTCACAGCACGAGTCCAGCAGTTCAGCACAGCCAGCTGGTTCTCACAGCACGAGTCCAGCAGTTCAGCACAGCCGGCTGGTCCTCACAGCACGAGTCCAGCAGTTCAGCACAGCCGGCTGGTCCTCACAGCACGACTCCAGCAGTTCAGCACAGCCGGCTGGTCCTCACAGAACAAGTCAAGCAGTTCAGCACAGCCGGCTGGTCCTCACAGTACGAGTCCAGCAGGTCAGCACAGCCGGATGGTCCTCACAACACGAGGCCAGCAATTCAGCACAGCCGGCTGGTTCTCACAGCACGAGTCCAGCAGATCAGCACAGCCGGATGGTCCTCTCAGCACGAGTCCAGCAGTTCAGCACAGCCGGATGGTCCTCTCAGCATGAGTCCAGCAGTTCAGCACAGCCGGCTGGTCCTCACAGCATGAGTCCAGCAGTTCAGCACAGCTGGCTGGTCCTCACAGCATGAGTCCAGCAGTTCAGCACAACCTGCTCTTCCTCACAGCACGAGTCCATCAGTTCAGCACAGCCGGCTAGTTCTCACAGCACGAGTCCATCAGTTCAGCACAGCCGGCTGGTTCTCACAGCACGAGTCCAGCAGTTCACCACAGCCAGCTGGTCCTCTCAGCACGAGTCCAGCAGTTCAGCACTGCCGGATGGTCCTCTCAGCACAAGTCCAGCAGTTCAGCACAGCCGGCTGGTCCTCACAGCACGAGTCGAGCAGTTCAGCACAGCCGGCTGGTCCTCACAGCACGAGTCCAGCAGTTCAGCAGAGCCGGCTGGTCCTCACAGCACGTGTCCAGCAGTTCAGCACTGCCGGCTGGTCCTCACAGCATGAGTCCAGCAGTTCAGCACAGTTGGCTGGTCCTCACAGCACGAGTCCAGCAGTTCAGCACAGTTGGCTGGTCCTCACAGCACGAGTCCAGCAGTTCAGCACACCCGGCTGGTCCTCACAGCACGAGTCCAGCAGTTCAGCACAGCCGGATGGTCCTCACAGCACGAGGCCAGCAGTTCAGCACAGCCGGCTGGTCCTCACAGCACGAGTCCAGCAGTTCAGCACAGCCGGCTTGTTCTCACAGCACGAGTCCAGCAGTTCAGCACAGCCGGCTGGTCCTCACTGCACGAGTCCAGCAGTTCAGCACAGCCGGCTGGTTCTCACACCACGAGTCCAGCAGTTCAGCACAGTCGGCTGGTCCTCTCAGCACGAGTCCAGCAGTTCAGCACAGCTGGCTGGTCCTCACAGCACGACTCCAGCAGTTCAGCACAGCCGGCTGGTCCTCACAGAACAAGTCCAGCAGTTCAGCACAGCCGGCTGGTCCTCACAGCATGAGTCCAGCAGTTCAGCACAGCCGGATGGTCCTCACAGCACGAGGCCAGCAGTTCAGCACAGCCGGCTGGTTCTCACAGCACGAGTCCAGCAGTTCAGCACAGCCGGATGGTCCTCTCAGCACGAGTCCAGCAGTTCAGCACAGCCGGCTGGTCCTCACAGCATGAGTCCAGCAGTTCAGCACAGCCGGCTGGTCCTCACAATATGAGTCCAGCAGTTCAGCACAGCCTGCTCTTCCTCACAGCATGAGTCCAGCAGTTCAGCACAGCCGGCTGGTTCTCACAGCACGAGTCCATCTGTTCAGCACAGCCGGCTGGTCCTCACAGCACGACTCCAGCAGTTCAGCACAGCCGGCTGGTCCTCACAGAACAAGTCCAGCAGTTCAGCACAGCCGGCTGGTCCTCACAGCACAAGTCCAGCAGTTCAACACAGCCGGCTGGTCCTCACAGCACGAGTCCAGCAGTTCAGCACTGCTGGCTGGTCCTGACAGCACGAGTCCATCAGTTCAGCACAGCCGGCTGGTCCTCACAGCACGAGTACAGCAATTCAGCACAGCCGGCTGGTCATCTCAGCACGAGTCCAGCAGTTCAGCACAGCCGGTTGGTCCTCACAGCACGAGTCCAGCAGTTCAGCACAGCCGGCTGGTCCTCACAGCATGAGTCCAGCAGTTCAGCACAGCCGGCTGGTTCTCACAGCACGAGTCCATCTGTTCAGCATAGCCGGCTAGTTCTCACAACACGAGTCCAGCAGTTCAGCACAGCCGGCTGGTCCTCTCAGCACGAGTCCAGCAGTTCAGCACAGCCGGCTGGTCCTCACAGCATGAGTCCAGCAGTTCAGCACAGCCTGCTCTTCCTCACAGCACGAGTACAGCAATTCAGCACAGCCGGCTGGTCCTCTCAGCACGAGTCCAGCAGTTCAGCACAGCCAGCTGGTCCTCACAGCACGACTCCAGCAGTTCAGCACAGCCGGCTGGTCCTCACAGAACAAGTCCAGCAGTTCAGCACAGCCGGCTGGTCCTCACAGCACGAGTCCAGCAGTTCAGCACAGCCGGATGGTCCTCACAGCACGAGGCCAGCAATTCAGCACAGCCGGCTGGTTCTCACAGCACGAGTCCAGCAGTTCAGCACAGCCGGATGGTCCTCTCAGCACGAGTCCAGCAGTTCAGCACAGCCGGATGGTCCTCTCAGCACGAGTCCAGCAGTTCAGCACAGCCGGCTGGTCCTCACAGCATGAGTTCAGCAGTTCAGCACAGCTGGCTGGTCCTCACAGCATGTGTCCAGCAGTTCAGCACAGCCTGCTCTTCCTCACAGCACGAGTCCAGCAGTTCAGCACAGCTGGCTGGTTCTCACAGCACGAGTCCATCTGTTCAGCACAGCCGGCTGGTTCTCACAGCACGAGTCCAGCAGTTCAGCACAGCCGGCTGGTCCTCTCAGCACGAGTCCAGCAATTCAGCACTGTCGGATGGTCCTCTCAGCACGAGTCCAGCAGTTCAGCACAGCCGGCTGGTCCTGACAGCACGAGTGCAGCAGTTCAGCACAGCCGGCTGGTCCTGACAGCACGAGTCCAGCAGTTCAGCAGAGCCGGCTGGTCCTCACAGCACGTGTCCAGCAGTTCAGCACTGCCGGCTGGTCCTCACAGCACGAGTCCAGCAGTTCAGCACAGTTGGCTGGTCCTCACAGCACGAGTCCAGCAGTTCAGCACAGTTGGCTGGTCCTCACAGCACGAGTCCAGCAGTTCAGCACAGCCGGCTGGTCCTCACAGCACGAGTCCAGCAGTTCAGCACAGCCGGATGGTCCTCACAGCACGAGGCCAGCAGTTCAGCACAGCCGGCTGGTCCTCACAGCACGAGTCCAGCAGTTCAGCACAGCCGGCTGGTTCTCACAGCACGAGTCCAGCAGTTCAGCACAGCCGGCTGGTCCTCACAGCACGAGTCCAGCAGTTCAGAACAGCAGGCTGGTTTTCACACCACGAGTCCAGCAGTTCAGCACAGTCAGCTGGTCCTCTCAACACGAGTCCAGCAGTTCAGCACAGCCGGCTGGTCCTCACAGCACGAGTCCAGCAGTTCAGCACAGCCGGCTGGTTCTCACAGCACGAGTCCATCTGTTCAGCACAGCCAGCTGGTTCTCACAGCTTGAGTCCAGCAGTTCAGCACAGCCGGCTGGACCTCTTAGCACGAGTCCAGCAGCTCAGCACTGCCGGCAGGTCCTCTCAGCACGAGGCCAGCAGTTCAGCACAGCCTGCTGGTCCTCACTGCACGAGTCCAGCAGTTCAGCACAGCCGGCTGGTCCTCACAGCACGAGTCCAGTAGTTCAGCACAGTTGGCTGGTCCTCACAGCACGAGTCCAGCAGTTCAGCACAGCCGGATGGTCCTCACAGCACGAGTCCAGCAGTTCAGCACAGCCGGATGTTCCACACAGCACGAGGCCAGCAGTTCAGCACAGCCGGCTGGTCCTCACAGCACGAGTCCAGCAGTACAGCACAGCCGGCTGGTCCTCACAGCATGAGTTCAGCAGTTCTGCACAGCCGGCTGGTGCTCACAGCACAAGTCCAGCAGTTCAGCACAGCCGGCTGGTTCCCACAGCATGAGTCCAGCAGTTCAGCACAGCGGGCTGGTCCTCACAGCACGAGTCAAGCAGTTCAGCACAGCCAGGTGGTTCTCACAGCACGAGTCCAGCAGTTCAGCACAGCCGGCTGGTCCTCTCAGCGCGAGTCTAGCAGTTCAGCACAGCCGGCTGGTCCTCACAGCACGAGTCCAGCAGTTCAGCACAGCCGGCTCTTCCTCACAGCACGAGTTCAGCAGTCCAGCACAGCCGGGTGGTTCTCACAGGACGAGTCCGTCTGTTCAGCCCAGCCGGCTGGTTCTCACAGCACGATTCCATCAGTTCAGCACAGCCGGCTGGTCCTCACAGCACGAGTCCAGCAGTTCAGCACAGCCGGATGGTCCTCACAGCACGAGGCCAGCAGTTCAGCACAGCCGGCTGGTCCTCACAGCACGAGTCCAGCAGTTCAGCACAGCCGGCTGGTCCCCACAGTACGAGGCCAGCAGTTCAGCACAGCCGGCTGGTCCTCACACCACGAGTCCAGCAGTTCAGCACAGCCGGCTGGTCCTCTCAGCACGAGTCTAGCAGTTCAGCACAGCCGGCTGGTTCTCACAGCACGAGTCCATCTGTTCAGCACAGCCGGCTGGTTCTCACAGCACGAGTCCAGCAGTTCAGCACAGCCGGCTGGTCCTCTCAGCATGAGTCCAACAGTTCAGCACTGCCGGCTGGTCCTCTCAGCACGAGTCCAGCAGTTCAGCACTGCCGGCTGGTCCTCTCAGCACGAGTCCAGCAGTTCAGCACAGCCGGCTCTTCCTCACAGCACGAGTCCAGCAGTTCAGCACAGCCGGCTGGTTCTCACAGCAAGAGTCCATCTGTTCAGCACAGCCGGCTGGTCCTCACAGCATGAGTCCAGCAGTTCAGCACAGCCGGCTGGTCCTCGCAGCACGAGTCCAGCAGTTCAGCACAGCCGGCTGGTCTTCACAGCATGAGTCTAGCAGTTCAGCACAGCTGGCTGGTCCTCACAGCACGAGTCCAGCAGTTCAACACAGCCGGCTGGTCCTCACAGCACGAGTCCAGCAGTTCAGCACTGCTGGCTGGTCCTCACAGCACGAGTCCATCAGTTCAGCACAGCCGGCTGGTCCTCACAGCACGAGTACAGAAATTCAGCACAGCCGGGTGGTCCTCTCAGCACGAGTCCAGCAGTTCAGCACAGCCGGTTGGTCCTCACAGCACGAGTCCAGCAGTTCAGCACAGCCGGCTGGTCCTCACAGCATGAGTCCAGCAGTTCAGCACAGCCGGCTGGTTCTCACAGCACGAGTCCATCTGTTCAACACAGCCGGCTGGTTCTCACAACACGAGTCCAGCAGTTCAGCACAGCCGGCTGGTCCTCTCAGCACGAGTCCAGCAGTTCAGCACAGCCGGCTGGTCCTCACAGCACGACTCCAGCAGTTCAGCACAGCCGGCTGGTCCTCAGAGAACAAGTCCAGTAGTTCAGCACAGCCGGCTGGTCCTCACAGCACGAGTCCAGCAGTTCAGCACAGCCGGATGGTCCTCACAGCACGAGGCCAGCAGTTCAGCACAGCCGGCTGGTTCTCACAGCACGAGTCCAGCAGTTCAGCACAGCCGGATGGTCCTCTCAGCACGAGTCCAGCAGTTCAGCACAGCCGGCTGGTCCTCACAGCATGAGTCCAGCAGTTCAGCACAGCCGGCTGGTCCTCACAACATGAGTCCAGCAGTTCAGCACAGCCTGCTCTTCCTCACAGCACGAGTCCAGCAGTTCAGCACAGCTGGCTGGTTCTCACAGCACGAGTCAATCTGTTCAGCACAGCCGGCTGGTTCTCACAGCACGAGTCCAGCAGTTCAGCACAGCCGGCTGGTCCTCTCAGCACGAGTCCAGCAGTTCAGCACTGCCGGATGGTCCTCTCAGCACGAGTCCAGCAGTTCAGCACAGCCGGCTGGTCCTCACAGCACGAGTCCAGCAGTTCAGCACAGCCGGCTGGTCCTCACAGCACGAGTCCAGCAGTTCAGCACAGCCGGATGGTCCTCAAAGCACGAGGCCAGCAGTTCAGCACAGCTGGCTGGTCCTCACAGCACGAGTCCAGCAGTTCAGCACAGCCAGCTGGTTCTCACAGCACGAGTCCAGCAGTTCAGCACAGCCGGCTGGTCCTCACAGCACGAGTCCAGCAGTTCAGCACAGCCGGCTGGTTCTCACACCACGAGTCCAGCAGTTCAGCACAGTCAGCTGGTCCTCTCAGCACGAGTCCAGCAGTTCAGCACAGCCAGCTGGTCCTCACAGCACGAGTCCAGCAGTTCAGCACAGCCGGCTGGTTCTCACAGCACGAGTCCATCTGTTCAGCACAGCCAGCTGGTTCTCACAGCATGAGTCCAGCAGTTCAGCACAGCCGGCTGGTCCTCTCAGCACGAGTCCAGCAGCTCAGCACTGCCGGCAGGTCCTCTCAGCACGAGGCCAGCAAATCAGCACAGCTGGCTGGTCCTCACTGCACGAGTCCAGCAGTTCAGCACAGCCGGCTGGTCCTCACAGCACGAGTCCAGCAGTTCAGCACAGCCGGCTGGTTCTCACAGCACGAGTCCATCTGTTCAGCACAGCCAGCTGGTTCTCACAGCATGAGTCCAGCAGTTCAGCACAGCCGGCTGGTCCTCACGGCACGAATCCAGCAGTTCAGAACAGCCGGCTTGTTCTCACACCACGAGTCCAGCAGCTCAGCACTGCCGGCAGGTCCTCTCAGCACGAGGCCAGCAGTTCAGCACAGCCGGCTGGTCCTCACTGCACGAGTCCAGCAGTTCAGCACAGCCGGCTGGTCCTCACAGCACGAGTCCAGCAGTTCAGCACAGTTGGCTGGTCCTCACAGCACGAGTCCAGCAGTTCAGCACAGCCGTATGGTCCTCACAGCACGAGTCCAGCAGTTCAGCACAGCCGGATGTTCCTCACAGCACGAGGCCAGCAGTTCAGCACAGCCGGCTGGTCCTCACAGCACGAGTACAGCAGTTCAGCACAGCCGGTTGGTCCTCGCAGCATGAGTCCAGCAGTACAGCACAGCCGGCTGGTCCTCACAGCATGAGTTCAGCAGTTCAGCACAGCCGGCTGGTGCTCACAGCACAAGTCCAGCAGTTCAGCACAGCCCGCTGGTTCTCACAGCATGAGTCCAGCAGTTCAGCACAGCCAGCTGATCCTCACAGCACGAGTCCAGCAGTTCAGCACAGCGGGCTGGTCCTCACAGCACAAGTCCAGCAGTTCAGCAAAGCCAGGTGGTTCTCACAGCACGAGTCCAGCAGTTCAGCACAGCCGGCTGGTCCTCTCAGCACGAGTCTAGCAGTTCAGCACAGCCGGCTGGTCCTCACAGCACGAGTCCAGCAGTTCAGCACAGCCGGCTCTTCCTCACAGCACGAGTCCAGCAGTCCAGCACAGCCGGGTGGTTCTCACAGGACGAGTCCATCTGTTCAGCCCAGCCGGCTGGTTCTCACAGCACGAGTCCATCAGTTCAGCACAGCCGGCTGGTCCTCACAGCACGAGTCCAGCAGTTCAGCACAGCCGGATGGTCCTCACAGCACGAGGCCAGCAGTTCAGCACAGCCGGCTGATACTCACAGCACGAGTCCAGCAGTTCAGCACAGCCGGCTGGTCCTCAAGAACGAGGCCAGCAGTTCAGCACAGCCGGCTGGTCCTCACACCACGAGTCCAGCAGTTCAGCACAGCCGGCTGGTCCTCTCAGCACGAGTCCAGCAGTTCAGCACAGCCGGCTGGTTCTCACAGCACGAGTCCATCTGTTCAGCACAGCTGGCTGGTTCTCACAGCACGAGTCCAGCAGTTCAGCACAGCCGGCTGGTCCTCTCAGCACGAGTCCAACAGTTCAGCACTGCCGGCTGGTCCTCTCAGCACGAGTCCAGCAGTTCAGCACTGCCGGCTGGTCCTCTCAGCACGAGTCCAGCAGTTCAGCACAGCCGGCTGGTCCTCTCAGCACGAGTCCAACAGTTCAGCACTGCCGGCTGGTCCTCTCAGCACGAGTCCAGCAGTTCAGCACTGCCGGCTGGTCCTCTCAGCACGAGTCCAGCAGTTCAGCACAGCCGGCTGGTCCTCACAGCACGAGTCCAGCAGTTCAGCACAGCCGGCTTGTTCTCACGGCACGAGTCCAGCAGTTCAGCACAGCCGGATGGACCTAACTGCACGAGGCCAGCAGTTCAGCACAGCCGGCTGGTCCTCACAGCACGAGTCCAGCAGTTCAGCACAGCCGGCTCTTCCTCACAGCACGAGTCCAGCAGTTCAGCACAGCCGGCTGGTTCTCACAGCAAGAGTCCATCTTTTCAGCACAGCCGGCTGGTCCTCACAGCATGAGTCCAGCAGTTCAGCACAGCCGGCTGGTCCTCACAGCACGAGTCCAGCAGTTCAGCTTAGCCGGCTGGTCTTCACAGCATGAGTCCAGCAGTTCAGCACAGCCAGCTGGTCCTCACAGCACGAGTCCAGCAGTTCAACACAGCCGGCTGGTCCTCACAGCACGAGTCCAGCAGTTCAGCACTGCTGGCTGGTCCTCATAGCACGAGTCCATCAGTTCAGCACAGCCGGCTGGTCCTCACAGCACGAGTACAGCAATTCAGCACAGCCGGGTGGTCCTCTCAGCACGAGTCCAGCAGTTCAGCACAGCCGGTTGGTCCTCACAGCACGAGTCCAGCAGTTCAGCACAGCCGGCTGGTCCTCACAGCATGAGTCCAGCAGTTCAGCACAGCCGGCTGGTTCTCACAGCACGAGTCCATCTGTTCAGCACAGCCGGCTGGTTCTCACAACACGAGTCCAGCAGTTCAGCACAGCCGGCTGGTCCTCTCAGCACGAGTCCAGCAGTTCAGCACAGCCGGCTGGTCCTCACAGCACGACTCCAGCAGTTCAGCACAGCCAGCTGGTCCCCACAGAACAAGTCCAGCAGTTCAGCAAAGCCGGCTGGTCCTCACAGCACGAGTCCAGCAGTTCAGCACAGCCGGATGGTCCTCACAGCACGAGGCCAGCAGTTCAGCACAGCCGGCTGGTTCTCACAGCACGAGTCCAGCAGTTCAGCACAGCCGGATGGTCCTCT
Organism: Locusta migratoria; assembly: GCA_026315105.1. Lineage (NCBI taxonomy): Eukaryota > Metazoa > Arthropoda > Insecta > Orthoptera > Acrididae > Locusta > Locusta migratoria. The sequence continues at coordinate 366,032,264 of CM048751.1, read as the reverse complement.
CAGCACGAGTCCAGCAGTTCAGCACAGCCGGCTGGTCCTCACAGCATGAGTCCAGCAGTTCAGCACAGCCGGCTGGTCCTCACAACATGAGTCCAGCAGTTCAGCACAGCCTGCTCTTCCTCACAGCACGAGTCCAGCAGTTCAGCACAGCCGGCTCGTTCTCACAGCACGAGTCCATCTGTTCAGCACAGCCGGCTGGTTCTCACAGCACGAGTCCAGCAGTTCAGCACAGCCGGCTGGTCCTCTCAGCACGAGTCCAGCAGTTCAGCACTGCCGGATGGTTCTCTCAGCACGAGTCCAGCAGTTCAGCACAGCCGGCTGGTCCTCACAGCACGAGTCCAGCAGTTCAGCACAGCCGGCTGGTCCTCACAGCACTAGTCCAGCAGTTCAGCAGAGCCGGCTGGTCCTCACAGCACGTGTCCAGCAGTTCAGCACTGCCGGCTGGTCCTCACAGCACGAGTCCAGCAGTTCAGCACAGTTGGCTGGTCCTCACAGCACGAGTCCAGCAGTTCAGCACAGTTGGCTGGTCCTCACAGCACGAGTCCAGCAGTTCAGCACAGCCGGCTGGTCCTCACAGCACGAGTCCAGCAGTTCAGCACAGCCGGATGGTCCTCAAAGCACGAGGCCAGCAGTTCAGCACAGCCGGCTGGTCCTCACAGCACGAGTCCAGCAGTTCAGCACAGCCGGCTGGTCCTCACAGCACGAGTCCAGCAGTTCAGACAAGCGTGGAATCCCGTGATTACTAAAATTTGCTCAGATCGAAGACGACGGAGAGCGCCGGCGTCGGCTGTGAGCGGCAGTGGCCGTGCAGCGCAGAGAACAGCTGAACTCCGCGGCTCCACCAGCGAGGGCGCTGCAGTGTGGCCTGTCTGTTTATGTTTTGACGCATGCGCTGTAACCGCCAAGTTTTCTATATATAGTGGAACGCTGGACGCACTCTTCAGTCTTCATCGACTCACCTGAGGATGGCTAGAAGGTGTCTGCCCGAAATATCGTGTGGTGTTTTAGACGACGACCGGCTGCATACCCGAAACTTCTGTGAATAGTCTCGTGTTGAATGACTGAGCGGCTTTAGCTATGTTGGTACAATGCCTTGTGTGTTGGAAATCATTAGTTTCTTTCCGAGCGTTGTGCTAGATGTCATTGCCGATTTTTGTTATTTCCACCAGTAAATTGGAATGTTTGTATAAACAATATGCCATCTTCTGAAGCTGCTGTTGTGTTATCGAAAGAGTGGTTGGCATACAAGTTTGTAGCGTTTAATACCGTTCGATGGCTGTCGCTTGCATCGTCTAAACGAAGAGATACATTTATTTTGCTTATAGATCTAAGGTTGCGTTCGCGGAACGGACCATTTCTTTCCTTTTGGGTAGTCTCAAATGTTTGACTCTACTTAGATTTGTTTTTCAATTATCTGGACATCGAAAGAGTGTTTTAAGTAAGTTTGTGGCGTTCGTTACCGTCTATTATCTAACCTGCGCTATTATTAAACACGTCTTTCGGCTGTTGCGCATGTACTCTGTGCGAAGAGCTTGGAGAGAGAAAAAATAATAAAACATTATAATATTTCTGTTTAAACATTTAGCATATGTTTATAGAAATGTTTTATGTAGCTTGCCGAGAGAACACTGTGTGTTTGTGGTCGCAGCGGCGGTTGAGCTGTACTCAAATTACTCTTAACACGCCTAGACGTGTAGAACAATAATTGGGAGCTTTGGTGGATGGTCTGGCTGCTGGCAGGGAAATATGTTTACGAATCTCTCGTGTTATTCCAGGTAATTGTACTGTCCGAAGTACGCAATAATAATTGACTCCTCTGGGGGTCTGTGCTCACGCAACTGCTTACTTCTGGAGGCCGTTGCCCTTGTTACTGTTAAAAAAAACATATGTAGTAACAATTAAATCGACGGGCAATGTGCGGTATGCGGCATTTCCCCCCCTTAAGGCTTAACTCCAAACATATATCGCATAATTAGACTGTAAGGCATAACTCCGAACATTTACGAAACATAAATAGACTATGTAAGTGCGGATTGCAACCTGCACATAATAACGTTCGTGACTACCGAACTCGAGGCGGCAGCGGTGGCGGCGGTTGGCTGTTAATTTGATCTGCAAATATAATGTAATTACCTGGAGGCGGAGGTCGGGCGATTGGGCGTATGACGGGGGCGGCAGAGGCGGCTAGGTGCGTGGCTGGGGGCGGGGCGGTTGGCCGAGCAGGTAGGGGTGCGTGGTGTGCCCAGGTAGCGAAGCGGTTCCCTGTGCTCGTAGCCCTATACTACTACATTCCTCAGTTGTTTTTCTGAAACAAACGTACGAATAAAGAAAAATAATGCTCATTGCACTGTGAAAGGTGAAACTCCTAAAAATGGCAATGCGTAAGAAAGAAGTTTCGCGTTCTTTTTGCCTTTCTAAAAGACTGCAAACGGCGCTGAAAAGTGAATCTATAGACGATAGAAACTTGAAATTTGTAGACGCTGATTATCTCACACTGTAGGCATCAGCGATTTTTCGAGATTCCCATCTCTAAGGGGATAAAACAGAGGTTGAACAGTTTTTTTGTAAATACGTCGCTATTCACGCAATGTCAAGCAAGAAATACAAAGCTTGGGATTTAGATTTTTGGTCGGAATATAAAAAAAAAAAAATTTCTAGATAGTTTTGGAAATTGAACCGTTAAGCGGGTGAAATAACGGAAAATCTTTTAAGGTGGCTACTAAGTTTATTTTGATGCTATAAACATGAAAATTTTGATTTGGAACTATGGTTAGAGTTTAAAAAAAAATATTTCGGGATTTTTTGAATTCTGTCATCAATGCTGCAAAAGGAATGGCAAGTTGCATCAAAGTACCTGACTCGGAAACCATTTTAAAAAATTAATCTACGAAAATTTGTATTTAGAAGTAGAAACGACCAACACAAGCCATCAAGTCTACGGCAAAGCAGTGGGAATTAAGCTAGTGTATACCGGGTGCTCAAAAAGGCAGTACAAATTTGAAAACTTAATAAATTACTGAATAACGTAGATAAAGAGGTGAAAATTGACATACATGCTTGGGATGACATGGGGTCATATTAGCAGAAGAAGAAAGTATTGGTAGACGCGTGAAAGATCTCTAGTGCGCGTCGTTTGGTGATGATCGTGTGCTCAGCCGCCACATTCGTCATGCTTGGCCTCCCAGGTCCCCAGACCTCAGTCCGTTGCGATTATTGGCTTTGGGGTTACCTGAAGTCGCAAGTGTATCGTGATCGACCGACATCTCTAGTGATGCTGAAAGACAACATCCGACGCCAATGCCTCACTATAACTCCGGACATGCTTTACAGTGCTGTTCACAACATTATTCCTCGACTACAGCTACTGTTGAGGAATGATGGTGAACATATTGAGCATTTCCTGTTAAGAACACCATCTTTGCTTTGTCTTAATTTGTTATGCTAATTATTGCTTTTCTATTTAATACAAATAAACAATCCCTGAGACGGATTTTCGTCTCGAATATGTCAAAGACAATAATGATAAATCTGAAGCATAGAATTAAAATATGTTATGTGGTTGGGAATCGAACCCGGACCTCGAAGCTTACTAGGAAGACGTCTTACCGTTTGGCTACCACACACAAGCTGAATTAAAGTTTGTAATGTGGAGGGAAGTCGTACTTAGACTATTCTGAGGCGCCTTTTTCTTTGGTGGTGTGATGGTCTAACAGTAAGACTCCTGCCTAGTAAGTATGGCGGTCAGGGTTCGATTCCTGGCCAAATCCCAAATTTTAACTCTATGCTTCAGACTTATCATTATTGCTTTTCTGATCAGATGAAGCGCCGGTTGTCGGACTTTTTTTTTCTTTGTTCTAATATGACCCCATGTCATTCCAACTATGTGTGTCAATTTTTACCTCTCTATCTACATAATTCCGTGATTTATTAAGTTTTCAAGTTTACGCTAACTTTTGAGACTCACAGTGGACAGCAGCGGTCCTGCAGCGCCTGCAGACTCCACCGCACTCTGCTGAGAAGGGCCGGCAGTGCTGCGCTCTGTCGGCCAGCAAGCAGAACTCTGCGGCAGAACTCTGCCTGCCACCTTCTTGGCCGCCCCGTCCAGTCGTCTGTTCTCGCGTGTCCAGGAGTTCCTGGTGCGATCGTTTCAACGACGATGAAGAGCTAAACGAGACAGGCGGCAACATTCTCTGATCTACATTCCTGGAAAATGTAAAAAAGAAACACCATGAACTCGTTGACCCAGAAGAGGTAAATTGTACTGACACGGTCTTGAGGGTGTGTACAGCAGACGCTCACGCAGTCATCGGTACATGGAGCAGTCAGCAGACCGCGCGCATTGTCGACGCCGTACAGCGCCGCGTGTGCCCTGTTCTGGCAGCGATGCGAGGAGCAGTTCTCTTAGGGAGGCGATCGCGGAGCTGCCGCATGTAGTCTCGCAAAATGGCGTGCCACGCACTTCCCATCCAGTGCCTCGGGCCAAATTTCATGTCGTTCGTGCAGACAGCGCGAAATGACGTTTTGTCCGGTCCCGAGCCGTAGCAAGACGCGTCGGACGATGGTTTCAGTGCACTGCGTACTGTTCAACATGCCCTAGACGACTTATAATGAAATAGACAGGGATAGTAGGACGTAGGTGTGCCAGATTGTAGCCAGATGGTACTGTAAGTACGGTCCCGTGGGAAAACTCCGCCCATTTCTGTGAGAGTAATCTAATTGGCTGTTGCTACATCTTTACGCGCCACAACCACCCAGCTATTTTATTAATTATTTAATAAATAAAAATTCAGTTATCAATTATATTGTCATAATGTGTGTTAATTAATTGTTTGTGATTACACTATTGTATTATACATTTATTGGATTAAGTATTTTAGGAAAAGAGTGAGTGTGGCATTCTAGAAGTGTCGGTTGGCGCCAAAAGTCTAGGCGCTAGCGTAGAGCCCAGCTCCTCTGCTAGTCAGTTCACTGCGTGCCTCGACACGGTAGACATCTAGCGGCACTCGCGATAACCAGCCTCGTATTAATCGGTCGATAATGGGGCTAAAACTATCCGTAAAGTGCGTGCAGTGTACGTCAGGGTGCGTTAAGACCGTAACAATCTTACTTTTGTGACTAATATTGACGTCAACATGCAGTTTGTGGCTTCTGTATTGTGTGTTTTGGTAAGAAATAAAAGAGCCACTGGCTCTCTGTAGGAGTTCATCGACTTCGTTAATGGTAGTTGGGCTGCACCTGCATCGCTTCCGGAAGTCGTCGTCCCGATCCGATCCGGCGCCGGCCGACGCCGGAGCAAAAGTCAGGCGCCAGGTGGCTGAAGCGGCCTGCACTGGAGGCGGGAGCGACGCACGACGCACGACGCACGACGCACGACGCCGCCCGGCACCGACCGCCGACGTTTGTTGCAGAGTTGAAGAACTCAACGCCTCCTCGGTCAATAACTATGTTCTGCAGTAAGCAGGTACATTTCGCTATCCTCTCCGCTTTGCCGGGTTCCGTTTCAATACATTTTCCCAGTAAACGCCCCTTAGCAGTCATGATTCCAAAGGCACACTCCACACATCTAGCTCCCGTTAGCCTGTAATTGAAAACTTCTTCGTCCTGTGAGAGATTTCGATTTAAAAAAAAGAATGTTCGTAGAGCTTAAGTGATTGAAATACTGGGACATCAGTCACAAAACTTACACACTACTTATGAAGTAGCTTATACTAAAGAAGGCCCAAACATCCAGGCCCGAGGGGGGATTCTAACCCCCGACCTTAGTGGCCGTGCGGACCGTGATTGGAGCGCCTCAATCCCCTCGGCCCCCGCTGCCGGCTGTCTGGAAAATTTCGCAGCGACTGGTAAGTTGTAAAAAATTCCCCTGAAAATCTGTCTCCATTAAAACGATGCATCCAACTCCTTTTCATAAGTTTTTAAGACATGTTCTTGTCTAGCAGCAGCCAACACAAATCATCAACGTTCGAATCCCTCATGGTAGCTTCTGAAGAACTGCAACTGCTGACCTATAGCGTGTAATTGAGTGCAGCGCGGAAACCAGTGACTGTCGACAGTGCTCTGGGCTGCCGCTCGCTGTCCGTGCAGTGTCTTCCGTTGTCTACGTGAGGGCAGTCGGCAGCCAGCGAGCCGGTGCGTCAGCTGCGGTGTGGCCACTGTGCATCCGACGGCGCCGGATCGCCGGTTCGCCGGGTCACCCACTACCGGACAGGTTCGGATCGGACGACTTCCGGATGGAATGTAGGTGCAGCAGCCTCAGACAGCCACATTATCCACCACTTTCAATTTCAGTCTCACCTCAGAAAACTTGGAGTCTACGACCTGTGTGCTGCTTCTGCGCTGGGGACATCTACGAGAGAGAAGACACCAGGCTAGTCAAAATATTAAGTGACAACCACCTAGGGCCTCACGTGCAACGTTCGGTCTGTTACAACTGGACGAGTTAGCACGCTGCTCGCGGTAACGTGAGGTAAAGGGAAGACAGGAAAGTGTCAAGGAAACTGTCACAAGTGGGCTTGATAGCATAAACATTAACCGTAACATTGAATGGTTTATAGATTTTTTTTATCTCATCCCCGCCGTAGTAAACACTCCACATTTTCGCGCTCCAGTGCACGGTGCCACACACTATAACGGAAAAAAGTTTGCAGCGGGTGTGTGCTAAACCGATCTGTATCGTTTCCTGTCCTCCTCCATGTTGCCATGGATGACGCACAACAGTCTGCGTTTGTACCGCAATGACAGTGTACGCGAGGGTTGTAGTATCTCCCCACTGCACTGGGTGAAGAGTAGAAACTCTTAAAGTTCACTCTTAAAGATGATACCACGCAGGTCGGAGTTCTTGAATGAAGCTGAAATTATTATACTATTGACAGGAACTCATCTAGTTAACAAATAATACTTTCTTCTGGGTTGCCATCCAGTTTATTAAAAGACTGCAGAAAACCAGCGGACTGCATAATGACATCAACTTGACACAGATTATTTTAAATGAAGTTGAATATAAAGTCATTTCCCTTGTTCTAGGATGTTTAAACAATGTTTTATGACCGCCTACTTATGCATATTACTCCACCGAGTGCGCCTGCTGAAGTCACATGTTACTCCTCCGACTGCGTGTTCTGAACTGAAGTGTGGCGGCTCGATGCAACGCTGCCTTCGCCCCACAATTTGGCGCGCAAAGATGACTGCCGTGCATCGTCCGTCTTAATTGTTTTGTTAATGTTTTTAGCAATTGTTAATGTTTTACCTACTCAGGACATAGCTTAGCTTCGAGGGGTTTTTCTAAATTCAGTTTGACATCGAATAAATGATTAGTTTAATAAATATTAACAGAAATATGATCACGTTTTGGCGCGTGACCGCCAGTGCTACAGCCAATCGGCGTCCAGTGCCTGCCGCTCGGGGAGACTCGCCAGTGCTCTTTCCCACGAGAACCCGACCTGTCGTACCGCCTGTCGTGGTTCTGACCAGCTTTTACCATCAGCTTTTAACACGCTACGACACTGAAACACGGCCCCATTCGTCCCCTCGTGAGCGCCTACAGTCACACCATACGGGTGGGCTGAACAGCGTGCGGCTGGGACAGAACAGTTCAGCACAGCCGTCTGGTCCTCACAGCACGAGTCCAGCAGGTCAGCACAGCCGGCTGGTCCTCCCAGCACGAGACCAGCAGTTCAGCACAGCCAGCTGGTCCTCACAGCACGGGTCCAGCAGGTCAGAACAGCCGGCTGGTCCTCACAACACGAGTCCAGCATGTCAGCACAGCTGGCTGGTCCTCACAGCACGAGTCCAGCAGTTCAGCACAGCCGTCTGGTCCTCACAGCACGACTCCAGCAGTTCAGCACACCCGGCTGGTCCTCACAGCACGAGTCCAGCAGTTCAGCACAGCCAACTGGTCCTCACAGCACGAGTCCAGCAGGTCAGCACAGCCGGCTGGTCCTCACAGCATGAGACCAGCAGTTCAGCACAGCCAGCTGGTCCTCACAGCACGGGTCCAGCAGGTCAGAACAGCCGGCTGGTCGTCACAGCACGAGTCCAGCAGGTCAGCACAGCCGGCTGGTCCTCACAGCACGAGTCCAGCAGTTCAGCACAGCCATCTGGTCCTCACAGCACGAGTCCAACAGTTCAGCACAGCCGGCTGGTCCTCACAGCACGAGTCCAGCAGTTCAGCACAGCCGGCTGGTCCTCACAGCACGAGTCCAGCAGTTCAGCACAGCCGGCTGGTCCTCACAGCACGAGTCCAGCAGTGCAGCACAGCCGGCTGGTCCTCCCAGCACGAGACCAGCAGTTCAGCACAGCCAGCTGGTCCTCACAGCACGGGTCCAGCAGGTCAGAACAGCCGGATGGGCCTCACAGCACGAGTCCAGCAGTTCAGCACAGCCGGCTGGTCCTCACAGCACGATTCCAGCAGGTTAGCACTGCCGGCTGGTCCTCACAGCACGAGTCCAGCAGTTCAGCACAGCCGGCTGGTCCTCACAGCACGAGTCCAGCAGGTCAGCACAGCCGGCTGGTCCTCACAGCACGAGTCCAGCAGGTCAGAACAGCCGGCTGGTCCTCACAGCACGAGTCCAGCAGGTCAGCACAGCCGGCTGGTCCTCACAGCACGAGTCCAGCAGTTCAGAACAGCCGGCTGGTCCTCACAGCACGAGTCCAGCAGTTCAGCACAGCCGGCTGGTACACCAGCACGAGTCCAGCAGGTCAGCACAGCCGGCTGGTCCTCACAGCACGAGTCCAGCAGGTCAGAACAGCCGGCTGGTCCTCACAGCACGAGTCCAGCAGGTCAGCACAGCCGGCTGGTACTCACAGCACGAGTCCAGCAGGTCAGCACAGCCGGCTGGTCCTCACAGCACGAGTCCAGCAGTTCAGCACAGCCGGCTGGTTCTCACAGCACGAGTCCATCTGTTCAACACAGCCGGCTGGTTCTCACAACACGAGTCCAGCAGTTCAGCACAGCCGGCTGGTCCTCTCAGCACGAGTCCAGCAGTTCAGCACAGCCGGCTGGTCCTCACAGCACGACTCCAGCAGTTCAGCACAGCCAGCTGGTCCTCAGAGAACAAGTCCAGTAGTTCAGCACAGCCGGCTGGTCCTCACAGCACGAGTCCAGCAGTTCAGCACAGCCGGATGGTCCTCACAGCACGAGGCCAGCAGTTCAGCACAGCCGGCTGGTTCTCACAGCACGAGTCCAGCAGTTCAGCACAGCCGGATGGTCCTCTCAGCACGAGTCCAGCAGTTCAGCACAGCCTGCTGGTCCTCACAGCATGAGTCCAGCAGTTCAGCACAGCCGGCTGGTCCTCACAACATGAGTCCAGCAGTTCAGCACAGCCTGCTCTTCCTCACAGCACGAGTCCAGCAGTTCAGCACAGCTGGCTGGTTCTCACAGCACGAGTCAATCTGTTCAGCACAGCCGGCTGGTTCTCACAGCACGAGTCCAGCAGTTCAGCACAGCCGGCTGGTCCTCTCAGCACGAGTCCAGCAGTTCAGCACTGCCGGATGGTCCTCTCAGCACGAGTCCAGCAGTTCAGCACAGCCGGCTGGTCCTCACAGCACGAGTCCAGCAGTTCAGCACAGCCGGCTGGTCCTCACAGCACGAGTCCAGCAGTTCAGCACAGCCGGATGGTCCTCAAAGCACGAGGCCAGCAGTTCAGCACAGCTGGCTGGTCCTCACAGCACGAGTCCAGCAGTTCAGCACAGCCAGCTGGTTCTCACAGCACGAGTCCAGCAGTTCAGCACAGCCGGCTGGTCCTCACAGCACGAGTCCAGCAGTTCAGCACAGCCGGCTGGTTCTCACACCACGAGTCCAGCAGTTCAGCACAGTCAGCTGGTCCTCTCAGCACGAGTCCAGCAGTTCAGCACAGCCAGCTGGTCCTCACAGCACGAGTCCAGCAGTTCAGCACAGCCGGCTGGTTCTCACAGCACGAGTCCATCTGTTCAGCACAGCCAGCTGGTTCTCACAGCATGAGTCCAGCAGTTCAGCACAGCCGGCTGGTCCTCTCAGCACGAGGCCAGCAAATCAGCACAGCTGGCTGGTCCTCACTGCACGAGTCCAGCAGTTCAGCACAGCCGGCTGGTCCTCACAGCACGAGTCCAGCAGTTCAGCACAGCCGGCTGGTTCTCACAGCACGAGTCCATCTGTTCAGCACAGCCAGCTGGTTCTCACAGCATGAGTCCAGCAGTTCAGCACAGCCGGCTGGTCCTCACAGCACGAATCCAGCAGTTCAGAACAGCCGGCTTGTTCTCACACCACGAGTCCAGCAGCTCAGCACTGCCGGCAGGTCCTCTCAGCACGAGGCCAGCAGTTCAGCACAGCCGGCTGGTCCTCACTGCACGAGTCCAGCAGTTCAGCACAGCCGGCTGGTCCTCACAGCACGAGTCCAGCAGTTCAGCACAGTTGGCTGGTCCTCACAGCACGAGTCCAGCAGTTCAGCACAGCCGTATGGTCCTCACAGCACGAGTCCAGCAGTTCAGCACAGCCGGATGTTCCTCACAGCACGAGGCCAGCAGTTCAGCACAGCCGGCTGGTCCTCACAGCACGAGTACAGCAGTTCAGCACAGCCGGTTGGTCCTCGCAGCATGAGTCCAGCAGTACAGCACAGCCGGCTGGTCCTCACAGCATGAGTTCAGCAGTTCAGCACAGCCGGCTGGTGCTCACAGCACAAGTCCAGCAGTTCAGCACAGCCCGCTGGTTCTCACAGCATGAGTCCAGCAGTTCAGCACAGCCAGCTGATCCTCACAGCACGAGTCCAGCAGTTCAGCACAGCGGGCTGGTCCTCACAGCACAAGTCCAGCAGTTCAGCAAAGCCAGGTGGTTCTCACAGCACGAGTCCAGCAGTTCAGCACAGCCGGCTGGTCCTCTCAGCACGAGTCTAGCAGTTCAGCACAGCCGGCTGGTCCTCACAGCACGAGTCCAGCAGTTCAGCACAGCCGGCTCTTCCTCACAGCACGAGTCCAGCAGTCCAGCACAGCCGGGTGGTTCTCACAGGACGAGTCCATCTGTTCAGCCCAGCCGGCTGGTTCTCACAGCACGAGTCCATCAGTTCAGCACAGCCGGCTGGTCCTCACAGCACGAGTCCAGCAGTTCAGCACAGCCGGATGGTCCTCACAGCACGAGGCCAGCAGTTCAGCACAGCCGGCTGATACTCACAGCACGAGTCCAGCAGTTCAGCACAGCCGGCTGGTCCTCAAGTACGAGGCCAGCAGTTCAGCACAGCCGGCTGGTCCTCACACCACGAGTCCAGCAGTTCAGCACAGCCGGCTGGTCCTCTCAGCACGAGTCCAGCAGTTCAGCACAGCCGGCTGGTTCTCACAGCACGAGTCCATCTGTTCAGCACAGCTGGCTGGTTCTCACAGCACGAGTCCAGCAGTTCAGCACAGCCGGCTGGTCCTCTCAGCACGAGTCCAACAGTTCAGCACTGCCGGCTGGTCCTCTCAGCACGAGTCCAGCAGTTCAGCACTGCCGGCTGGTCCTCTCAGCACGAGTCCAGCAGTTCAGCACAGCCGGCTGGTCCTCTCAGCACGAGTCCAACAGTTCAGCACTGCCGGCTGGTCCTCTCAGCACGAGTCCAGCAGTTCAGCACTGCCGGCTGGTCCTCTCAGCACGAGTCCAGCAGTTCAGCACAGCCGGCTGGTCCTCACAGCACGAGTCCAGCAGTTCAGCACAGCCGGCTTGTTCTCACGGCACGAGTCCAGCAGTTCAGCACAGCCGGATGGACCTAACTGCACGAGGCCAGCAGTTCAGCACAGCCGGCTGGTCCTCACAGCACGAGTCCAGCAGTTCAGCACAGCCGGCTCTTCCTCACAGCACGAGTCCAGCAGTTCAGCACAGCCGGCTGGTTCTCACAGCAAGAGTCCATCTTTTCAGCACAGCCGGCTGGTCCTCACAGCATGAGTCCAGCAGTTCAGCACAGCCGGCTGGTCCTCACAGCACGAGTCCAGCAGTTCAGCTTAGCCGGCTGGTCTTCACAGCATGAGTCCAGCAGTTCAGCACAGCCAGCTGGTCCTCACAGCACGAGTCCAGCAGTTCAACACAGCCGGCTGGTCCTCACAGCACGAGTCCAGCAGTTCAGCACTGCTGGCTGGTCCTCATAGCACGAGTCCATCAGTTCAGCACAGCCGGCTGGTCCTCACAGCACGAGTACAGCAATTCAGCACAGCCGGGTGGTCCTCTCAGCACGAGTCCAGCAGTTCAGCACAGCCGGTTGGTCCTCACAGCACGAGTCCAGCAGTTCAGCACAGCCGGCTGGTCCTCACAGCATGAGTCCAGCAGTTCAGCACAGCCGGCTGGTTCTCACAGCACGAGTCCATCTGTTCAGCACAGCCGGCTGGTTCTCACAACACGAGTCCAGCAGTTCAGCACAGCCGGCTGGTCCTCTCAGCACGAGTCCAGCAGTTCAGCACAGCCGGCTGGTCCTCACAGCACGACTCCAGCAGTTCAGCACATCCAGCTGGTCCTCACAGAACAAGTCCAGCAGTTCAGCAAAGCCGGCTGGTCCTCACAGCACGAGTCCAGCAGTTCAGCACAGCCGGATGGTCCTCACAGCACGAGGCCAGCAGTTCAGCACAGCCGGCTGGTTCTCACAGCACGAGTCCAGCAGTTCAGCACAGCCGGATGGTCCTCTCAGCACGAGTCCATCAGTTCAGCACAGCCGGCTGGTCCTCACAGCATGAGTCCAGCAGTTCAGCACAGCCGGCTGGTCCTCACAACATGAGTCCAGCAGTTCAGCACAGCCTGCTCTTCCTCACAGCACGAGTCCAGCAGTTCAGCACAGCCGGCTCGTTCTCACAGCACGAGTCCATCTGTTCAGCACAGCCGGCTGGTTCTCACAGCACGGGTCCAGCAGTTCAGCACAGCCGGCTGGTCCTCTCAGCACGAGTCCAGCAGTTCAGCACTGCCGGATGGTTCTCTCAGCACGAGTCCAGCAGTTCAGCACAGCCGGCTGGTCCTCACAGCACGAGTCCAGCAGTTCAGCACAGCCGGCTGGTCCTCACAGCACTAGTCCAGCAGTTCAGCAGAGCCGGCTGGTCCTCACAGCACGTGTCCAGCAGTTCAGCACTGCCGGCTGGTCCTCACAGCACGAGTCCAGCAGTTCAGCACAGTTGGCTGGTCCTCACAGCACGAGTCCAGCAGTTCAGCACAGTTGGCTGGTCCTCACAGCACGAGTCCAGCAGTTCAGCACAGCCGGCTGGTCCTCACAGCACGAGTCCAGCAGTTCAGCACAGCCGGATGGTCCTCAAAGCACGAGGCCAGCAGTTCAGCACAGCCGGCTGGTCCTCACAGCACGAGTCCAGCAGTTCAGCACAGCCGGCTGGTCCTCACAGCACGAGTCCAGCAGTTCAGCACAGCCGGCTGGTTCTCACAGCACGAGTCCATCTGTTCAGACAAGCGTGGAATCCCGTGATTACTAAAATTTGCTCAGATCGAAGACGACGGAGAGCGCCGGCGTCGGCTGTGAGCGGCAGTGGCCGTGCAGCGCAGAGAACAGCTGAACTCCGCGGCTCCACCAGCGAGGGCGCTGCAGTGTGGCCTGTCTGTTTATGTTTTGACGCATGCGCTGTAACCGCCAAGTTTTCTATATATAGTGGAACGCTGGACGCACTTTTCAGTCTTCATCGACTCACCTGAGGATGGCTAGAAGGTGTCTGCCCGAAATATCGTGTGGTGTTTTAGACGACGACCGGCTGCATACCCGAAACTTCTGTGAATAGTCTCGTGTTGAATGACTGAGCGGCTTTAGCTATGTTGGTACAATGCCTTGTGTGTTGGAAATCATTAGTTTCTTTCCGAGCGTTGTGCTAGATGTCATTGCCGATTTTTGTTATTTCCACCAGTAAATTGGAATGTTTGTATAAACAATATGCGATCTTCTGAAGCTGCTGTTGTGTTATCGAAAGAGTGGTTGGCATACAAGTTTGTAGCGTTTAATACCGTTCGATGGCTGTCGCTTGCATCGTCTAAACGAAGAGATACATTTATTTTGCTTATAGATCTAAGGTTGCGTTCGCGGAACGGACCATTTTTTTCCTTTTGGGTAGTCTCAAATGTTTGACTCTACTTAGATTTGTTTTTCAATTATCTGGACATCGAAAGAGTGTTTTAAGTAAGTTTGTGGCGTTCGTTACCGTCTATTATCTAACCTGCGCTATTATTAAACACGTCTTTCGGCTGTTGCGCATGTACTCTGTGCGAAGAGCTTGGAGAGAGAAAAAATAATAAAACATTATAATATTTCTGTTTAAACATTTAGCATATGTTTATAGAAATGTTTTATGTAGCTTGCCGAGAGAACACTGTGTGTTTGTGGTCGCAGCGGCGGTTGAGCTGTACTCAAATTACTCTTAACACGCCTAGACGTGTAGAACAATAATTGGGAGCTTTGGTGGATGGTCTGGCTGCTGGCAGGGAAATATGTTTACGAATCTCTCGTGTTATTCCAGGTAATTGTACTGTCCGAAGTACGCAATAATAATTGACTCCTCTGGGGGTCTGTGCTCACGCAACTGCTTACTTCTGGAGGCCGTTGCCCTTGTTACTGTTAAAAAAAACATATGTAGTAACAATTAAATCGACGGGCAATGTGCGGTATGCGGCATTTCCCCCCCTTAAGGCTTAACTCCAAACATATATCGCATAATTAGACTGTAAGGCATAACTCCGAACATTTACGAAACATAAATAGACTATGTAAGTGCGGATTGCAACCTGCACATAATAACGTTCGTGACTACCGAACTCGAGGCGGCAGCGGTGGCGGCGGTTGGCTGTTAATTTGATCTGCAAATATAATGTAATTACCTGGAGGCGGAGGTCGGGCGATTGGGCGTATGACGGGGGCGGCGGAGGCGGCTAGGTGCGTGGCTGGGGGCGGGGCGGTTGGCCGAGCAGGTAGGGGTGCGTGGTGTGCCCAGGTAGCGAAGCGGTTCCCTGTGCTCGTAGCCCTATACTACTACATTCCTCAGTTGTTTTTCTGAAACAAACGTACGAATAAAGAAAAATAATGCTCATTGCACTGTGAAAGGTGAAACTCCTAAAAATGGCAATGCGTAAGAAAGAAGTTTCGCGTTCTTTTTGCCTTTCTAAAAGACTGCAAACGGCGCTGAAAAGTGAATCTATAGACGATAGAAACTTGAAATTTGTAGACGCTGATTATCTCACACTGTAGGCATCAGCGATTTTTCGAGATTCCCATCTCTAAGGGGATAAAACAGAGGTTGAACAGTTTTTTTGTAAATACGTCGCTATTCACGCAATGTCAAGCAAGAAATACAAAGCTTGGGATTTAGATTTTTGGTCGGAATATAAAAAAAAAAAAATTTCTAGATAGTTTTGGAAATTGAACCGTTAAGCGGGTGAAATAACGGAAAATCTTTTAAGGTGGCTACTAAGTTTATTTTGATGCTATAAACATGAAAATTTTGATTTGGAACTATGGTTAGAGTTTAAAAAAAAATATTTCGGGATTTTTTGAATTCTGTCATCAATGCTGCAAAAGGAATGGCAAGTTGCATCAAAGTACCTGACTCGGAAACCATTTTAAAAAATTAATCTACGAAAATTTGTATTTAGAAGTAGAAACGACCAACACAAGCCATCAAGTCTACGGCAAAGCAGTGGGAATTAAGCTAGTGTATACCGGGTGCTCAAAAAGGCAGTACAAATTTGAAAACTTAATAAATTACTGAATAACGTAGATAAAGAGGTGAAAATTGACATACATGCTTGGGATGACATGGGGTCATATTAGCAGAAGAAGAAAGTATTGGTAGACGCGTGAAAGATCTCTAGTGCGCGTCGTTTGGTGATGATCGTGTGCTCAGCCGCCACATTCGTCATGCTTGGCCTCCCAGGTCCCCAGACCTCAGTCCGTTGCGATTATTGGCTTTGGGGTTACCTGAAGTCGCAAGTGTATCGTGATCGACCGACATCTCTAGTGATGCTGAAAGACAACATCCGACGCCAATGCCTCACTATAACTCCGGACATGCTTTACAGTGCTGTTCACAACATTATTCCTCGACTACAGCTACTGTTGAGGAATGATGGTGAACATATTGAGCATTTCCTGTTAAGAACACCATCTTTGCTTTGTCTTAATTTGTTATGCTAATTATTGCTTTTCTATTTAATACAAATAAACAATCCCTGAGACGGATTTTCGTCTCGAATATGTCAAAGACAATAATGATAAATCTGAAGCATAGAATTAAAATATGTTATGTGGTTGGGAATCGAACCCGGACCTCGAAGCTTACTAGGAAGACGTCTTACCGTTTGGCTACCACACACAAGCTGAATTAAAGTTTGTAATGTGGAGGGAAGTCGTACTTAGACTATTCTGAGGCGCCTTTTTCTTTGGTGGTGTGATGGTCTAACAGTAAGACTCCTGCCTAGTAAGTATGGCGGTCAGGGTTCGATTCCTGGCCAAATCCCAAATTTTAACTCTATGCTTCAGACTTATCATTATTGCTTTTCTGATCAGATGAAGCGCCGGTTGTCGGACTTTTTTTTTCTTTGTTCTAATATGACCCCATGTCATTCCAACTATGTGTGTCAATTTTTACCTCTCTATCTACACAATTCCGTGATTTATTAAGTTTTCAAGTTTACGCTAACTTTTGAGACTCACAGTGGACAGCAGCGGTCCTGCAGCGCCTGCAGACTCCACCGCACTCTGCTGAGAAGGGCCGGCAGTGCTGCGCTCTGTCGGCCAGCAAGCAGAACTCTGCGGCAGAACTCTGCCTGCCACCTTCTTGGCCGCCCCGTCCAGTCGTCTGTTCTCGCGTGTCCAGGAGTTCCTGGTGCGATCGTTTCAACGACGATGAAGAGCTAAACGAGACAGGCGGCAACATTCTCTGATCTACATTCCTGGAAAATGTAAAAAAGAAACACCATGAACTCGTTGACCCAGAAGAGGTAAATTGTACTGACACGGTCTTGAGGGTGTGTACAGCAGACGCTCACGCAGTCATCGGTACATGGAGCAGTCAGCAGACCGCGCGCATTGTCGACGCCGTACAGCGCCGCGTGTGCCCTGTTCTGGCAGCGATGCGAGGAGCAGTTCTCTTAGGGAGGCGATCGCGGAGCTGCCGCATGTAGTCTCGCAAAATGGCGTGCCACGCACTTCCCATCCAGTGCCTCGGGCCAAATTTCATGTCGTTCGTGCAGACAGCGCGAAATGACGTTTTGTCCGGTCCCGAACCGTAGCAAGACGCGTCGGACGATGGTTTCAGTGCACTGCGTACTGTTCAACATGCCCTAGACGACTTATAATGAAATAGACAGGGATAGTAGGACGTAGGTGTGCCAGATTGTAGCCAGATGGTACTGTAAGTACGGTCCCGTGGGAAAACTCCGCCCATTTCTGTGAGAGTAATCTAATTGGCTGTTGCTACATCTTTACGCGCCACAACCACCCAGCTATTTTATTAATTATTTAATAAATAAAAATTCAGTTATCAATTATATTGTCATAATGTGTGTTAATTAATTGTTTGTGATTACACTATTGTATTATACATTTATTGGATTAAGTATTTTAGGAAAAGAGTGAGTGTGGCATTCTAGAAGTGTCGGTTGGCGCCAAAAGTCTAGGCGCTAGCGTAGAGCCCAGCTCCTCTGCTAGTCAGTTCACTGCGTGCCTCGACACGGTAGACATCTAGCGGCACTCGCGATAACCAGCCTCGTATTAATCGGTCGATAATGGGGCTAAAACTATCCGTAAAGTGCGTGCAGTGTACGTCAGGGTGCGTTAAGACCGTAACAATCTTACTTTTGTGACTAATATTGACGTCAACATGCAGTTTGTGGCTTCTGTATTGTGTGTTTTGGTAAGAAATAAAAGAGCCACTGGCTCTCTGTAGGAGTTCATCGACTTCGTTAATGGTAGTTGGGCTGCACCTGCATCGCTTCCGGAAGTCGTCGTCCCGATCCGATCCGGCGCCGGCCGACGCCGGAGCAAAAGTCAGGCGCCAGGTGGCTGAAGCGGCCTGCACTGGAGGCGGGAGCGACGCACGACGCACGACGCACGACGCACGACGCCGCCCGGCACCGACCGCCGACGTTTGTTGCAGAGTTGAAGAACTCAACGCCTCCTCGGTCAATAACTATGTTCTGCAGTAAGCAGGTACATTTCGCTATCCTCTCCGCTTTGCCGGGTTCCGTTTCAATACATTTTCCCAGTAAACGCCCCTTAGCAGTCATGATTCCAAAGGCACACTCCACACATCTAGCTCCCGTTAGCCTGTAATTGAAAACTTCTTCGTCCTGTGAGAGATTTCGATTTAAAAAAAAGAATGTTCGTAGAGCTTAAGTGATTGAAATACTGGGACATCAGTCACAAAACTTACACACTACTTATGAAGTAGCTTATACTAAAGAAGGCCCAAACATCCAGGCCCGAGGGGGGATTCTAACCCCCGACCTTAGTGGCCGTGCGGACCGTGATTGGAGCGCCTCAATCCCCTCGGCCACCGCGGCCGGCTGTCTGGAAAATTTCGCAGCGACTGGTAAGTTGTAAAAAATTCCCCTGAAAATCTGTCTCCATTAAAACGATGCATCCAACTCCTTTTCATAAGTTTTTAAGACATGTTCTTGTCTAGCAGCAGCCAACACAAATCATCAACGTTCGAATCCCTCATGGTAGCTTCTGAAGAACTGCAACTGCTGACCTATAGCGTGTAATTGAGTGCAGCGCGGAAACCAGTGACTGTCGACAGTGCTCTGGGCTGCCGCTCGCTGTCCGTGCAGTGTCTTCCGTTGTCTACGTGAGGGCAGTCGGCAGCCAGCGAGCCGGTGCGTCAGCTGCGGTGTGGCCACTGTGCATCCGACGGCGCCGGATCGCCGGTTCGCCGGGTCACCCACTACCGGACAGGTTCGGATCGGACGACTTCCGGATGGAATGTAGGTGCAGCAGCCTCAGACAGCCACATTATCCACCACTTTCAATTTCAGTCTCACCTCAGAAAACTTGGAGTCTACGACCTGTGTGCTGCTTCTGCGCTGGGGACATCTACGAGAGAGAAGACACCAGGCTAGTCAAAATATTAAGTGACAACCACCTAGGGCCTCACGTGCAACGTTCGGTCTGTTACAACTGGACGAGTTAGCACGCTGCTCGCGGTAACGTGAGGTAAAGGGAAGACAGGAAAGTGTCAAGGAAACTGTCACAAGTGGGCTTGATAGCATAAACATTAACCGTAACATTGAATGGTTTATAGATTTTTTTTATCTCATCCCCGCCGTAGTAAACACTCCACATTTTCGCGCTCCAGTGCACGGTGCCACACACTATAACGGAAAAAAGTTTGCAGCGGGTGTGTGCTAAACCGATCTGTATCGTTTCCTGTCCTCCTCCATGTTGCCATGGATGACGCACAACAGTCTGCGTTTGTACCGCAATGACAGTGTACGCGAGGGTTGTAGTATCTCCCCACTGCACTGGGTGAAGAGTAGAAACTCTTAAAGTTCACTCTTAAAGATGATACCACGCAGGTCGGAGTTCTTGAATGAAGCTGAAATTATTATACTATTGACAGGAACTCATCTAGTTAACAAATAATACTTTCTTGTGGGTTGCCATCCAGTTTATTAAAAGACTGCAGAAAACCAGCGGACTGCATAATGACATCAACTTGACACAGATTATTTTAAATGAAGTTGAATATCAAGTCATTTCCCTTGTTCTAGGATGTTTAAACAATGTTTTATGACCGCCTACTTATGCATATTACTCCACCGAGTGCGCCTGCTGAAGTCACATGTTACTCCTCCGACTGCGTGTTCTGAACTGAAGTGTGGCGGCTCGATGCAACGCTGCCTTCGCCCCACAATTTGGCGCGCAAAGATGACTGCCGTGCATCGTCCGTCTTAATTGTTTTGTTAATGTTTTTAGCAATTGTTAATGTTTTACCTACTCAGGACATAGCTTAGCTTCGAGGGGTTTTTCTAAATTCAGTTTGACATCGAATAAATGATTAGTTTAATAAATATTAACAGAAATATGATCACGTTTTGGCGCGTGACCGCCAGTGCTACAGCCAATCGGCGTCCAGTGCCTGCCGCTCGGGGAGACTCGCCAGTGCTCTTTCCCACGAGAACTCGACCTGTCGTACCGCCTGTCGTGGTTCTGACCAGCTTTTACCATCAGCTTTTAACACGCTACGACACTGAAACACGGCCCCATTCGTCCCCTCGTGAGCGCCTACAGTCACACCATACGGGTGGGCTGAACAGCGTGCGGCTGGGACAGAACAGTTCAGCACAGCCGTCTGGTCCTCACAGCACGAGTCCAGCAGGTCAGCACAGCCGGCTGGTCCTCCCAGCACGAGACCAGCAGTTCAGCACAGCCAGCTGGTCCTCACAGCACGGGTCCAGCAGGTCAGAACAGCCGGCTGGTCCTCACAACACGAGTCCAGCATGTCAGCACAGCTGGCTGGTCCTCACAGCACGAGTCCAGCAGTTCAGCACAGCCGTCTGGTCCTCACAGCACGACTCCAGCAGTTCAGCACACCCGGCTGGTCCTCACAGCACGAGTCCAGCAGTTCAGCACAGCCAACTGGTCCTCACAGCACGAGTCCAGCAGGTCAGCACAGCCGGCTGGTCCTCACAGCATGAGACCAGCAGTTCAGCACAGCCAGCTGGTCCTCACAGCACGGGTCCAGCAGGTCAGAACAGCCGGCTGGTCGTCACAGCACGAGTCCAGCAGGTCAGCACAGCCGGCTGGTCCTCACAGCACGAGTCCAGCAGTTCAGCACAGCCATCTGGTCCTCACAGCACGAGTCCAACAGTTCAGCACAGCCGGCTGGTCCTCACAGCACGAGTCCAGCAGTTCAGCACAGCCGGCTGGTCCTCACAGCACGAGTCCAGCAGTTCAGCACAGCCGGCTGGTCCTCACAGCACGAGTCCAGCAGTGCAGCACAGCCGGCTGGTCCTCCCAGCACGAGACCAGCAGTTCAGCACAGCCAGCTGGTCCTCACAGCACGGGTCCAGCAGGTCAGAACAGCCGGATGGTCCTCACAGCACGAGTCCAGCAGTTCAGCACAGCCGGCTGGTCCTCACAGCACGATTCCAGCAGGTTAGCACTGCCGGCTGGTCCTCACAGCACGAGTCCAGCAGTTCAGCACAGCCGGCTGGTCCTCACAGCACGAGTCCAGCAGTTCAGCACAGCCGGCTGGTCCTCACAGCACGAGTCCAGCAGGTCAGCACAGCCGGCTGGTCCTCACAGCACGACTCCAGCAGGTCAGCACAGCCAGCTGGTCCTCACAGCACGAGTCCAGCTGGTCAGCACAGCCAGCTGGTCCTCACAGCACGAGTCCAGCAGTTCAACACAGCCGGCTGGTCCTCACAGCACGAGTCCAGCAGTTCAGCACAGCCGGCTGGTCCCCACAGCACGAGTCCAGCAGGTCAGCACAGCCGGCTGGTCCTCACAGAACGAGTCCAATAGGTCAGCACAGCCGGCTGGTCCTCACAGCACGAGTCCAGCAGGTCAGCACAGCCAGCTGGTCCTCACAGCACGAGGCCAGCAGTTCAGCACAACCGTCTGGTCCTCACAGCACGAGTCCAGCAGGTCAGCACAGCCGGCTGGTCCTCACAGCACAGGACCAGCAGTTCAGCACAGCCAGCTGGTCCTCACAGCACGGGTCCAGCAGGTCAGAACAGCCGGCTGGTCCTCACAGCACGAGTCCAGCTGGTCAGCACAGCCGGCTGGTCCTCACAGCACGAGTCCAGCAGGTCAGCACAGCCGGCTGGTCCTCCCAGCACGAGACCAGCAGTTCAGCACAGCCGGCTGGTCCTCACAGCACGGGTCCAGCAGGTAAGAACAGCCGGCTGGTCCTCACAGCACGAGTCCAGCAGTTCAGCACAGCCGGCTGGTCCTCACAGCACGAGTCCAGCAGTTCAGCACAGCCGGCTGGTCCTCACAGCACGAGTCCAGCAGTGCAGCACAGCCGGCTGGTCCTCCCAGCACGAGACCAGCAGTTCAGCACAGCCAGCTGGTCCTCACAGCACGGGTCCAGCAGGTCAGAACAGCCGGATGGTCCTCACAGCATGAGTCCAGCAGGTCAGCACAGCTGGTTGGTCCTCACAGCACGAGTCCAGCAGGTCAGCACAGCCGGCTGGTCCTCACAGCACGAGTCCAGCAGTTCAGCACAGCCGGCTGGTCCTCACAGCACGATTCCAGCAGGTCAGCACAGCCGGCTGGTCCTCACAGCACGAGTCCAGCAGTTCAGCACAGCCGGCTGGTCCTCACAGCACGAGTCCAGCAGGTCAGCACAGCCGGCTGGTCCTCACAGCACGAGTCCAGCAGGTCAGAACAGCCGGCTGGTCCTCACAGCACGAGTCCAGCAGGTCAGCACAGCCGGCTGGTCCTCACAGCACGAGTACAGCAGTTCAGAACAGCCGGCTGGTCCTCACAGCACGAGTCCAGCAGTTCAGCACAGCCGGCTGGTACACCAGCACGAGTCCAGCAGGTCAGCACAGCCGGCTGGTCCTCACAGCACGAGTCCAGCAGGTCAGAACAGCCGGCTGGTCCTCACAGCACGAGTCCAGCAGGTCAGCACAGCCGGCTGGTGCTCACAGCACGAGTCCAGCAGTTCAGCACAGCCGGCTGGTCCTCACAGCACGAGTCCAGCAGTTCAGCACAGCCGGCTGGTCCACACAGCACGAGTCCAGCAGTTCAGCACAGCCGGCTGGTCCTCACAGCACGAGTCCAGCAGTTCAGCACAGCCGGCTGGTCCTCACAGCACGAGTCCAGCAGGTCAGAACAGCCGGCTGGTCCTCACACCACGAGTCCAGCAGGTCAGCACAGCCGGCTGGTCCTCACAGCACGAATCCAGCAGGTCAGCACAGCCGGTTGGTCCTCACAGCACGAGTCCAGCAGTTCAGCACAGCCGGCTGGTCCTCACAGCACGAGTCCAGCATTTCAGCACAGCCGGCTGGTCCTCACAGCACGAGTCCAGCAGTTCAGCACAGCCGGCTGGTCCTCACAGCACGAGTCCAGCAGGTCAGCACAGCAGGCTGGTCCTCACAGCACGAGTCCAGCAGGTCAGCACAGCCAGCTGGTCCTCACAGCACGAGTCCAGCAGGTCAGCACAGCCGGCTGGTCCTCACAGCACGAGACCAGCAGTTCAGCACAGCCAGCTGGTCCTCACAGCACGGGTCCAGCAGGTCAGAACAGTCGGCTGGTCCTCACAGCACGAGTCCAGCAGGTCAGCACAGCTGGCTGGTCCTCACAGCACGAGTCCAGCAGGTCAGCAAAGCCGGCTGGTCCTCACAACACGAGTCCAGCAGTTCAGCACAGCCGTCTGGTCCTCACAGCACGAGTCCAGCAGTTCAGCACAGCCGGCTGGTCCTCACAGCACGAGTCCAGCAGTTCAGCACAGCCGGCTGGTCCTCACAGCACGAGTCCAGCAGGTCAGCACAGCCGGCTGGTCCTCACAGCATGAGACCAGCAGTTCAGCACAGCCAGCTGGTCCTCACAGCACGGGTACAGCAGGTCAGAACAGCCGGCTGGTCGTCACAGCACGAGTCCAGCAGGTCAGCACAGCCGGCTGGTCCTCACAGCACGAGTCCAGCAGTTCAGCACAGCCATCTGGTCCTCACAGCACGAGTCCAACAGTTCAGCACAGCCGGCTGGTCCTCACAGCACGAGTCCAGCAGTTCAGCACAGCCGGCTGGTCCTCACAGCACGAGTCCAGCAGTTCAGCACAGCCGGCTGGTCCTCACAGCACGAGTCCAGCATTGCAGCACAGCCGGCTGGTCCTCCCAGCACGAGACCAGCAGTTCAGCACAGCCAGCTGGTCCTCACAGCACGGGTCCAGCAGGTCAGAACAGCCGGATGGTCCTCACAGCACGAGTCCAGCAGTTCAGCACAGCCGGCTGGTCCTCACAGCACGATTCCAGCAGGTTAGCACTGCCGGCTGGTCCTCACAGCACGAGTCCAGCAGTTCAGCACAGCCGGCTGGTCCTCACAGCACGAGTCCAGCAGGTCAGCACAGCCGGCTGGTCCTCACAGCACGAGTCCAGCAGGTCAGAACAGCCGGCTGGTCCTCACAGCACAAGTCCAGCAGGTCAGCACAGCCGGCTGGTCCTCACAGCACGAGTCCAGCAGTTCAGAACAGCCGGCTGGTCCTCACAGCACGAGTCCAGCAGTTCAGCACAGCCGGCTGGTACACCAGCACGAGTCCAGCAGGTCAGCACAGCCGGCTGGTCCTCACAGCACGAGTCCAGCAGGTCAGAACAGCCGGCTGGTCCTCACAGCACGAGTCCAGCAGGTCAGCACAGCCGGCTGGTACTCACAGCACGAGTCCAGCAGGTCAGCACAGCCGGCTGGTCCTCACAGCACGAGTGCAGCAGTTCAGCACAGCCGGCTGGTCCTCACAGCATGAGTCCAGCAGTTCAGCACAGCCGGCTGGTCCTCACAGCACGAGTCCAGCAGTTCAGCACAGCCGGCTGGTCCTCACAGCACGAGTCCAGCAGGTCAGAACAGCCAGCTGGTCCTAACAGCACGAGTCCAGCAGGTTAGCACAGCCGGCTGGTCCTCACAGCACGAGTCCAGCAGGTCAGCACAGCCGGCTGGTCCTCACAGCACGAGTCCAGCAGTTCAGCACAGCCGGCTGGTCCTCACAGCACGAGTCCAGCAGGTCAGCACAGCTGGCTGGTCCTCACAGCACGAGTCCAGCAGTTCAGCACAGCCGGCTGGTCCTCACAGCACGAGTCCAGCAGGTCAGCACAGCCGGCTGGTCCTCACAGCACGACTCCAGCAGGTCAGCACAGCCAGCTGGTCCTCACAGCACGAGTCCAGCTGGTCAGCACAGCCAGCTGGTCCTCACAGCACGAGTCCAGCAGTTCAACACAGCCGGCTGGTCCTCACAGCACGAGTCCAGCAGTTCAGCACAGCCGGCTGGTCCCCACAGCACGAGTCCAGCAGGTCAGCACAGCCGGCTGGTCCTCACAGAACGAGTCCAATAGGTCAGCTCAGCCGGCTGGTCCTCACAGCACGAGTCCAGCAGGTCAGCACAGCCAGCTGGTCCTCAGAGCACGAGTCCAGCAGTTCAGCACAACCGTCTGGTCCTCACAGCACGAGTCCAGCAGGTCAGCACAGCCGGCTGGTCCTCACAGCACAGGACCAGCAGTTCAGCACAGCCAGCTGGTCCTCACAGCACGGGTCCAGCAGGTCAGAACAGCCGGCTGGTCCTCACAGCACGAGTCCAGCTGGTCAGCACAGCCGGCTGGTCCTCACAGCACGAGTCCAGCAGGTCAGCACAGCCGGCTGGTCCTCACAGCACGAGTCCAGCAGTTCAGCACAGCCGGCTGGTCCTCACAGCACGAGTCCAGCAGTTCAGCACAGCCGGCTGGTCCTCACAGCACGAGTCCAGCAGTGCAGCACAGCCGGCTGGTCCTCCCAGCACGAGACCAGCAGTTCAGCACAGCCAGCTGGTCCTCACAGCACGGGTCCAGCAGGTCAGAACAGCCGGATGGTCCTCACAGCATGAGTCCAGCAGGTCAGCACAGCTGGTTGGTCCTCACAGCACGAGTCCAGCAGGTCAGCACAGCCGGCTGGTCCTCACAGCACGAGTCCAGCAGTTCAGCACAGCCGGCTGGTCCTCACAGCACGATTCCAGCAGGTCAGCACAGCCGGCTGGTCCTCACAGCACGAGTCCAGCAGTTCAGCACAGCCGGCTGGTCCTCACAGCACGAGTCCAGCAGGTCAGCACAGCCGGCTGGTCCTCACAGCATGAGTCCAGCAGGTCAGAACAGCCGGCTGGTCCTCACAGCACGAGTCCAGCAGGTCAGCACAGCCGGCTGGTCCTCACAGCACGAGTCCAGCAGTTCAGAACAGCCGGCTGGTCCTCACAGCACGAGTCCAGCAGTTCAGCACAGCCGGCTGGTACACCAGCACGAGTCCAGCAGGTCAGCACAGCCGGCTGGTCCTCACAGCACGAGTCCAGCAGGTCAGAACAGCCGGCTGGTCCTCACAGCACGAGTCCAGCAGGTCAGCACAGCCGGCTGGTGCTCACAGCACGAGTCCAGCAGTTCAGCACAGCCGGCTGGTCCTCACAGCACGAGTCCAGCAGTTCAGCACAGCCGGCTGGTCCACACAGCACGAGTCCAGCAGTTCAGCACAGCCGGCTGGTCCTCACAGCACGAGTCCAGCAGTTCAGCACAGCCGGCTGGTCCTCACAGCACGAGTCCAGCAGGTCAGAACAGCCGGCTGGTCCTCACACCACGAGTCCAGCAGGTCAGCACAGCCGGCTGGTCCTCACAGCACGAATCCAGCAGGTCAGCACAGCCGGTTGGTCCTCACAGCACGAGTCCAGCAGTTCAGCACAGCCGGCTGGTCCTCACAGCACGAGTCCAGCATTTCAGCACAGCCGGCTGGTCCTCACAGCACGAGTCCAGCAGTTCAGCACAGCCGGCTGGTCCTCACAGCACGAGTCCAGCAGGTCAGCACAGCCGGCTGGTCCTCACAGCACGAGTCCAGCAGGTCAGCACAGCCAGCTGTTCCACACAGCACGAGTCCAGCTGGTCAGCACAGCCAGCTGGTCCTCACAGCACGAGTCCAGCAGTTCAGCACAACCGTCTGGTCCTCACAGCACGAGTCCAGCAGGTCAGCACAGCCAGCTGGTCCTCACAGCACAGGACCAGCAGTTCAGCACAGCCAGCTGGTCCTCACAGCACGGGTCCAGCAGGTCAGAACAGCCGGCTGGTCCTCACAGCACGAGTCCAGCTGGTCAGCACAGCCGGCTGGTCCTCACAGCACGAGTCCAGCAGGTCAGCACAGCCGGCTGGTTCTCCCAGCACGAGACCAGCAGTTCAGCACAGCCGGCTGGTCCTCACAGCACGAGTCCAGCATTTCAGCACAGCCGGCTGGTCCTCACAGCACGAGTCCAGCAGTTCAGCACAGCCGGCTGGTCCTCACATCACGAGTCCAGCAGGTCAGCACAGCCGGCTGGTCCTCACAGCACGAGTCCAGCAGGTCAGCACAGCCAGCTGTTCCTCACAGCACGAGTCCAGCTGGTCAGCACAGCCAGCTGGTCCTCACAGCACGAGTCCAGCAGTTCAGCACAACCGTCTGGTCCTCACAGCACGAGTCCAGCAGGTCAGCACAGCCAGCTGGTCCTCACAGCACAGGACCAGCAGTTCAGCACAGCCAGCTGGTCCTCACAGCACGGGTCCAGCAGGTCAGAACAGCCGGCTGGTCCTCACAGCACGAGTCCAGCAGATCAGCACAGCCGGCTGGTCCTCACAGCACGAGACCAGCAGTTCAGCACAGCCAGCTGGTCCTCACAGCACGGGTCCAGCAGGTCAGAACAGTCGGCTGGTCCTCACAGCACGAGTCCAGCAGGTCAGCACAGCCGGCTGGTCCTTACAGCACGAGTCCAGCAGGTCAGCAAAGCCGGCTGGTCCTCACAACACGAGTCCAGCAGTTCAGCACAGCCGTCTGGTCCTCACAGCACGAGTCCAGCAGTTCAGCACAGCCGGCTGGTCCTCACAGCACGAGTCCAGCAGTTCAGCACAGCCGGCTGGTCCTCACAGCACGAGTCCCAGTTCAGAACAGCCGGCTGGTCCTCACAGCACGAGTCCAGCAGGTCAGCGCAGCCGGCTGGGCCTCACAACACGAGTCCAGCAGTTCAGCACAGCCGTCTGGTCCTCACAGCACGAGTCCAGCAGTTCAGCACAGCCGGCTGGTCCTCACAGCACGAGTCCAGCAGTTCAGCACAGCCGGCTGGTCCTCACAGAACGAGTCCAATAGGTCAGCTCAGCCGGCTGGTCCTCACAGCACGAGTCCAGCAGGTCAGCACAGCCAGCTGGTCCTCAGAGCACGAGTCCAGCAGTTCAGCACAACCGTCTGGTCCTCACAGCACGAGTCCAGCAGGTCAGCACAGCCGGCTGGTCCTCACAGCACAGGACCAGCAGTTCAGCACAGCCAGCTGGTCCTCACAGCACGGGTCCAGCAGGTCAGAACAGCCGGCTGGTCCTCACAGCACGAGTCCAGCTGGTCAGCACAGCCGGCTGGTCCTCACAGCACGAGTCCAGCAGGTCAGCACAGCCGGCTGGTCCTCACAGCACGAGTCCAGCAGTTCAGCACAGCCGGCTGGTCCTCACAGCACGAGTCCAGCAGTTCAGCACAGCCGGCTGGTCCTCACAGCACGAGTCCAGCAGTGCAGCACAGCCGGCTGGTCCTCCCAGCACGAGACCAGCAGTTCAGCACAGCCAGCTGGTCCTCACAGCACGGGTCCAGCAGGTCAGAACAGCCGGATGGTCCTCACAGCATGAGTCCAGCAGGTCAGCACAGCTGGTTGGTCCTCACAGCACGAGTCCAGCAGGTCAGCACAGCCGGCTGGTCCTCACAGCACGAGTCCAGCAGTTCAGCACAGCCGGCTGGTCCTCACAGCACGATTCCAGCAGGTCAGCACAGCCGGCTGGTCCTCACAGCACGAGTCCAGCAGTTCAGCACAGCCGGCTGGTCCTCACAGCACGAGTCCAGCAGGTCAGCACAGCCGGCTGGTCCTCACAGCATGAGTCCAGCAGGTCAGAACAGCCGGCTGGTCCTCACAGCACGAGTCCAGCAGGTCAGCACAGCCGGCTGGTCCTCACAGCACGAGTCCAGCAGTTCAGAACAGCCGGCTGGTCCTCACAGCACGAGTCCAGCAGTTCAGCACAGCCGGCTGGTACACCAGCACGAGTCCAGCAGGTCAGCACAGCCGGCTGGTCCTCACAGCACGAGTCCAGCAGGTCAGAACAGCCGGCTGGTCCTCACAGCACGAGTCCAGCAGGTCAGCACAGCCGGCTGGTGCTCACAGCACGAGTCCAGCAGTTCAGCACAGCCGGCTGGTCCTCACAGCACGAGTCCAGCAGTTCAGCACAGCCGGCTGGTCCACACAGCACGAGTCCAGCAGTTCAGCACAGCCGGCTGGTCCTCACAGCACGAGTCCAGCAGTTCAGCACAGCCGGCTGGTCCTCACAGCACGAGTCCAGCAGGTCAGAACAGCCGGCTGGTCCTCACACCACGAGTCCAGCAGGTCAGCACAGCCGGCTGGTCCTCACAGCACGAATCCAGCAGGTCAGCACAGCCGGTTGGTCCTCACAGCACGAGTCCAGCAGTTCAGCACAGCCGGCTGGTCCTCACAGCACGAGTCCAGCATTTCAGCACAGCCGGCTGGTCCTCACAGCACGAGTCCAGCAGTTCAGCACAGCCGGCTGGTCCTCACAGCACGAGTCCAGCAGGTCAGCACAGCCGGCTGGTCCTCACAGCACGAGTCCAGCAGGTCAGCACAGCCAGCTGTTCCACACAGCACGAGTCCAGCTGGTCAGCACAGCCAGCTGGTCCTCACAGCACGAGTCCAGCAGTTCAGCACAACCGTCTGGTCCTCACAGCACGAGTCCAGCAGGTCAGCACAGCCAGCTGGTCCTCACAGCACAGGACCAGCAGTTCAGCACAGCCAGCTGGTCCTCACAGCACGGGTCCAGCAGGTCAGAACAGCCGGCTGGTCCTCACAGCACGAGTCCAGCTGGTCAGCACAGCCGGCTGGTCCTCACAGCACGAGTCCAGCAGGTCAGCACAGCCGGCTGGTTCTCCCAGCACGAGACCAGCAGTTCAGCACAGCCGGCTGGTCCTCACAGCACGAGTCCAGCATTTCAGCACAGCCGGCTGGTCCTCACAGCACGAGTCCAGCAGTTCAGCACAGCCGGCTGGTCCTCACATCACGAGTCCAGCAGGTCAGCACAGCCGGCTGGTCCTCACAGCACGAGTCCAGCAGGTCAGCACAGCCAGCTGTTCCTCACAGCACGAGTCCAGCTGGTCAGCACAGCCAGCTGGTCCTCACAGCACGAGTCCAGCAGTTCAGCACAACCGTCTGGTCCTCACAGCACGAGTCCAGCAGGTCAGCACAGCCAGCTGGTCCTCACAGCACAGGACCAGCAGTTCAGCACAGCCAGCTGGTCCTCACAGCACGGGTCCAGCAGGTCAGAACAGCCGGCTGGTCCTCACAGCACGAGTCCAGCAGATCAGCACAGCCGGCTGGTCCTCACAGCACGAGACCAGCAGTTCAGCACAGCCAGCTGGTCCTCACAGCACGGGTCCAGCAGGTCAGAACAGTCGGCTGGTCCTCACAGCACGAGTCCAGCAGGTCAGCACAGCCGGCTGGTCCTTACAGCACGAGTCCAGCAGGTCAGCAAAGCCGGCTGGTCCTCACAACACGAGTCCAGCAGTTCAGCACAGCCGTCTGGTCCTCACAGCACGAGTCCAGCAGTTCAGCACAGCCGGCTGGTCCTCACAGCACGAGTCCAGCAGTTCAGCACAGCCGGCTGGTCCTCACAGCACGAGTCCCAGTTCAGAACAGCCGGCTGGTCCTCACAGCACGAGTCCAGCAGGTCAGCGCAGCCGGCTGGGCCTCACAACACGAGTCCAGCAGTTCAGCACAGCCGTCTGGTCCTCACAGCACGAGTCCAGCAGTTCAGCACAGCCGGCTGGTCCTCACAGCACGAGTCCAGCAGTTCAGCACAGCCGGCTGGTCCTCACAGCACGAGTCCAGCAGTTCAGCACAGCCAGCTGGTCCTCCCAGCACGAGCCCAGCAGTTCAGCACAGCCAGCTGGTCCTCACAGCACGGGTCCAGCAGGTCAGAACAGCCGGCTGGTCCTCACAGCACGAGTCCAGCAGGTCAGCACAGCCGGCTGGTCCTCACAGCATGAGTCCAGCAGGTCAGCACAGCCGGCTGGTCCTCACAGCACGAGTCCAGCAGTTCAGCACAGTCGGCTGGTCCTCCCAGCACGAGTCCAGCAGGTCAGCACAGCTGGCTGGTCCTCCCAGCACGAGTCCAGCAGTTCAGCACAGCTGGCTGTTCCTCACAGCACGATTCCAGCAGGTCGGCACAGCCGGCTGGTCCTCACAGCACGAGTCCAGCAGTTCAGCACAGCCGGCTGGTCCTCACAGCATGAGTCCAGCAGGTCGGCACAGCCGGCTGGTCCTCACAGCACGAGTCCAGCAGGTCGGCACAGCCAGCTGGTCCTCACAGCATTAATCCAGCAGTTCAGCACAGCCGGCTGGTCCTCACTGCACGAGTCCAGCAGGTCAGCACAGCCGGCTGGTCCTCACAGCACGAGACCAGCAGTTCAGCACAGCCGGCTGGTCCTCACAGCACGAGTCCCAGTTCAGAACAGCCGGCTGGTCCTCACAGCACGAGTCCAGCAGGTCAGCGCAGCCGGCTGGGCCTCACAACACGAGTCCAGCAGTTCAGCACAGCCGTCTGGTCCTCACAGCACGAGTCCAGCAGTTCAGCACAGCCGGCTGGTCCTCACAGCACGAGTCCAGCAGTTCAGCACAGCCGGCTGGTCCTCACAGCACGAGTCCAGCAGTTCAGCACAGCCAGCTGGTCCTCCCAGCACGAGCCCAGCAGTTCAGCACAGCCAGCTGGTCCTCACAGCACGGGTCCAGCAGGTCAGAACAGTCGGCTGGTCCTCACAGCACGAGTCCAGCAGGTCAGCACAGCCGGCTGGTCCTTACAGCACGAGTCCAGCAGGTCAGCAAAGCCGGCTGGTCCTCACAACACGAGTCCAGCAGTTCAGCACAGCCGTCTGGTCCTCACAGCACGAGTCCAGCAGTTCAGCACAGCCGGCTGGTCCTCACAGCACGAGTCCAGCAGTTCAGCACAGCCGGCTGGTCCTCACAGCACGAGTCCCAGTTCAGAACAGCCGGCTGGTCCTCACAGCACGAGTCCAGCAGGTCAGCGCAGCCGGCTGGGCCTCACAACACGAGTCCAGCAGTTCAGCACAGCCGTCTGGTCCTCACAGCACGAGTCCAGCAGTTCAGCACAGCCGGCTGGTCCTCACAGCACGAGTCCAGCAGTTCAGCACAGCCGGCTGGTCCTCACAGCACGAGTCCAGCAGTTCAGCACAGCCAGCTGGTCCTCCCAGCACGAGCCCAGCAGTTCAGCACAGCCAGCTGGTCCTCACAGCACGGGTCCAGCAGGTCAGAACAGCCGGCTGGTCCTCACAGCACGAGTCCAGCAGGTCAGCACAGCCGGCTGGTCCTCACAGCATGAGTCCAGCAGGTCAGCACAGCCGGCTGGTCCTCACAGCACGAGTCCAGCAGTTCAGCACAGTCGGCTGGTCCTCCCAGCACGAGTCCAGCAGGTCAGCACAGCTGGCTGGTCCTCCCAGCACGAGTCCAGCAGTTCAGCACAGCTGGCTGTTCCTCACAGCACGATTCCAGCAGGTCGGCACAGCCGGCTGGTCCTCACAGCACGAGTCCAGCAGTTCAGCACAGCCGGCTGGTCCTCACAGCATGAGTCCAGCAGGTCGGCACAGCCGGCTGGTCCTCACAGCACGAGTCCAGCAGGTCGGCACAGCCAGCTGGTCCTCACAGCATTAATCCAGCAGTTCAGCACAGCCGGCTGGTCCTCACTGCACGAGTCCAGCAGGTCAGCACAGCCGGCTGGTCCTCACAGCACGAGTCCAGCAGGTCAGCACAGCTGGCTGGTCCTCACAGCACGAGTCCAGCTGGTCAGCACAGCCGGCTGGTCCTCACAGCACGAGTCCAGCAGTTCAGCACAGCCGTTTGGTCCTCACAGCACGAGTCCAGCAGGTCAGCACAGCTGGCTGGTCCTCACAGCACGAGTCCAGCAGGTCAGCACAGCTGGCTGGTCCTCACAGCACGAGTCCTGCAGGTCTGCACAGCCGGCTGGTCCTCACAGCACGAGTCCAGCAGTTCAGCACAGCCGGCTGGTCCTCACAGCACGAGTCCAGCAGGTCAGCACAGCCGGCTTGTCCTCACAGCACGAGTCCAGCAGTTCAGCACAGCCGGCTGGTCCTAACAGCACGATTCCAGCAGTTCAGCACATCCGGCTGGTCCTCACAGCACGAGTCCAGCAGGTCAGCACAGTCGGCTGGTCCTCACAGCACGAGTCCAGCAGGTCAGCACAGCCGGCTGGTCCTCACAGCACGAGTCCAGCAGTTCAGCACAGCCGGCTGGTCCTCACAGCACGAGTCCAGCAGGTCAGCACAGCCGGCTGGTCCTCACAGCACGAGGCCAGCAGTTCAGCACAGCCGTCTGGTCCTCACAGCACGAGTCCAGCAGGTCAGCACAGCCGGCTGGTCCTCACAGCACGAGTCCAGCAGGTCAGCACAGCCGGCTGGTTCTCACAGCACGAGTCCAGCAGGTAAGCACAGCCGGCTGGTCCTCACAGCACGAGTCCAGCAGGTCAGCACAGCCGGCTGGTCCTCACAGCACGAGTCCAGCAGTTCAGCACAGCCGGCTGGTCCTCACAGCACGAGTCCAGCAGGTCAGCACAGTCGGCTCGTCCTCACAGCACGAGTCCAGCAGGTCAGCACAGCCGGCTGGTCCTCACAGCACGAGTCCAGCAGGTCAACACAGTCGGCTGGTCCTCACAGCACGAGTCCAGCAGGTCAGCACAGCCGGCTGGTCCTCACAGCACGAGTCCAGCAGGTCGGCACAGCCGGCTGGTCCTCACAGCACGAGTCCAGCAGGTCAGCACAGCCGGCTGGTCCTCACAGCACGAGTCCAGCAGTTCAGCACAGCCGGCTGGTCCTCACAGCACGAGTCCAGCAGGTCAGCACAGTCGGCTGGTCCTCACAGCACGAGTCCAGCAGGTCAGCACAGCCGGCTGGTCCTCACAGCACGAGTCCAGCAGGTCAGCACAGCCGGCTGGTCCTCACAGCACAAGACCAGCAGTTCAGCACAGCCAGCTGGTCCTCACAGCACGGGTCCAGCAGGTCAGAACAGTCGGCTGGTCCTCACAGCACGAGTCCAGCAGGTCAGCACAGCCGGCTGGTCCTCACAGCACGAGTCCAGCAGGTCAGCAAAGCCGGCTGGTCCTCACAACACGAGTCCAGCAGTTCAGCACAGCCGTCTGGTCCTCACAGCACGAGTCCAGCAGTTCAGCACAGCCGGCTGGTCCTCACAGCACGAGTCCAGCAGTTCAGCACAGCCGGCTGGTCCTCACAGCACGAGTCCCAGTTCAGAACAGCCGGCTGGTCCTCACAGCACGAGTCCAGCAGGTCAGCGCAGCCGGCTGGTCCTCACAGCACGAGTCCAGCAGTTCAGCACAGCCGTCTGGTCCTCACAGCACGAGTCCAGCAGTTCAGCACAGCCGGCTGGTCCTCACAGCACGAGTCCAGCAGTTCAGCACAGCCGGCTGGTCCTCACAGCACGAGTCCAGCAGTTCAGCACAGCCGGCTGGTCCTCCCAGCACGAGCCCAGCAGTTCAGCACAGCCGGCTGGTCCTCACAGCACGGGTCCAGCAGGTCAGAACAGCCGGCTGGTCCTCACAGCACGAGTCCAGCAGGTCAGCACAGCCGGCTGGTCCTCACAGCACGAATCCAACAGGTCAGCACAGCCGGCTGGTCCTCACAGCACGAGTCCAGCAGTTCAGCACAGACGGCTGGTCCTCACTGCACGAGTCCAGCAGTTCAGCACAGCCGGCTGGTCCTCACAGCACGAGTCCAGCAGTTCAGCACAGCCGGCTGGTCCTCACAGCACGAGTCCAGCAGGTCAGCACAGCCGGCTGGTCCTCACAGCACGAGTCCAGCAGGTCAGCACAGCCAGCTGGTCCTCACAGCACGAGTCCAGCTGGTCAGCACAGCCAGCTGGTCCTCACAGCACGAGTCCAGCTGTTCAGCACAACCGTCTGGTCCTCACAGCACGTGTCCAGCAGGTCAGCACAGCCGGCTGGTCCTCACAGCACGAGTCCCACTTCAGAACAGCCGGCTGGTCCTCACAGCACGAGTCCAGCAGGTCAGCGCAGCCGGCTGGTCCTCACAGCACGAGTCCAGCAGTTTAGCACATCCGTCTGGTCCTCACAGCACGAGTCCAGCAGTTCAGCACAGCCGGCTGGTCCTCACAGCACGAGTTCAGCAGTTCAGCACAGCCGGCTGGTCCTCACAGCACGAGTCCAGCAGATCAGCACAGCCGGCTGGTCCTCCAAGCACGAGTCCAGCAGTTCAGCACAGCCAGCTGGTCCTCACAGCACGGGTCCAGCAGGTCAGAACAGCCGGCTGGTCCTCACAGCACGAGTCCAGCAGGTCAGCACTGCCGGCTGGTCCTCACAGCACGAGTCCAGCAGGTCAGCACAGCCGGCTGGTCCTCACAGCACGAGTCCAGCAGGTCAGCACAGCCGGCTGGTCCTCACAGCGCGAGTCCAGCAGTTCAGCACAGTCGGCTGGTCCTCACAGCACATGTCCAGCAGGTCACCACAGCTGGCTGGTCCTCCCAGCACGATTCCAGCAGGTCAGCACAGCCGGCTGGTCCTCACAGCACGAGTCCAGCAGTTCAGCACAGCCGGCTGGTCCTCACAGCACGAGTCCAGCAGGTCGGCACAGCCGGCTGGTCCTCACTGCACGAGTCCAGCAGGTCAGCACAGCCAGCTGGTCCTCACAGCACGAATCCAGCAGTTCAGCACAGCCGGCTGGTCCTCACAGCATGAGTCCAGCAGGTCAGCACAGCCGGCTGGTCCTCACAGCACGAGTCCAGCAGGTCAGCACAGCTGGCTGGTCCTCACAGCACGAGTCCAGCAGGTCAGCACAGCAGGCTGGTCCTCACAGCACGAGTCCAGCAGTTCAGCACAGCCGTTTTGTCCTCACAGCACGAGTCCAGCAGGTCAGCACAGCTGGCTGGTCCTCACAGCACGAGTCCAGCAGGTCAGCCCAGCTGGCTGGTCCTCACAGCACGAGTCCAGCAGGTCAGCAGAGCCGGCTGGTCCTCACAGCACGAGTCCAGCAGTTCAGCACAGCCGGCTGGTCCTCACAGCACGAGTCCAGCAGGTCAGCACAGCCGGCTGGTCCTCACAGCACGAGTCCAGCAGGTCAGCACAGCCGGCTGGTCCTCACAGCACGAGTCCAGCAGTTCAGCACAGCCGGCTGGTCCTAACAGCACGAGTCCAGCAGTTCAGCACAGCCGGCTGGTCCTCACAGCACGAGTCCAGCAGTTCAGCACAGCCGGCTGGTCCTCACAGCACGAGTCCAGCAGGTCAGCACAGCCGGCTGGTCCTCACAGCACGAGTCCAGCAGTTCAGCACAGCCGGCTGGTCCTCACAGCACGAGTCCAGCAGGTCAGCACAGTCGGCTCGTCCTCACAGCACGAGTCCAGCAGGTCAGCACAGCCGGCTGGACCTCACAGCACGAGTCCAGCAGGTCAGCACAGTCGGCTGGTCCTCACAGCACGAGTCCAGAAGGTCAGCACAACCGGCTGGTCCTCACAGCACGAGTCCAGCAGGTCAGCACAGCCGGCTGGTCCTGACAGCACGAGTCCAGCAGGTCAGCACAGCCGGCTGGTTCTCACAGCACGAGTCCAGCAGTTCAGCACAGCCGGCTGGTCTTCACAGCACGAGTCCAGCAGGTCAGCACAGTCGGCTGGTCCTCACAGCACGAGTCCAGCAGGTCAGCGCAGCCGGCTGGTCCTCACAGCACGAGTCCAGCAGTTCAGCACAGCTGTCTGGTCCTCACAGCACGAGTCCAGCAGTTCAGCACAGCCGGCTGGTCCTCACAGCACGAGTCCAGCAGTTCAGCACAGCCGGCTGGTCCTCACAGCACGAGTCCAGCAGTTCAGCACAGCCGGCTGGTCCTCCCAGCACGAGCCCAGCAGTTCAGCACAGCCGGCTGGTCCTCACAGCACGGGTCCAGCAGGTCAGAACAGCCGGCTGGTCCTCACAGCACGAGTCCAGCAGGTCAGCACAGCCGGCTGGTCCTCACAGCACGAGTCCAGCAGGTCAGCACAGCCGGCTGGTCCTCACAGCACGAGTCCAGCAGTTCAGCACAGTCGGCTGGTCCTCACAGCACGAGTCCAGCAGGTCAGCACAGCTGGCTGGTCCTCCCGCACGAGTCCAGCAGTTCAGCACAGCCGGCTGGTCCTCACAGCATGAGTCCAGCAGGTTGGCACAGCCGGCTGGTCCTCACAGCACGAGTCCAGCAGGTCGGCACAGCCAGCTGGTCCTCACAGCACGAATCCAGCAGTTCAGCACAGCCGGCTGGTCCTCACTGCACGAGTCCAGCAGGTCAGCACAGCCGGCTGGTCCTCACAGCACGAGTCCAGCAGGTCAGCACAGCTGGCTGGTACTCACAGCACGAGTCCAGCAGGTCAGCACAGCCGGCTGGTCCTCACAGCACGAGTCCAGCAGGTCAGCACAGCCGGCTGGTCCTCACAGCACGAGTCCAGCAGGTCAGCACAGCCGGCTGGTCCTCACAGCACGAGTCCAGCAGGTAAGCACAGCCGGCTGGTCCTCACAGCACGAGTCCAGCAGGTCAGCACAGCCGGCTGGTCCTCACAGCACGAGTCCAGCAGTTCAGCACAGCCGGCTGGTCCTCACAGCATGAGTCCAGCAGGTCGGCACAGCCGGCTGGTCCTCACAGCACGAGTCCAGCAGGTCGGCACAGCCAGCTGGTCCTCACAGCACGAATCCAGCAGTTCAGCACAGCCGGCTGGTCCTCACTGCACGAGTCCAGCAGGTCAGCACAGCCGGCTGGTCCTCACAGCACGAGTCCAGCAGGTCAGCAC
This sequence comes from Locusta migratoria, assembly GCA_026315105.1. Classification (NCBI taxonomy): domain Eukaryota; kingdom Metazoa; phylum Arthropoda; class Insecta; order Orthoptera; family Acrididae; genus Locusta; species Locusta migratoria. Next base: position 365,994,767 of record CM048751.1, on the reverse strand, counting down.
AGCTGGCTGGTCCTCACAGCACGAGTCCAGCAGGTCAGCACAGCAGGCTGGTCCTCACAGCTCGAGTCCAGCAGTTCAGCACAGCCGTTTGGTCCTCACAGCACGAGTCCAGCAGGTCAGCACAGCTGGCTGGTCCTCACAGCACGAGTCCAGCAGGTCAGCCCAGCTGGCTTGTCCTCACAGCATGAGTCCAGCAGGTCAGCACAGCCGGCTGGTCCTCACAGCACGAGTCCAGCAGTTCAGCACAGCCGGCTGGTCCTCACAGCACGAGTCCAGCAGGTCAGCACAGCCGGCTGGTCCTCACAGCACGAGTCCAGCAGTTCAGCACAGCCGGCTGGTCCTAACAGCACGAGTCCAGCAGTTCAGCACAGCCGGCTGGTCCTCACAGCACGAGTCCAGCAGGTCAGCACAGTCGGCTGGTCCTCACAGCACGAGTCCAGCAGGTCAGCACAGCCGGCTGGTCCTCACAGCACGAGTCCAGCAGTTCAGCACAGCCAGCTTGTCCTCACAGCACGAGTCCAGCAGGTCAGCACAGCCGGCTGGTCCTCACAGCACGAGGCCAGCAGTTCAGCACAGCCGTCTGGTCCTCACAGCACGAGTCCAGCAGGTCAGCACAGCCGGCTGGTCCTCACAGCACGAGTCCAGCAGGTAAGCACAGCCGGCTGGTCCTCACAGCACGAGTCCAGCAGGTCAGCACAGCCGGCTGGTCCTCACAGCACGAGTCCAGCAGTTCAGCACAGCCGGCTGGTCCTCACAGCTCGAGTCCAGCAGGTCAGCACAGTCGGCTCGTCCTCACAGCACGAGTCCAGCAGGTCAGCACAGCCGGCTGGACCTCACAGCACGAGTCCAGCAGGTCAGCACAGTCGGCTGGTCCTCACAGCACGAGTCCAGCAGGTCAGCACAACCGGCTGGTCCTCACAGCACGAGTCCAGCAGGTCAGCACAGCCGGCTGGTCCTGACAGCACGAGTCCAGCAGGTCAGCATAGCCGGCTGGTCCTCACAGCACGAGTCCAGCAGGTCAGCACAGTCGGCTGGTCCTCACAGCACGAGTCCAGCAGGTCAGCGCAGCCGGCTGGTCCTCACAGCACGAGTCCAGCAGTTCAGCACAGCCGTCTGGTCCTCACAGCACGAGTCCAGCAGTTCAGCACAGCCGTCTGGTCCTCACAGCACGAGTCCAGCAGTTTAGCACAGCCGGCTGGTCCTCACAGCACGAGTCCAGCAGTTCAGCACAGCCGGCTGGTCCTCCCAGCACGAGCCCAGCAGTTCAGCACAGCCAGCTGGTCCTCACAGCACGGGTCCAGCAGGTCGGCACAGCCAGCTGGTCCTCACAGCACGAGTCCAGCAGATCAGCACAGCCGGCTGGTCCTCCCAGCACGAGTCCAGCAGTTCAGCACAGCCAGCTGGTCCTCACAGCACGGGTCCAGCAGGTCAGAACAGCCGGCTGGTCCTCACAGCACGAGTCCAGCAGGTCAGCACTGCCGGCTGGTCCTCACAGCACGAGTCCAGCAGGTCAGCACAGCCGGCTGGTCCTCACAGCACGAGTCCAGCAGGTCAGCACAGCCGGCTGGTCCTCACAGCGCGAGTCCAGCAGTTCAGCACAGTCGGCTAGTCCTCACAGCACATGTCCAGCAGGTCACCACAGCTGGCTGGTCCTCCCAGCACGATTCCAGCAGGTCAGCACAGCCGGCTGGTCCTCACAGCACGAGTCCAGCAGTTCAGCACAGCCGGCTGGTCCTCACAGCACGAGTCCAGCAGGTCGGCACAGCCGGCTGGTCCTCACTGCACGAGTCCAGCAGGTCAGCACAGCCAGCTGGTCCTCACAGCACGAATCCAGCAGTTCAGCACAGCCGGCTGGTCCTCACCGCATGAGTCCAGCAGGTCAGCACAGCCGGCTGGTCCTCACAGCACGAGTCCAGCAGGTCAGCACAGCTGGCTGGTCCTCACAGCACGAGTCCAGCAGGTCAGCACAGCAGGCTGGTCCTCACAGCACGAGTCCAGCAGTTCAGCACAGCCGTTTTGTCCTCACAGCACGAGTCCAGCAGGTCAGCACAGCTGGCTGGTCCTCACAGCACGAGTCCAGCAGGTCAGCCCAGCTGGCTGGTCCTCACAGCACGAGTCCAGCAGGTCAGCAGAGCCGGCTGGTCCTCACAGCACGAGTCCAGCAGTTCAGCACAGCCGGCTGGTCCTCACAGCACGAGTCCAGCAGGTCAGCACAGCCGGCTGGTCCTCACAGCACGAGTCCAGCAGGTCAGCACAGCCGGCTGGTCCTCACAGCACGAGTCCAGCAGTTCAGCACAGCCGGCTGGTCCTAACAGCACGAGTCCAGCAGTTCAGCACAGCCGGCTGGTCCTCACAGCACGAGTCCAGCAGTTCAGCACAGCCGGCTGGTCCTCACAGCACGAGTCCAGCAGGTCAGCACAGCCGGCTGGTCCTCACAGCACGAGTCCAGCAGTTCAGCACAGCCGGCTGGTCCTCACAGCACGAGTCCAGCAGGTCAGCACAGTCGGCTCGTCCTCACAGCACGAGTCCAGCAGGTCAGCACAGCCGGCTGGACCTCACAGCACGAGTCCAGCAGGTCAGCACAGTCGGCTGGTCCTCACAGCACGAGTCCAGAAGGTCAGCACAACCGGCTGGTCCTCACAGCACGAGTCCAGCAGGTCAGCACAGCCGGCTGGTCCTGACAGCACGAGTCCAGCAGGTCAGCACAGCCGGCTGGTTCTCACAGCACGAGTCCAGCAGTTCAGCACAGCCGGCTGGTCTTCACAGCACGAGTCCAGCAGGTCAGCACAGTCGGCTGGTCCTCACAGCACGAGTCCAGCAGGTCAGCGCAGCCGGCTGGTCCTCACAGCACGAGTCCAGCAGTTCAGCACAGCTGTCTGGTCCTCACAGCACGAGTCCAGCAGTTCAGCACAGCCGGCTGGTCCTCACAGCACGAGTCCAGCAGTTCAGCACAGCCGGCTGGTCCTCACAGCACGAGTCCAGCAGTTCAGCACAGCCGGCTGGTCCTCCCAGCACGAGCCCAGCAGTTCAGCACAGCCGGCTGTTCCTCACAGCACGGGTCCAGCAGGTCAGAACAGCCGGCTGGTCCTCACAGCACGAGTCCAGCAGGTCAGCACAGCCGGCTGGTCCTCACAGCACGAGTCCAGCAGGTCAGCACAGCCGGCTGGTCCTCACAGCACGAGTCCAGCAGTTCAGCACAGTCGGCTGGTCCTCACAGCACGAGTCCAGCAGGTCAGCACAGCTGGCTGGTCCTCCCGCACGAGTCCAGCAGTTCAGCACAGCCGGCTGGTCCTCACAGCATGAGTCCAGCAGGTTGGCACAGCCGGCTGGTCCTCACAGCACGAGTCCAGCAGGTCGGCACAGCCAGCTGGTCCTCACAGCACGAATCCAGCAGTTCAGCACAGCCGGCTGGTCCTCACTGCACGAGTCCAGCAGGTCAGCACAGCCGGCTGGTCCTCACAGCACGAGTCCAGCAGGTCAGCACAGCTGGCTGGTACTCACAGCACGAGTCCAGCAGGTCAGCACAGCCGGCTGGTCCTCACAGCACGAGTCCAGCAGGTCAGCACAGCCGGCTGGTCCTCACAGCACGAGTCCAGCAGGTCAGCACAGCCGGCTGGTCCTCACAGCACGAGTCCAGCAGGTAAGCACAGCCGGCTGGTCCTCACAGCACGAGTCCAGCAGGTCAGCACAGCCGGCTGGTCCTCACAGCACGAGTCCAGCAGTTCAGCACAGCCGGCTGGTCCTCACAGCATGAGTCCAGCAGGTCGGCACAGCCGGCTGGTCCTCACAGCACGAGTCCAGCAGGTCGGCACAGCCAGCTGGTCCTCACAGCACGAATCCAGCAGTTCAGCACAGCCGGCTGGTCCTCACTGCACGAGTCCAGCAGGTCAGCACAGCCGGCTGGTCCTCACAGCACGAGTCCAGCAGGTCAGCACAGCTGGCTGGTCCTCACAGCACGAGTCCAGCAGGTCAGCACAGCAGGCTGGTCCTCACAGCTCGAGTCCAGCAGTTCAGCACAGCCGTTTGGTCCTCACAGCACGAGTCCAGCAGGTCAGCACAGCTGGCTGGTCCTCACAGCACGAGTCCAGCAGGTCAGCCCAGCTGGCTTGTCCTCACAGCATGAGTCCAGCAGGTCAGCACAGCCGGCTGGTCCTCACAGCACGAGTCCAGCAGTTCAGCACAGCCGGCTGGTCCTCACAGCACGAGTCCAGCAGGTCAGCACAGCCGGCTGGTCCTCACAGCACGAGTCCAGCAGTTCAGCACAGCCGGCTGGTCCTAACAGCACGAGTCCAGCAGTTCAGCACAGCCGGCTGGTCCTCACAGCACGAGTCCAGCAGGTCAGCACAGTCGGCTGGTCCTCACAGCACGAGTCCAGCAGGTCAGCACAGCCGGCTGGTCCTCACAGCACGAGTCCAGCAGTTCAGCACAGCCGGCTTGTCCTCACAGCACGAGTCCAGCAGGTCAGCACAGCCGGCTGGTCCTCACAGCACGAGGCCAGCAGTTCAGCACAGCCGTCTGGTCCTCACAGCACGAGTCCAGCAGGTCAGCACAGCCGGCTGGTCCTCACAGCACGAGTCCAGCAGGTAAGCACAGCCGGCTGGTCCTCACAGCACGAGTCCAGCAGGTCAGCACAGCCGGCTGGTCCTCACAGCACGAGTCCAGCAGTTCAGCACAGCCGGCTGGTCCTCACAGCTCGAGTCCAGCAGGTCAGCACAGTCGGCTCGTCCTCACAGCACGAGTCCAGCAGGTCAGCACAGCCGGCTGGACCTCACAGCACGAGTCCAGCAGGTCAGCACAGTCGGCTGGTCCTCACAGCACGAGTCCAGCAGGTCAGCACAACCGGCTGGTCCTCACAGCACGAGTCCAGCAGGTCAGCACAGCCGGCTGGTCCTGACAGCACGAGTCCAGCAGGTCAGCATAGCCGGCTGGTCCTCACAGCACGAGTCCAGCAGGTCAGCACAGTCGGCTGGTCCTCACAGCACGAGTCCAGCAGGTCAGCGCAGCCAGCTGGTCCTCACAGCACGAGTCCAGCAGTTCAGCACAGCCGTCTGGTCCTCACAGCACGAGTCCAGCAGTTCAGCACAGCCGTCTGGTCCTCACAGCACGAGTCCAGCAGTTTAGCACAGCCGGCTGGTCCTCACAGCACGAGTCCAGCAGTTCAGCACAGCCGGCTGGTCCTCCCAGCACGAGCCCAGCAGTTCAGCACAGCCAGCTGGTCCTCACAGCACGGGTCCAGCAGGTCGGCACAGCCAGCTGGTCCTCACAGCACTAATCCAGCAGTTCAGCACAGCCGGCTGGTCCTCACTGCACGAGTCCAGCAGGTCAGCACAGCCGGCTGGTCCTCACAGCACGAGTCCAGCAGGTCAGCACAGCTGGCTGGTCCTCACAGCACGAGTCCAGCAGGTCAGCCCAGCTGGCTTGTCCTCACAGCATGAGTCCAGCAGGTCAGCACAGCCGGCTGGTCCTCACAGCACGAGTCCAGCAGTTCAGCACAGCCGGCTGGTCCTCACAGCACGAGTCCAGCAGGTCAGCACAGCCGGCTGGTCCTCACAGCACGAGTCCAGCAGGTCAGCACAGCCGGCTGGTCCTCACAGCACGAGGCCAGCAGTTCAGCACAGCCGTCTGGTCCTCACAGCACGAGTCCAGCAGGTCAGCACAGCCGGCTGGTCCTCACAGCACGAGTCCAGCAGGTAAGCACAGCCGGCTGGTCCTCACAGCACGAGTCCAGCAGGTCAGCACAGCCGGCTGGTCCTCACAGCACGAGTCCAGCAGTTCAGCACAGCCGGCTGGTCCTCACAGCTCGAGTCCAGCAGGTCAGCACAGTCGGCTCGTCCTCACAGCACGAGTCCAGCAGGTCAGCACAGCCGGCTGGACCTCACAGCACGAGTCCAGCAGGTCAGCACAGTCGGCTGGTCCTCACAGCACGAGTCCAGCAGGTCAGCACAACCGGCTGGTCCTCACAGCACGAGTCCAGCAGGTCAGCACAGCCGGCTGGTCCTGACAGCACGAGTCCAGCAGGTCAGCACAGCCGGCTGGTCCTCACAGCACGAGTCCAGCAGGTCAGCACAGTCGGCTGGTCCTCACAGCACGAGTCCAGCAGGTCAGCGCAGCCGGCTGGTCCTCACAGCACGAGTCCAGCAGTTCAGCACAGCCGTCTGGTCCTCACAGCACGAGTCCAGCAGTTCAGCACAGCCGGCTGGTCCTCACAGCACGAGTCCAGCAGTTTAGCACAGCCGGCTGGTCCTCACAGCACGAGTCCAGCAGTTCAGCACAGCCGGCTGGTCCTCCCAGCACGAGCCCAGCAGTTCAGCACAGACAGCTGGTCCTCACAGCACGGGTCCAGCAGGTCAGAACAGCCGGCTGGTCCTCACAGCACGAGTCCAGCAGATCAGCACAGCAGGCTGGTCCTCACAGCACGAGTCCAGCAGGTCAGCACAGCCGGCTGGTCCTCACAGCACGAGTCCAGCAGTTCAGCACAGTCGGCTGGTCCTCACAGCACGAGTCCAGCAGGTCAGCACAGCTGGATGGTCCTCCCAGCACGAGTCCAGCAGTTCAGCACAGCCGGCTGGTCCTCACAGCATGAGTCCAGCAGGTCGGCACAGCCGGCTGGTCCTCACAGCACGAGTCCAGCAGGTCGGCACAGCCAGCTGGTCCTCACAGCACGAATCCAGCAGTTCAGCACAGCCGGCTGGTCCTCACTGCACGAGTCCAGCAGGTCAGCACAGCCGGCTGGTCCTCACAGCACGAGTCCAGCAGGTCAGCACAGCTGGCTGGTCCTCACAGCACGAGTCCAGCAGGTCAGCACAGCCGGCTGGTCCTCACAGCACGAGTCCAGCAGTTCAGCACAGCCGTTTGGTCCTCACAGCACGAGTCCAGCTGGTCAGCACAGCTGGCTGGTCCTCACAGCACGAGTCCAGCAGGTCAGCACAGCTGGCTGGTCCTCACAGCACGAGTCCAGCAGGTCAGCACAGCAGGATGGTCCTCACAGCACGAGTCCAGCAGTTCAGCACAGCCGGCTGGTCCTCACAGCACGAGTCCAGCAGTTCAGCACAGCCGGCTGGTCCTCACAGCACGAGTCCAGCAGGTCAGCACAGCCGGCTGGTCCTCACAGCACGAGTCCAGCAGTTCAGCACAGCCGGCTGGTCCTAACAGCACGAGTCCAGCAGTTCAGCACAGCCGGCTGGTCCTCACAGCACGAGTCCAGCAAATCAGCACAGTTGGCTGGTCCTCACAGCACGAGTCCAGCAGGTCAGCACAGCCGGCTGGTCTTCACAGCACGAGTCCAGCAGTTCAGCACAGCCGGCTGGTCCTCACAGCACGAGTCCAGCAGGTCAGCACAGCCGGCTGGTCCTCACAGCACGAGTCCAGCAGGTAAGCACAGCCGGCTGGTCCTCACAGCACGAGTCCAGCAGGTCAGCACAGTCGGCTGGTCCTCACAGCACGAGTCCAGCAGTTCAGCACAGCCGGCTGGTCCTCACAGCACGAGTCCAGCAGGTCAGCACAGTCGGCTCGTCCTCACAGCACGAGTCCAGCAGGTCAGCACAGCCGGCTGGTCCTCACAGCACGAGTCCAGCAGGTCAGCACAGTCGGCTGGTCCTCACAGCACGAGTCCAGCAGGTCAGCACAGCCGGCTGGTCCTCACAGCACGAGTCCAGCAGGTCAGCACAGCCGGCTGGTCCTGACAGCACGAGTCCAGCAGGTCAGCACAGCCGGCTGGTCCTGACTGCACGAGTCCAGCAGTTCAGCACAACCGGCTGGTCCTCAAAGCACGAGTCCAGCAGGTCAGCACAGTCGGCTGGTCCTCACAGCACGAGTCCAGCAGGTCAGCACAGCCGGCTGGTCCTCACAGCACGAGTCCAGCAGTTCAGCACAGCCGGCTGGTCCTCACAGCACGAGTCCAGCAGTTCAGCACAGCCGGCTGGTCCTCACAGCACGAGTCCAGCAGGTCAGCACAGTCGGCTGGTCCTCACAGCACGAGTCCAGCAGGTCAGCACAGCCGTCTTGGCCTCAAAGCACGAGGCCAGCAGGTCAGCACAGCCGGCTGGTCCTGACAGCACGAGTCCAGCAGGTCAGCACAGCCGGCTGGTCCTCACAGCACGAGTCCAGCAGTTCAGCACAGCCGGCTGGTCCTCACAGCACGAGTCCAGCAGTTCAGCACAGCCGGCTGGTCCTCACAGCACGAGTCCAGCAGGTCAGCACAGTCGGCTGGTCCTCACAGCACGAGTCCAGCAAGTCAGCACAGCTGGCTGGCCCTCACAGCACGAGTACAGCAGGTCAGCACAGCCGGCTGGTCCTCACAGCACGAGTCCAGCAGGTCAGCACAGCCGGCTGGTCCTCACAGCACGAGTCCAGCAGGTCAGCACAGCCCGCTGGTCCTCACAGCACGAGTCCAGCAGTTCAGCACAGCCGGCTGCTCCTCACAGCACGAGTCCAGCAGTTCAGCACAGCCGGCTGGTCCTCACAGCACGAGTTCAGCAGGTCAGCACAGCCGGCTGGTCCTCACAGCACGAGTCCAGCAGTTCAGCACAGCCGGCTGGTCCTCACATCACGAGTCCAGCAGTTCAGCACAGCCGGCTGGTCCTCACAGCACGAGTCCAGCAGGTCAGCACAGTTGGCTGGTCCTCACAGCACGAGTCCAGCAGGTCAGCACAGCCAGCTGGTCCTCACAGCACGAGTCCAGCAGGTCAGCACAGCCGGCTGGTCCTCACAGCACGAGGCCAGCAGTTCAGCACAGCCGTCTGGTCCTCACAGCACGAGTCCAGCAGGTCAGCACAGCCGGCTGGTCCTCACAGCACGAGTCCAGCAGTTCAGCACAGCCGTCTGGTCCTCACAGCACGAGTCCAGCAGGTCAGCACAGCCGGCTGGTCCTCACAGCACGAGTCCAGCAGGTCAGCACAGCCGGCTGGTCCTCACAGCACGAGTCCAGCAGTTCAGCACAGCTGGCTGGTCCTCACAGCACGAGTCCAGCAGGTCAGCACAGTCGGCTGGACCTCACAGCACGAGTCCAGCAGGTCAGCACAGCCGGCTGGTCCTCACAGCACGAGTCCAGCAGGTCAGCACAGCCGGCTGGTCCTGACAGCACGAGTCCAGCAGGTCAGCACAGCCGGCTGGTCCTGACAGCACGAGTCCAGCAGGTCAGCACAGCCGGCTGGTCCTCACAGCACGAGTCCAGCAGGTCAGCACAGCCGGCTGGTCCTCACAGCACGAGTCCAGCAGGTCAGCACAGTCGGCTGGTCCTCACAGCACGAGTCCAGCAGGTCAGCACAGCCGGCTGGTCCTCACAGCACGAGTCCAGCAGGTCAGCACAGCCGGCTGGTCCTCACAGCACAAGACCAGCAGTTCAGCACAGCCAGCTGGTCCTCACAGCACGGGTCCAGCAGGTCAGAACAGTCAGCTGGTCCTCACAACACGAGTCCAGCAGTTCAGCACAGCCGTCTGGTCCTCACAGCACGAGACCAGCAGTTCAGCACAGCCGGCTGGTCCTCACAGCACGAGTACAGCAGTTCAGCACAGCCGGCTGGTCCTCACAGGACGAGTCCGAGTTCAGAACAGCCGGCTGGTCCTGACAGCACGAGTCCAGCAGGTCAGCGCAGCCGGCTGGTCCTCACAGCACGAGTCCAGCAGTTCAGCACAGCCGTCTGGTCCTCACAGCACGAGTCCAGCAGTTCAGCACAGCCGGCTGGTCCTCACAGCACGAGTCCAGCAGTTCAGCACAGCCGGCTGGTCCTCACAGCACGAGTCTAGCAGTTCAGCACAGCCGGCTGGTCCTCCCAGCACGAGCCCAGCAGTTCAGCACAGCCAGCTGGTCCTCACAGCACGGGTCCAGCAGTTCAGAACAGCCGGCTGGTCCCCACAGCACGAGTCCAGCAGGTCAGCACAGCCGGCTGGTCCTCACAGCACGAGTCCAGCAGGTCAGCACAGCCGGCTGGTCCTCACAGCACGAGTCCAGCAGTTCAGCACAGTCGGCTGGTCCTCACAGCACGAGTCCAGCAGGTCAGCACAGCTGGCTGGTCCTCCCAGCACGAGTCCAGCAGTTCAGCACAGCTGGCTGGTTCTCACAGCACGATTTCAGCAGGTCAGCACAGCCGGCTGGTCCTCACAGCACGAGTCCAGCAGTTCAGCACAGCCGGCTGGTCCTCACAGCACGAGTCCAGCAGGTCGGCACAGCCGGCTGGTCCTCACAGCACGAGTCCAGCAGGTCGGCACAGCCAGCTGGTCCTCACAGCACGAATCCAGCAGTTCAGCACAGCCGGCTGGTCCTCACTGCACGAGTCCAGCAGGTCAGCACAGCCGGCTGGTCCTCACAGCACGAGTCCAGCAGGTCAGCACAGCTGGCTGGTCCTCACAGCACGAGTCCAGCAGGTCAGCACAGCTGGCTGGTCCTCACAGCACGAGTCCAGCAGTTCAGCACAGCCGTTTGGTCCTCACAACACGAGTCCAGCAGGTCAGCACAGCTGGCTGGTCCTCACAGCACGAGTCCAGCAGGTCAGCACAGCTGGCTGGTCCTCACAGCACGAGTCCAGCAGGTCAGCACAGCCGGCTGGTCCTCACAGCACGAGTCCAGCAGTTCAGCAAAGCCGGCTGGTCCTCACAGCACGAGTCCAGCAGGTCAGCACAGCCGGCTGGTCCTCACAGCACGAGTCCAGCAGTTCAGCACAGCCGGCTGGTCCTAACAGCACGAGTCCAGCAGTTCAGCACAGCCGGCTGGTCCTCACAGCACGAGTCCAGCAGTTCAGCACAGCCGGCTGGTCCTCACAGCACGAGTCCAGCAGTTCAGCACAGCCGGCTGGTCCTCCCAGCACGAGCCCAGCAGTTCAGCACAGCCAGCTAGTCCTCACAGCACGGGTCCAGCAGGTCAGAACAGCCGGCTGGTCCTCACAGCACGAGTCCAGCAGGTCAGCACAGCCGGCTGGTCCTCACAGCACGAGTCCAGCAGGTCAGCACAGCCGGCTGGTCCTCACAGCACGAGTCCAGCAGTTCAGCACAGTCGGCTGGTCCTCACAGCACGAGTCCAGCAGGTCAGCACAGCTGGCTGGTCCTCCCAGCACGAGTCCAGCAGTTCATCACAGCTGGCTGGTCCTCACAGCACGATTCCAGCAGGTCAGCACAGCCGGCTGGTCCTTACAGCACGAGTCCAGCAGTTCAGCACAGCCGGCTGGTCCTCACAGCACGAGTCCAGCAGGTCGGCACGGCCGGCTGGTCCTCACAGCACGAGTCCAGCAGGTCGGCACAGCCAGCTGGTCCTCACAGCACGAATCCAGCAGTTCAGCACAGCCGGCTGGTCCTCACTGCACGAGTCCAGCAGGTCAGCACAGCCGGCTGGTCCTCACAGCACGAGTCCAGCAGGTCAGCACAGCTGGCTGGTCCTCACAGCACGAGTCCAGCAGGTCAGCACAGCCGGCTGGTCCTCACAGCACGAGTCCAGCAGTTCAGCACAGCCGTTTGGTCCTCACAGCACGAGTCCAGCAGGTCAGCACAGCTGGCTGGTCCTCACAGCACGAGTCCAGCAGGTCAGCACAGCTGGCTGGTCCTGACGGCACGAGTCCAGCAGGTCAGCACAGCCGGCTGGTCCTGACAGCACGAGTCCAGCAGGTCAGCACAGCCAGCTGGTCCTCACAGCACGAGTCCAGCAGTTCAGCACAGCCGGCTGGTCCTCACAGCACGAGTCCAGCAGTTCAGCACAGCCGGCTGGTCCTAACAGCACGAGTCCAGCAGTTCAGCACAGCCGGCTGGTCCTCACAGCACGAGTCCAGCAGGTCAGCACAGTCGGCTGGTCCTCACAGCACGAGTCCAGCATGTCAGCACAGCCGGCTGGTCCTCACAGCACGAGTCCAGCAGGTCAGCACAGCCGGCTGGTCCTCACAGCACGAGTCCAGCAGTTCAGCACAGCCGGCTGGTCCTCACAGCACGAGTCCAGCAGGTCAGCACAGTCGGCTGGACCTCACAGCACGAGTCCAGCAGATCAGCACAGCCGGCTGGTCCTCACAGCACGAGTCCAGCAGGTCAGCACAGCCGGCTGGTCCTGACAGCACGAGTCCAGCAGGTCAGCACAGCCGGCTGGTCCTGACAGCACGAGTCCAGCAGGTCAGCACAGCCGGCTGGTCCTCACAGCACGAGTCCAGCAGTTCAGCACAGCCGGCTGGTCCTCACAGCACGAGTCCAGCAGGTCAGCACAGCCGGCTGGTCCTCACAGCACGAGTCCAGCAGTTCAGCACAGCCGGCTGATTCTCACAACTCGAGTCCAGCAGTTCAGCACAGCCAGCTGGTCCTCTCAGCACGAGTCCAGCAGTTCAGCACAGCCGGCTGGTCCTCACAGCACAAGTCCAGCAGTCCAGCACAGCCGGCTGGTCCTCACAGCACAAGTCCAGCAGTTCAGCACAGCCGGCTGGTCCTCACAGGACGAGTCCAGCAGGTCAGCACAGCCGGCTGGTCCTCACAGCACGAGTCCAGCAGGTCAGCACAGCCGGCTGGTCCTCACAGCACGAGACCAGCAGTTCAGCACAGCCAGCTGGTCCTCACAGCACGGGTCCAGCAGGTCAGCACAGCCGGCTGGTCCTCACAGCACGAGTCCAGCAGGTCAGCACAGCCGGCTGGTCCTCACAGCACGAGTCCAGCAGGTCAGCAAAGCCGGCTGGTCCTCACAACACGAGTCCAGCAGTTCAGCACAACCGTCTGGTCCTCACAGCACGAGTCCAGCAGTTCAGCACAGCCGGCTGGTCCTCACACCACGAGTACAGCAGTTCAGCACAGCCGGCTGGTCCTCACAGCACGAGTCCCAGTTCAGAACAGCCGGCTGGTCCTCACAGCACGAGTCCAGCAGGTCAGCGCAGCCGGCTGGTCCTCACAGCATGAGTCCAGCAGTTCAGCACAGCCGTCTGGTCCTCACAGCACGAGTCCAGCAGTTCAGCACAGCCGGCTGGTCCTCACAGCATGAGTCCAGCAGTTCAGCACAGCCGGCTGGTCCTCACAGCACGAGTCCAGCAGTTCAGCACAGCCGGCTGGTCCTCCCAGCACGAGCCCAGCAGTTCAGCACAGCCAGCTGGTCCTCACAGCACGGGTCCAGCAGGTCAGAACAGCCGGCTGGTCCTCACAGCACGAGTCCAGCAGGTCAGCACAGGCGGCTTGTCCTCACAGCACGAGTCCAGCAGGTCAGCACAGCCGGCTGGTCCTCACAGCACGAGTCCAGCAGTTCAGCACAGTCGGCTGGTCCTCACAGCACGAGTCCAGCAGGTCAGCACAGCTGGCTGGTCCTCCCAGCACGAGTCCAGCAGGTCAGCACAGCTGGCTGGTCCTCCCAGCACGAGTCCAGCAGTTCAGCACAGCTGGCTGGTCCTCACAGCACGATTCCAGCAGGTCAGCACAGCCGGCTGGTCCTCACAGCACGAGTCCAGCAGTTCAGCACAGCCGGCTGGTCCTCACAGCATGAGTCCAGCAGGTCAGCACAACCGGCTGGTCCTCACAGCACGAGTCCAGCAGGTCGGCACAGCCAGCTGGTCCTCACAGCACGAATCCAGCAGTTCAGCACAGCCGGCTGGTCCTCACTGCACGAGTCCAGCAGGTCAGCACAGCCGGCTGGTCCTCACAGCACGAGTCCAGCAGGTCAGCACAGCCGGCTGGTCCTCACAGCACGAGTCCAGCAGGTCAGCACAGCCGGCTGGTCCTCACAGCACGAGTCCAGCAGTTCAGCACAGCCGTTTGGTCCTCACAGCACGAGTCCAGCAGGTCAGCACAGCTGGCTGGTCCTCACAGCACGAGTCCAGCAGGTCAGCACAGCTGGCTGGTCCTCACAGCACGAGTCAAGCAGGTCAGCACAGCCGGCTGGTTCTCAGCACGAGTCCAGCAGTTCAGCACAGCCGGCTGGTCCTCACAGCACGAGTCCAGCAGGTCAGCACAGCCGGCTGGTCCTCACAGCACGAGTCCAGCAGTTCAGCACAGCCGGCTGGTCCTAACAGCACGAGTCCAGCAGTTCAGCACAGCCGGCTGGTCCTCACAGCACGAGTCCAGCAGGTCAGCACAGTTGGCTGGTCCTCACAGCACGAGTCCAGCAGGTCAGCACAGCCGGCTGGTCCTCACAGCACGAGTCCAGCAGTTCAGCACAGCCGGCTGGTCCTCACAGCACGAGTCCAGCAGGTCAGCACAGCCGGCTGGTCCTCACAGCACGATGCCAGCAGTTCAGCACAGCCGTCTGGTCCTCACAGCACGAGTCCAGCAGGTCAGCACAGCCGGCTGGTCCTCACAGCACGAGTCCAGCAGGTCAGCACAGCCGGCTGGTCCTCACAGCACGAGTCCAGCAGGTAAGCACAGCCGGCTGGTCCTCACAGCACGAGTCCAGCAGGTCAGCACAGCCGGCTGGTCCTCACAGCACGAGTCCAGCAGTTCAGCACAGCCGGCTGGTCCTCACAGCATGGGTCCAGCAGGTCAGCACAGTCGGCTCGTCCTCACAGCACGAGTCCAGCAGGTCAGCACAGCCGGCTGGTCCTCACAGCACGAGTCCAGCAGGTCAGCACAGTCGGCTGGTCCTCACAGCACGAGTCCAGCAGGTCGGCACAGCCGGCTGGTCCTCACAGCACGAGTCCAGCAGGTCAGCACAGCCGGCTGGTCCTGACAGCACAAATCCAGCAGGTCAGCACAGCCGGCTGGTCCTCACAGCACGAGTCCAGCAGTTCAGCACAGCCGGCTGGTCCTCACAGCACGAGTCCAGCAGGTCAGCACAGCAGGCTGGTCCTCACAGCACGAGTCCAGCAGTTCAGTACAGCCAGCTGGTCCTCACAGCACGAGTCCAGCAGTTCAGCACAGCCGGCTGGTCCTCACAGCACGAGTCCAGCAGGTCAGCACAGTCGGCTGGTCCTCACAGCACGAGTCCAGCAGGTCAGCACAGCCGTCTGGTCCTCAAAGCACGAGTCCAGCAGGTCAGCACAGCCGGCTGGTCCTCACAGCACGAGTCCAGCAGGTCAGCACAGCCGGCTGGTCCTCACAGCACGAGTCCAGCAGTTCAGCACAGCCGGCTGGTCCTCACAGCACGTGTCCAGCAGGTCAGCACAGTCGGCTGGTCCTCACAGCACGAGTCCACTAAGTCAGCACAGCCGGCTGGTCCTCACAGCACGAGTCCAGCAGGTCAGCACAGCCAGCTGGTCCTCACAGCACGATTCCAGCAGGTCAGCACAGCCGGCTGGTCCTCACAGCACGAGTCCAGCAGGTCAGCACAGCCCGCTGGTCCTCACAGCACGAGTCCAGCAGTTCAGCACAGCCGGCTGGTCCTCACAGCACGAGTCCAGCAGTTCAGCACAGACGGCTGGTCCTCACAGCACGAGTTCAGCAGGTCAGCACAGCCGGCTGGTCCTCACAGCACGAGTCCAGCAGTTCAGCACAGCCGGCTGGTCCTCACAGCACGAGTCCAGCAGTTCAGCACAGCCGGCTGGTCCTCACAGCACGAGTCCAGAAGGTCAGCACAGTTGGCTGGTCCTCACAGCACGAGCCTAGCAGGTCAGCACAGCCGGCTGGTCCTCACAGCACGAGTCCAGCAGGTCAGCACAGTCGGCTGGTCCTCACAGCACGATTCCAGCAGGTCAGCACAGCCGGCTGGTCCTCACAGCACGAGTCCAGCAGTTCAGCACAGCCGGCTGGTCCTCACAGCACGAGTCCAGCAGGTCAGCACAGTCGGCTGGTCCTCACAGCACGAGTCCACTAAGTCAGCACAGCCGGCTGGTCCTCACAGCACGAATCCAGCAGTTCAGCACAGCCGGCTGGTCCTCACAGCACGAGTCCAGCAGGTCAGCACAGTTGGCTGGTCCTCACAGCACGAGTCCAGCAGGTCAGCACAGCCGGCTGGTCCTCACAGCACGAGTCCAGCAGGTCAGCACAGTCGGCTGGTCCTCACAGCACGAGTCCAGCAGGTCAGCACAGCTGGCTGGTCCTCCCAGCACGAGTCCAGCAGTTCAGCACAGCTGGCTGGTCCTCACAGCACGATTCCAGCAGGTCAGCACAGCCGGCTGGTCCTCACAGCACGAGTCCAGCAGTTCAGCACTGCCGGCTGGTCCTCACAGCATGAGTCCAGCAGGTCGGCACAGCCGGCTGGTCCTCACAGCACGAGTCCAGCTGGTCGGCACAGCCAGCTGGTCCTCACAGCACGAATCCAGCAGTTCAGCACAGCCGGCTGGTCCTCACTGCACGAGTCCAGCAGGTCAGCACAGCCGGCTGGTCCTCACAGCACGAGTCCAGCAGGTCAGCACAGCTGGCTGGTCCTCACAGCACGAGTCCAGCAGGTCAGCACAGCCGGCTGGTCCTCACAGCACGAGTCCAGCAGTTCAGCACAGCCGTTTGGTCCTCACAGCACGAGTCCAGCAGGTCAGCACAGCTGGCTGGTCCTCACAGCACGAGTCCAGCAGGTCAGCACAGCTGGCTGGTCCTCACAGCACGAGTCAAGCAGGTCAGCACAGCCGGCTGGTCCTCACAGCACGAGTCCAGCAGTTCAGCACAGCCGGCTGGTCCTCACAGCACGAGTCCAGCAGTTCAGCACAGCCGGCTGGTCCTCACAGCACGAGTCCAGCAGTTCAGCACAGCCGGCTGGTCCTAACAGCACGAGTCCAGCAGTTCAGCACAGCCGGCTGGTCCTCACAGCACGAGTCCAGCAGGTCAGCACAGTTGGCTGGTCCTCACAGCACGAGTCCAGCAGGTCAGCACAGCCGGCTGGTCCTCACAGCACGAGTCCAGCAGTTCAGCACAGCCGCCTGGTCCTCACAGCACGAGTCCAGCAGGTCAGCACAGCCGGCTGGTCCTCACAGCACGATGCCAGCAGTTCAGCACAGCCGTCTGGTCCTCACAGCACGAGTCCAGCAGGTCAGCACAGCCGGCTGGTCCTCACAGCACGAGTCCAGCAGGTCAGCACAGCCGGCTGGTCCTCACAGCACGAGTCCAGCAGGTAAGCACAGCCGGCTGGTCCTCACAGCACGAGTCCAGCAGTTCAGCACAGCCGGCTGGTCCTCACAGCACGAGTCCAGCAGTTCAGCACAGCCGGCTGGTCCTCACAGCACGAGTTCAGCAGGTCAGCACAGCCGGCTGGTCCTCACAGCACGAGTCCAGCAGTTCAGCACAGCCGGCTGGTCCTCACAGCACGAGTCCAGCAGTTCAGCACAGCCGGCTGGTCCTCACAGCACGAGTCCAGAAGGTCAGCACAGTTGGCTGGTCCTCACAGCACGAGTCCAGCAGGTCAGCACAGCCGGCTGGTCCTCACAGCACGAGTCCAGCAGGTCAGCACAGTCGGCTGGTCCTCACAGCACGATTCCAGCAGGTCAGCACAGCCGGCTGGTCCTCACAGCACGAGTCCAGCAGTTCAGCACAGCCGGCTGGTCCTCACAGCACGAGTCCAGCACGTCGGCACAGCCGGCTGGTCCTCACAGCACGAGTCCAGCAGGTCGGCACAGCCAGCTGCTCCTCACAGCACGAATCCAGCAGTTCAGCACAGCCGGCTGGTCCTCATTGCACGAGTCCAGCAGGTCAGCCCAGCCGGCTGGTCCTCACAGCACGAGTCCAGCAGGTCAGCACAGCTGGCTGGTCCTCACAGCACGAGTCCAGCAGGTCTGCACAGCCGGCTGGTCCTCACAGCACGAGTCCAGCAGTTCAGCACAGCCGTTTGGTCCTCACAGCACGAGTCCAGCAGGTCAGCACAGCTGGCTGGTCCTCACAGCACGAGTCCAGCAGGTCAGCACAGCTGGCTGGTCCTCACAACACGAGTCAAGCAGGTCAGCACAGTTGGCTGGTCCTCACAGCACGAGTCCAGCAGGACAGCACAGCCGGCTGGTCCTCACAGCACGAGTCCAGCAGTTCAGCACAGCCGGCTGGTCCTCACAGCACGAGTCCAGCAGGTCAGCACAGCCGGCTGGTCCTCACAGCACGATGCCAGCAGTTCAGCACAGCCGTCTGGTCCTCACAGCACGAATCCAGCAGGTCAGCACAGCCGGCTGGTCCTCACAGCACGAGTCGAGCAGGTCAGCACAGCCGGCTGGTCCTCACAGCACGAGTCCAGCAGGTAAGCACAGCCGGCTGGTCCTCACAGCACGAGTCCAGCAGGTCAGCACAGCCAGCTGGTCCTCACAGCACGAGTCCAGCAGTTCAGCACAGCCGGCTGGTCCTCACAGCACGAGTCCAGCAGGTCAGCACAGTCGGCTGGTTCTCACAGCACGAGTCCAGCAGGTCAGCACAGCTGGCTGGTCCTCACAGCACGAGTCCAGCAGGTCAGCACAGTCGGCTGGTCCTCACAGCACGAGTCCAGCAGGTCAGCACAGCCGGCTGGTCCTCACAGCACGAGTCCAGCAGGTCAGCACAGCTGGCTGGTCCTGACAGCACGAGTCCAGCAGGTCAGCACAGCCGGCTGGTCCTCACAGCACGAGTCCAGCAGTTCAGCACAGCCGGCTGGTCCTCACAGCACGAGTCCAGCAGGTCAGCACAGTCGGCTGGTCCTCACAGCACGAGTCCAGCAGGTCAGCACAGCCGGCTGGTCCTCACAGCACGAGTCCAGCAGTTCAGTACAGCCGGCTGGTCCTCACAGCACGAGTCCAGCAGTTCAGCACAGCCGGCTGGTCCTCACAGCACGAGTCCAGCAGGTCAGCACAGTCGGCTGGTCCTCACAGCACGAGTCCAGCAGGTCAGCACAGCCATCTGGTCCTCAAAGCACGAGTCCAGCAGGTCAGCACAGCCGGCTGGTCCTCACAGCACGAGTCCAGCAGGTCAGCACAGCCGGCTGGTCCTCACAACACGAGTCCAGCAGTTCAGCACAGCCGGCTGGTCCTCACAGCACGAGTCCAGCAGGTCAGCACAGTCGGCTGGTCCTCACAGCACGAGTCCACTAAGTCAGCACAGCCGGCTGGTCCTCACAGCACGAGTCCAGCAGTTCAGCACAGCCGGCTGGTCCTCACAGCACGAGTCCAGCAGGTCAGCACAGTTGGCTGGTCCTCACAGCACGAGTCCAGCAGGTCAGCACAGCCGGCTGGTCCTCACAGCACGAGTCCAGCAGGTCAGCACAGTCGGCTGGTCCTCACAGCACGAGTCCAGCAGGTCAGCACAGCTGGCTGGTCCTCCCAGCACGAGTCCAGCAGTTCAGCACAGCTGGCTGGTCCTCACAGCACGATTCCAGCAGGTCAGCACAGCCGGCTGGTCCTCACAGCACGAGTCCAGCAGTTCAGCACAGCCGGCTGGTCCTCACAGCATGAGTCCAGCAGGTCGGCACAGCCGGCTGGTCCTCACAGCACGAGTCCAGCAGTTCAGCACAGCCGGCTGGTCCTCACAGCACGAGTCCAGAAGGTCAGCACAGTTGGCTGGTCCTCACAGCACGAGTCCAGCAGGTCAGCACAGCCGGCTGGTCCTCACAGCACGAGTCCAGCAGGTCAGCACAGTCGGCTGGTCCTCACAGCACGATTCCAGCAGGTCAGCACAGCCGGCTGGTCCTCACAGCACGAGTCCAGCAGTTCAGCACAGCCGGCTGGTCCTCACAGCACGAGTCCAGCACGTCGGCACAGCCGGCTGGTCCTCACAGCACGAGTCCAGCAGGTCGGCACAGCCAGCTGCTCCTCACAGCACGAATCCAGCAGTTCAGCACAGCCGGCTGGTCCTCATTGCACGAGTCCAGCAGGTCAGCCCAGCCGGCTGGTCCTCACAGCACGAGTCCAGCAGGTCAGCACAGCTGGCTGGTCCTCACAGCACGAGTCCAGCAGGTCTGCACAGCCGGCTGGTCCTCACAGCACGAGTCCAGCAGTTCAGCACAGCCGTTTGGTCCTCACAGCACGAGTCCAGCAGGTCAGCACAGCTGGCTGGTCCTCACAGCACGAGTCCAGCAGGTCAGCACAGCTGGCTGGTCCTCACAACACGAGTCAAGCAGGTCAGCACAGTTGGCTGGTCCTCACAGCACGAGTCCAGCAGGACAGCACAGCCGGCTGGTCCTCACAGCACGAGTCCAGCAGTTCAGCACAGCCGGCTGGTCCTCACAGCACGAGTCCAGCAGGTCAGCACAGCCGGCTGGTCCTCACAGCACGATGCCAGCAGTTCAGCACAGCCGTCTGGTCCTCACAGCACGAATCCAGCAGGTCAGCACAGCCGGCTGGTCCTCACAGCACGAGTCGAGCAGGTCAGCACAGCCGGCTGGTCCTCACAGCACGAGTCCAGCAGGTAAGCACAGCCGGCTGGTCCTCACAGCACGAGTCCAGCAGGTCAGCACAGCCAGCTGGTCCTCACAGCACGAGTCCAGCAGTTCAGCACAGCCGGCTGGTCCTCACAGCACGAGTCCAGCAGGTCAGCACAGTCGGCTGGTTCTCACAGCACGAGTCCAGCAGGTCAGCACAGCCGGCTGGTCTTCACAGCACGAGTCCAGCAGGTCAGCACAGTCGGCTGGTCCTCACAGCACGAGTCCAGCAGGTCAGCACAGCCGGCTGGTCCTCACAGCACGAGTCCAGCAGGTCAGCACAGCCGGCTGGTCCTGACAGCACGAGTCCAGCAGGTCAGCACAGCCGGCTGGTCCTCACAGCACGAGTCCAGCAGTTCAGCACAGCCGGCTGGTCCTCACAGCACGAGTCCAGCAGGTCAGCACAGTCGGCTGGTCCTCACAGCACGAGTCCAGCAGGTCAGCACAGCCGGCTGGTCCTCACAGCACGAGTCCAGCAGTTCAGTACAGCCGGCTGGTCCTCACAGCACGAGTCCAGCAGTTCAGCACAGCCGGCTGGTCCTCACAGCACGAGTCCAGCAGGTCAGCACAGTCGGCTGGTCCTCACAGCACGAGTCCAGCAGGTCAGCACAGCCATCTGGTCCTCAAAGCACGAGTCCAGCAGGTCAGCACAGCCGGCTGGTCCTCACAGCACGAGTCCAGCAGGTCAGCACAGCCGGCTGGTCCTCACAGCACGAGTCCAGCAGTTCAGCACAGCCGGCTGGTCCTCACAGCACGAGTCCAGCAGGTCAGCACAGTCGGCTGGTCCTCACAGCACGAGTCCACTAAGTCAGCACAGCCGGCTGGTCCTCACAGCACGAGTCCAGCAGTTCAGCACAGCCGGCTGGTCCTCACAGCACGAGTCCAGCAGGTCAGCACAGTTGGCTGGTCCTCACAGCACGAGTCCAGCAGGTCAGCACAGCCGGCTGGTCCTCACAGTACGAGTCCAGCAGGTCAGCACAGTCGGCTGGTCCTCACAGCACGAGTCCAGCAGGTCAGCACAGCTGGCTGGTCCTCCCAGCACGAGTCCAGCAGTTCAGCACAGCTGGCTGGTCCTCACAGCACGATTCCAGCAGGTCAGCACAGCCGGCTGGTCCTCACAGCACGAGTCCAGCAGGTCAGCACAGCCGGCTGGTCCTCACAGCACGAGTCCAGCAGTTCAGCACAGCCGGCTGGTCCTCACAGCACGAGTCCAGCACGTCGGCACAGCCGGCTGGTCCTCACAGCACGAGTCCAGCAGGTCGGCACAGCCAGCTGCTCCTCACAGCACGAATCCAGCAGTTCAGCACAGCCGGCTGGTCCTCATTGCACGAGTCCAGCAGGTCAGCCCAGCCGGCTGGTCCTCACAGCACGAGTCCAGCAGGTCAGCACAGCTGGCTGGTCCTCACAGCACGAGTCCAGCAGGTCTGCACAGCCGGCTGGTCCTCACAGCACGAGTCCAGCAGTTCAGCACAGCCGTTTGGTCCTCACAGCACGAGTCCAGCAGGTCAGCACAGCTGGCTGGTCCTCACAGCACGAGTCCAGCAGGTCAGCACAGCTGGCTGGTCCTCACAACACGAGTCAAGCAGGTCAGCACAGTTGGCTGGTCCTCACAGCACGAGTCCAGCAGGACAGCACAGCCGGCTGGTCCTCACAGCACGAGTCCAGCAGTTCAGCACAGCCGGCTGGTCCTCACAGCACGAGTCCAGCAGGTCAGCACAGCCGGCTGGTCCTCACAGCACGATGCCAGCAGTTCAGCACAGCCGTCTGGTCCTCACAGCACGAATCCAGCAGGTCAGCACAGCCGGCTGGTCCTCACAGCACGAGTCGAGCAGGTCAGCACAGCCGGCTGGTCCTCACAGCACGAGTCCAGCAGGTAAGCACATCCGGCTGGTCCTCACAGCACGAGTCCAGCAGGTCAGCACAGCCAGCTGGTCCTCACAGCACGAGTCCAGCAGTTCAGCACAGCCGGCTGGTCCTCACAGCACGAGTCCAGCAGGTCAGCACAGTCGGCTGGTTCTCACAGCACGAGTCCAGCAGGTCAGCACAGCCGGCTGGTCTTCACAGCACGAGTCCAGCAGGTCAGCACAGTCGGCTGGTCCTCACAGCACGAGTCCAGCAGGTCAGCACAGCCGGCTGGTCCTCACAGCACGAGTCCAGCAGGTCAGCACAGCCGGCTGGTCCTGACAGCACGAGTCCAGCAGGTCAGCACAGCCGGCTGGTCCTCACAGCACGAGTCCAGCAGTTCAGCACAGCCGGCTGGTCCTCACAGCACGAGTCCAGCAGGTCAGCACAGTCGGCTGGTCCTCACAGCACGAGTCCAGCAGGTCAGCACAGCCGGCTGGTCCTCACAGCACGAGTCCAGCAGTTCAGTACAGCCGGCTGGTCCTCACAGCACGAGTCCAGCAGTTCAGCACAGCCGGCTGGTCCTCACAGCACGAGTCCAGCAGGTCAGCACAGTCGGCTGGTCCTCACAGCACGAGTCCAGCAGGTCAGCACAGCCATCTGGTCCTCAAAGCACGAGTCCAGCAGGTCAGCACAGCCGGCTGGTCCTCACAGCACGAGTCCAGCAGGTCAGCACAGCCGGCTGGTCCTCACAGCACGAGTCCAGCAGTTCAGCACAGCCGGCTGGTCCTCACAGCACGAGTCCAGCAGGTCAGCACAGTCGGCTGGTCCTCACAGCACGAGTCCACTAAGTCAGCACAGCCGGCTGGTCCTCACAGCACGAGTCCAGCAGTTCAGCACAGCCGGCTTGTCCTCACAGCACGAGTCCAGCAGGTCAGCACAGTTGGCTGGTCCTCACAGCACGAGTCCAGCAGGTCAGCACAGCCGGCTGGTCCTCACAGCACGAGTCCAGCAGGTCAGCACAGTCGGCTGGTCCTCACAGCACGAGTCCAGCAGGTCAGCACAGCTGGCTGGTCCTCCCAGCACGAGTCCAGCAGTTCAGCACAGCTGGCTGGTCCTCACAGCACGATTCCAGCAGGTCAGCACAGCCGGCTGGTCCTCACAGCACGAGTCCAGCAGTTCAGCACAGCCGGCTGGTCCTCACAGCATGAGTCCAGCAGGTCGGCACAGCCGGCTGGTCCTCACAGCACGAGTCCAGCAGGTCGGCACAGCCAGCTGGTCCTCACAGCACGAATCCAGCAGTTCAGCACAGCCGGCTGGTCCTCACTGCACGAGTCCAGCAGGTCAGCACAGCCGGCTGGTCCTCACAGCACGAGTCCAGCAGGTCAGCACAGCTGACTGGTCCTCACAGCACGAGTCCAGCAGGTCAGCACAGCCGGCTGGTCCTCACAGCACGAGTCCAGCAGTTCAGCACAGCCGTTTGGTCCTCACAGCACGAGTCCAGCAGGTCAGCACAGCTGGCTGGTCCTCACAGCACGAGTCCAGCAGGTCAGCACAGCTGGCTGGTCCTCACAGCAAGAGTCAAGCAGGTCAGCACAGCCGGCTGGTCCTCACAGCACGAGTCCAGCAGTTCAGCACAGCCGGCTGGTCCTCACAGCACGAGTCCAGCAGTTCAGCACAGCCGGCTGGTCCTCACAGCACGAGTCCAGCAGTTCAGCACAGCCGGCTGGTCCTAACAGCACGAGTCCAGCAGTTCAGCACAGCCGGCTGGTCCTCACAGCACGAGTCCAGCAGGTCAGCACAGTTGGCTGGTCCTCACAGCACGAGTCCAGCAGGTCAGCACAGCCGGCTGGTCCTCACAGCACGAGTCCAGCAGTTCAGCACAGCCGCCTGGTCCTCACAGCACGAGTCCAGCAGGTCAGCACAGCCGGCTGGTCCTCACAGCATGATGCCAGCAGTTCAGCACAGCCGTCTGGTCCTCACAGCACGAGTCCAGCAGGTCAGCACAGCCGGCTGGTCCTCACAGCACGAGTCCAGCAGGTCAGCAAAGCCGGCTGGTCCTCACAGCACGAGTCCAGCAGGTAAGCACAGCCGGCTGGTCCTCACAGCACGAGTCCAGCAGGTCAGCACAGCCGGCTGGTCCTCACAGCACGAGTCCAGCAGTTCAGCACAGACGGCTGGTCCTCACAGCACGAGTCCAGCAGGTCAGCACAGCCGGCTGGTCCTCACAGCACGAGTCCAGCAGGTCAGCACAGTCGGCTGGTCCTCACAGCACGAGTCCAGCAGGTCAGCACAGCCGGCTGGTCCTCACAGCATGAGTCCAGCAGGTCAGCACAGCCGGCTGATCCTGACAGCACTAGTCCAGCAGTTCAGCACAGCCGGCTGGTCCTCACAGCACGAGTCCAGCAGTTCAGCAAAGCCGGCTGGTCCTCACAGCACGAGTCCAGCAGGTCAGCACAGTCGGCTGGTCCTCACAGCACGAGTCCAGCAGGTCAGCACAGCCGGCTGGTCCTCACAGCACGAGTCCAGCAGTTCAGCACAGCCGGCTGGTCCTCACAGCACGAGACCAGCAGTTCAGCACAGCCGGCTGGTCCTCACAGCACGAGTCCAGCAAGTCATCACAGTCGGCTGGTCCTCACAGCACGAGTCCAGCAGGTCAGCACAGCCGTCTGGTACTCAAAGCACGAGTCCAGCAGGTCAGCACAGTCGGCTGGTCCTCACAGCACGAGTCCAGCAAGTCAGCACAGCCGGCTGGTCCTCACAGCACGAGTCCAGCAGTTCAGCACAGCCGGCTGGTCCTCACAGCACGAGTCCAGCAGGTCAGCACAGTCGGCTGGACCTCACAGCACGAGTCCAGCAGGTCAGCACAGCCGGCTGGTCCTCACAGCACGAGTCCAGCACGTCAGCACAGCCGGCTGGTCCTGACAGCACGAGTCCAGCAGGTCAGCACAGCCGGCTGGTCCTAACAGCACGAGTCCAGCAGTTCAGCACAGCCGGCTGGTCCTCACAGCACGAGTCCAGCAGGTCAGCACAGTCGGCTGGTCCTGACAGCACGAGTCCAGCAGGTCAGCACAGCCGGCTGGTCCTCACAGCACGAGTCCAGCAGTTCAGCACAGCCGTCTGGTCCTCACATCACGAGTCCAGCAGGTCAGCACAGCCGGCTGGTCCTCACAGCACGAGTCCAGCAGTTCAGCACAGCCGGCTGGTCCTCCCAGCACGAGCCCAGCAGTTCAGCACAGCCAGCTGGTCCTCACAGCACGGGTCCAGCAGGTCAGCACAGCCGGCTGGTCCTCACAGCACGAGTCCAGCAGGTCAGCACAGCCGGCTGGTCCTCACAGCACGAGTCCAGCAGTTCAGCACAGCCGGCTGGTCCTCTCAGCACGAGTCCAGCAGGTCAGCACAGTCGGCTCGTCCTCACATCACGAGTCCAGCAGGTCAGCACAGCCGGCTGGTCCTCACAGCACGAGTCCAGCAGGTCAGCACAGCCGGCTGGTCCTCACAGCACGAGTCCAGCAGGTCAGCACAGTCGGCTGGTCCTCACAGCACGAGTCCAGCAGGTCAGCACAGCCGGCTGGTCCTCACAGCACGAGTCCAGCAGGTCAGCACAGCCGGCTGGTCCTGACAGCACGAGTCCAGCAGGTCAGCACAGCCGGCTGGTCCTCACAGCACGAGTCCAGCAGTTCAGCACAGCCGTTTGGTCTTCACAGCACGAGTCCAGCAGGTCAGCACAGCTGGCTGGTCCTCACAGCACGAGTCCAGCAGGTCAGCACAGCCGGCTGGTCCTCACAGCACGAGTCCAGCAGGTCAGCACAGTCGGCTGGTCCTCACAGCACGAGTCCAGCAGGTCAGCACAGCTGGCTGGTCCTCCCAGCACGAGTCCAGCAGTTCAGCACAGCTGGCTGGTCCTCACAGCACGATTCCAGCAGGTCAGCACAGCCGGCTGGTCCTCACAGCACGAGTCCAGCAGTTCAGCACAGCCGGCTGGTCCTCACAGCATGAGTCCAGCAGGTCGGCACAGCCGGCTGGTCCTCACAGCACGAGTCCAGCAGGTCGGCACAGCCAGCTGGTCCTCACAGCACGAATCCAGCAGTTCAGCACAGCCGGCTGGTCCTCACTGCACGAGTCCAGCAGGTCAGCACAGCCGGCTGGTCCTCACAGCACGAGTCCAGCAGTTCAGCACAGCCGTTTGGTCCTCACAGCACGAGTCCAGCAGGTCAGCACAGCTGGCTGGTCCTCACAGCACGAGTCCAGCAGGTCAGCACAGCTGGCTGGTCCTCACAGCACGAGTCAAGCAGGTCAGCACAGCCGGCTGGTCCTCACAGCACGAGTCCAGCAGTTCAGCACAGCCGGCTGGTCCTCACAGCACGAGTCCAGCAGTTCAGCACAGCCGGCTGGTCCTCACAGCACGAGTCCAGCAGTTCAGCACAGCCGGCTGGTCCTAACAGCACGAGTCCAGCAGTTCAGCACAGCCGGCTGGTCCTCACAGCACGAGTCAAGCAGGTCAGCACAGTTGGCTGGTCCTCACAGCACGAGTCCAGCAGGTCAGCACAGCCGGCTGGTCCTCACAGCACGAGTCCAGCAGTTCAGCACAGCCGCCTGGTCCTCACAGCACGAGTCCAGCAGGTCAGCACAGCCGGCTGGTCCTCACAGCACGATGCCAGCAGTTCAGCACAGCCGTCTGGTCCTCACAGCACGAGTCCAGCAGGTCAGCACAGCCGGCTGGTCCTCACAGCACGAGTCCAGCAGGTCAGCACAGCCGGCTGGTCCTCACAGCACGAGTCCAGCAGGTAAGCACAGCCGGCTGGTCCTCACAGCACGAGTCCAGCAGGTCAGCACAGCCGGCTGGTCCTCACAGCACGAGTCCAGCAGTTCAGCACAGCCGGCTGGTCCTCACAGCACGAGTCCAGCAGGTCAGCACAGCCGGCTGGTCCTCACAGCACGAGTCCAGCAGGTCAGCACAGTCGGCTGGTCCTCACAGCACGAGTCCAGCAGGTCAGCACAGCCGGCTGGTCCTCACAGCATGAGTCCAGCAGGTCAGCACAGCCGGCTGGTCCTGACAGCACGAGTCCAGCAGTTCAGCACAGCCGGCTGGTCCTCACAGCACGAGTCCAGCAGGTCAGCACAGTCGGCTGGTCCTCACAGCACGAGTCCAGCAGGTCAGCACAGCCGGCTGGTCCTCACAGCACGAGTCCAGCAGTTCAGCACAGCCGGCTGGTCCTCACAGCACGAGTCCAGCAAGTCAGCACAGTCGGCTGGTCCTCACAGCACGAGTCCAGCAGGTCAGCACAGCCGTCTGGTACTCAAAGCACGAGTCCAGCAGGTCAGCACAGTCGGCTGGTCCTCACAGCACGAGTCCAGCAGTTCAGCACAGCCGGCTGGTCCTCACAGCACGAGTCCAGCAGGTCAGCACAGTCGGCTGGACCTCACAGCACGAGTCCAGCAGGTCAGCACAGCCGGCTGGTCCTCACAGCACGAGTCCAGCACGTCAGCACAGCCGGCTGGTCCTGACAGCACGAGTCCAGCAGGTCAGCACAGCCGGCTGGTCCTGACAGCACGAGTCCAGCAGGTCAGCACAGCCGGCTGGTCCTCACAGCACGAGTCCAGCAGTTCAGCACAGCCGGCTGGTCCTCACAGCACGAGTCCAGCAGTTCAGCACAGCCGGCTGGTCCTAACAGCACGAGTCCAGCACAGCCGGCTGGTCCTCACAGCACGAGTCCAGCAGGTCAGCACAGTCGGCTGGTCCTGACAGCACGAGTCCAGCAGGTCAGCACAGCCGGCTGGTCCTCACAGCACGAGTCCAGCAGTTCAGCACAGCCGTCTGGTCCTCACATCACGAGTCCAACAGGTCAGCACAGCCGGCTGGTCCTCACAGCACGAGTCCAGCAGTTCAGCACAGCCGGCTGGTCCTCCCAGCACGAGCCCAGCAGTTCAGCACAGCCAGCTGGTCCTCACAGCATGGGTCCAGCAGGTCAGAACAGCCGGCTGGTCCTCACAGCACGAGTCCAGCAGGTCAGCACAGCCGGCTGGTCCTCACAGCACGAGTCCAGCAGTTCAGCACAGCCGGCTGGTCCTCACAGCACGAGTTCAGCAGGTCAGCACAGTCGGCTCGTCCTCACATTACGAGTCCAGCAGGTCAGCACAGCCGGCTGGTCCTCACAGCACGAGTCCAGCAGGTCAGCACAGTCGGCTGGTCCTCACAGCACGAGTCCAGCAGGTCAGCACAGCCGGCTGGTCCTCACAGCACGAGTCCAGCAGGTCAGCACAGCCGGCTGGTCCTGACAGCACGAGTCCAGCAGGTCAGCACCGCCGGCTGGTCCTCACAGCACGAGTCCAGCAGTTCAGCACAGCCGTTTGGTCTTCACAGCACGAGTCCAGCAGGTCAGCACAGCTGGCTGGTCCTCACAGCACGAGTCCAGCAGGTCAGCACAGCTGGCTGGTCCTCACAGCACGAGTCCAGCAGGTCAGCACAGCCGGCTGGTCCTCACAGCACAAGTCCAGCAGTTCATCACAGCCGGCTGGTCCTCACAGCACGAGTCCAGCAGGTCAGCACAGCCGGCTGGTCCTCACAGCACGAGTCCAGCAGTTCAGCACAGCCGGCTGTTCCTAACAGCACGAGTCCAGCAGTTCAGCACAGCCGGCTGGTCCTCACAGCACGAGTCCAGCAGGTCAGCACAGTCGGCTTGTCCTGACAGCACGAGTCCAGCAGGTCAGCACAGCCGGCTGGTCCTCCCAGCACGAGTCCAGCAGTTCAGCACAGCTGGCTGGTCCTCACAGCACGAGTCCAGCTGGTCAGCACAGCCGGCTGGTCCTCACAGCACGAGTCCAGCAGGTCAGCACAGCCGGCTGGTCCTGACAGCACGAGTCCAGCAGGTCAGCACAGCCGGCTGGTCCTCACAGCACGATTCCAGCAGTTCAGCACAGCCGGCTGTTCCTAACAGCACGAGTCCAGCAGTTCAGCACAGCCGGCTGGTCCTCACAGCACGAGTCCAGCAGGTCAGCACAGTCGGCTTGTCCTGACAGCA
This sequence comes from Locusta migratoria, assembly GCA_026315105.1. NCBI lineage: Eukaryota > Metazoa > Arthropoda > Insecta > Orthoptera > Acrididae > Locusta > Locusta migratoria. The sequence continues at coordinate 365,965,733 of CM048751.1, read as the reverse complement.
CGAGTCCAGCAGGTCAGCACAGCCGTCTGGTACTCAAAGCACGAGTCCAGCAGGTCAGCACAGTCGGCTGGTCCTCACAGCACGAGTCCAGCAAGTCAGCACAGCCGGCTGGTCCTCACAGCACGAGTCCAGCAGGTCAGCACAGTCGGCTCGTCCTCACATCACGAGTCCAGCAGGTCAGCACAGCCGGCTGGTCCTCACAGCACGAGTCCAGCAGGTCAGCACAGTCGGCTGGTCCTCACAGCACGAGTCCAGCAGGTCAGCACAGCCGGCTGGTCCTCACAGCACGAGTCCAGCAGGTCAGCACAGCCGGCTGGTCCTGACAGCACGAGTCCAGCAGGTCAGCACAGCCGGCTGGTCCTCACAGCACGAGTCCAGCAGTTCAGCACAGCCGTTTGGTCTTCACAGCACGAGTCCAGCAGGTCAGCACAGCTGGCTGGTCCTCACAGCACGAGTCCAGCAGGTCAGCACAGCCGGCTGGTCCTCACAGCACGAGTCCAGCAGGTCAGCACAGTCGGCTGGTCCTCACAGCACGAGTCCAGCAGGTCAGCACAGCTGGCTGGTCCTCCCAGCACGAGTCCAGCAGTTCAGCACAGCTGGCTGGTCCTCACAGCACGATTCCAGCAGGTCAGCACAGCCGGCTGGTCCTCACAGCACGAGTCCAGCAGTTCAGCACAGCCGGCTTGTCCTCACAGCATGAGTCCAGCAGGTCGGCACAGCCGGCTGGTCCTCACAGCACGAGTCCAGCAGGTCGGCACAGCCAGCTGGTCCTCACAGCACGAATCCAGCAGGTCAGCACAGCCGGCTGGTCCTCACAGCACGAGTCCAGCAGGTCAGCACAGCCGGCTGGTACTCACAGCACGAGTCCAGCAGTTCAGCACAGCCGTTTGGTCCTCACAGCACGAGTCCAGCAGGTCAGCACAGCTGGCTGGTCCTCACAGCACGAGTCCAGCAGGTCAGCACAGCTGGCTGGTCCTCACAGCACGAGTCAAGCAGGTCAGCACAGCCGGCTGGTCCTCACAGCACGAGTCCAGCAGTTCAGCACAGCCGGCTGGTCCTCACAGCACGAGTCCAGCAGTTCAGCACAGCCGGCTGGTCCTCACAGCACGAGTCCAGCAGTTCAGCACAGCCGGCTGGTCCTAACAGCACGAGTCCAGCAGTTCAGCACAGCCGGCTGGTCCTCACAGCACGAGTCCAGCAGGTCAGCACAGTTGGCTGGTCCTCACAGCACGAGTCCAGCAGGTCAGCACAGCCGGCTGTTCCTCACAGCACGAGTCCAGCAGTTCAGCACAGCCGCCTGGTCCTCACAGCACGAGTCCAGCAGGTCAGCACAGCCGGCTGGTCCTCACAGCACGATGCCAGCAGTTCAGCACAGCCGTCTGGTCCTCACAGCACGAGTCCAGCAGGTCAGCACAGCCGGCTGGTCCTCACAGCACGAGTCCAGCAGGTCAGCACAGCCGGCTGGTCCTCACAGCACGAGTCCAGCAGGTAAGCACAGCTGGCTGGTCCTCACAGCACGAGTCCAACAGGTCAGCACAGCCGGCTGGTCCTCACAGCACGAGTCCAGCAGTTCAGCACAGCCGGCTGGTCCTCACAGCACGAGTCCAGCAGGTCAGCACAGCCGGCTGGTCCTCACAGCACGAGTCCAGCAGGTCAGCACAGTCGGCTGGTCCTCACAGCACGAGTCCAGCAGGTCAGCACAGCCGGCTGGTCCTCACAGCATGAGTCCAGCAGGTCAGCACAGCCGGCTGGTCCTGACAGCACGAGTCCAGCAGGTCAGCACAGCCGGCTGGTCCTCACAGCATGAGTCCAGCAGTTCAGCACAGCCGGCTGGTCCTCACAGCACGAGTCCAGCAGGTCAGCACAGTCGGCTGGTCCTCACAGCACGAGTCCAGCAGGTCAGCACAGCCGGCTGGTCCTCACAGCACGAGTCCAGCAGTTCAGCACAGCCGGCTGGTCCTCACAGCACGAGTCCAGCAGTTCAGCACAGCCGGCTGGTCCTCACAGCACGAGTCCAGCAAGTCAGCACAGTCGGCTGGTCCTCACAGCACGAGTCCAGCAAGTCAGCACAGTCGGCTGGTCCTCACAGCACGAGTCCAGCAGGTCAGCACAGCCGTCTGGTACTCAAAGCACGAGTCCAGCAGGTCAGCACAGTCGGCTGGTCCTCACAGCACGAGTCCAGCAAGTCAGCACAGCCGGCTGGTCCTCACAGCACGAGTCCAGCAGTTCAGCACAGCCGGCTGGTCCTCACAGCACGAGTCCAGCAGGTCAGCACAGTCGGCTGGACCTCACAGCACGAGTCCAGCAGGTCAGCACAGCCGGCTGGTCCTCACAGCACGAGTCCAGCACGTCAGCACAGCCGGCTGGTCCTGACAGCACGAGTCCAGCAGGTCAGCACAGCCGGCTGGTCCTGACAGCACGAGTCCAGCAGGTCAGCACAGCCGGCTGGTCCTCACAGCACGAGTCCAGCAGTTCAGCACAGCCGGCTGGTCCTCACAGCACGAGTCCAGCAGTTCAGCACAGCCGGCTGGTCCTAACAGCACGAGTCCAGCAGTTCAGCACAGCCGGCTGGTCCTCACAGCACGAGTCCAGCAGGTCAGCACAGTCGGCTGGTCCTGACAGCACGAGTCCAGCAGGTCAGCACAGCCGGCTGGTCCTCACAGCACGAGTCCAGCAGTTCAGCACAGCCGTCTGGTCCTCACATCACGAGTCCAGCAGGTCAGCACAGCCGGCTGGTCCTCACAGCACGAGTCCAGCAGTTCAGCACAGCCGGCTGGTCCTCCCAGCACGAGCCCAGCAGTTCAGCACAGCCAGCTGGTCCTCACAGCACGGGTCCAGCAGGTCAGAACAGCCGGCTGGTCCTCACAGCACGAGTCCAGCAGGTCAGCACAGCCGGCTGGTCCTCACAGCACGAGTCCAGCAGTTCAGCACAGCCGGCTGGTCCTCACAGCACGAGTCCAGCAGGTCAGCACAGTCGGCTCGTCCTCACATTACGAGTCCAGCAGGTCAGCACAGCCGGCTGGTCCTCACAGCACGAGTCCAGCAGGTCAGCACAGTCGGCTGGTCCTCACAGCACGAGTCCAGCAGGTCAGCACAGCCGGCTGGTCCTCACAGCACGAGTCCAGCAGGTCAGCACAGCCGGCTGGTCCTGACAGCACGAGTCCAGCAGGTCAGCACAGCCGGCTGGTCCTCACAGCACGAGTCCAGCAGTTCAGCACAGCCGTTTGGTCTTCACAGCACGAGTCCAGCAGGTCAGCACAGCTGGCTGGTCCTCACAGCACGAGTCCAGCAGGTCAGCACAGCTGGCTGGTCCTCACAGCACGAGTCCAGCAGGTCAGCACAGCCGGCTGGTCCTCACAGCACGAGTCCAGCAGTTCATCACAGCCGGCTGGTCCTCACAGCACGAGTCCAGCAGGTCAGCACAGCCGGCTGGTCCTCACAGCACGAGTCCAGCAGTTCAGCACAGCCGGCTGTTCCTAACAGCACGAGTCCAGCAGTTCAGCACAGCCGGCTGGTCCTCACAGCACGAGTCCAGCAGGTCAGCAAAGTCGGCTTGTCCTGACAGCACGAGTCCAGCAGGTCAGCACAGCCGGCTGGTCCTCACAGCACGAGTCCAGCAGTTCAGCACAGCCGGCTGGTCCTCACAGCACGAGTCCAGCAGGTCAGCACAGCCGGCTGGTCCTCACAGCACGAGTCCAGGAGGTCAGCACAGCCGGCTGGTCCTCACAGCACGAGTCCAGCAGTTCAGCACAGCCAGCTGGTCCTCACAGCACGAGTCCAGCAGGTCAGCACAGTCGGCTGGACCTCACAGCACGAGTCCAGCAGGTCAGCACAGCCGGCTGGTCCTCACAGCACGAGTCCAGCACGTCAGCACAGCCGGCTGGTCCTGACAGCACGAGTCCAGCAGGTCAGCACAGCCGGCTGGTCCTGACAGCACGAGTCCAGCAGGTCAGCACAGCCGGCTGGTCCTCACAGCACGAGTCCAGCAGTTCAGCACAGCCGGCTGGTCCTCACAGCACGAGTCCAGCAGTTCAGCACAGCCGGCTGGTCCTAACAGCACGAGTCCAGCAGTTCAGCACAGCCGGCTGGTCCTCACAGCACGAGTCCAGCAGGTCAGCACAGTCGGCTGGTCCTGACAGCACGAGTCCAGCAGGTCAGCACAGCCGGCTGGTCCTCACAGCACGAGTCCAGCAGTTCAGCACAGCCGGCTGGTCCTCACAGCACGAGTCCAGCAGTTCAGCACAGCCGGCTGGTCCTCACAGCACGAGTCCAGCACTTCAGCACAGTCGGCTGGTCCTCACAGCACGAGTCCAGCAGTTCAGCACAGTCGGCTGGTCCTCACAGCACGAGTCCAGCAGGTCAGCACAGCTGGCTGGTCCTCCCAGCACGAGGCCAGAAGTTCAGCACAGCTGGCTGGTCCTCACAGCACGATTCCAGCAGGTCAGCACAGCCGGCTGGTCTTCACAGCACGAGTCCAGCAGGTCAGCACAGCCGGCTGGTCCTCACAGCACGAGTCCAGCTGGTCAGCACAGCCGGCTGGTCCTCACAGCACGAGTCCAGCAGGTCAGCACAGCCGGCTGGTCCTCACAGCACGAGTCCAGCAGTTCAGCACAGCTGGCTGGTCCTCACAGCACGAGTCCAGCAGGTCAGCACAGTCGGCTGGACCTCACAGCACGAGTCCAGCAGGTCAGCACAGCCGGCTGGTCCTCACAGCACGAGTCCAGCAGGTCAGCACAGCCGGCTGGTCCTGACAGCACGAGTCCAGCAGGTCAGCACAGCCGGCTGGTCCTGACAGCACGAGTCCAGCAGGTCAGCACAGCCGGCTGGTCCTCACAGCACGAGTCCAGCAGTTCAGCACAGCCGGCTGGTCCTCACAGCACGAGTCCAGCAGGTCAGCACAGTCGGCTGGTCCTCACAGCACGAGTCCAGCACGTCAGCACAGCCGGCTGGTCCTGACAGCACGAGTCCAGCAGGTCAGCACAGCCGGCTGGTCCTCACAGCACGAATCCAGCAGGTCAGCACAGCCGGCTGGTCCTCACAGCACGAGTCCAGCAGTTCAGCACAGCCGGCTGGTCCTCACAGCACGAGTCCAGCAGTTCAGCACGACCGGCTGGTCCTAACAGCACGAGTCCAGCAGTTCAGCACAGCCGGCTGGTCCTCACAGCACGAGTCCAGCAGGTCAGCACAGTCGGATGGTCCTGACAGCACGAGTCCAGCAGGTCAGCACAGCCGGCTGGTCCTCACAGCACGAATCCAGCAGTTCAGGACAGCCGTCTGGTCCTCACATCACGAGTCCAGCAGGTCAGCACAGCCGGCTGGTCCTCACAGCACGAGTCCAGCAGTTCAGCACAGCCGGCTGGTCCTCCCAGCACGAGCCCAGCAGTTCAGCACAGCCAGCTGGTCCTCACAGCACGGGTCCAGCAGGTCAGAACAGCCGGCTGGTCCTCACAGCACGAGTACAGCAGGTCAGCACAGCCGGCTGGTCCTCACAGCACGAGTCCAACAGTTCAGCACAGCCGGCTGGTCCTCCCAGCACGAGTCCAGCAGGTCAGCACAGTCGGCTCGTCCTCACATCACGAGTCCAGCAGGTCAGCACAGCCGGCTGGTCCTCACAGCACGAGTCCAGCAGGTCAGCACAGTCGGCTGGTCCTCACAGCACGAGTCCAGCAGGTCAGCACAGCCGGCTGGTCCTCACAGCACGAGTCCAGCAGGTCAGCACAGCCGGCTGGTCCTGACAGCACGAGTCCAGCAGGTCAGCACAGCCGGCTGGTCCTCACAGCACGAGTCCAGCAGTTCAGCACAGCCGTTTGGTCTTCACAGCACGAGTCCAGCAGGTCAGCACAGCTGGCTGGTCCTCACAGCACGAGTCCAGCAGGTCAGCACAGCTGGCTGGTCCTCACAGCACGAGTCCAGCAGGTCATCACAGCCGGCTGGTCCTCACAGCACGAGTCCAGCAGTTCATCACAGCCGGCTGGTCCTCACAGCACGAGTCCAGCAGGTCAGCACACCCAGCTGGTCCTCACAGCACGGGTCCAGCAGTTCAGCACAGCCGGCTGGTCCTAACAGCACGAGTCCAGCAGGTCAGCACAGCCGGCTGGTCCTCACAGCACGAGTCCAGCAGTTCAGCACAGCCGGCTGGTCCTCACAGCACGATTCCAGCAGTTCAGCACAGCCGGCTGGTCCTAACAGCACGAGTCCAGCAGTTCAGCACAGCCGGCTGGTCCTCACAGCACGAGTCCAGCAGGTCAGCACAGTCGGCTGGTCCTGACAGCACGAGTCCAGCAGGTCAGCACAGCCGGCTGGTCCTCACAGCACGAGTCCAGCAGTTCAGCACAGCCGTCTGGTCCTCACAGCACGAGTCCAGCAGGTCAGCACAGCCGGCTGGTCCTCACAGCACGAGTCCAGCAGTTCAGCACAGCCGGCTGGTCCTCCCAGCACGAGCCCAGCAGTTCAGCACAGCCAGCTGGTCCTCACAGCACGGGTCCAGCAGGTCAGAACAGCCGGCTGGTCCTCACAGCACGAGTCCAGCAGGTCAGCACAGCCGGCTGGTCCTCACAGCACGAGTCCAGCAGGTCAGCACAGCCGGCTGGTCCTCACAGCACGAGTCCAGCACTTCAGCACAGTCGGCTGGTCCTCACAGCACGAGTCCAGCAGTTCAGCACAGTCGGCTGGTCCTCACAGCACGAGTCCAGCAGGTCAGCACAGCTGGCTGGTCCTCCCAGCACGAGTCCAGCAGTTCAGCACAGCTGGCTGGTCCTCACAGCACGATTCCAGGAGGTCAGCACAGCCGGCTGGTCCTCACAGCACGAGTCCAGCTGGTCAGCACAGCCGGCTGGTCCTCACAGCACGAGTCCAGCAGGTCAGCACAGCCGGCTGGTCCTCACAGCACGAGTCCAGGAGGTCAGCACAGCCGGCTGGTCCTCACAGCACGAGTCCAGCAGTTCAGCACAGCCAGCTGGTCCTCACAGCACGAGTCCAGCAGGTCAGCACAGTCGGCTGGACCTAACAGCACGAGTCCAGCAGGTCAGCACAGCCGGCTGGTCCTCACAGCACGAGTCCAGCACGTCAGCACAGCCGGCTGGTCCTGACAGCACGAGTCCAGCAGGTCAGCACAGCCGGCTGGTCCTGACAGCACGAGTCCAGCAGGTCAGCACAGCCGGCTGGTCCTCACAGCACGAGTCCAGCAGTTCAGCACAGCCGGCTGGTCCTCACAGCACGAGTCCAGCAGTTCAGCACAGCCGGCTAGTCCTAACAGCACGAGTCCAGCAGTTCAGCACAGCCGGCTGGTCCTCACAGCACGAGTCCAGCAGGTCAGCACAGTCGGCTGGTCCTGACAGCACGAGTCCAGCAGGTCAGCACAGCCGGCTGGTCCTCACAGCACGAGTCCAGCAGTTCAGCACAGCCGGCTGGTCCTCACAGCACGAGTCCAGCAGTTCAGCACAGCCGGCTGGTCCTCACAGCACGAGTCCAGCACTTCAGCACAGTCGGCTGGTCCTCACAGCACGAGTCCAGCAGTTCAGCACAGTCGGCTGGTCCTCACAGCACGAGTCCAGCAGGTCAGCACAGCTGGCTGGTCCTCCCAGCACGAGGCCAGAAGTTCAGCACAGCTGGCTGGTCCTCACAGCACGATTCCAGCAGGTCAGCACAGCCGGCTGGTCTTCACGGCACAAGTCCAGCAGGTCAGCACAGCCGGCTGGTCCTCACAGCACGAGTCCAGCTGGTCAGCACAGCCGGCTGGTCCTCACAGCACGAGTCCAGCAGGTCAGCACAGCCGGCTGGTCCTCACAGCACGAGTCCAGCAGTTCAGCACAGCTGGCTGGTCCTCACAGCACGAGTCCAGCAGGTCAGCACAGTCGGCTGGACCTCACAGCACGAGTCCAGCAGGTCAGCACAGCCGGCTGGTCCTCACAGCACGAGTCCAGCAGGTCAGCACAGCCGGCTGGTCCTGACAGCACGAGTCCAGCAGGTCAGCACAGCCGGCTGGTCCTGACAGCACGAGTCCAGCAGGTCAGCACAGCCGGCTGGTCCTCACAGCACGAGTCCAGCAGTTCAGCACAGCCAGCTGGTCCTCACAGCACGAGTCCAGCAGGTCAGCACAGTCGGCTGGTCCTCACAGCACGAGTCCAGCACGTCAGCACAGCCGGCTGGTCCTGACAGCACGAGTCCAGCAGGTCAGCACAGCCGGCTGGTCCTCACAGCACGAGTCCAGCAGGTCAGCACAGCCGGCTGGTCCTCACAGCACGAGTCCAGCAGTTCAGCACAGCCGGCTGGTCCTCACAGCACGAGTCCAGCAGTTCAGCACGACCGGCTGGTCCTAACAGCACGAGTCCAGCAGTTCAGCACAGCCGGCTGGTCCTCACAGCACGAGTCCAGCAGGTCAGCACAGTCGGCTGGTCCTGACAGCACGAGTCCAGCAGGTCAGCACAGCCGGCTGGTCCTCACAGCACGAGTCCAGCAGTTCAGCACAGCCGTCTGGTCCTCACATCACGAGTCCAGCAGGTCAGCACAGCCGGCTGGTCCTCACAGCACGAGTCCAGCAGTTCAGCACAGCCGGCTGGTCCTCCCAGCACGAGCCCAGCAGTTCAGCACAGCCAGCTGGTCCTCACAGCACGGGTCCAGCAGGTCAGAACAGCCGGCTGGTCCTCACAGCACGAGTACAGCAGGTCAGCACAGCCGGCTGGTCCTCACAGCACGAGTCCAGCAGTTCAGCACAGCCGGCTGGTCCTCCCAGCACGAGTCCAGCAGGTCAGCACAGTCGGCTCGTCCTCACATCACGAGTCCAGCAGGTCAGCACAGCCGGCTGGTCCTCACAGCACGAGTCCAGCAGGTCAGCTCAGTCGGCTGGTCCTCACAGCACGAGTCCAGCAGGTCAGCACAGCCGGCTGGTCCTCACAGCACGAGTCCAGCAGGTCAGCACAGCCGGCTGGTCCTGACAGCACGAGTCCAGCAGGTCAGCACAGCCGGCTGGTCCTCACAGCACGAGTCCAGCAGTTCAGCACAGCCGTTTGGTCTTCACAGCACGAGTCCAGCAGGTCAGCACAGCTGGCTGGTCCTCACAGCACGAGTCCAGCAGGTCAGCACAGCTGGCTGGTCCTCACAGCACGAGTCCAGCAGGTCATCACAGCCGGCTGGTCCTCACAGCACGAGTCCAGCAGTTCAGCACAGCCGGCTGGTCCTCACAGCACGAGTCCAGCAGGTCAGCACACCCGGCTGGTCCTCACAGCACGAGTCCAGCAGTTCAGCGCAGCCGGCTGGTCCTAACAGCACGAGTCCAGCAGGTCAGCACAGCCGGCTGGTCCTCACAGCACGAGTCCAGCAGTTCAGCACAGCCGGCTGGTCCTCACAGCACGATTCCAGCAGTTCAGCACAGCCGGCTGGTCCTAACAGCACGAGTCCAGCAGTTCAGCACAGCCGGCTGGTCCTCACAGCACGAGTCCAGCAGGTCAGCACAGTCGGCTGGTCCTCACAGCACGAGTCCAGCAGGTCAGCACAGCCGGCTGGTCCTCACAGCACGAGTCCAGCAGTTCAGCACAGCCGTCTGGTCCTCACAGCACGAGTCCAGCAGGTCAGCACAGCCGGCTGGTCCTCACAGCACGAGTCCAGCAGTTCAGCACAGCCGGCTGGTCCTCCCAGCACGAGCCCAGCAGTTCAGCACAGCCAGCTGGTCCTCACAGCACGGGTCCAGCAGGTCAGAACAGCCGGCTGGTCCTCACAGCACGAGTCCAGCAGGTCAGCACAGCCGGCTGGTCCTCACAGCACGAGTCCAGCAGGTCAGCACAGCCGGCTGGTCCTCACAGCACGAGTCCAGCACTTCAGCACAGTCGGCTGGTCCTCACAGCACGAGTCCAGCAGTTCAGCACAGTCGGCTGGTCCTCACAGCACGAGTCCAGCAGGTCAGCACAGCTGGCTGGTCCTCCCAGCACGAGTCCAGCAGTTCAGCACAGCTGGCTGGTCCTCACAGCACGATTCCAGCAGGTCAGCACAGCCGGCTGGTCCTCACAGCACGAGTCCAGCTGGTCAGCACAGCCGGCTGGTCCTCACAGCACGAGTCCAGCAGGTCAGCACAGCCGGCTGGTCCTCACAGCACGAGTCCAGCAGGTCAGCACAGCCCGCTGGTCCTCACAGCACGAGTCCAGCAGTTCAGCACAGCCGGCTGGTCCTCACAGCACGAGTCCAGCAGTTCAGCACAGCCGGCTGGTCCTCACAGCACGAATTCAGCAGGTCAGCACAGCCGGCTGGTCCTCACAGCACGAGTCCAGCAGTTCAGCACAGCCGGCTGGTCCTCACAGCACGAGTCCAGCAGGTCAGCACAGTTGGCTGGTCCTCACAGCACGAGTCCAGCAGGTCAGCACAGCCGGCTGGTCCACACAGCACGAGTCCAGCAGGTCAGCACAGCCGGCTGGTCCTCACAGCACGAGTCCAGCAGGTCAGCACAGCCGGCTGGTCCTCACAGCACGAGTCCAGCAGTTCAGCACAGCTGGCTGGTCCTCACAGCACGAGTCCAGCAGGTCAGCACAGTCGGCTGGACCTCACAGCACGAGTCCAGCAGGTCAGCACAGCCAAGTGGTCCTCACAGCACGAGTCCAGCAGGTCAGCACAGCCCGCTGGTCCTCACAGCACGAGTCCAGCAGTTCAGCACAGCCGGCTGGTCCTCACAGCACGAGTCCAGCAGTTCAGCACAGCCGGCTGGTCCTCACAGCACGAGTTCAGCAGGTCAGCACAGCCGGCTGGTCCTCACAGCACGAGTCCAGCAGTTCAGCACAGCCGGCTGGTCCTCACAGCACGAGTCCAGCAGTTCAGCACAGCCGTCTGGTCCTCACAGCACGAGTCCAGCAGGTCAGCACAGCCGGCTGGTCCTCACAGCACGAGTCCTGCAGGTCAGCACAGCCGGCTGGTCCCCACAGCACGAGTCCAGCAGTTCAGCACAGCTGGCTGGTCCTCACAGCACGAGTCCAGCAGGTCAGCACAGTCGGCTGGACCTCACAGCACGAGTCCAGCAGGTCAGCACAGCCGGCTGGTCCTCACAGCACGAGTCCAGCAGGGCAGCACAGCCGGCTGGTCCTGACAGCACGAGTCCAGCAGGTCAGCACAGCCGGCTGGTCCTGACAGCACGAGTCCAGCAGGTCAGCACAGCCGGCTGGTCCTCACAGCACGAGTCCAGCAGTTCAGCACAGCCGGCTGGTCCTCACAGCACGAGTCCAGCAGGTCAGCACAGTCGGCTGGTCCTCACAGCACGAGTCCAGCACGTCAGCACAGCCGGCTGGTCCTGACAGCACGAGTCCAGCAGGTCAGCACAGCCGGCTGGTCCTCACAGCACGAGTCCAGCAGGTCAGCACAGCCGGCTGGTCCTCACAGCACGAGTCCAGCAGTTCAGCACAGCCGGCTGGTCCTCACAGCACGAGTCCAGCAGTTCAGCACAGCCGGCTGGTCCTAACAGCACGAGTCCAGCAGTTCAGCACAGCCGGCTGGTCCTCACAGCACGAGTCCAGCAGGTCAGCACAGTCGGCTGGTCCTGACAGCACGAGTCCAGCAGGTCAGCACAGCCGGCTGGTCCTCACAGCACGAGTCCAGCAGTTCAGCACAGCCGTCTGGTCCTCACATCACGAGTCCAGCAGGTCAGCACAGCCGGCTGGTCCTCACAGCACGAGTCCAGCAGTTCAGCACAGCCGGCTGGTCCTCCCAGCACGAGCCCAGCAGTTCAGCACAGCCAGCTGGTCCTCACAGCACGGGTCCAGCAGGTCAGAACAGCCGGCTGGTCCTCACAGCACGAGTCCAGCAGGTCAGCACAGCCGGCTGGTCCTCACAGCACGAGTCCAGCAGTTCAGCACAGCCGGCTGGTCCTCCCAGCACGAGTCCAGCAGGTCAGCACAGTCGGCTCGTCCTCACATCACGAGTCCAGCAGGTCAGCACAGCCGGCTGGTCCTCACAGCACGAGTCCAGCAGGTCAGCACAGTCGGATGGTCCTCACAGCACGAGTCCAGCAGGTCAGCACAGCCGGCTGGTCCTCACAGCACGAGTCCAGCAGGTCAGCACAGCCGGCTGGTCCTGACAGCACGAGTCCAGCAGGTCAGCACAGCCGGCTGGTCCTCACAGCACGAGTCCAGCAGTTCAGCACAGCCGTTTGGTCTTCACAGCACGAGTCCAGCAGGTCAGCACAGCTGGCTGGTCCTCACAGCACGAGTCCAGCAGGTCAGCACAGCTGGCTGGTCCTCACAGCACGAGTCCAGCAGGTCATCACAGCCGGCTGGTCCTCACAGCACGAGTCCAGCAGTTCATCACAGCCGGCTGGTCCTCACAGCACGAGTCCAGCAGGTCAGCACACCCGGCTGGTCCTCACAGCACGAGTCCAGCAGTTCAGCACAGCCGGCTGGTCCTAACAGCACGAGTCCAGCAGGTCAGCACAGCCGGCTGGTCCTCACAGCACGAGTCCAGCAGTTCAGCACAGCCGGCTGGTCCTCACAGCACGATTCCAGCAGTTCAGCACAGCCGGCTGGTCCTAACAGCACGAGTCCAGCAGTTCAGCACAGCCGGCTGGTCCTCACAGCACGAGTCCAGCAGGTCAGCACAGTCGGCTGGTCCTGACAGCACGAGTCCAGCAGGTCAGCACAGCCGGCTGGTCCTCACAGCACGAGTCCAGCAGTTCAGCACAGCCGTCTGGTCCTCACAGCACGAGTCCAGCAGGTCAGCACAGCCGGCTGGTCCTCACAGCACGAGTCCAGCAGTTCAGCACAGCCGGCTGGTCCTCCCAGCACGAGCCCAGCAGTTCAGCCCAGCCAGCTGGTCCTCACAGCACGGGTCCAGCAGGTCAGAACAGCCGGCTGGTCCTCACAGCACGAGTCCAGCAGGTCAGCACAGCCGGCTGGTCCTCACAGCACGAGTCCAGCAGGTCAGCACAGCTGGCTGGTCCTCACAGCACGAGTCCAGCACTTCAGCACAGTCGGCTGGTCCTCACAGCACGAGTCCAGCAGTTCAGCACAGTCGGCTGGTCCTCACAGCACGAGTCCAGCAGGTCAGCACAGCTGGCTGGTCCTCCCAGCACGAGTCCAGCAGTTCAGCACAGCTGGCTGGTCCTCACAGCACGATTCCAGCAGGTCAGCACAGCCGGCTGGTCCTCACAGCACGAGTCCAGCTGGTCAGCACAGCCGGCTGGTCCTCACAGCACGAGTCCAGCAGGTCAGCACAGCCGGCTGGTCCTCACAGCACGAGTCCAGCAGGTCAGCACAGCCCGCTGGTCCTCACAGCACGAGTCCAGCAGTTCAGCACAGCCGGCTGGTCCTCACAGCACGAGTTCAGCAGGTCAGCACAGCCGGCTGGTCCTCACAGCACGAGTCCAGCAGTTCAGCACAGCCGGCTGGTCCTCACAGCACGAGTCCAGCAGGTCAGCACAGTTGGCTGGTCCTCACAGCACGAGTCCAGCAGGTCAGCACAGCCGGCTGGTCCTCACAGCACGAGTCCAGCAGGTCAGCACAGCCGGCTGGTCCTCACAGCACGAGTCCAGCAGGTCAGCACAGCCGGCTGGTCCTCACAGCACGAGTCCAGCAGTTCAGCACAGCTGGCTGGTCCTCACAGCACGAGTCCAGCAGGTCAGCACAGTCGGCTGGACCTCACAGCACGAGTCCAGCAGGTCAGCACAGCCAAGTGGTCCTCACAGCACGAGTCCAGCAGGTCAGCACAGCCCGCTGGTCCTCACAGCACGAGTCCAGCAGTTCAGCACAGCCGGCTGGTCCTCACAGCACGAGTCCAGCAGTTCAGCACAGCCGGCTGGTCCTCACAGCACGAGTTCAGCAGGTCAGCACAGCCGGCTGGTCCTCACAGCACGAGTCCAGCAGTTCAGCACAGCCGGCTGGTCCTCACAGCACGAGTCCAGCAGGTCAGCACAGTTGGCTGGTCCTCACAGCACGAGTCCAGCAGGTCAGCACAGCCGGCTGGTCCTCACAGCACGAGTCCAGCAGGTCAGCACAGCCGGCTGGTCCTCACAGCACGAGGCCAGCAGTTCAGCATAGCCGTTGGTCCTCACAGCACGAGTCCAGCAGCTCAGCACAGCCGGCTGGTCCTCACAGCACGAGTCCAGCAGTTCAGCACAGCCGTCTGGTCCTCACAGCACGAGTCCAGCAGGTCAGCACAGCCGGCTGGTCCTCCCTGCACGAGTCCAGCAGGTCAGCACAGCCGGCTGGTCCTCACAGCACGAGTCCAGCAGTTCAGCACAGCTGGCTGGTCCTCACAGCACGAGTCCAGCAGGTCAGCACAGTCGGCTGGACCTCACAGCACGAGTCCAGCAGGTCAGCACAGCCGGCTGGTCCTCACAGCACGAGTCCAGCAGTTCAGCACAGCCGGCTGGTCCTCACAGCACGAGTCCAGCAGGTCAGCACAGTCGGCTCGTCCTCACATCACAAGTCCAGCAGGTCAGCACAGCCGGCTGGTCCTCACAGCACGAGTCCAGCAGGTCAGCACAGTCGGCTGGTCCTCACAGCACGAGTCCAGCAGGTCAGCACAGCCGGCTGGTCCTCACAGCACGAGTCCAGCAGGTCAGCACAGCCGGCTGGTCCTGACAGCACGAGTCCAGCAGGTCAGCACAGCCGGCTGGTCCTCACAGCACGAGTCCAGCAGGTCAGCACAGTCGGCTTGTCCTGACAGCACAAGTCCAGCAGGTCAGCACAGCCGGCTGGTCCTCACAGCACGAGTCCAGCAGTTCAGCACAGCCGGCTGGTCCTCACAGCACGAGTCCAGCAGGTCAGCACAGCCGGCTGGTCCTCACAGCACGAGTCCAGCAGGTCAGCACAGCCGGCTGGTCCTCACAGCACGAGTCCAGCAGTTCAGCACAGCCGGCCTGTCCTCACAGCACGAGTTCAGCACAGTCGGCTGGACCTCACAGCACGAGTCCAGCAGGTCAGCACAGCCGGCTGGTCCTCACAGCACGAGTCCAGCACGTCAGCACAGCCGGCTGGTCCTGACAGCACGAGTCCAGCAGGTCAGCACAGCCGGCTGGTCCTGACAGCACGAGTCCAGCAGGTCAGCACAGCCGGCTGGTCCTCACAGCACGAGTCCAGCAGTTCAGCACAGCCGGCTGGTCCTCACAGCACGAGTCCAGCAGTTCAGCACAGCCGGCTGGTCCTAACAGCACGAGTCCAGCAGTTCAGCACAGCCGGATGGTCCTCACAGCACGAGTCCAGCACGTCAGCACAGCCGGCTGGTCCTGACAGCACGAGTCCAGCAGGTCAGCACAGCCGGCTGGTCCTGACAGCACGAGTCCAGCAGGTCAGCACAGCCGGCTGGTCCTCACAGCACGAGTCCAGCAGGTCAGCACAGCCGGCTGGTCCTCACAGCACGAGTCCAGCAGGTCAGCACAGCCGGCTGGTCCTCACAGCACGAGTCCAGCAGTTCAGCACAGCTGGCTGGTCCTCACAGCACGAGTCCAGCAGGTCAGCACAGTCGGCTGGACCTCACAGCACGAGTCCAGCAGGTCAGCACAGCCGGCTGGTCCTCACAGCACGAGTCCAGCAGTTCAGCACAGCCGGCTGGTCCTCACAGCACGAGTCCAGCAGGTCAGCACAGTCGGCTCGTCCTCACATCACGAGTCCAGCAGGTCAGCACAGCCGGCTGGTCCTCACAGCACGAGTCCAGCAGGTCAGCACAGTCGGCTGGTCCTCACAGCACGAGTCCAGAAGGTCAGCACAGCCGGCTGGTCCTCACAGAACGAGTCCAGCAGGTCAGCACAGCCGGCTGGTCCTGACAGCACGAGTCCAGCAGGTCAGCACAGCCGGCTGGTCCTCACAGCACGAGTCCAGCAGGTCAGCACAGTCGGCTTGTCCTGACAGCACGAGTCCAGCAGGTCAGCACAGCCGGCTGGTCCTCACAGCACGAGTCCAGCAGTTCAGCACAGCCGGCTGGTCCTCACAGCACGAGTCCAGCAGGTCAGCACAGCCGGCTGGTCCTCACAGCACGAGTCCAGCAGGTCAGCACAGCCGGCTGGTCCTCACAGCACGAGTCCAGCAGTTCAGCACAGCCGGCTGGTCCTCACAGCACGAGTTAAGCACAGTCGGCTGGACCTCACAGCACGAGTCCAGCAGGTCAGCACAGCCGGCTGGTCCTCACAGCACGAGTCCAGCACGTCAGCACAGCCGGCTGGTCCTGACAGCACGAGTCCAGCAGGTCAGCACAGCCGGCTGGTCCTGACAGCACGAGTCCAGCAGGTCAGCACAGCCGGCTGGTCCTCACAGCACGAGTCCAGCAGTTCAGCACAGCCGGCTGGTCCTCACAGCACGAGTCCAGCAGTTCAGCACAGCCGGCTGGTCCTAACAGCACGAGTCCAGCAGTTCAGCACAGCCGGCTGGTCCTCACAGCACGAGTCCAGCACGTCAGCACAGCCGGCTGGTCCTGACAGCACGAGTCCAGCAGGTCAGCACAGCCGGCTGGTCCTGACAGCACGAGTCAAGCAGGTCAGCACAGCCGGCTGGTCCTCACAGCACGAGTCCAGCAGGTCAGCACAGTCGGCTGGACCTCACAGCACGAGTCCAGCAGGTCAGCACAGCCGGTGGTCCTCACAGCACGAGTCCAGCACGTCAGCACAGCCGGCTGGTCCTGACAGCACGAGTCCAGCAGGTCAGCACAGCCGGCTGGTCCTGACAGCACGAGTCCAGCAGGTCAGCACAGCCGGCTGGTCCTCACAGCACGAGTCCAGCAGTTCAGCACAGCCGGCTGGTCCTCACAGCACGAGTCCAGCAGTTCAGCACAGCCGGCTGGTCCTAACAGCACGAGTCCAGCAGTTCAGCACAGCCGGCTGGTCCTCACAGCACGAGTCCAGCAGGTCAGCACAGTCGGCTGGTCCTGACAGCACGAGTCCAGCAGGTCAGCACAGCCGGCTGGTCCTCACAGCACGAGTCCAGCAGTTCAGCACAGCCGTCTGGTCCTCACAGCACGAGTCCAGCAGGTCAGCACAGCCGGCTGGTCCTCACAGCACGAGTCCAGCAGTTCAGCACAGCCGGCTGGTCCTCCCAGCACGAGCCCAGCAGTTCAGCACAGCCAGCTGGTCCTCACAGCACTAGTCCAGCAGGTCAGCACAGCCCGCTGGTCCTCACAGCACGAGTCCAGCAGTTCAGCACAGCCGGCTGGTCCTCACAGCACGAGTCCAGCAGTTCAGCACAGCCGGCTGGTCCTCACAGCACGAGTTCAGCAGGTCAGCACAGCCAGCTGGTCCTCACAGCACGAGTCCAGCAGTTCAGCACAGCCGGCTGGTCCTCACAGCACGAGTCCAGCAGGTCAGCACAGTTGGCTGGTCCTCACAGCACGAGTCCAGCAGGTTAGCACAGCCGGCTGGTCCTCACAGCACGAGTCCAGCAGGTCAGCACAGTCGGCTGGTCCTCACAGCACGAGTCCAGCACGTCAGCACAGCCGGCTGGTCCTGACAGCACGAGTCCAGCAGGTCAGCACAGCCGGCTGGTCCTCACAGCACGAGTCCAGCAGGTCAGCACAGCCGGCTGGTCCTCACAGCACGAGTCCAGCAGTTCAGCACAGCCGGCTGGTCCTCACAGCACGAGTCCAGCAGTTCAGCACAGCCGGCTGGTCCTAACAGCACGGTCCAGCAGTTCAGCACAGCCGGCTGGTCCTCACAGCACGTGTCCAGCAGGTCAGCACAGTCGGCTGGTCCTGACAGCACGAGTCCAGCAGGTCAGCACAGCCGGCTGGTCCTCACAGCACGAGTCCAGCAGTTCAGCACAGCCGTCTGGTCCTCACATCACGAGTCCAGCAGGTCAGTACAGCCGGCTGGTCCTCACAGCACGAGTCCAGCAGTTCAGCACAGCCGGCTGGTCCTCCCAGCACGAGCCCAGCAGTTCAGCACAGCCAGCTGGTCCTCACAGCACGGGTCCAGCAGGTCAGAACAGCCGGCTGGTCCTCACAGCACGAGTCCAGCAGGTCAGCACAGCCGGCTGGTCCTCACAGCACGAGTCCAGCAGTTCAGCACAGCCGGCTGGTCCTCACAGCACGAGTCCAGCAGGTCAGCACAGTCGGCTCGTCCTCACATCACGAGTCCAGCAGGTCAGCACAGCCGGCTGGTCCTCACAGCACGAGTCCAGCAGGTCAGCACAGTCGGCTGGTCCTCACAGCACGAGTCCAGCAGGTCAGCACAGCCGGCTGGTCCTCACAGCACGAGTCCAGCAGGTCAGCACAGCCGGCTGGTCCTGACAGCACGAGTCCAGCAGGTCAGCACAGCCGGCTGGTCCTCACAGCACGAGTCCAGCAGGTCAGCACAGTCAGCTTGTCCTGACAGCACGAGTCCAGCAGGTCAGCACAGCCGGCTGGTCCTCACAGCACGAGTCCAGCAGCTCAGCACAGCCGGCTGGTCCTCACAGCACGAGTCCAGCAGGTCAGCACAGCCGGCTGGTCCTCACAGCACGAGTCCAGCAGGTCAGCACAGCCGGCTGGTCCTCACAGCACGAGTCCAGCAGTTCAGCACAGCCGGCTGGTCCTCACAGCACGAGTTCAGCACAGTCGGCTGGACCTCACAGCACGAGTCCAGCAGGTCAGCACAGCCGGCTGGTCCTCACAGCACGAGTCCAGCACGTCAGCACAGCCGGCTGGTCCTGACAGCACGAGTCCAGCAGGTCAGCACAGCCGGCTGGTCCTGACAGCACGAGTCCAGCAGGTCAGCACAGCCGGCTGGTCCTCACAGCACGAGTCCAGCAGTTCAGCACAGCCGGCTGGTCCTCACAGCACGAGTCCAGCAGTTCAGCACAGCCGGCTGGTCCTAACAGCACGAGTCCAGCAGTTCAGCACAGCCGGCTGGTCCTCACAGCACGAGTCCAGCACGTCAGCACAGCCGGCTGGTCCTGACAGCACGAGTCCAGCAGGTCAGCACAGCCGGCTGGTCCTGACAGCACGAGTCCAGCAGGTCAGCACAGCCGGCTGGTCCTCACAGCACGAGTCCAGCAGGTCAGCACAGTCGGCTGGACCTCACAGCACGAGTCCAGCAGGTCAGCACAGCCGGTGGTCCTCACAGCACGAGTCCAGCACGTCAGCACAGCCGGCTGGTCCTGACAGCACGAGTCCAGCAGGTCAGCACAGCCGGCTGGTCCTGACAGCACGAGTCCAGCAGGTCAGCACAGCCGGCTGGTCCTCACAGCACGAGTCCAGCAGTTCAGCACAGCCAGCTGGTCCTCACAGCACGAGTCCAGCAGTTCAGCACAGCCGGCTGGTCCTAACAGCACGAGTCCAGCAGTTCAGCACAGCCGGCTGGTCCTCACAGCACGAGTCCAGCAGGTCAGCACAGTCGGCTGGTCCTGACAGCACGAGTCCAGCAGGTCAGCACAGCCGGCTGGTCCTCACAGCACGAGTCCAGCAGTTCAGCACAGCCGTCTGGTCCTCACAGCACGAGTCCAGCAGGTCAGCACAGCCGGCTGGTCCTCACAGCACGAGTCCAGCAGTTCAGCACAGCCGGCTGGTCCTCCCAGCACGAGCCCAGCAGTTCAGCACAGCCAGCTGGTCCTCACAGCACGAGTCCAGCAGGTCAGCACAGCCCGCTGGTCCTCACAGCACGAGTCCAGCAGTTCAGCACAGCCGGCTGGTCCTCACAGCACGAGTCCAGCAGTTCAGCACAGCCGGCTGGTCCTCACAGCACGAGTTCAGCAGGTCAGCACAGCCGGCTGGTCCTCACAGCACGAGTCCAGCAGTTCAGCACAGCCGGCTGGTCCTCACAGCACGAGTCCAGCAGGTCAGCACAGTTGGCTGGTCCTCACAGCACGAGTCCAGCAGGTCAGCACAGCCGGCTGGTCCTCACAGCACGAGTCCAGCAGGTCAGCACAGCCGGCTGGTCCTCACAGCACGAGGCCAGCAGTTCAGCATAGCCATCTGGTCCTCACAGCACGAGTCCAGCAGGTCAGCACAGCCGGCTGGTCCTCACAGCACGAGTCCAGCAGTTCAGCACAGCCGTCTGGTCCTCACAGCACGAGTCCATCAGGTCAGCACAGCCGGCTGGTCCTCACAGCACGAGTCCAGCAGGTCAGCACAGCCAGCTGGTCCTCACAGCACGAGTCCAGCAGTTCAGCACAGCTGGCTGGTCCTCACAGCACGAGTCCAGCAGGTCAGCACAGTCGGCTGGACCTCACAGCACGAGTCCAGCAGGTCAGCACAGCCGGCTGGTCCTGACAGCACGAGTCCAGCAGGTCAGCACAGCCGGCTGGTCCTCACAGCACGAGTCCAGCAGTTCAGCACAGCCGGCTGGTCCTCACAGCACGAGTCCAGCAGTTCAGCACAGCCGGCTGGTCCTAACAGCACGAGTCCAGCAGTTCAGCACAGCCGGCTGGTCCTCACAGCACGAGTCCAGCACGTCAGCACAGCCGGCTGGTCCTGACAGCACGAGTCCAGCAGGTCAGCACAGCCGGCTGGTCCTGACAGCACGAGTCCAGCAGGTCAGCACAGCCGGCTGGTCCTCACAGCACGAGTCCAGCAGGTCAGCACAGTCGGCTGGACCTCACAGCACGAGTCCAGCAGGTCAGCACAGCCGGTGGTCCTCACAGCACGAGTCCAGCACGTCAGCACAGCCGGCTGGTCCTGACAGCACGAGTCCAGCAAATCAGCACAGCCGGCTGGTCCTGACAGCACGAGTCCAGCAGGTCAGCACAGCCGGCTGGTCCTCACAGAACGAGTCCAGCAGTTCAGCACAGCCGGCTGGTCCTCACAGCACGAGTCCAGCAGTTCAGCACAGCCTGCTGGTCCTAACAGCACGAGTCCAGCAGTTCAGCACAGCCGGCTGGTCCTCACAGCACGAGTCCAGCAGGTCAGCACAGTCGGCTGGTCCTGACAGCACGAGTCCAGCAGGTCAGCACAGCCGGCTGGTCCTCACAGCACGAGTCCAGCAGTTCAGCACAGCCGTCTGGTCCTCACAGCACGAGTCCAGCAGGTCAGCACAGCCGGCTGGTCCTCACAGCACGAGTCCAGCAGTTCAGCACAGCCGGCTGGTCCTCCCAGCACGAGCCCAGCAGTTCAGCACAGCCAGCTGGTCCTCACAGCACGAGTCCAGCAGGTCAGCACAGCCCGCTGGTCCTCACAGCACGAGTCCAGCAGTTCAGCACAGCCGGCTGGTCCTCACAGCACGAGTCCAGCAGTTCAGCACAGCCGGCTGGTCCTCACAGCACGAGTTCAGCAGGTCAGCACAGCCGGCTGGTCCTCACAGCACGAGTCCAGCAGTTCAGCACAGCCGGCTGGTCCTCACAGCACGAGTCCAGCAGGTCAGCACAGTTGGCTGGTCCTCACAGCACGAGTCCAGCAGGTCAGCACAGCCGGCTGGTCCTCACAGCACGAGTCCAGCAGGTCAGCACAGCCGGCTGGTCCTCACAGCACGAGGCCAGCAGTTCAGCATAGCCGTCTGGTCCTCACAGCACGAGTCCAGCAGGTCAGCACAGCCGGCTGGTCCTCACAGCACGAGTCCAGCAGTTCAGCACAGCCGTCTGGTCCTCACAGCACGAGTCCAGCAGGTCAGCACAGCCGGCTGGTCCTCACAGCACGAGTCCAGCAGGTCAGCACAGCCGGCTGGTCCTCACAGCACGAGTCCAGCAGTTCAGCACAGCTGGCTGGTCCTCACAGCACGATTCCAGCAGGTCAGCACAGTCGGCTGGACCTCACAGCACGAGTCCAGCAGGTCAGCACAGCCGGCTGGTCCTCACAGCACGAGTCCAGCAGGTCAGCACAGCCGGCTGGTCCTGACAGCACGAGTCCAGCAGGTCAGCACAGCCGGCTGGTCCTGACAGCACGAGTCCAGCAGGTCAGCACAGCCGGCTGGTCCTCACAGCACGAGTCCAGCAGTTCAGCACAGCCGGCTGGTCCTCACAGCACGAGTCCAGCAGGTCAGCACAGTCGGCTGGTCCTCACAGCACGAGTCCAGCAGGTCAGCACAGCCGGCTGGTCCTCACAGCACGAGTCCAGCAGGTCAGCACAGCCGGCTGGTCCTCACAGCACGAGACCAGCAGTTCAGCACAGCCAGCTGGTCCTCACAGCACGGGTCCAGCAGGTCAGAACAGTCAGCTGGTCCTCACAGCACGAGTCCAGCAGGTCAGCACAGCCGGCTTCTCCTCACAGCACGAGTCCAGCAGGTCAGCAAAGCCGGCTGGTCCTCACAACACGAGTCCAGCAGTTCAGCACAGCCGTCTGTTCCTCACAGCACGAGTCCAGCAGTTCAGCACAGCCGGCTGGTCCTCACAGCACGAGTACAGCAGTTCAGCACAGCCGGCTGGTCCTCACAGCACGAGTCCCAGTTCAGAACAGCCGGCTGGTCCTCACAGCACGAGTCCAGCAGGTCAGCGCAGCCGGCTGGTCCTCACAGCACGAGTCCAGCAGTTCAGCACAGCCGTCTGGTCCTCACAGCACGAGTCCAGCAGTTCAGCACAGCCGGCTGGTCCTCACAGCACGAGTCCAGCAGTTCAGCACAGCCGGCTGGTCCTCACAGCACGAGTCCAGCAGTTCAGCACAGCCGGCTGGTCCTCCCAGCACGAGCCCAGCAGTTCAGCACAGCCAGCTGGTCCTCACAGCACGGGTCCAGCAGGTCAGAACAGCCGGCTGGTCCTCACAGCACGAGTCCAGCAGTTCAGCACAGTCGGCTGGTCCTCACAGCACGAGTCCAGCAGGTCAGCACAGCTGGCTGGTCCTCCCAGCACGAGTCCAGCAGTTCAGCACAGCTGGCTGGTCCTCACAGCACGATTCCAGCAGGTCAGCACAGCCGGCTGGTCCTCACAGCACGAGTCCAGCAGTTCAGCACAGCCGGCTGGTCCTCACAGCACGAGTCCAGCAGGTCGGCACAGCCAGCTGGTCCTCACAGCACGAATCCAGCAGTTCAGCACAGCCGGCTGGTCCTCACTGCACGAGTCCAGCAGGTCAGCACAGCCGGCTGGTCCTCACAGCACGAGTCAAGCAGGTCAGCACAGCTGGCTGGTCCTCACAGCACGAGTCCAGCAGGTCAGCACAGCCGGCTGGTCCTCACAGCACGAGTCCAGCAGTTCAGCACAGCTGGCTGGTCCTCACAGCACGAGTCCAGCAGGTCAGCACAGTCGGCTGGACCTCACAGCACGAGTCCAGCAGGTCAGCACAGCCGGCTGGTCCTGACAGCACGAGTCCAGCAGGTCAGCACAGCCGGCTGGTCCTCACAGCACGAGTCCAGCAGTTCAGCACAGCCGGCTGGTCCTCACAGCACGAGTCCAGCAGTTCAGCACAGCCGGCTGGTCCTAACAGCACGAGTCCAGCAGTTCAGCACAGCCGGCTGGTCCTCACAGCACGAGTCCAGCACGTCAGCACAGCCGGCTGGTCCTGACAGCACGAGTCCAGCAGGTCAGGACAGCCGGCTGGTCCTGACAGCACGAGTCCAGCAGGTCAGCACAGCCGGCTGGTCCTCACAGCACGAGTCCAGCAGGTCAGCACAGTCGGCTGGACCTCACAGCACGAGTCCAGCAGGTCAGCACAGCCGGTGGTCCTCACAGCACGAGTCCAGCACGTCAGCACAGCCGGCTGGTCCAGACAGCACGAGTCCAGCAGGTCAGCACAGCCGGCTGGTCCTGACAGCACGAGTCCAGCAGGTCAGCACAGCCGGCTGGTCCTCACAGAACGAGTCCAGCAGTTCAGCACAGCCGGCTGGTCCTCACAGCACGAGTCCAGCAGTTCAGCACAGCCGGCTGGTCCTAACAGCACGAGTCCAGCAGTTCAGCACAGCCGGCTGGTCCTCACAGCACGAGTCCAGCAGGTCAGCACAGTCGGCTGGTCCTGACAGCACGAGTCCAGCAGGTCAGCACAGCCGGCTGGTCCTCACAGCACGAGTCCAGCAGTTCAGCACAGCCGTCTGGTCCTCACAGCACGAGTCCAGCAGGTCAGCACAGCCGGCTGGTCCTCACAGCACGAGTCCAGCAGTTCAGCACAGCCGGCTGGTCCTCCCAGCACGAGCCCAGCAGTTCAGCACAGCCAGCTGGTCCTCACAGCACGAGTCCAGCAGGTCAGCACAGCCCGCTGGTCCTCACAGCACGAGTCCAGCAGTTCAGCACAGCCGGCTGGTCCTCACAGCACGAGTCCAGCAGTTCAGCACAGCCGGCTGGTCCTCACAGCACGAGTTCAGCAGGTCAGCACAGCCGGCTGGTCCTCACAGCACGAGTCCAGCAGTTCAGCACAGCCGGCTGGTCCTCACAGCACGAGTCCAGCAGGTCAGCACAGTTGGCTGGTCCTCACAGCACGAGTCCAGCAGGTCAGCACAGCCGGCTGGTCCTCACAGCACGAGTCCAGCAGGTCAGCACAGCCGGCTGGTCCTCACAGCACGAGGCCAGCAGTTCAGCATAGCCGTCTGGTCCTCACAGCACGAGTCCAGCAGGTCAGCACAGCCGGCTGGTCCTCACAGCACGAGTCCAGCAGTTCAGCACAGCCGTCTGGTCCTCACAGCACGAGTCCAGCAGGTCAGCACAGCCGGCTGGTCCTCACAGCACGAGTCCAGCAGGTCAGCACAGCCGGCTGGTCCTCACAGCACGAGTCCAGCAGTTCAGCACAGCTGGCTGGTCCTCACAGCACGATTCCAGCAGGTCAGCACAGTCGGCTGGACCTCACAGCACGAGTCCAGCAGGTCAGCACAGCCGGCTGGTCCTCACAGCACGAGTCCAGCAGGTCAGCACAGCCGGCTGGTCCTGACAGCACGAGTCCAGCAGGTCAGCACAGCCGGCTGGTCCTGACAGCACGAGTCCAGCAGGTCAGCACAGCCGGCTGGTCCTCACAGCACGAGTCCAGCAGTTCAGCACAGCCGGCTGGTCCTCACAGCACGAGTCCAGCAGGTCAGCACAGTCGGCTGGTCCTCACAGCACGAGTCCAGCAGGTCAGCACAGCCGGCTGGTCCTCACAGCACGAGTCCAGCAGGTCAGCACAGCCGGCTGGTCCTCACAGCACGAGACCAGCAGTTCAGCACAGCCAGCTGGTCCTCACAGCACGGGTCCAGCAGGTCAGAACAGTCAGCTGGTCCTCTCAGCACGAGTCCAGCAGGTCAGCACAGCCGGCTGGTCCTCACAGCACGAGTCCAGCAGGTCAGCAAAGCCGGCTGGTCCTCACAACACGAGTCCAGCAGTTCAGCACAGCCGTCTGTTCCTCACAGCACGAGTCCAGCAGTTCAGCACAGCCGGCTGGTCCTCACAGCACGAGTACAGCAGTTCAGCACAGCCGGCTGGTCCTCACAGCACGAGTCCCAGTTCAGAACAGCCGGCTGGTCCTCACAGCACGAGTCCAGCAGGTCAGCGCAGCCGGCTGGTCCTCACAGCACGAGTCCAGCAGTTCAGCACAGCCGTCTGGTCCTCACAGCACGAGTCCAGCAGTTCAGCACAGCCGGCTGGTCCTCACAGCACGAGTCCAGCAGTTCAGCACAGCCGGCTGGTCCTCACAGCACGAGTCCAGCAGTTCAGCACAGCCGGCTGGTCCTCCCAGCACGAGCCCAGCAGTTCAGCACAGCCAGCTGGTCCTCACAGCACGGGTCCAGCAGGTCAGAACAGCCGGCTGGTCCTCACAGCACGAGTCCAGCAGTTCAGCACAGTCGGCTGGTCCTCACAGCACGAGTCCAGCAGGTCAGCACAGCTGACTGGTCCTCCCAGCACGAGTCCAGCAGTTCAGCACAGCTGGCTGGTCCTCACAGCACGATTCCAGCAGGTCAGCACAGCCGGCTGGTCCTCACAGCACGAGTCCAGCAGTTCAGCACAGCCGGCTGGTCCTCACAGCACGAGTCCAGCAGGTCGGCACAGCCAGCTGGTCCTCACAGCACGAATCCAGCAGTTCAGCACAGCCGGCTGGTCCTCACTGCACGAGTCCAGCAGGTCAGCACAGCCGGCTGGTCCTCACAGCACGAGTCCAGCAGGTCAGCACAGCTGGCTGGTCCTCACAGCACGAGTCCAGCAGGTCAGCACAGCCGGCTGGTCCTCACAGCACGAGTCCAGCAGTTCAGCACAGCCGTTTGGTCCTCACAGCACGAGTCCAGCAGGTCAGCACAGCTGGCTGGTCCTCACAGCACGAGTCCAGCAGGTCAGCACAGCTGGCTGGTCCTCACAGCACGAGTCCAGCAGGTCAGCACAGCCGGCTGGTCCTCACATCACGAGTCCAGCAGTTCATCACAGCCGGCTGGTCCTCACAGCACGAGTCCAGCAGGTCAGCACAGCCGGCTGGTCCTCACAGCACGAGTCCAGCAGTTCAGCACAGCCGGCTGGTCCTAACAGCACGAGTCCAGCAGTTCAGCACAGCCGGCTGGTCCTCACAGCACGAGTCAAGCAGGTCAGCACAGTCGGCTTGTCCTGACAGCACGAGTCCAGCAGGTCAGCACAGCCGGCTGGTCCTCACAGCACGAGTCCAGCAGTTCAGCACAGCCGGCTGGTCCTCACAGCACGAGTCCAGCAGGTCAGCACAGCCGGCTGGTCCTCACAGCACGAGTCCAGCAGGTCAGCACAGCCGGCTGGTCCTCACAGCACGAGTCCAGCAGTTCAGCACAGCCGGCTGGTCCTCACAGCACGAGTCCAGCAGGTCAGCACAGTCGGCTGGACCTCACAGCACGAGTTTAGCAGGTCAGCACAGCCGGCTGGTCCTCACAGCACGAGTCCAGCAGGTCAGCACAGCCGGCTGGTCCTGACAGCACGAGTCCAGCAGGTCAGCACAGCCGGCTGGTCCTGACAGCACGAGTCCAGCAGGTCAGCACAGCCTGCTGGTCCTCACAGCACGAGTCCAGCAGTTCAGCACAGCCGGCTGGTCCTCACAGCACGAGTCCAGCAGTTCAGCACAGCCGGCTGGTCCTAACAGCACGAGTCCAGCAGTTCAGCACAGCCGGCTGGTTCTCACAGCACGAGTCCAGCAGGTCAGCACAGTCGGCTGGTCCTGACAGCACGAGTCCAGCAGGTCAGCACAGCCGGCTGGTCCTCACAGCACGAGTCCAGCAGTTCAGCACAGCCGTCTGGTCCTCACAGCACGAGTCCAGCAGGTCAGCACAGCCGGCTGGTCCTCACAGCACGAGTCCAGCAGTTCAGCACAGCCGGCTGGTCCTCCCAGCACGAGCCCAGCAGTTCAGCACAGCCAGCTGGTCCTCACAGCACGGGTCCAGCAGGTCAGAACAGCCGGCTGGTCCTCACAGCACGAGTCCAGCAGGTCAGCACAGCCGGCTGGTCCTCACAGCACGAGTCCAGCAGGTCAGCACAGCCGGCTGGTCCTCACAGCACGAGTCCAGCACTTCAGCACAGTCGGCTGGTCCTCACAGCACGAGTCCAGCAGTTCAGCACAGTCGGCTGGTCCTCACAGCACGAGTCCAGCAGGTCAGCACAGCTGGCTGGTTCTCCCAGCACGAGTCCAGCAGTTCAGCACAGCTGGCTGGTCCTCACAGCACGATTCCAGCAGGTCAGCACAGCCGGCTGGTCCTCACAGCACGAGTCCAGCAGTTCAGCACAGCCGGCTGGTCATCACAGCATGAGTCCAGCAGGTCGGCACAGCCGGCTGGTCCTCACAGCACGAGTCCAGCAGGTCGGCACAGCCAGCTGGTACTCACAGCACGAATCCAGCAGTTCAGCACAGCCGGCTGGTCCTCACTGCACGAGTCCAGCAGGTCAGCACAGCCGGCTGGTTCTCACAGCACGAGTCCAGCAGGTCAGCACAGCTGGCTGGTCCTCACAGCACGAGTCCAGCAGGTCAGCACAGCCGGCTGGTCCTCACAGCACGAGTCCAGCAGGTCAGCACAGCCGGCTGGTCCTGACAGCACGAGTCCAGCAGGTCAGCACAGCCGGCTGGTCCTGACAGCACGAGTCCAGCAGGTCAGCACAGCCTGCTGGTCCTCACAGCACGAGTCCAGCAGTTCAGCACAGCCGGCTGGTCCTCACAGCACGAGTCCAGCAGTTCAGCACAGCCGGCTGGTCCTCCCAGCACGAGCCCAGCAGTTCAGCACAGCCAGCTGGTCCTCACAGCACGAGTCCAGCAGGTCAGCACAGCCCGCTGGTCCTCACAGCACGAGTCCAGCAGTTCAGCACAGCCGGCTGGTCCTCACAGCACGAGTCCAGCAGTTCAGCACAGCCGGCTGGTCCTCACAGCACGAGTTCAGCAGGTCAGCACAGCCGGCTGGTCCTCACAGCACGAGTCCAGCAGTTCAGCACAGCCGGCTGGTCCTCACAGCACGAGTCCAGCAGGTCAGCACAGTTGGCTGGTCCTCACAGCACGAGTCCAGCAGGTCAGCACAGCCGGCTGGTCCTCACAGCACGAGTCCAGCAGGTCAGCACAGCCGGCTGGTCCTCACAGCACGAGGCCAGCAGTTCAGCATAGCCGTCTGGTCCTCACAGCACGAGTCCAGCAGGTCAGCACAGCCGGCTGGTCCTCACAGCACGAGTCCAGCAGTTCAGCACAGCCGTCTGGTCCTCACAGCACGAGTCCAGCAGGTCAGCACAGCCGGCTGGTCCTCACAGCACGAGTCCAGCAGGTCAGCACAGCCGGCTGGTCCTCACAGCACGAGTCCAGCAGTTCAGCACAGCTGGCTGGTCCTCACAGCACGATTCCAGCAGGTCAGCACAGTCGGCTGGACCTCACAGCACGAGTCCAGCAGGTCAGCACAGCCGGCTGGTCCTCACAGCACGAGTCCAGCAGGTCAGCACAGCCGGCTGGTCCTGACAGCACGAGTCCAGCAGGTCAGCACAGCCGGCTGGTCCTGACAGCACGAGTCCAGCAGGTCAGCACAGCCGGCTGGTCCTCACAGCACGAGTCCAGCAGTTCAGCACAGCCGGCTGGTCCTCACAGCACGAGTCCAGCAGGTCAGCACAGTCGGCTGGTCCTCACAGCACGAGTCCAGCAGGTCAGCACAGCCGGCTGGTCCTCACAGCACGAGTCCAGCAGGTCAGCACAGCCGGCTGGTCCTCACAGCACGAGACCAGCAGTTCAGCACAGCCAGCTGGTCCTCACAGCACGGGTCCAGCAGGTCAGAACAGTCAGCTGGTCCTCACAGCACGAGTCCAGCAGGTCAGCACAGCCGGCTGGTCCTCACAGCACGAGTCCAGCAGGTCAGCAAAGCCGGCTGGTCCTCACAACACGAGTCCAGCAGTTCAGCACAGCCGTCTGTTCCTCACAGCACGAGTCCAGCAGTTCAGCACAGCCGGCTGGTCCTCACAGCACGAGTACAGCAGTTCAGCACAGCCGGCTGGTCCTCACAGCACGAGTCCCAGTTCAGAACAGCCGGCTGGTCCTCACAGCACGAGTCCAGCAGGTCAGCGCAGCCGGCTGGTCCTCACAGCACGAGTCCAGCAGTTCAGCACAGCCGTCTGGTCCTCACAGCACGAGTCCAGCAGTTCAGCACAGCCGGCTGGTCCTCACAGCACGAGTCCAGCAGTTCAGCACAGCCGGCTGGTCCTCACAGCACGAGTCCAGCAGTTCAGCACAGCCGGCTGGTCCTCCCAGCACGAGCCCAGCAGTTCAGCACAGCCAGCTGGTCCTCACAGCACGGGTCCAGCAGGTCAGAACAGCCGGCTGGTCCTCACAGCACGAGTCCAGCAGTTCAGCACAGTCGGCTGGTCCTCACAGCACGAGTCCAGCAGGTCAGCACAGCTGGCTGGTCCTCCCAGCACGAGTCCAGCAGTTCAGCACAGCTGGCTGGTCCTCACAGCACGATTCCAGCAGGTCAGCACAGCCGGCTGGTCCTCACAGCACGAGTCCAGCAGTTCAGCACAGCCGGCTGGTCCTCACAGCACGAGTCCAGCAGGTCGGCACAGCCAGCTGGTCCTCACAGCACGAATCCAGCAGTTCAGCACAGCCGGCTGGTCCTCACTGCACGAGTCCAGCAGGTCAGCACAGCCGGCTGGTCCTCACAGCACGAGTCCAGCAGGTCAGCACAGCTGGCTGGTCCTCACAGCACGAGTCCAGCAGGTCAGCACAGCCGGCTGGTCCTCACAGCACGAGTCCAGCAGTTCAGCACAGCCGTTTGGTCCTCACAGCACGAGTCCAGCAGGTCAGCACAGCTGGCTGGTCCTCACAGCACGAGTCCAGCAGGTCAGCACAGCTGGCTGGTCCTCACAGCACGAGTCCAGCAGGTCAGCACAGCCGGCTGGTCCTCACAGCACGAGTCCAGCAGTTCATCACAGCCGGCTGGTCCTCACAGCACGAGTCCAGCAGGTCAGCACAGCCGGCTGGTCCTCACAGCACGAGTCCAGCAGTTCAGCACAGCCGGCTGGTCCTAACAGCACGAGTCCAGCAGTTCAGCACAGCCGGCTGGTCCTCACAGCACGAGTCAAGCAGGTCAGCACAGTCGGCTTGTCCTGACAGCACGAGTCCAGCAGGTCAGCACAGCCGGCTGGTCCTCACAGCACGAGTCCAGCAGTTCAGCACAGCCGGCTGGTCCTCACAGCACGAGTCCAGCAGGTCAGCACAGCCGGCTGGTCCTCACAGCACGAGTCCAGCAGGTCAGCACAGCCGGCTGGTCCTCACAGCACGAGTCCAGCAGTTCAGCACAGCCGGCTGGTCCTCACAGCACGAGTCCAGCAGGTCAGCACAGTCGGCTGGACCTCACAGCACGAGTTTAGCAGGTCAGCACAGCCGGCTGGTCCTCACAGCACGAGTCCAGCAGGTCAGCACAGCCGGCTGGTCCTGACAGCACGAGTCCAGCAGGTCAGCACAGCCGGCTGGTCCTGACAGCACGAGTCCAGCAGGTCAGCACAGCCTGCTGGTCCTCACAGCACGAGTCCAGCAGTTCAGCACAGCCGGCTGGTCCTCACAGCACGAGTCCAGCAGTTCAGCACAGCCGGCTGGTCCTAACAGCACGAGTCCAGCAGTTCAGCACAGCCGGCTGGTTCTCACAGCACGAGTCCAGCAGGTCAGCACAGTCGGCTGGTCCTGACAGCACGAGTCCAGCAGGTCAGCACAGCCGGCTGGTCCTCACAGCACGAGTCCAGCAGTTCAGCACAGCCGTCTGGTCCTCACAGCACGAGTCCAGCAGGTCAGCACAGCCGGCTGGTCCTCACAGCACGAGTCCAGCAGTTCAGCACAGCCGGCTGGTCCTCCCAGCACGAGCCCAGCAGTTCAGCACAGCCAGCTGGTCCTCACAGCACGGGTCCAGCAGGTCAGAACAGCCGGCTGGTCCTCACAGCACGAGTCCAGCAGGTCAGCACAGCCGGCTGGTCCTCACAGCACGAGTCCAGCAGGTCAGCACAGCCGGCTGGTCCTCACAGCACGAGTCCAGCACTTCAGCACAGTCGGCTGGTCCTCACAGCACGAGTCCAGCAGTTCAGCACAGTCGGCTGGTCCTCACAGCACGAGTCCAGCAGGTCAGCACAGCTGGCTGGTTCTCCCAGCACGAGTCCAGCAGTTCAGCACAGCTGGCTGGTCCTCACAGCACGATTCCAGCAGGTCAGCACAGCCGGCTGGTCCTCACAGCACGAGTCCAGCAGTTCAGCACAGCCGGCTGGCCATCACAGCATGAGTCCAGCAGGTCGGCACAGCCGGCTGGTCCTCACAGCACGAGTCCAGCAGGTCGGCACAGCCAGCTGGTACTCACAGCACGAATCCAGCAGTTCAGCACAGCCGGCTGGTCCTCACTGCACGAGTCCAGCAGGTCAGCACAGCCGGCTGGTCCTCACAGCACGAGTCCAGCAGGTCAGCACAGCTGGCTGGTCCTCACAGCACGAGTCCAGCAGGTCAGCACAGCCGGCTGGTCCTCACAGCACGAGTCCAGCAGGTCAGCACAGCCGGCTGGTCCTGACAGCACGAGTCCAGCAGGTCAGCACAGCCGGCTGGTCCTGACAGCACGAGTCCAGCAGGTCAGCACAGCCTGCTGGTCCTCACAGCACGAGTCCAGCAGTTCAGCACAGCCGGCTGGTCCTCACAGCACGAGTCCAGCAGTTCAGCACAGCCGGCTGGTCCTAACAGCACGAGTCCAGCAGTTCAGCACAGCCGGCTGGTCCTCACAGCACGAGTCCAGCAGGTCAGCACAGTCGGCTGGTCCTGACAGCACGAGTCCAGCAGGTCAGCACAGCCGGCTGGTCCTCACAGCACGAGTCCAGCAGTTCAGAACAGCCGTCTGGTCCTCACAGCACGAGTCCAGCAGGTCAGCACAGCCGGCTGGTCCTCACAGCACGAGTCCAGCAGTTCAGCACAGCCGGCTGGTCCTCACAGCACGAGCCCAGCAGTTCAGCACAGCCAGCTGGTCCTCACAGCACGGGTCCAGCAGGTCAGAACAGCCGGCTGGTCCTCACAGCACGAGTCCAGCAGGTCAGCACAGCCGGCTGGTCCTCACAGCACGAGTCCAGCAGGTCAGCACAGCCGGCTGGTCCTCACAGCACGAGTCCAGCACTTCAGCACAGTCGGCTGGTCCTCACAGCACGAGTCCAGCAGTTCAGCACAGTCGGCTGGTCCTCACAGCACGAGTCCAGCAGGTCAGCACAGCTGGCTGGTCCTCCCAGCACGAGTCTAGCAGTTCAGCACAGCTGGCTGGTCCTCACAGCACGATTCCAGCAGGTCAGCACAGCCGGCTGGTCCTCACAGCACGAGTCCAGCAGTTCAGCACAGCCGGCTGGTCCTCACAGCATGAGTCCAGCAGGTCGGCACAGACGGCTGGTCCTCACAGCACGAGTCCAGCAGGTCGGCACAGCCAGCTGGTCCTCACAGCACGAATCCAGCAGTTCAGCACAGCCGGCTGGTCCTCACTGCACGAGTCCAGCAGGTCAGCACAGCCGGCTGCTCCTCACAGCACGATTCCAGCAGGTCAGCACAGCTGGCTGGTCCTCACAGCACGAGTCCAGCATGTCAGCACAGCCGGCTGGTCCTCACAGCACGAGTCCAGCAGTTAATCACAGCCGGCTGGTCCTCACAGCACGAGTCCAGCAGGTCAGCACAGCCGGCTGGTCCTCACAGCACGAGTCCAGCAGTTCAGCACAGCCGGCTGGTCCTAACAGCACGAGTCCAGCAGTTCAGCACAGCCGGCTGGTCCTCACAGCACGAGTCCAGCAGGTCAGCACAGTCGGCTTGTCCTGACAGCACGAGTCCAGCAGGTCAGCACAGCCGGCTGGTCCTCACAGCACGAGTCCAGCAGTTCAGCACAGCCGGCTGGTCCTCACAGCACGAGTCCAGCAGTTCAGCACAGCCGGCTGGTCCTCACTGCACGAGTCCAGCAGGTCAGCACAGCCGGCTGCTCCTCACAGCACGATTCCAGCAGGTCAGCACAGCTGGCTGGTCCTCACAGCACGAGTCCAGCATGTCAGCACAGCCGGCTGGTCCTCACAGCACGAGTCCAGCAGTTCATCACAGCCGGCTGGTCCTCACAGCACGAGTCCAGCAGGTCAGCACAGCCGGCTGGTCCTCACAGCACGAGTCCAGCAGTTCAGCACAGCCGGCTGGTCCTAACAGCACGAGTCCAGCAGTTCAGCACAGCCGGCTGGTCCTCACAGCACGAGTCCAGCAGGTCAGCACAGTCGGCTTGTCCTGACAGCACGAGTCCAGCAGGTCAGCACAGCCGGCTGGTCCTCACAGCACGAGTCCAGCAGTTCAGCACAGCCGGCTGGTCCTCACAGCACGAGTCCAGCAGGTCAGCACAGCCGGCTGGTCCTCACAGCACGAGTCCAGCAGTTCAGCACAGCCGGCTGGTCCTCACAGCACGAGTCCAGCAGGTCAGCACAGTCGGCTGGACCTCACAGCACGAGTCCAGCAGGTCAGCACAGCCGGCTGGTCCTCACAGCACGAGTCCAGCAGGTCAGCACAGCCGGCTGGTCCTGACAGCACGAGTCCAGCAGGTCAGCACAGCCGGCTGGTCCTGACAGCACGAGTCCAGCAGGTCAGCACAGCCGGCTGGTCCTCACAGCACGAGTCCAGCAGTTCAGCACAGCCGTCTGGTCCTCACAGCACGAGTCCAGCAGGTCAGCACAGCCGGCTGGTCCTCACAGCACGAGTCCAGCAGTTCAGCACAGCCGGCTGGTCCTCACAGCATGAGTCCAGCAGGTCGGCACAGACGGCTGGTCCTCACAGCACGAGTCCAGCAGGTCGGCACAGCCAGCTGGTCCTCACAGCACGAATCCAGCAGTTCAGCACAGCCGGCTGGTCCTCACTGCACGAGTCCAGCAGGTCAGCACAGCCGGCTGCTCCTCACAGCACGATTCCAGCAGGTCAGCACAGCTGGCTGGTCCTCACAGCACGAGTCCAGCATGTCAGCACAGCCGGCTGGTCCTCACAGCACGAGTCCAGCAGTTCATCACAGCCGGCTGGTCCTCACAGCACGAGTCCAGCAGGTCAGCACAGCCGGCTGGTCCTCACAGCACGAGTCCAGCAGTTCAGCACAGCCGGCTGGTCCTAACAGCACGAGTCCAGCAGTTCAGCACAGCCGGCTGGTCCTCACAGCACGAGTCCAGCAGGTCAGCACAGTCGGCTTGTCCTGACAGCACGAGTCCAGCAGGTCAGCACAGCCGGCTGGTCCTCACAGCACGAGTCCAGCAGTTCAGCACAGCCGGCTGGTCCTCACAGCACGAGTCCAGCAGTTCAGCACAGCCGGCTGGTCCTCACTGCACGAGTCCAGCAGGTCAGCACAGCCGGCTGCTCCTCACAGCACGATTCCAGCAGGTCAGCACAGCTGGCTGGTCCTCACAGCACGAGTCCAGCATGTCAGCACAGCCGGCTGGTCCTCACAGCACGAGTCCAGCAGTTCATCACAGCCGGCTGGTCCTCACAGCACGAGTCCAGCAGGTCAGCACAGCCGGCTGGTCCTCACAGCACGAGTCCAGCAGTTCAGCACAGCCGGCTGGTCCTAACAGCACGAGTCCAGCAGTTCAGCACAGCCGGCTGGTCCTCACAGCACGAGTCCAGCAGGTCAGCACAGTCGGCTTGTCCTGACAGCACGAGTCCAGCAGGTCAGCACAGCCGGCTGGTCCTCACAGCACGAGTCCAGCAGTTCAGCACAGCCGGCTGGTCCTCACAGCACGAGTCCAGCAGGTCAGCACAGCCGGCTGGTCCTCACAGCACGAGTCCAGCAGTTCAGCACAGCCGGCTGGTCCTCACAGCACGAGTCCAGCAGGTCAGCACAGTCGGCTGGACCTCACAGCACGAGTCCAGCAGGTCAGCACAGCCGGCTGGTCCTCACAGCACGAGTCCAGCAGGTCAGCACAGCCGGCTGGTCCTGACAGCACGAGTCCAGCAGGTCAGCACAGCCGGCTGGTCCTGACAGCACGAGTCCAGCAGGTCAGCACAGCCGGCTGGTCCTCACAGCACGAGTCCAGCAGTTCAGCACAGCCGGCTGGTCCTCACAGCACGAGTCCAGCAGTTCAGCACAGCCGGCTGGTCCTAACAGCACGAGTCCAGCAGTTCAGCACAGCCGGCTGGTCCTCACAGTACGAGTCCAGCAGGTCAGCACAGTCGGCTGGTCCTGACAGCACGAGTCCAGCAGGTCAGCACAGCCGGCTGGTCCTCACAGCACGAGTCCAGCAGTTCAGCACAGCCGTCTGGTCCTCACAGCACGAGTCCAGCAGGTCAGCACAGCCGGCTGGTCCTCACAGCACGAGTCCAGCAGGTCAGCACAGCCGGCTGGTCCTCACAGCACGAGTCCAGCAGTTCAGCACAGCCGGCTGGTCCTCACAGCACGAGTCCAGCAGGTCAGCACAGTCGGCTGGACCTCACAGCACGAGTCCAGCAGGTCAGCACAGCCGGCTGGTCCTCACAGCACGAGTCCAGCAGGTCAGCACAGCCGGCTGGTCCTGACAGCACGAGTCCAGCAGGTCAGCACAGCCGGCTGGTCCTGACAGCACGAGTCCAGCAGGTCAGCACAGCCGGCTGGTCCTCACAGCACGAGTCCAGCAGTTCAGCACAGCCGGCTGGTCCTCACAGCACGAGTCCAGCAGGTCAGCACAGTCGGCTGGTCCTCACAGCACGAGTCCAGCAGGTCAGCACAGCCGGCTGGTCCTCACAGCACGAGTCCAGCAGTTCAGCACAGCCGGCTGGTCCTCACAGCATGAGTCCAGCAGGTCGGCACAGACGGCTGGTCCTCACAGCACGAGTCCAGCAGGT
This sequence comes from Locusta migratoria, assembly GCA_026315105.1. Taxonomy (NCBI): domain Eukaryota; kingdom Metazoa; phylum Arthropoda; class Insecta; order Orthoptera; family Acrididae; genus Locusta; species Locusta migratoria. The sequence goes on along the minus strand of CM048751.1, from coordinate 365,929,757 downwards.
CGGCACAGCCAGCTGGTCCTCACAGCACGAATCCAGCAGTTCAGCACAGCCGGCTGGTCCTCACTGCACGAGTCCAGCAGGTCAGCACAGCCGGCTGCTCCTCACAGCACGATTCCAGCAGGTCAGCACAGCTGGCTGGTCCTCACAGCACGAGTCCAGCATGTCAGCACAGCCGGCTGGTCCTCACAGCACGAGTCCAGCAGTTCATCACAGCCGGCTGGTCCTCACAGCACGAGTCCAGCAGGTCAGCACAGCCGGCTGGTCCTCACAGCACGAGTCCAGCAGTTCAGCACAGCCGGCTGGTCCTAACAGCACGAGTCCAGCAGTTCAGCACAGCCGGCTGGTCCTCACAGCACGAGTCCAGCAGGTCAGCACAGTCGGCTTGTCCTGACAGCACGAGTCCAGCAGGTCAGCACAGCCGGCTGGTCCTCACAGCACGAGTCCAGCAGTTCAGCACAGCCGGCTGGTCCTCACAGCACGAGTCCAGCAGTTCAGCACAGCCGGCTGGTCCTCACTGCACGAGTCCAGCAGGTCAGCACAGCCGGCTGCTCCTCACAGCACGATTCCAGCAGGTCAGCACAGCTGGCTGGTCCTCACAGCACGAGTCCAGCATGTCAGCACAGCCGGCTGGTCCTCACAGCACGAGTCCAGCAGTTCATCACAGCCGGCTGGTCCTCACAGCACGAGTCCAGCAGGTCAGCACAGCCGGCTGGTCCTCACAGCACGAGTCCAGCAGTTCAGCACAGCCGGCTGGTCCTAACAGCACGAGTCCAGCAGTTCAGCACAGCCGGCTGGTCCTCACAGCACGAGTCCAGCAGGTCAGCACAGTCGGCTTGTCCTGACAGCACGAGTCCAGCAGGTCAGCACAGCCGGCTGGTCCTCACAGCACGAGTCCAGCAGTTCAGCACAGCCGGCTGGTCCTCACAGCACGAGTCCAGCAGGTCAGCACAGCCGGCTGGTCCTCACAGCACGAGTCCAGCAGTTCAGCACAGCCGGCTGGTCCTCACAGCACGAGTCCAGCAGGTCAGCACAGTCGGCTGGACCTCACAGCACGAGTCCAGCAGGTCAGCACAGCCGGCTGGTCCTCACAGCACGAGTCCAGCAGGTCAGCACAGCCGGCTGGTCCTGACAGCACGAGTCCAGCAGGTCAGCACAGCCGGCTGGTCCTGACAGCACGAGTCCAGCAGGTCAGCACAGCCGGCTGGTCCTCACAGCACGAGTCCAGCAGTTCAGCACAGCCGGCTGGTCCTCACAGCACGAGTCCAGCAGTTCAGCACAGCCGGCTGGTCCTAACAGCACGAGTCCAGCAGTTCAGCACAGCCGGCTGGTCCTCACAGTACGAGTCCAGCAGGTCAGCACAGTCGGCTGGTCCTGACAGCACGAGTCCAGCAGGTCAGCACAGCCGGCTGGTCCTCACAGCACGAGTCCAGCAGTTCAGCACAGCCGTCTGGTCCTCACAGCACGAGTCCAGCAGGTCAGCACAGCCGGCTGGTCCTCACAGCACGAGTCCAGCAGGTCAGCACAGCCGGCTGGTCCTCACAGCACGAGTCCAGCAGTTCAGCACAGCCGGCTGGTCCTCACAGCACGAGTCCAGCAGGTCAGCACAGTCGGCTGGACCTCACAGCACGAGTCCAGCAGGTCAGCACAGCCGGCTGGTCCTCACAGCACGAGTCCAGCAGGTCAGCACAGCCGGCTGGTCCTGACAGCACGAGTCCAGCAGGTCAGCACAGCCGGCTGGTCCTGACAGCACGAGTCCAGCAGGTCAGCACAGCCGGCTGGTCCTCACAGCACGAGTCCAGCAGTTCAGCACAGCCGGCTGGTCCTCACAGCACGAGTCCAGCAGGTCAGCACAGTCGGCTGGTCCTCACAGCACGAGTCCAGCAGGTCAGCACAGCCGGCTGGTCCTCACAGCACGAGTCCAGCAGGTCAGCACAGCCGGCTGGTCCTCACAGCACGAGTCCAGCAGGTCAGCACAGCCGGCTGGTCCTCACAGCACGAGTCCAGCAGGTAAGCACAGCCGGCTGGTCCTCACAGCACGAGTCCAGCAGGTCAGCACAGCTGGCTGGTCCTCACAGCACGAGTCCAGCAGGTCAGCACAGCTGGCTGGTCCTCACAGCACGAGTCCAGCAGGTCAGCACAGCCGGCTGGTCCTCACAGCACGAGTCCAGCAGTTCATCATAGCCGGCTGGTCCTTACAGCACGAGTCCAGCAGGTCAGCACAGCCGGCTGGTCCTCACAGCACGAGTCCAGCAGTTCAGCACAGCCGGCTGGTCCTCACAGCACGAGTCCAGCAGGTCAGCACAGTCGGCTTGTCCTGACAGCACGAGTCCAGCAGGTCAGCACAGCCGGCTGGTCCTCACAGCACGAGTCCAGCAGTTCAGCACAGCCGGCTGGTCCTCACAGCACGAGTCCAGCAGGTCAGCACAGCCGGCTGGTCCTCACAGCACGAGTCCAGCAGGTCAGCACAGCCGGCTGGTCCTCACAGCACGAGTCCAGCAGTTCAGCACAGCCGGCTGGTCCTCACAGCACGAGTCCAGCAGGTCAGCACAGTCGGCTGGACCTCACAGCACGAGTCCAGCAGGTCAGCACAGCCGGCTGGTCCTCACAGCACGAGTCCAGCACGTCAGCACAGCCGGCTGGTCCTGACAGCACGAGTCCAGCAGGTCAGCACAGCCGGCTGGTCCTGACAGCACGAGTCCAGCAGGTCAGCACAGCCGGCTGGTCCTCACAGCACGAGTCCAGCAGTTCAGCACAGCCGGCTGGTCCTCACAGCACGAGTCCAGCAGTTCAGCACAGCCGGCTGGTCCTAACAGCACGAGTCCAGCAGGTCAGCACAGCCGGCTGGTCCTCACAGCACGAGTCCAGCAGTTCAGCACAGCCGGCTGGTCCTCACAGCACGAGTCCAGCAGTTCAGCACAGCCGGCTGGTCCTAACAGCACGTGTCCAGCAGTTCAGCACAGCCGGCTGGTCCTCACAGCACGAGTCCACCAGTTCAGCACAGCCGTCTGGTCCACACAGCACGAGTCCAGCAGGTCAGCACAGCCGGCTGGTCCTCACAGCACGAGTCCAGCAGTTCAGCACAGCCGGCTGGTCTTCCCAGCACGAGCCCAGCAGTTCAGCACAGCCAGCTGGTCCTCACAGCACGGGTCCAGCAGGTCAGAACAGCCGGCTGGTCCTCACAGCACGAGTCCAGCAGGTCAGCACAGCCGGCTGGTCCGCACAGCACGAATCCAGCACTTCAGCACAGTCGGCTGGTCCTCACAGCACGAGTCCAGCAGTTCAGCACAGTCGGCTGGTCCTCACAGCACGAGTCCAGCAGGTCAGCACAGCTGGCTGGTCCTCCCAGCACGAGTCCAGCAGTTCAGCACAGCTGGCTGGTCCTCACAGCACGATTCCAGCAGGTCAGCACAGCCGGCTGGTCCTCACAGCACGAGTCCAGCAGTTCAGCACAGCCGGCTGGTCCTCACAGCACGAGTCCAGCAGGTCAGCACAGCCGGCTGGTCCTCACAGCACGAGTCCAGCAGTTCAGCACAGCCGGCTGGTCCTCACAGCACGAGTCCAGCAGGTCAGCACAGTCGGCTGGACCTCACAGCACGAGTCCAGCAGGTCAGCACAGCCGGCTGGTCCTCACAGCACGAGTCCAGCAGGTCAGCACAGCCGGCTGGTCCTGACAGCACGAGTCCAGCAGGTCAGCACAGCCGGCTGGTCCTGACAGCACGAGTCCAGCAGGTCAGCACAGCCGGCTGGTCCTCACAGCACGAGTCCAGCAGTTCAGCACAGCCGTCTGGTCCTCACAGCACGAGTCCAGCAGGTCAGCACAGCCGGCTGGTCCTCACAGCACGAGTCCAGCAGTTCAGCACAGCCGGCTGGTCCTCACAGCATGAGTCCAGCAGGTCGGCACAGACGGCTGGTCCTCACAGCACGAGTCCAGCAGGTCGGCACAGCCAGCTGGTCCTCACAGCACGAATCCAGCAGTTCAGCACAGCCGGCTGGTCCTCACTGCACGAGTCCAGCAGGTCAGCACAGCCGGCTGCTCCTCACAGCACGATTCCAGCAGGTCAGCACAGCTGGCTGGTCCTCACAGCACGAGTCCAGCATGTCAGCACAGCCGGCTGGTCCTCACAGCACGAGTCCAGCAGTTCATCACAGCCGGCTGGTCCTCACAGCACGAGTCCAGCAGGTCAGCACAGCCGGCTGGTCCTCACAGCACGAGTCCAGCAGTTCAGCACAGCCGGCTGGTCCTAACAGCACGAGTCCAGCAGTTCAGCACAGCCGGCTGGTCCTCACAGCACGAGTCCAGCAGGTCAGCACAGTCGGCTTGTCCTGACAGCACGAGTCCAGCAGGTCAGCACAGCCGGCTGGTCCTCACAGCACGAGTCCAGCAGTTCAGCACAGCCGGCTGGTCCTCACAGCACGAGTCCAGCAGTTCAGCACAGCCGGCTGGTCCTCACTGCACGAGTCCAGCAGGTCAGCACAGCCGGCTGCTCCTCACAGCACGATTCCAGCAGGTCAGCACAGCTGGCTGGTCCTCACAGCACGAGTCCAGCATGTCAGCACAGCCGGCTGGTCCTCACAGCACGAGTCCAGCAGTTCATCACAGCCGGCTGGTCCTCACAGCACGAGTCCAGCAGGTCAGCACAGCCGGCTGGTCCTCACAGCACGAGTCCAGCAGTTCAGCACAGCCGGCTGGTCCTAACAGCACGAGTCCAGCAGTTCAGCACAGCCGGCTGGTCCTCACAGCACGAGTCAAGCAGGTCAGCACAGTCGGCTTGTCCTGACAGCACGAGTCCAGCAGGTCAGCACAGCCGGCTGGTCCTCACAGCACGAGTCCAGCAGTTCAGCACAGCCGGCTGGTCCTCACAGCACGAGTCCAGCAGGTCAGCACAGCCGGCTGGTCCTCACAGCACGAGTCCAGCAGGTCAGCACAGCCGGCTGGTCCTCACAGCACGAGTCCAGCAGTTCAGCACAGCCGGCTGGTCCTCACAGCACGAGTCCAGCAGGTCAGCACAGTCGGCTGGACCTCACAGCACGAGTTTAGCAGGTCAGCACAGCCGGCTGGTCCTCACAGCACGAGTCCAGCAGGTCAGCACAGCCGGCTGGTCCTGACAGCACGAGTCCAGCAGGTCAGCACAGCCGGCTGGTCCTGACAGCACGAGTCCAGCAGGTCAGCACAGCCTGCTGGTCCTCACAGCACGAGTCCAGCAGTTCAGCACAGCCGGCTGGTCCTCACAGCACGAGTCCAGCAGTTCAGCACAGCCGGCTGGTCCTAACAGCACGAGTCCAGCAGTTCAGCACAGCCGGCTGGTTCTCACAGCACGAGTCCAGCAGGTCAGCACAGTCGGCTGGTCCTGACAGCACGAGTCCAGCAGGTCAGCACAGCCGGCTGGTCCTCACAGCACGAGTCCAGCAGTTCAGCACAGCCGTCTGGTCCTCACAGCACGAGTCCAGCAGGTCAGCACAGCCGGCTGGTCCTCACAGCACGAGTCCAGCAGTTCAGCACAGCCGGCTGGTCCTCCCAGCACGAGCCCAGCAGTTCAGCACAGCCAGCTGGTCCTCACAGCACGGGTCCAGCAGGTCAGAACAGCCGGCTGGTCCTCACAGCACGAGTCCAGCAGGTCAGCACAGCCGGCTGGTCCTCACAGCACGAGTCCAGCAGGTCAGCACAGCCGGCTGGTCCTCACAGCACGAGTCCAGCACTTCAGCACAGTCGGCTGGTCCTCACAGCACGAGTCCAGCAGTTCAGCACAGTCGGCTGGTCCTCACAGCACGAGTCCAGCAGGTCAGCACAGCTGGCTGGTTCTCCCAGCACGAGTCCAGCAGTTCAGCACAGCTGGCTGGTCCTCACAGCACGATTCCAGCAGGTCAGCACAGCCGGCTGGTCCTCACAGCACGAGTCCAGCAGTTCAGCACAGCCGGCTGGCCATCACAGCATGAGTCCAGCAGGTCGGCACAGCCGGCTGGTCCTCACAGCACGAGTCCAGCAGGTCGGCACAGCCAGCTGGTACTCACAGCACGAATCCAGCAGTTCAGCACAGCCGGCTGGTCCTCACTGCACGAGTCCAGCAGGTCAGCACAGCCGGCTGGTCCTCACAGCACGAGTCCAGCAGGTCAGCACAGCTGGCTGGTCCTCACAGCACGAGTCCAGCAGGTCAGCACAGCCGGCTGGTCCTCACAGCACGAGTCCAGCAGGTCAGCACAGCCGGCTGGTCCTGACAGCACGAGTCCAGCAGGTCAGCACAGCCGGCTGGTCCTGACAGCACGAGTCCAGCAGGTCAGCACAGCCTGCTGGTCCTCACAGCACGAGTCCAGCAGTTCAGCACAGCCGGCTGGTCCTCACAGCACGAGTCCAGCAGTTCAGCACAGCCGGCTGGTCCTAACAGCACGAGTCCAGCAGTTCAGCACAGCCGGCTGGTCCTCACAGCACGAGTCCAGCAGGTCAGCACAGTCGGCTGGTCCTGACAGCACGAGTCCAGCAGGTCAGCACAGCCGGCTGGTCCTCACAGCACGAGTCCAGCAGTTCAGAACAGCCGTCTGGTCCTCACAGCACGAGTCCAGCAGGTCAGCACAGCCGGCTGGTCCTCACAGCACGAGTCCAGCAGTTCAGCACAGCCGGCTGGTCCTCACAGCACGAGCCCAGCAGTTCAGCACAGCCAGCTGGTCCTCACAGCACGGGTCCAGCAGGTCAGAACAGCCGGCTGGTCCTCACAGCACGAGTCCAGCAGGTCAGCACAGCCGGCTGGTCCTCACAGCACGAGTCCAGCAGGTCAGCACAGCCGGCTGGTCCTCACAGCACGAGTCCAGCACTTCAGCACAGTCGGCTGGTCCTCACAGCACGAGTCCAGCAGTTCAGCACAGTCGGCTGGTCCTCACAGCACGAGTCCAGCAGGTCAGCACAGCTGGCTGGTCCTCCCAGCACGAGTCTAGCAGTTCAGCACAGCTGGCTGGTCCTCACAGCACGATTCCAGCAGGTCAGCACAGCCGGCTGGTCCTCACAGCACGAGTCCAGCAGTTCAGCACAGCCGGCTGGTCCTCACAGCATGAGTCCAGCAGGTCGGCACAGACGGCTGGTCCTCACAGCACGAGTCCAGCAGGTCGGCACAGCCAGCTGGTCCTCACAGCACGAATCCAGCAGTTCAGCACAGCCGGCTGGTCCTCACTGCACGAGTCCAGCAGGTCAGCACAGCCGGCTGCTCCTCACAGCACGATTCCAGCAGGTCAGCACAGCTGGCTGGTCCTCACAGCACGAGTCCAGCATGTCAGCACAGCCGGCTGGTCCTCACAGCACGAGTCCAGCAGTTAATCACAGCCGGCTGGTCCTCACAGCACGAGTCCAGCAGGTCAGCACAGCCGGCTGGTCCTCACAGCACGAGTCCAGCAGTTCAGCACAGCCGGCTGGTCCTAACAGCACGAGTCCAGCAGTTCAGCACAGCCGGCTGGTCCTCACAGCACGAGTCCAGCAGGTCAGCACAGTCGGCTTGTCCTGACAGCACGAGTCCAGCAGGTCAGCACAGCCGGCTGGTCCTCACAGCACGAGTCCAGCAGTTCAGCACAGCCGGCTGGTCCTCACAGCACGAGTCCAGCAGTTCAGCACAGCCGGCTGGTCCTCACTGCACGAGTCCAGCAGGTCAGCACAGCCGGCTGCTCCTCACAGCACGATTCCAGCAGGTCAGCACAGCTGGCTGGTCCTCACAGCACGAGTCCAGCATGTCAGCACAGCCGGCTGGTCCTCACAGCACGAGTCCAGCAGTTCATCACAGCCGGCTGGTCCTCACAGCACGAGTCCAGCAGGTCAGCACAGCCGGCTGGTCCTCACAGCACGAGTCCAGCAGTTCAGCACAGCCGGCTGGTCCTAACAGCACGAGTCCAGCAGTTCAGCACAGCCGGCTGGTCCTCACAGCACGAGTCCAGCAGGTCAGCACAGTCGGCTTGTCCTGACAGCACGAGTCCAGCAGGTCAGCACAGCCGGCTGGTCCTCACAGCACGAGTCCAGCAGTTCAGCACAGCCGGCTGGTCCTCACAGCACGAGTCCAGCAGGTCAGCACAGCCGGCTGGTCCTCACAGCACGAGTCCAGCAGTTCAGCACAGCCGGCTGGTCCTCACAGCACGAGTCCAGCAGGTCAGCACAGTCGGCTGGACCTCACAGCACGAGTCCAGCAGGTCAGCACAGCCGGCTGGTCCTCACAGCACGAGTCCAGCAGGTCAGCACAGCCGGCTGGTCCTGACAGCACGAGTCCAGCAGGTCAGCACAGCCGGCTGGTCCTGACAGCACGAGTCCAGCAGGTCAGCACAGCCGGCTGGTCCTCACAGCACGAGTCCAGCAGTTCAGCACAGCCGTCTGGTCCTCACAGCACGAGTCCAGCAGGTCAGCACAGCCGGCTGGTCCTCACAGCACGAGTCCAGCAGTTCAGCACAGCCGGCTGGTCCTCACAGCATGAGTCCAGCAGGTCGGCACAGACGGCTGGTCCTCACAGCACGAGTCCAGCAGGTCGGCACAGCCAGCTGGTCCTCACAGCACGAATCCAGCAGTTCAGCACAGCCGGCTGGTCCTCACTGCACGAGTCCAGCAGGTCAGCACAGCCGGCTGCTCCTCACAGCACGATTCCAGCAGGTCAGCACAGCTGGCTGGTCCTCACAGCACGAGTCCAGCATGTCAGCACAGCCGGCTGGTCCTCACAGCACGAGTCCAGCAGTTCATCACAGCCGGCTGGTCCTCACAGCACGAGTCCAGCAGGTCAGCACAGCCGGCTGGTCCTCACAGCACGAGTCCAGCAGTTCAGCACAGCCGGCTGGTCCTAACAGCACGAGTCCAGCAGTTCAGCACAGCCGGCTGGTCCTCACAGCACGAGTCCAGCAGGTCAGCACAGTCGGCTTGTCCTGACAGCACGAGTCCAGCAGGTCAGCACAGCCGGCTGGTCCTCACAGCACGAGTCCAGCAGTTCAGCACAGCCGGCTGGTCCTCACAGCACGAGTCCAGCAGTTCAGCACAGCCGGCTGGTCCTCACTGCACGAGTCCAGCAGGTCAGCACAGCCGGCTGCTCCTCACAGCACGATTCCAGCAGGTCAGCACAGCTGGCTGGTCCTCACAGCACGAGTCCAGCATGTCAGCACAGCCGGCTGGTCCTCACAGCACGAGTCCAGCAGTTCATCACAGCCGGCTGGTCCTCACAGCACGAGTCCAGCAGGTCAGCACAGCCGGCTGGTCCTCACAGCACGAGTCCAGCAGTTCAGCACAGCCGGCTGGTCCTAACAGCACGAGTCCAGCAGTTCAGCACAGCCGGCTGGTCCTCACAGCACGAGTCCAGCAGGTCAGCACAGTCGGCTTGTCCTGACAGCACGAGTCCAGCAGGTCAGCACAGCCGGCTGGTCCTCACAGCACGAGTCCAGCAGTTCAGCACAGCCGGCTGGTCCTCACAGCACGAGTCCAGCAGGTCAGCACAGCCGGCTGGTCCTCACAGCACGAGTCCAGCAGTTCAGCACAGCCGGCTGGTCCTCACAGCACGAGTCCAGCAGGTCAGCACAGTCGGCTGGACCTCACAGCACGAGTCCAGCAGGTCAGCACAGCCGGCTGGTCCTCACAGCACGAGTCCAGCAGGTCAGCACAGCCGGCTGGTCCTGACAGCACGAGTCCAGCAGGTCAGCACAGCCGGCTGGTCCTGACAGCACGAGTCCAGCAGGTCAGCACAGCCGGCTGGTCCTCACAGCACGAGTCCAGCAGTTCAGCACAGCCGGCTGGTCCTCACAGCACGAGTCCAGCAGTTCAGCACAGCCGGCTGGTCCTAACAGCACGAGTCCAGCAGTTCAGCACAGCCGGCTGGTCCTCACAGTACGAGTCCAGCAGGTCAGCACAGTCGGCTGGTCCTGACAGCACGAGTCCAGCAGGTCAGCACAGCCGGCTGGTCCTCACAGCACGAGTCCAGCAGTTCAGCACAGCCGTCTGGTCCTCACAGCACGAGTCCAGCAGGTCAGCACAGCCGGCTGGTCCTCACAGCACGAGTCCAGCAGGTCAGCACAGCCGGCTGGTCCTCACAGCACGAGTCCAGCAGTTCAGCACAGCCGGCTGGTCCTCACAGCACGAGTCCAGCAGGTCAGCACAGTCGGCTGGACCTCACAGCACGAGTCCAGCAGGTCAGCACAGCCGGCTGGTCCTCACAGCACGAGTCCAGCAGGTCAGCACAGCCGGCTGGTCCTGACAGCACGAGTCCAGCAGGTCAGCACAGCCGGCTGGTCCTGACAGCACGAGTCCAGCAGGTCAGCACAGCCGGCTGGTCCTCACAGCACGAGTCCAGCAGTTCAGCACAGCCGGCTGGTCCTCACAGCACGAGTCCAGCAGGTCAGCACAGTCGGCTGGTCCTCACAGCACGAGTCCAGCAGGTCAGCACAGCCGGCTGGTCCTCACAGCACGAGTCCAGCAGGTCAGCACAGCCGGCTGGTCCTCACAGCACGAGTCCAGCAGGTCAGCACAGCCGGCTGGTCCTCACAGCACGAGTCCAGCAGGTAAGCACAGCCGGCTGGTCCTCACAGCACGAGTCCAGCAGGTCAGCACAGCTGGCTGGTCCTCACAGCACGAGTCCAGCAGGTCAGCACAGCTGGCTGGTCCTCACAGCACGAGTCCAGCAGGTCAGCACAGCCGGCTGGTCCTCACAGCACGAGTCCAGCAGTTCATCATAGCCGGCTGGTCCTTACAGCACGAGTCCAGCAGGTCAGCACAGCCGGCTGGTCCTCACAGCACGAGTCCAGCAGTTCAGCACAGCCGGCTGGTCCTCACAGCACGAGTCCAGCAGGTCAGCACAGTCGGCTTGTCCTGACAGCACGAGTCCAGCAGGTCAGCACAGCCGGCTGGTCCTCACAGCACGAGTCCAGCAGTTCAGCACAGCCGGCTGGTCCTCACAGCACGAGTCCAGCAGGTCAGCACAGCCGGCTGGTCCTCACAGCACGAGTCCAGCAGGTCAGCACAGCCGGCTGGTCCTCACAGCACGAGTCCAGCAGTTCAGCACAGCCGGCTGGTCCTCACAGCACGAGTCCAGCAGGTCAGCACAGTCGGCTGGACCTCACAGCACGAGTCCAGCAGGTCAGCACAGCCGGCTGGTCCTCACAGCACGAGTCCAGCACGTCAGCACAGCCGGCTGGTCCTGACAGCACGAGTCCAGCAGGTCAGCACAGCCGGCTGGTCCTGACAGCACGAGTCCAGCAGGTCAGCACAGCCGGCTGGTCCTCACAGCACGAGTCCAGCAGTTCAGCACAGCCGGCTGGTCCTCACAGCACGAGTCCAGCAGTTCAGCACAGCCGGCTGGTCCTAACAGCACGAGTCCAGCAGGTCAGCACAGCCGGCTGGTCCTCACAGCACGAGTCCAGCAGTTCAGCACAGCCGGCTGGTCCTCACAGCACGAGTCCAGCAGTTCAGCACAGCCGGCTGGTCCTAACAGCACGTGTCCAGCAGTTCAGCACAGCCGGCTGGTCCTCACAGCACGAGTCCACCAGTTCAGCACAGCCGTCTGGTCCACACAGCACGAGTCCAGCAGGTCAGCACAGCCGGCTGGTCCTCACAGCACGAGTCCAGCAGTTCAGCACAGCCGGCTGGTCTTCCCAGCACGAGCCCAGCAGTTCAGCACAGCCAGCTGGTCCTCACAGCACGGGTCCAGCAGGTCAGAACAGCCGGCTGGTCCTCACAGCACGAGTCCAGCAGGTCAGCACAGCCGGCTGGTCCGCACAGCACGAATCCAGCACTTCAGCACAGTCGGCTGGTCCTCACAGCACGAGTCCAGCAGTTCAGCACAGTCGGCTGGTCCTCACAGCACGAGTCCAGCAGGTCAGCACAGCTGGCTGGTCCTCCCAGCACGAGTCCAGCAGTTCAGCACAGCTGGCTGGTCCTCACAGCACGATTCCAGCAGGTCAGCACAGCCGGCTGGTCCTCACAGCACGAGTCCAGCAGTTCAGCACAGCCGGCTGGTCCTCACAGCACGAGTCCAGCAGGTCAGCACAGCCGGCTGGTCCTCACAGCACGAGTCCAGCAGTTCAGCACAGCCGGCTGGTCCTCACAGCACGAGTCCAGCAGGTCAGCACAGTCGGCTGGACCTCACAGCACGAGTCCAGCAGGTCAGCACAGCCGGCTGGTCCTCACAGCACGAGTCCAGCAGGTCAGCACAGCCGGCTGGTCCTGACAGCACGAGTCCAGCAGGTCAGCACAGCCGGCTGGTCCTGACAGCACGAGTCCAGCAGGTCAGCACAGCCGGCTGGTCCTCACAGCACGAGTCCAGCAGTTCAGCACAGCCGTCTGGTCCTCACAGCACGAGTCCAGCAGGTCAGCACAGCCGGCTGGTCCTCACAGCACGAGTCCAGCAGTTCAGCACAGCCGGCTGGTCCTCACAGCATGAGTCCAGCAGGTCGGCACAGACGGCTGGTCCTCACAGCACGAGTCCAGCAGGTCGGCACAGCCAGCTGGTCCTCACAGCACGAATCCAGCAGTTCAGCACAGCCGGCTGGTCCTCACTGCACGAGTCCAGCAGGTCAGCACAGCCGGCTGCTCCTCACAGCACGATTCCAGCAGGTCAGCACAGCTGGCTGGTCCTCACAGCACGAGTCCAGCATGTCAGCACAGCCGGCTGGTCCTCACAGCACGAGTCCAGCAGTTCATCACAGCCGGCTGGTCCTCACAGCACGAGTCCAGCAGGTCAGCACAGCCGGCTGGTCCTCACAGCACGAGTCCAGCAGTTCAGCACAGCCGGCTGGTCCTAACAGCACGAGTCCAGCAGTTCAGCACAGCCGGCTGGTCCTCACAGCACGAGTCCAGCAGGTCAGCACAGTCGGCTTGTCCTGACAGCACGAGTCCAGCAGGTCAGCACAGCCGGCTGGTCCTCACAGCACGAGTCCAGCAGTTCAGCACAGCCGGCTGGTCCTCACAGCACGAGTCCAGCAGTTCAGCACAGCCGGCTGGTCCTCACTGCACGAGTCCAGCAGGTCAGCACAGCCGGCTGCTCCTCACAGCACGATTCCAGCAGGTCAGCACAGCTGGCTGGTCCTCACAGCACGAGTCCAGCATGTCAGCACAGCCGGCTGGTCCTCACAGCACGAGTCCAGCAGTTCATCACAGCCGGCTGGTCCTCACAGCACGAGTCCAGCAGGTCAGCACAGCCGGCTGGTCCTCACAGCACGAGTCCAGCAGTTCAGCACAGCCGGCTGGTCCTAACAGCACGAGTCCAGCAGTTCAGCACAGCCGGCTGGTCCTCACAGCACGAGTCCAGCAGGTCAGCACAGTCGGCTTGTCCTGACAGCACGAGTCCAGCAGGTCAGCACAGCCGGCTGGTCCTCACAGCACGAGTCCAGCAGTTCAGCACAGCCGGCTGGTCCTCACAGCACGAGTCCAGCAGGTCAGCACAGCCGGCTGGTCCTCACAGCACGAGTCCAGCAGTTCAGCACAGCCGGCTGGTCCTCACAGCACGAGTCCAGCAGGTCAGCACAGTCGGCTGGACCTCACAGCACGAGTCCAGCAGGTCAGCACAGCCGGCTGGTCCTCACAGCACGAGTCCAGCAGGTCAGCACAGCCGGCTGGTCCTGACAGCACGAGTCCAGCAGGTCAGCACAGCCGGCTGGTCCTGACAGCACGAGTCCAGCAGGTCAGCACAGCCGGCTGGTCCTCACAGCACGAGTCCAGCAGTTCAGCACAGCCGGCTGGTCCTCACAGCACGAGTCCAGCAGTTCAGCACAGCCGGCTGGTCCTAACAGCACGAGTCCAGCAGTTCAGCACAGCCGGCTGGTCCTCACAGTACGAGTCCAGCAGGTCAGCACAGTCGGCTGGTCCTGACAGCACGAGTCCAGCAGGTCAGCACAGCCGGCTGGTCCTCACAGCACGAGTCCAGCAGTTCAGCACAGCCGTCTGGTCCTCACAGCACGAGTCCAGCAGGTCAGCACAGCCGGCTGGTCCTCACAGCACGAGTCCAGCAGGTCAGCACAGCCGGCTGGTCCTCACAGCACGAGTCCAGCAGTTCAGCACAGCCGGCTGGTCCTCACAGCACGAGTCCAGCAGGTCAGCACAGTCGGCTGGACCTCACAGCACGAGTCCAGCAGGTCAGCACAGCCGGCTGGTCCTCACAGCACGAGTCCAGCAGGTCAGCACAGCCGGCTGGTCCTGACAGCACGAGTCCAGCAGGTCAGCACAGCCGGCTGGTCCTGACAGCACGAGTCCAGCAGGTCAGCACAGCCGGCTGGTCCTCACAGCACGAGTCCAGCAGTTCAGCACAGCCGGCTGGTCCTCACAGCACGAGTCCAGCAGGTCAGCACAGTCGGCTGGTCCTCACAGCACGAGTCCAGCAGGTCAGCACAGCCGGCTGGTCCTCACAGCACGAGTCCAGCAGGTCAGCACAGCCGGCTGGTCCTCACAGCACGAGTCCAGCAGGTCAGCACAGCCGGCTGGTCCTCACAGCACGAGTCCAGCAGGTAAGCACAGCCGGCTGGTCCTCACAGCACGAGTCCAGCAGGTCAGCACAGCTGGCTGGTCCTCACAGCACGAGTCCAGCAGGTCAGCACAGCTGGCTGGTCCTCACAGCACGAGTCCAGCAGGTCAGCACAGCCGGCTGGTCCTCACAGCACGAGTCCAGCAGTTCATCATAGCCGGCTGGTCCTTACAGCACGAGTCCAGCAGGTCAGCACAGCCGGCTGGTCCTCACAGCACGAGTCCAGCAGTTCAGCACAGCCGGCTGGTCCTCACAGCACGAGTCCAGCAGGTCAGCACAGTCGGCTTGTCCTGACAGCACGAGTCCAGCAGGTCAGCACAGCCGGCTGGTCCTCACAGCACGAGTCCAGCAGTTCAGCACAGCCGGCTGGTCCTCACAGCACGAGTCCAGCAGGTCAGCACAGCCGGCTGGTCCTCACAGCACGAGTCCAGCAGGTCAGCACAGCCGGCTGGTCCTCACAGCACGAGTCCAGCAGTTCAGCACAGCCGGCTGGTCCTCACAGCACGAGTCCAGCAGGTCAGCACAGTCGGCTGGACCTCACAGCACGAGTCCAGCAGGTCAGCACAGCCGGCTGGTCCTCACAGCACGAGTCCAGCACGTCAGCACAGCCGGCTGGTCCTGACAGCACGAGTCCAGCAGGTCAGCACAGCCGGCTGGTCCTGACAGCACGAGTCCAGCAGGTCAGCACAGCCGGCTGGTCCTCACAGCACGAGTCCAGCAGTTCAGCACAGCCGGCTGGTCCTCACAGCACGAGTCCAGCAGTTCAGCACAGCCGGCTGGTCCTAACAGCACGAGTCCAGCAGGTCAGCACAGCCGGCTGGTCCTCACAGCACGAGTCCAGCAGTTCAGCACAGCCGGCTGGTCCTCACAGCACGAGTCCAGCAGTTCAGCACAGCCGGCTGGTCCTAACAGCACGTGTCCAGCAGTTCAGCACAGCCGGCTGGTCCTCACAGCACGAGTCCACCAGTTCAGCACAGCCGTCTGGTCCACACAGCACGAGTCCAGCAGGTCAGCACAGCCGGCTGGTCCTCACAGCACGAGTCCAGCAGTTCAGCACAGCCGGCTGGTCTTCCCAGCACGAGCCCAGCAGTTCAGCACAGCCAGCTGGTCCTCACAGCACGGGTCCAGCAGGTCAGAACAGCCGGCTGGTCCTCACAGCACGAGTCCAGCAGGTCAGCACAGCCGGCTGGTCCGCACAGCACGAATCCAGCACTTCAGCACAGTCGGCTGGTCCTCACAGCACGAGTCCAGCAGTTCAGCACAGTCGGCTGGTCCTCACAGCACGAGTCCAGCAGGTCAGCACAGCTGGCTGGTCCTCCCAGCACGAGTCCAGCAGTTCAGCACAGCTGGCTGGTCCTCACAGCACGATTCCAGCAGGTCAGCACAGCCGGCTGGTCCTCACAGCACGAGTCCAGCAGTTCAGCACAGCCGGCTGGTCCTCACAGCATGAGTCCAGCAGGTCGGCACAGCCGGCTGGTCCTCACAGCACGAGTCCAGCAGGTCGGCACAGCCAGCTGGTCCTCACAGCACGAATCCAGCAGTTCAGCACAGCCGGCTGGTCCTCACTGCACGAGTCCAGCAGGTCAGCACAGCCGGCTGGTCCTCACAGCACGAGTCCAGCAGGTCAGCACAGCTGGCTGGTCCTCACAGCACGAGTCCAGCAGGTCAGCACAGCCGGCTGGTCCTCACAGCACGAGTCCAGCAGTTCAGCACAGCCGTTTGGTCCTCACAGCACGAGTCCAGCAGGTCAGCACAGCTGGCTGGTCCTCACAGCACGAGTCCAGCAGGTCAGCACAGCTGGCTGGTCCTCACAGCACGAGTCCAGCAGGTCAGCACAGCCGGCTGGTCCTCACAGCACGAGTCCAGCAGTTCATCACAGCCGGCTGGTCCTCACAGCACGAGTCCAGCAGGTCAGCACAGCCGGCTGGTCCTCACAGCACGAGTCCAGCAGTTCAGCAAAGCCGGCTGGTCCTAACAGCACGAGTCCAGCAGTTCAGCACAGCCGGCTGGTCCTCACAGCACGAGTCCAGCAGGTCAGCACAGTCGGCTTGTCCTGACAGCACGAGTCCAGCAGGTCAGCACAGCCGGCTGGTCCTCACAGCACGAGTCCAGCAGTTCAGCACAGCCGGCTGGTCCTCACAGCACGAGTCCAGCAGGTCAGCACAGCCGGCTGGTCCTCACAGCACGAGTCCAGCAGGTCAGCGCAGCCAGCTGGTCCTCACAGCACGAGTCCAGCAGTTCAGCACAGCCGGCTGGTCCTCACAGCACGAGTCCAGCAGGTCAGCACAGTCGGCTGGACCTCACAGCACGAGTCCAGCAGGTCAGCACAGCCGGCTGGTCCTCACAGCACGAGTCCAGCAGGTCAGCACAGCCGGCTGGTCCTGACAGCACGAGTCCAGCAGGTCAGCACAGCTGGCTGGTCCTGACAGCACGAGTCCAGCAGGTCAGCACAGCCGGCTGCTCCTCACAGCATGAGTCCAGCAGTTCAGCACAGCCGGCTGGTCCTCACAGCACGAGTCCAGCAGTTCAGCACAGCCGGCTGGTCCTAACAGCACGAGTCCAGCAGTTCAGCACAGCCGGCTGGTCCTCACAGCACGAGTCCAGCAGGTCAGCACAGTCGGCTGGTCCTGACAGCACGAGTCCAGCAGGTCAGCACAGCCGGCTGGTCCTCACAGCACGAGTCCAGCAGTTCAGCACAGCCGTCTGGTCCTCACAGCACGAGTCCAGCAGGTCAGCACAGCCGGCTGGTCCTCACAGCACGAGTCCAGCAGGTCAGCACAGCCGGCTGGTCCTCACAGCACGAGTCCAGCAGTTCAGCACAGCCGGATGGTCCTCACAGCACGAGTCCAGCAGGTCAGCACAGTCGGCTGGACCTCACAGCACGAGTCCACGGGTCAGCACAGCCGGCTGGTCCTCACAGCACGAGTCCAGCAGGTCAGCACAGCCGGCTGGTCCTGACAGCACGAGTCCAGCAGGTCAGCACAGCCGGCTGGTCCTGACAGCACGAGTCCAGCAGGTCAGCACAGCCGGCTGGTCCTCACAGCACGAGTCCAGCAGGTCAGCACAGCCGGCTGGTCCTCACAGCACGAGTCCAGCAGGTCAGCACAGTCGGCTGGTCCTCACAGCACGAGACCAGCAGTTCAGCACAGCCAGCTGGTCCTCACAGCACGGGTCCAGCAGGTCAGAACAGTCAGCTGGTCCTCACAGCACGAGTCCAGCAGGTCAGCACAGCCGGCTGGTCCTCACAGCACGAGTCCAGCAGGTCAGCAAAGCCGGCTGGTCCTCACAACACGAGTCCAGCAGTTCAGCACAGCCGTCTGGTCCTCACAGCACGAGTCCAGCAGTTCAGCACAGACGGCTGGTCCTCACAGCACGAGTACAGCAGTTCAGCACAGCCGGCTGGTCCTCACAGCACGAGTCCCAGTTCAGAACAGCCGGCTGGTCCTCACAGCACGAGTCCAGCAGGTCAGCGCAGCCGGCTGGTCCTCACAGCACGAGTCCAGCAGTTCAGCACAGCCGTCTGGTCCTCACAGCACGAGTCCAGCAGTTCAGCATAGCCGGCTGGTCCTCACAGCACGAGTCCAGCAGTTCAGCACAGCCGGCTGGTCCTTACAGCACGAGTCCAGCAGTTCAGCACAGCCGGCTGGTCCTCCCAGCACGAGCCCAGCAGTTCAGCACAGCCAGCTGGTCCTTACAGCACGGGTCCAGCAGGTCAGAACAGCCGGCTGGTCCTCACAGCACGAGTCCAGCAGGTCAGCACAGCCGGCTGGTCCTCACAGCACGAGTCCAGCAGGTCAGCACAGCCGGCTGGTCCTCACAGCACGAGTCCAGCAGTTCAGCACAGTCGGCTGGTCCTCACAGCACGAGTCCAGCAGGTCAGCACAGCTGGCTGGTCCTCCCAGCACGAGTCCAGCAGTTCAGCACAGCTGGCTGGTCCTCACAGCACGATTCCAGCAGGTCAGCACAGCCGGCTGGTCCTCACAGCACGAGTCCAGCAGTTCAGCACAGCCGGCTGGTCCTCACAGCATGAGTCCAGCAGGTCGGCACAGCCGGCTGGTCCTCACAGCACGAGTCCAGCAGGTCGGCACAGCCAGCTGGTCCTCACAGCACGAATCCAGCAGTTCAGCACAGCCGGCTGGTCCTCCCTGCACGAGTCCAGCAGGTCAGCACAGCCGGCTGGTCCTCACAGCACGAGTCCAGCAGTTCAGCACAGCCGGCTGGTCCTCACAGCACGAGTCCAGCAGGTCAGCACAGCCGGCTGGTCCTCACAGCACGAGTCCAGCAGTTCAGCACAGCCGGCTGGTCCTAACAGCACGAGTCCAGCAGTTCAGCACAGCCGGCTGGTCCTCACAGCACGAGTCCAGCAGGTCAGCACAGTCGGCTGGTCCTGACAGCACGAGTCCAGCAGGTCAGCACAGCCGGCTGGTCCTCACAGCACGAGTCCAGCAGTTCAGCACAGCCGGCTGGTCCTCACAGCACGAGTCCAGCAGGTCAGCACAGACGGCTGGTCCTCACAGCACGAGGCCAGCAGTTCAGCACAGCCGTCTGGTCCTCACAGCACGAGTCCAGCAGGTCAGCACAGCCGGCTGGTCCTCACAGCACGAGTCCAGCAGGTCAGCACAGCCGGCTGGTCCTCACAGCACGAGTCCAGCAGGTAAGCACAGCCGGCTGGTCCTCACAGCACGAGTCCAGCAGGTCAGCACAGCCGGCTGGTCCTCACAGCACGAGTCCAGCAGTTCAGCACAGCCGGCTGGTCCTCACAGCACGAGTCCAGCAGGTCAGCACAGCCGGCTGGTCCTCACAGCACGAGTCCCAGTTCAGAACAGCCGGCTGGTCCTCACAGCACGAGTCCAGCAGGTCAGCGCAGCCGGCTGGTCCTCACAGCACGAGTCCAGCAGTTCAGCACAGCCGTCTGGTCCTCACAGCACGAGTCCAGCAGTTCAGCACAGCCGGCTGGTCCTCACAGCACGAGTCCAGCAGTTCAGCACAGCCGGCTGGTCCTTACAGCACGAGTCCAGCAGTTCAGCACAGCCGGCTGGTCCTCCCAGCACGAGCCCAGCAGTTCAGCACAGCCAGCTGGTCCTCGCAGCACGGGTCCAGCAGGTCAGAACAGCCGGCTGGTCCTCACAGCACGAGTCCAGCAGGTCAGCACAGCCGGCTGGTCCTCACAGCACGAGTCCAGCAGGTCAGCACAGCCGGCTGGTCCTCACAGCACGAGTCCAGCAGTTCAGCACAGTCGGCTGGTCCTCACAGCACGAGTCCAGCAGGTCAGCACAGCTGGCTGGTCCTCCCAGCACGAGTCCAGCAGTTCAGCACAGCTGGCTGGTCCTCACAGCACGATTCCAGCAGGTCAGCACAGCCGGCTGGTCCTCACAGCACGAGTCCAGCAGTTCAGCACAGCCGGCTGGTCCTCACAGCATGAGTCCAGCAGGTCGGCACAGCCGGCTGGTCCTCACAGCACGAGTCCAGCAGGTCGGCACAGCCAGCTGGTCCTCACAGCACGAATCCAGCAGTTCAGCACAGCCGGCTGGTCCTCACTGCACGAGTCCAGCAGGTCAGCACAGCCGGCTGGTCCTCACAGCACGAGTCCAGCAGGTCAGCACAGCTGGCTGGTCCTCACAGCACGAGTCCAGCAGGTCAGCACAGCCGGCTGGTCCTCACAGCACGAGTCCAGCAGTTCAGCACAGCCGTTTGGTCCTCACAGCACGAGTCCAGCAGGTCAGCACAGCAGGCTGGTCCTCACAGCACGAGTCCAGCAGGTCAGCACAGCTGGCTGGTCCTCACAGCACGAGTCCAGCAGGTCAGCACAGCCGGCTGGTCCTCACAGCACGAGTCCAGCAGTTCAGCACAGCCGGCTGGTCCTCACAGCACGAGTCCAGCAGGTGAGCACAGCCGGCTGGTCCTCACAGCACGAGTCCAGCAGTTCAGCACAGCCGGCTGGTCCTAACAGCACGAGTCCAGCAGTTCAGCACAGCCGGCTGGTCCTCACAGCACGAGTCCAGCAGGTCAGCACAGTCGGCTGGCCTTGACAGCACGAGTCCAGCAGGTCAGCACAGCCGGCTGGTCCTCACAACACGAGTCCAGCAGTTCAGCACAGCCGGCTGGTCTTCACAGCACGAGTCCAGCAGGTCAGCACAGCCGGCTGGTCCTCACAGCACGAGGCCGGCAGTTCAGCACAGCCGTCTGGTCCTCACAGCACTAGTCCAGCAGGTCAGCACAGCCGGCTGGTCCTCACAGCACGAGTCCAGCAGGTCAGCACAGCCGGCTGGTCCTCACAGCACGAGTCCAGCAGGTAAGCACAGCCGGCTGGTCCTCACAGCACGAGTCCAGCAGGTCAGCACAGCCGGCTGGTCCTCACAGCACGAGTCCAGCAGTTCAGCACAGCCGGCTGGTCCTCACAGCACGAGTCCAGCAGGTCAGCACAGTCGGCTCGTCCTCACAGCACGAGTCCAGCAGGTCAGCACAGCCGTCTGGTCCTCACAGCACGAGTCCAGCAGTTCAGCATAGCCGGCTGGTCCTCACAGCACGAGTCCAGCAGTTCAGCACAGCCGGCTGGTCATTACAGCACGAGTCCAGCAGTTCAGCACAGCCGGCTGGTCCTCCCAGCACGAGCCCAGCAGTTCAGCACAGCCAGCTGGTCCTCACAGCACGGGTCCAGCAGGTCAGAACAGCCGGCTGGTCCTCACAGCACGAGTCCAGCAGGTCAGCACAGCCGGCTGGTCCTCACAGCACGAGTCCAGCAGGTCAGCACAGCCGGCTGGTCCTCACAGCACGAGTCCAGCAGTTCAGCACAGTCGGCTGGTCCTCACAGCACGAGTCCAGCAGGTCAGCACAGCCGGCTGGTCCTCCCAGCACGAGTCCAGCAGTTCAGCACAGCTGGCTGGTCCTCACAGCACGATTCCAGCAGGTCAGCACAGCCGGCTGGTCCTCACAGCACGAGTCCAGCAGTTCAGCACAGCCGGCTGGTCCTCACAGCACGAGTCCAGCAGGTCGGCACAGCCGGCTGGTCCTCACAGCACGAGTCCAGCAGGTCGGCACAGCCAGCTGGTCCTCACAGCACGAATCCAGCAGTTCAGCACAGCCGGCTGGTCCTCACTGCACGAGTCCAGCAGGTCAGCACAGCCGGCTGGTCCTCACAGCACGAGTCCAGCAGGTCAGCACAGCTGGCTGGTCCTCACAGCACGAGTCCAGCAGGTCAGCACAGCCGGCTGGTCCTCACAGCACGAGTCCAGCAGTTCAGCACAGCCGTTTGGTCCTCACAGCACGAGTCCAGCAGGTCAGCACAGCAGGCTGGTCCTCACAGCACGAGTCCAGCAGGTCAGCACAGCTGGCTGGTCCTCACAGCACGAGTCCAGCAGGTCAGCACAGCCGGCTGGTCCTCACAGCACGAGTCCAGCAGTTCAGCACAGCCGGCTGGTCCTCACAGCACGAGTCCAGCAGGTCAGCACAGCCGGCTGGTCCTCACAGCACGAGTCCAGCAGTTCAGCACAACCGGCTGGTCCTAACAGCACGAGTCCAGCAGTTCAGCACAGCCGGCTGGTCCTCACAGCACGAGTCCAGCAGGTCAGCACAGTCGGCTGGTCCTGACAGCACGAGTCCAGCAGGTCAGCACAGCCGGCTGGTCCTCACAGCACGAGTCCAGCAGTTCAGCACAGCCGGCTGGTCCTCCCAGCACGAGTCCAGCAGGTCAGCACAGCCGGCTGGTCCTCACAGCACGAGGCCAGCAGTTCAGCACAGCCGTCTGGTCCTCACAGCACGAGTCCAGCAGGTCAGCACAGCCGGCTGGTCCTCACAGCACGAGTCCAGCAGGTCAGCACAGCCGGCTGGTCCTCACAGCACGAGTCCAGCAGGTAAGCACAGCCGGCTGGTCCTCACAGCACGAGTCCAGCAGGTCAGCACAGCCGGCTGGTCCTCATAGCACGAGTCCAGCAGTTCAGCACAGCCGGCTGGTCCTCACAGCACGAGTCCAGCAGGTCAGCACAGCCGGCTGGTCCTCACAGCACGAGTCCAGCAGGTCAGCACAGCCGGCTGGTCCTCACAGCACGAGTCCCAGTTCAGAACAGCCGGCTGGTCCTCACAGCACGAGTCCAGCAGGTCAGCGCAGCCGGCTGGTCCTCACAGCACGAGTCCAGCAGTTCAGCACAGCCGTCTGGTCCTCACAGCACGAGTCCAGCAGTTCAGCACAGCCGGCTGGTCCTCACAGCACGAGTCCAGCAGTTCAGCACAGCCGGCTGGTCCTTACAGCACGAGTCCAGCAGTTCAGCACAGCCGGCTGGTCCTCCCAGCACGAGCCCAGCAGTTCAGCACAGCCAGCTGGTCCTCACAGCACGGGTCCAGCAGGTCAGAACAGCCGGCTGGTCCTCACAGCACGAGTCCAGCAGGTCAGCACAGCCGGCTGGTCCTCACAGCACGAGTCCAGCAGGTCAGCACAGCCGGCTGGTCCTGACAGCACGAGTCCAGCAGTTCAGCACAGTCGGCTGGTCCTCACAGCACGAGTCCAGCAGGTCAGCACAGCTGGCTGGTCCTCCCAGCACGAGTCCAGCAGTTCAGCACAGCTGGCTGGTCCTCACAGCACGATTCCAGCAGGTCAGCACAGCCGGCTGGTCCTCACAGCACGAGTCCAGCAGTTCAGCACAGCCGGCTGGTCCTCACAGCATGAGTCCAGCAGGTCGGCACAGCCGGCTGGTCCTCACAGCACGAGTCCAGCAGGTCGGCACAGCCAGCTGGTCCTCACAGCACGAATCCAGCAGTTCAGCACAGCCGGCTGGTCCTCACTGCACGAGTCCAGCAGGTCAGCACAGCCGGCTGGTCCTCACAGCACGAGTCCAGCAGGTCAGCACAGCTGGCTGGTCCTCACAGCACGAGTCCAGCAGGTCAGCACAGCCGGCTGGTCCTCACAGCACGAGTCCAGCAGTTCAGCACAGCCGTTTGGTCCTCACAGCACGAGTCCAGCAGGTCAGCACAGCAGGCTGGTCCTCACAGCACGAGTCCAGCAGGTCAGCACAGCTGGCTGGTCCTCACAGCACGAGTCCAGCAGGTCAGCACAGCCGGCTGGTCCTCACAGCACGAGTCCAGCAGTTCAGCACAGCCGGCTGGTCCTCACAGCACGAGTCCAGCAGGTGAGCACAGCCGGCTGGTCCTCACAGCACGAGTCCAGCAGTTCAGCACAGCCGGCTGGTCCTAACAGCACGAGTCCAGCAGTTCAGCACAGCCGGCTGGTCCTCACAGCACGAGTCCAGCAGGTCAGCACAGTCGGCTGGTCCTGACAGCACGAGTCCAGCAGGTCAGCACAGTCGGCTGGTCCTCACAGCACGAGTCCAGCAGTTCAGCACAGCCGGCTGGTCTTCACAGCACGCGTCCAGCAGGTCAGCACAGCCGGCTGGTCCTCACAGCACGAGGCCAGCAGTTCAGCACAGCCGTCTGGTCCTCACAGCACGAGTCCAGCAGGTCAGCACAGCCGGCTGGTCCTCACAGCACGAGTCCAGCAGGTCAGCACAGCCGGCTGGTCCTCACAGCACGAGTCCAGCAGGTAAGCACAGCCGGCTGGTCCTCACAGCACGAGTCCAGCAGGTCAGCACAGCCGGCTGGTCCTCACAGCACGAGTCCAGCAGTTCAGCACAGCCGGCTGGTCCTCACAGCACGAGTCCAGCAGGTCAGCACAGTCGGCTCGTCCTCACAGCACGAGTCCAGCAGGTCAGCACAGCCGGCTGGTCCTCACAGCACGAGTCCAGCAGGTCAGCACAGCCGGCTGGTCCTCACAGCACGAGTCCAGCAGGTCAGCACAGCCGGCTGGTCCTGACAGCACGAGTCCAGCAGGTCAGCACAGCCGGCTGGTCCTCACAGCACGAGTCCGGCAGTTCAGCACAGCCGGCTGGTCCTCACAGCATAAGTCCAGCAGGTCAGCACAGTCGGCTGGTCCTCACAGCACGAGTCCAGCAGGTCAGCACAGCCGGCTGGTCCTCACAGCACGAGTCCAGCAGTTCAGCACAACCGGCTGGTCCTCACAGGACGAGTCCAGCAGTTCAGCACAGCCGGCTGGTCCTCACAGCACGAGTCCAGCAGGTCAGCACAGTCGGCTGGTCCTCACAGCACGAGTCCAGCAGGTCAGCACAGCCGTCTGGTCCTCAAAGCACGAGTCCAGCAGGTCAGCACAGCCGGCTGGTCCTCACAGCACGAGTCCAGCAGGTCAGCACAGCCGGCTGGTCCACACAGCACGAGTCCAGCAGTTCAGAACAGCCGGCTGGTCCTCACAGCACGAGTCCAGCAGGTCAGCACAGTCGGCTGGTCCTCACAGCACGAGTCCAGCAAATCAGCACAGCCGGCTGGTCCTCACAGTACGAGTCCAGCAGGTCAGCACAGCCGGCTGGTCCTCACAGCACGAGTCCAGCAGGTCAGCATAGCCGGCTGGTCCTCACAGCACGAGTCCAGCAGGTCAGCACAGCCCGCTGGTCCTCACAGCACGAGTCCAGCAGGTCAGCACAGCCGGCTGGTCCTCACAGCACGAGTCCAGCAGGTCAGCACAGCCGGCTGGTCCTCACAGCACGAGGCCAGCAGTTCAGCACAGCCGTCTGGTCCTCACAGCACGAGTCCAGCAGGTCAGCACAGCCGGCTGGTCCTCACAGCACGAGTCCAGCAGTTCAGCACAGCCGTCTGGTCCTCACAGCACGAGTCCAGCAGGTCAGCACAGCCGGCTGGTCCTCAAAGCATGAGTCCAGCAGGTCAGCACAGTCGGCTGGACCTCACAGCACGAGTCCAGCAGGTCAGCACAGCCGGCTGGTCCTCACAACACGAGTCCAGCAGGTCAGCACAGCCGGCTGGTCCTGACAGCACGAGTCCAGCAGGTCAGCACAGCCGGCTGGTCCTGACAGCACGAGTCCAGCAGGTCAGCACAGCCGGCTGGTCCTCACAGCACGAGTCCAGCAGTTCAGCACAGCCGGCTGGTCCTCACAGCACGAGTCCAGCAGGTCAGCACAGTCGGCTGGTACTCACAGCACGAGTCCAGCAGGTCAGCACAGCCGGCTGGTCCTCACAGCACGAGTCCAGCACTTCAGCACAGCCGGCTGGTCCTCACAGCACGAGTCCAGCAGGTCAGCACAGCCGGCTGGTCCTCACAGCACGAGTCCATCAGTTCAGCACAGCCGGCTGGTCCTCACAGCACGAGTCCAGCAGTTCAGCACAGCCGGCTGGTCCTCACAGCACGAGTCCAGCAGTTCAGCACAGCCGGCTGGTCCTCACAGCACGAGTCCAGCAGTTCAGCACAGCCGTCTGGTCCTCAAAGCATGAGTCCAGCAGATCAGCACAGCCGGCTGGTCCTCACAGCACGAGTCTAGCAGGTCAGCACAGCCGGCTGGTCCTCACAGCACGAGTCCAGCAGGTCAGCACAGTCGGCTGGTCCTCACAGCACGAGTCCAGCAGGTCAGCACAGCCGGCTGGTCCTGACAGCACGAGTCCAGCAGGTCAGCACAGCCGGCTGGTCCTCACAGCACGAGTCCAGCAGGTCAGCACAGCCGGCTGGTCCTCACAGCACGAGTCCAGCAGTTCAGCACAGCCGGCTGGTCCTCACAGCACGAGTCCAGCAGGTCAGCACAGTTGGCTGGTCCTCACAGCACGAGTCCAGCAGGTCAGCACAGCCGGCTGGTCCTCACAGCACGAGTCCAGCAGTTCAGCACAGCCGGCTGGTCCTCACAGCACGAGTCCAGCAGGTCAGCACAGCCGGCTGGTCCTCACAGCACGAGTCCCGCAGTTCAGCACAGCCGGCTGGTCCTCACAGCACAGCACTCCAGCCGAGCGGCCGTACATCGCAGCGAGGTGACTAGGCTCACTAACACATTTCGTAGCAAATTTATTTCTAAGACTGCTGCAGTAATTTTGATCACGCACAGACAGGGGAGCAGCCAAGTACGTAACAGCGTATTTATTACGACTGTTACAGCCTTCGGAAAACTGCCATTTTAGTTGTTGTTGTTATGGTCTTCAGTCCGGAGACTGGTTTGATACTGCATGTAAAATTGTTCTCATCGTTTGCTTCCGTGAGTGATATGTGTTCCACGTCGTTGATCCATAGAACAAAGCCTTCAGCTTCCACTCTTGTTTGTTCCATGCCCATCAGGCAAGTAACTATGTGGGTATCTTTCTGATTTCCACTATTATTTCGCTATCTTCTCTCCCCGCCTATTTTAATTCTGCCGTTTCTTCTCCGACTTATAGTACGATCTCTGTCTGTGTCAGTAATTCTCTCTGAGCCTTGTACCACCTCCTTCAATAGCTTCCTTATATAATTCTAAGCATTTCTATGGGTTGCATGCTGTAATTAATTTTCTTAATTTTTCGGAAAGAAGTGCAAATACGGACTTAGTGGGGACTTCATACCTTGTAACATATAACTGAGAATTGAGTAACAATGCAATGTGGCGACCGTTAGAGGACACGAGATACCAATCTTCGGATATGTATTTAATACAGTATGGCGACTGATGGGCAACACGAACGTGAAATAAGAGGGAAACAAATAATAAGAAGTCTCACAGAAAACAAAAAAAATTGTGAACTATTATTTCGTCATAATTGAAGAAAACATTTGTGCAAAACTAGCACCAAAGGAAAAGAAGAGAAAGTGGAAGCGGTTCCTGGCGGGATTAAACATCACGCCTACACATCAAGACGACGCGTGAAAAATGAGGGTTGCGGCCAGTCGTCCTGATTGGCTGACCGGTGCTGCAACTGCGGTTCTGGACATACTCCGTGGTGAGAGTATAAATTCTTTTTCATTGTGACAAAGTATTTTAGTATGGGTAGAAGTGATTTTAATTTACGCCAGATCACAAACAAAAATGATGACTGAGGAGAATGTTGCTGGTGCAGTTTTACCAATAATGGCAATGTTAAAAGAAATTAGTAGTAAAATGGACAATGAATTAAGTGAAATTAATAATAGGATTGACAGTCAATCTAGTAAAATGGAGAGTCAATCCAAAGATTTCAGGGAGAGCATAACAGAATTGGAAAACAATATACTAGGATACTATTGGGCATACTGGGACACAAACTGATACCAATTTGATATCAAATTAATTATGCATACTTAGAGTAATTGCAAATATGTGTACTTAGAGTAAATGCATAATTGCAATTATGTGTACCTAGGGTAATTACATGTACTGAGAGTACTTGCAATTACATGTAATTAGGGTAATGGTTTGTACATTTATTTATTGTTTATTTGCAATTGCATGTGTTCACTCCTCCACATCTGGTGTGGAACTGAGCTCACCCTATCTACGTCACCCCTACCAGTCACGTGATCACCACTGACCAATGAGAGCCCAGCATGTGACCACCCCTCCCCCACCCTACCACGTGACCATCCCCAATCGATACTCTGCAGCCATTCAGACGCAGAGTGTCTGAGGGACATCAGCAGCAGCATAGGAAGGATGCAATTACGGTAACTACATTTGACTCTCGGTAATTACAGTTAACTCCCAAAGTTGAGAGGTTCCTTGTGCAACCACAAATTGGCGGGAAGACCGATTTCTGGTTGCCCTACAAGGCTTTCGCCCCTCCGATCCGGTGGAGCACCCTCAGACTGCACTCGCGAGTCCAGCAGGTCAGCACAGCCGGCTGGTCCTCACAGCACGAGTCCAGCAGGTCAGCACAGTCGGCTGGTCCTCACAGCACGAGTCCAGCAGGTCAGCACAGCCGTCTGGTCCTCAAAGCATTAGTCCAGCAGATCAGCACAGCCGGCTGGTCCTCACAGCACGAGTCCAGCAGATCAGCACAGCCGGCTGGTCCTCACAGCACGAGTCCAGCAGTTCAGCACAGCCGGCTGGTCCTCACAGCACGAGTCCAGCAGGTCAGCACAGTCGGCTGGTCCTCACAGCACGAGTCCAGCAGGTCAGCACAGCCGGCTGGTCCTGACAGCACGAGTCCAGCAGGTCAGCACAGCCAGCTGGTCCTCACAGCACGAGTCCAGCAGGTCAGCACAGCCGGCTGGTCCTCACAGCACGAGTCCAGCAGTTCAGCACAGCCGGCTGGTCCTCACAGCACGAGTCCAGCAGGTCAGCACAGTTGGCTGGTCCTCACAGCACGAGTCCAGCAGGTCAGCACAGCCGGCTGGTCCTCACAGCACGAGTCCAGCAGTTCAGCACAGCCGGCTGGTCCTCACAGCACGAGTCCAGCAGGTCAGCACAGCCGGCTGGTTCTCACAGCACGAGTCCCGCAGTTCAGCACAGCCGGCTGGTCCTCACAGCACAGCACTCCAGCCGAGCGGCCGTACATCGCAGCGAGGTGACTAGGCTCACTAACACATTTCGTAGCAAATTTATTTCTAAGACTGCTGCAGTAATTTTGATCACGCACAGACAGGGGAGCAGCCAAGTACGTAACAGCGTATTTATTACGACTGTTACAGCCTTCGGAAAACTGCCATTTTAGTTGTTGTTGTTATGGTCTTCAGTCCGGAGACTGGTTTGATACTGCATGTAAAATTGTTCTCATCGTTTGCTTCCGTGAGTGATATGTGTTCCACGTCGTTGATCCATAGAACAAAGCCTTCAGCTTCCACTCTTGTTTGTTCCATGCCCATCAGGCAAGTAACTATGTGGGTATCTTTCTGATTTCCACTAATATTTCGCTATCTTCTCTCCCCGCCTATTTTAATTCTGCCGTTTCTTCTCCGACTTATAGTACGATCTCTGTCTGTGTCAGTAATTCTCTCTGAGCCTTGTACCACCTCCTTCAATAGCTTCCTTATATAATTCTAAGCATTTCTATGGGTTGCATGCTGTAATTAATTTTCTTAATTTTTCGGAAAGAAGTGCAAATACGGACTTAGTGGGGACTTCATACCTTGTAACATATAACTGAGAATTGAGTAACAATGCAATGTGGCGACCGTTAGAGGACACGAGATACCAATCTTCGGATATGTATTTAATACAGTATGGCGACTGATGGGCAACACGAACGTGAAATAAGAGGGAAACAAATAATAAGAAGTCTCACAGAAAACAAAAAAAATTGTGAACTATTATTTCGTCATAATTGAAGAAAACATTTGTGCAAAACTAGCACCAAAGGAAAAGAAGAGAAAGTGGAAGCGGTTCCTGGCGGGATTAAACATCACGCCTACACATCAAGACGACGCGTGAAAAATGAGGGTTGCGGCCAGTCGTCCTGATTGGCTGACCGGTGCTGCAACTGCGGTTCTGGACATACTCCGTGGTGAGAGTATAAATTCTTTTTCATTGTGACAAAGTATTTTAGTATGGGTAGAAGTGATTTTAATTTACGCCAGATCACAAACAAAAATGATGACTGAGGAGAATGTTGCTGGTGCAGTTTTACCAATAATGGCAATGTTAAAAGAAATTAGTAGTAAAATGGACAATGAATTAAGTGAAATTAATAATAGGATTGACAGTCAATCTAGTAAAATGGAGAGTCAATCCAAAGATTTCAGGGAGAGCATAACAGAATTGGAAAACAATATACTAGGATACTATTGGGCATACTGGGACACAAACTGATACCAATTTGATATCAAATTAATTATGCATACTTAGAGTAATTGCAAATATGTGTACTTAGAGTAAATGCATAATTGCAATTATGTGTACCTAGGGTAATTACATGTACTGAGAGTACTTGCAATTACATGTAATTAGGGTAATGGTTTGTACATTTATTTATTGTTTATTTGCAATTGCATGTGTTCACTCCTCCACATCTGGTGTGGAACTGAGCTCACCCTATCTACGTCACCCCTACCAGTCACGTGATCACCACTGACCAATGAGAGCCCAGCATGTGACCACCCCTCCCCCACCCTACCACGTGACCATCCCCAATCGATACTCTGCAGCCATTCAGACGCAGAGTGTCTGAGGGACATCAGCAGCAGCATAGGAAGGATGCAATTACGGTAACTACATTTGACTCTCGGTAATTACAGTTAACTCCCAAAGTTGAGAGGTTCCTTGTGCAACCACAAATTGGCGGGAAGACCGATTTCTGGTTGCCCTACAAGGCTTTCGCCCCTCCGATCCGGTGGAGCACCCTCAGACTGCACCTATTTCTATATATAAAAGCAAATCAGAGCATTCTGTTCGGTAACATGATAAAAAGAGCCTTAATTAGAGCTCATATCGCATCCAAAATTAGATGTGCATACAGATGAATCATATATAAGATCATCTGTAATGCCATACATATGTACTCCCATTACTCTAGTAATTATATCGAATTTTCAATCCCTGGCCATTGAAAACGGCTGCCAGACTCTCCCACTGAAAGCAGCAGTTCCAACGGCTGACAACAGATGGCTCTGATCCCACCTCTCCCCCCACTCAGCGCCCACACAATGAAGCCATGTGTTCAGACGCTGGCCACCTGCATCCTCCTCTGGAGCTGACCAGTCTCTATTGTGTGCCTCAGTCTGCCTCCCGTAGCCGCTGCGAGCGCGGAGACGCGGCACACAGGCCGACTGCCCACTCACCCAGCTTCAGGCCCCTGACAAACATATACTTGCGTATGTACGCTAAAAAACCAGCGCAGTGCACTTACGGAGCCCTCGCGGTCGACCCCAGCGCGCCGGCCGGGCCGCGCCCCGCACCTCGCTAAAGTTTAATCGTGGCACTAGCTGTCCGGGGCGACGCGGACACAGCGATCCGACTGCCCTGATTATTATTTTATTTTTCATTACAATTTTTTCCCTACGAACGTTATAGCTCCTTGTACTGCCTCTACACCAACGTCCGCGAATTTCTAATTTGCAGTGGAACAGTCCACGCGCAAGAAAACAATTTGCTGTGTCTCTCATGGTGAGAAAAGCAGAACTCAGACGGAAAATAGCGGTCGTCCTCTCCATTCAATCCCTTGCTGATACCTGGTCCGCCTCAGTCTTTTGCCTTTCAAAACAACGCGTACAGCCGCATCGCTAGCCGACAGGCGGCGGTGAATCACACACGTGCTCTGGCCGAGCGTTACCTGTAAAGGCTAAGCAAATAGTTCCACTCCACACGTGCGAGGAAGAAGCGCTCGTCACTGCACTCTGCGGAGAAACCTTAAATATTATCAAACCTATATCACTTCTCAAAACCAGTGACAGCAACGACTGAATCATGCTTTTTTTTATGAACCTCTCTCTCTTTCCTATTCCCCACAAGTAAAACAATCTAGCAGATAAGGCGAGAAATATGTTTTTAATGTAAGTTATATTGCCCTTTCTCGAACCAGTATTATTTAGGGCAAAAACGCGTCAGGCTTATTGCATACGTCATATTCCAATACACACATGCGACAACATTTATTTATTATTACGTACTGCATCTAGGTTACAAGTTCTCTGCAGTTACGGTAACCGCGTTTGGAAATATTACTTTTTTTTCCTTCTGTAGGAAGGGACAGATGAGGGCAGAATCTCTCCCTGGCGACTATGCCAGACCGGAATCCATCGTGAGAGTATCCTTTCGCCTACTGCATACATAGATTTCTGACAGCACCCCTCCATTAGAGCTCAAATCACGCGTACTTTGTGACAACGTCTGGATTTCAGACACTTACAGAAAATTAGATTTTTTCCCTCTGCATTTGACCCGTCCATTCTTAAACCTAGACCAATGTATCGTTATCCCCCAACCAGTTCTACGCCTTCCGACAATATTCTTCTAAAGACTCTGCCCAATATTTCCTGATTATAACACTCTGCGTGTACGCCACTGACTCTTATGATACCTGCAATTCCGTATGGAACAGTAGGTGAAGGCTCGCTACTGCCGTGAAAGTCACAGATCTTTTCGTGAAACTAAAAACGAATCCCTATTGTGCTACATCGCCTCGGCTGTTAACATTTTGCACGGAAATTCATCTGGAAACGCAGCATTTTCAACTGATATAGTCGGATGTGCTTGTTTTTCAGCTTCTGCCTGAAAACATTACTGCACTGCAACCATTCTTGAGAATACAATGCGCTAATTTCAGTTTCCCTAGATGTTTGTGGTTTACTTCGAGTTTTCATCGGTCTTGCTACCAATGCGGGATGTAAGTATTTTTTTTATTTATTTTTTTTATTTTCGCCGGCCGCAGTGGCCGAGGGGACTGAGGCGCTCCAGTCACGGTCTGCACGGCCACTACGGTCGGGGGTTCGAATCCCCCCTCGGGTATGGATATTTGTGCCGTCCTTAGTTGTAAGTAGTTCATAAGTAGTTTGTAAGTTTAGGGACTGATGACCCCGTAGTTAAGTCCCATAGGCTCTACAAACATTTGAACATTTTTTGTAAGTTTTTACTCTCGATATCAGCATCATTGACGAGTATTCCAACTATTTTCCAACTACAGTTGTAAGCAGATTTAGCCATACACTGCGTGAATCGTGCTTGCACATAAGAAGCTGTATTTTCAAAAAAACTCTCACACCTTCTTTCGAGACATGTCGATAACAATTCCAGGCACCAGTTTCAACTTCTAACTTTACGATATAACAAATATTACCCACACTTTGCATCCGCTCTACAGCGACCATTCCCATTTACAATATTAGAACGCCTTCAGAAACACATCGCTAGTGCACTTTACAAATGGAATACAGCTCTGTGAAGGGGCTAAGACTTCTTTTCTGCTCGCCTACATGTTCTAAACCTTCCAAACTCTCTGTCGCCATATGCCTCAGTTTTCGATACTCGAGAAAATAAAGTCGATGGCATATAGAAAGCCAGACTCCCCACGTAAATTACGTGTATAAGCTTTGCTCAACAGATTTTTCGAACCCTCTCTATCAATTTCCACGCATGATAACCAGTACAGTGTAGAAATACCAATAGGTTTTAGTAGCCTTCGAAATCTAATATGACGCTCAACCCATGTCATCTTACGTGAACACTATCTGCTCTTCCCACTCTTGTGCAATTTCTGTAGTTATTCCAGCATTCTGAAAAACACTGAAAAACGGTTTCTCCGATGCTAAAAATGTAAAACATCAATCCCGCCATTCTTAAACTGTGTGATGTGGTGAAGGATCTTCAGTCAAACGATTTCCTCGAGATGTTCTCTAGAGTCTCCTTGCCGACTTTCCCTCCAGTGTGCCCCCATGTAACGTCGCATTGTCTCCATGACGAACTAGTCGAATTTACTACGTATGTATAAGTTAAAAGATCGGAAATAATTTACCATCGCATACCACTTGTTAAATTAAACACCACTAACACGCGATCAGACAGGCAATGCTTCGTAATGTACATAGCGCAAAGTTTAAAGAATATAATCCTAAAGTGATTTCTGTAGAGCTCAACTCGCAACACAACTGTAGCGCATATTTCAAACACTTTTACTTAAATTTTTCCCACAACTAGCATACGGCACAACAACAATCTCCAGCCGAGCTCTTTTCTACTAAAGTTCTAAACTAACTCTGCGTCGTTGGTAGATCCTTTTCAAACATCTAACCGATTGATCATGCACCTCTTTTGCATTGCATACTCCACCAGACAGTATTTCTGGAACGCTTTCTATCAGTCAATAGACCACATACCTCGAGCATTCGAGCACAAACAGTCGTCGTATTCAACCTTCTAACAAATCCATACTCTCAATAAACATCTGTAACACACCCACTTACATCGTAAAAATGACTGACACACATAGAACAGCTAACAAGGAACGATTCAGATCAACAACAAACTCTTTTATTATATTTATATATCTACTAATACAACACCCGAAAATTTTTTAACGAACGCCAAGAGTAGTCCTTTAGAGACTAAACAAACGATTAAACACACCTCCAAAAGAAGGTAACTACCCTGCTTTAAATTACCTAACCATAGGGTTTATTGAGTTCGATGCTTTTCGACCGAAGGACAATAATTTACCACCACAAACATCGCCACAACGTTAGTAGGAGGCATCCATCCCATCGTAAGCAACACTAACGAGATGAATACACCACATCCCAAGTACAACCATTACACTCTGTTTCTATGTCCGCATCTACAACTGAGCTCCCTGTAAGGGGCTGCAATACTATTTCTTTTTTTCCGGGAAAGAAGAATCACCACTGTATTGCAGTGAATCGTATGACTAACCGGCCTTCTTTTGGACAGAGGAAACCATCCAACTATTCGGTTTGAGCTATCGAAATACATACACAACCGTCAACAAGCAGCGTTCAGGATTTTAACTATGTGTCCTAAATAATAATACAACTATTCAGTCTATTCTACTCCAACATCATTCCATGCTATTTTCCCAGACGATCACCTCTGTATTGCAACGAATCGATATTTTTTCTGGAGAAGAGGTTGAAAATTACTTAATTTTTAAAGAAATTGCATCCGAAATAGGTATTTCATGCTATTTTTCTGCAGAAGAGCTTGTAATTTATATAAGTGCATTCGAAAAGATCGGTATATTTAGCACATTAAAGACAATTTTTCGGAATTTACAAACATACACCCACAAGCGAATTACCGACAAATATTGCAACATTTGCATGTATTACACCCTCCCATCTGGCACAAACAAGTTTTCTATTTTACCATACAAGACGAGTACAGCGGTCGTTATACATAAACAGTAGGATTTGCGTTAATTTTACGATATATATATTACAGAAACGAAATATAGTGTTTTAGGAAATCGATAAGAATAACTCAAACCACAGCAAACATTAGAACGTTTTGCTTAGCTGTAGAATAGAACAACACGGAATCACCGCTATATGACAACCTGTCTTCTGGTATTTTTTCTCCTAATCCCTGTAAGTCACTACAAGAAATAGCTGTTACAGGTTTTTCTTCCTGTTTACAGCACAGCGGACACGTATCTAGCCCTTTTTAGAGCAAAGGAACCAATCCAGCTGTTCGGTCTGAACTATCGAAATACATGCATGCATACTCACATTCCATGTTATTTCTGGCTGCAGGCGAGTGCAGACCTGTTGACTCATCGTAGACTTCGGTTTGGCCCGGCCGCGGTGGCCGAGGGGACTGAGGCGCTTCAGTCACGGTCTGCACGACCACTGCGGTCGGGGGTTCGAATCTTCCCCCTCGGGCATGGATATTTGTGCCGTCCTTAGTTGTAGGTAGTTCATAAGTAGTTAGTAAGTTTAGGGACTGATGACCCCGTAGTTAAATCCCATAAGCTAAACAAACATTTAACATTTGAACTCCGGTTTGGAGCGTGTGTACGTCCTATACATGTAAACATACCTGTTCACGCTCGTACCTGACCTGGAGAAGTTATCGGTTTAATTTTTGCCCGGCCGCACCAAATTCCGAATACACGAGAGCTATTTGTACGAAGATACAATTACATTGATTGTAACAACAGACATAAAAACAAAAAACGATCGAAATGCTGCAGCTATACCATAGCTCTTAATACACCACCATCCCAATAAAGATAGCTTTTACAAGCCATAAATAGACAACCGCACACATGCGTATTACCGACAAATACTGCAAACTCTTTAACCCTAACCACTTTTTCTTGTACTCGGTGGATGTCTAAATGAGGCTCATACTAATCAAAAACTGAAATATTCGTACATCATACACTAATCCTCTCACACAACAGAGCTAGTACCTTTAATATTATGCTTCTGTAGATAGTAAATAAGAACACACGTTTTACAGCGCAATACTTTTACTACATTTAGCATATATGTCTACATACAGGAAATAAAGTTATTTACATCTAGCTAGACACAGAATACATATCGTTCTTTATTATTCTTGTTATGTGTAACTTTAATTTTCTCCGATGTAACTCGTAGTTTTAGATCCACATCGGCGCCTCCTATTCCCGCTCCACCCAGAAGTTCGAAAGGTAGAGGGAAGATATGTTCTCGAACTCAATTACGTATCTTCGTTTCCTCCTGCATTCCAAGTCCTGTATAGCTCTGCACCTTCTGGCAATGCTTCTAGACGAGAAGAATCGGGAATTTTAACTTTTCCCATTATTTCCTGGTTATAGTACTATCCGTCCCTACGTGTGAACGTTACCAACTCGTGTGGTAATTTCCGTATGGAACACTAGGTTTACGACTATTGCAAACGATTGCGTGTTATTCCATCCGTTTTTGACTCTGCAAATGACTGCCCCCAGTCCTCCACATTTGGATACAATGTAGTCCCTTCCCCAAACGAGAATGCTATACATTTTTCATGTGTTCCGCTATTTTCGGTCAGTACACCAACGTGTGACCATTCTCCCTGACTGTTTAGTGTAAAAAGCAAATATTTTGTAAGTCCCAGTCGTAACCAGATTTCACCACACCCTCTGTTTAAGCCTGGCTTAAGAATCCGCAGAGGGCAGTGACGAGCGCTTCTTCCTCGCGCGTGTGGAGTGGAACTATTTGCTTAGCCTTTACAGGTAACGCTCGGCCAGAGCACGTGTGTGATTCACCGGCACCTGTCGGCTAGCGATGCAGCCGTGCACGATGTTTTGAAAGGCTGAGGGGGAGCAGGTATCAGAAAGGGGTTGAATGGAGAGGACGACCGCTATTGTCTGTCTGACTTCTGCTTTTCTCACCAGGAGAGACACAGCAAATTGTTTTCTTGCGCGTGGACTGTTCCACTGCAAATTAGAAATTCGCGGACGTTGGTGTAGAGGCAGTACAAGGAGCTATAACGTTCGTAGGGAAAAAATTGTAATGAAAAATAAAATAATAATCAGGGCAGTCGGATCGCTGTGTCCGCGTCGCCCCGGACAGCTAGTGCCACGATTAAACTTTAGCGAGGTGCGGGGCGCGGCCCGGCCGGCGCGCTGGGGTCGACCGCGAGGGCTCCGTAAGTGCACTGCGCTGGTTTTTTAGCGTACATACGCAAGTATATGTTTGTCAGGGGCCTGAAGCTGGGTGAGTGGGCAGTCGGCCTGTGTGCCGCGTCTCCGCGCTCGCAGCGGCTACGGGAGGCAGACTGAGGCACACAATAGAGACTGGTCAGCTCCAGAGGAGGATGCAGGTGGCCAGCGTCTGAACACATGGCTTCATTGTGTGGGCGCTGAGTGGGGGGAGAGGTGGGATCAGAGCCATCTGTTGTCAGCCGTTGGAACTGCTGCTTTCAGTGGGAGAGTCTGGCAGCCGTTTTCAATGGCCAGGGATTGAAAATTCGATATAATTACTAGAGTAATGGGAGTACATATGTATGGCATTACAGATGATCTTATATATGATTCATCTGTATGCACATCTAATTTTGGATGCGATATGAGCTCTAATTAAGGCTCTTTTTATCATGTTACCGAACAGAATGCTCTGATTTGCTTTTATATATAGAAATAGGTGCAGTCTGAGGGTGC
Source organism: Locusta migratoria (assembly GCA_026315105.1). Taxonomy (NCBI): domain Eukaryota; kingdom Metazoa; phylum Arthropoda; class Insecta; order Orthoptera; family Acrididae; genus Locusta; species Locusta migratoria. The sequence continues at coordinate 365,892,015 of CM048751.1, read as the reverse complement.
TCCACCGGATCGGAGGGGCGAAAGCCTTGTAGGGCAACCAGAAATCGGTCTTCCCGCCAATTTGTGGTTGCACAAGGAACCTCTCAACTTTGGGAGTTAACTGTAATTACCGAGAGTCAAATGTAGTTACCGTAATTGCATCCTTCCTATGCTGCTGCTGATGTCCCTCAGACACTCTGCGTCTGAATGGCTGCAGAGTATCGATTGGGGATGGTCACGTGGTAGGGTGGGGGAGGGGTGGTCACATGCTGGGCTCTCATTGGTCAGTGGTGATCACGTGACTGGTAGGGGTGACGTAGATAGGCACGTGATGCCTTGGGGTGAGCTCAGTTCCACACCAGACGTGGAGGAGTGAACACGTGCAATTGCAATAAAAAATAAATAAATAAACAAACCATTACCCTAATTACATGTAATTGCAAGTACTCTCAGTACATGTAATTACTCTACGTACACATAATTGCAATTATGCAATTACTCTAATTATGCATAATTAATTTGATATCAATTTGTGACCCACTATGCCCAATAGTATCCTACTCAATACTGATTTAAAACTAGAAACTGTAATGAATGATGTTTATAGTAGACTAGACAAGCAAGGAAGTTGAAAATTTTCAAACTCTTGTAGAGTCGTATATAAACCAATGTCAGCAAAATTCAATTCTTTAAGTGCAGAGGTAGACAATTTAAATCAAAAAATAGAATCACCTGACAATGTAGGCAAGTTAGCGACAACAGTAGTAGGAGCTCATTTAGACAAGGGAAGACAGAACCTTAAGGAAGGGATTTTGGGAAATCTTAAGGAAGAGGATTACTGTGTGGCGGAAGTACATAAAGAATTTAGGGAAAATTTGCCCTTGATAGACAGAAATGTGACCTAAAAGACCAAGCTTTAGAAGAAAACTCTAATGTAGAATTCATGAAGTTAAATGAAAGGGTCTATAGGGCAGAAAATAAACTTAGTAACATAGAGAGAGGAAAACCAGTGGATGAAGAGGGTTTTTCCTTGGGATTTCATACTAACTGGGAACAAAGGGTAGAAGAATTGATAAATAAAAAACTCACAGAATCTCATACAACCCCACTTACAGCAGTCAGTCAGCGGTTGGGGCCTGATTTTAATAATCAGCAAGTTGATAGGCAATGGGAAGAGTTACATAGAGTACAAGCTGCATTAAAGGAAAATATAAATATAGTTCCCAGTGAAAACCATGTAGTGTCTCCTGTAGGTGCTAGGGAAAGTAACTTGAACATCACATCAGGAGTGAATCTTTATAAACATCTTCCAAAGTTTAAATCAGGAGGGGAGGTTCATCCTAACAACTTCATATGAACCTTCTCAAGGAATCTACCTAGTGGTTGAGCAGATTCATTAAAAATAGACCTTACTTTGAAGTATTTAGAAGTGGAAGCGCTAGAATGGGGAACGGCTTTAGCCAATGAATAAAAATCTTGGGAGCATTTTAAGAATCAATTTAAGGAGAAATATTGGTCAGAGACTACTCAAGAAAAACTTAAGGCCGGCCGCGGTGGCCGAGGTGACTGAGGCGCTCCAGTCACGGTCAGCACGGCCACTACGGTCGGGGGTTCGATTCCCCCCTCGGGTATGGATATTTGTGCCGTCCTTAGTCTTAGCTAGTTCATAAGTAGTTTGTAAGCTTAGGGACTGATGACCCCGTAGTTAAGTCCCATAAGCTATACAAACATTTGAACATTTGAAAAACTTAAGTTTGAATTATCTGATCTGGTGCCATATGACAGAAAACAAGGTACTGTTAAACAGTATATCCAAGATCATTTGACAAAAGCTAAATTTCTAGATAAACCAGTAGATGAAGGATGTTTAGCAAATGTATTAGTTCGAAGATTACCCATGTCATTACAGAGTAAAATATGGTGTAGAGGATGGAAAACAATTGGAGAGTTGTTGGACGCTGCATAAGGGGCTGACTCTTTGCAGAAGTCCTGGGACAAAATAATGATCATAGAGGACAGGCAAATTCAAATAGAGACAATCAAACGAGTGAAGTGCAGGAATCAGGAAGCAAATAGGGACGGTAATAGGACCTACAAAAACAAAAAGTTGTCAGTCTAAGTCGGTACAGCGTTCACACGAACTGATGGTGACACTACCCAAAATGTAACTAAGGTAAACTCGTCACATCTTGGGTAGAGGGTCCAGTCTCAAGATGTGATTTAGTGACTAAGGACCGTAATAATGAATTTGTTATACATTCCGAATGTACATGGGAATGGCTACTAAAGGAAAGTAATTGTAATAAGAGAATGAAGGAGAAACCTATAATAGTTGGATCTATTTTTGACTTACCTGTTAATATCTTAGTTGATAGTGGAAGTGAAATTTCCATCATTTCACAAGAATATTTCGAGAGAATTAAGAAGGGTCATTCATGTCCAACATTACCTGTCAGTGGCGGAAACATATTAGGTATTACGGGTTATAAAAGTCAGCCAATAAGAACCGAAGCGCAACTACCAGTCCGATTGAGTAATTTAGTATGTATGATGACCATGTTAGTAGTACCTAACTTAAATATTGATTTATTATTTGGAACAGATTGGCTCTATCGTTGTGAAGCGACTTCAGATTTTAAAAACAATACGGCCACAGGGTATATCAAAGGTGATGTTTCCTGTTTACCTTTTTTCATAGATAATAACAACTCCACTGAATTTGTTTCGATACATTTAGTGTCGACCTCACAAGTAATCGAAACAAGAGAAATGACTAGTTCTGTAAGTGTGAGTGACTTGAGATATAAAGCGTATGAGTCTGACTTATTGTAAAGTATCAGGAGGTATTTTCGAATAAACCTGGTACCTTAGGAGGATATACTTGGTCTTTTAAAATGAAAGACACCAAACCGTTTTTTTTTTTTTTTTTTTTTTTTTTTTTTTTTTTTTTTTTTTTTTTTTTTTTTTTTGTCGGCCTTACCCGATACATCTTAGTGTACGACAACAAGTACAGGAAGAAATATACAAGATGTTGGATAATGGCATCATAGAAAGGAGCAACAGTGCGTTTAACAAGCCATTAGTTTGTGTGAGAAAGGTGTGTGGTGGGATGCGCATTGTACTTGATGCATGAACTTTAAATAAACATACTGAAACCGAACGCGATAGACCAATGTGTATTGATGATATTTTGACTAAATTTGAGAAGGCTAAGTACTTTAGTTGTATGGATTTAATATCGGGATATCATCAAGTGGGTATATATGAGGATTCACGAAAATATACCGCCTTTTTGTTCGATGGTAAAGCATATCAATACAAAGTATTGCTATTTGGATTGAACATTTCTGTATCTGTATTTATAAGAGCCTTGGATGAACCGTTGGGAAGAGACTTGTCACAGCAACTTATTATCTATGTTGATGATATTTTAATAATTTCAGATAGTTGGGAGGATCACTGCGTGTTATTAGCAAAATTGTTAGCTAAGTGCCTTGAAAAAGGAATTATTTTAAAGCTCAGTAAATCATTTTTTGGTAGGGATGAAGTTAAATTTTTAGGACATTATGTGGGCATAAAGGGTATAAGACCGGATCCTGAGAGAATTGAAGCTATAAAGGATTGTCTCGAACCTTAAACTGTTAAGCAGTTAGAAGCTTTTTTGGGACTAATTAATTTCTACCGGAGATATATGAAGAGTCTTGTATTAAATAATTGCATTATACTTGATTTAAAAAAAGGGTAAAGCAGTCAACAATCCGAAGATTGGTTTGAACACCACAGTGCTTTACTAGGCATGGTCCTGTTTGGAGGTGGTATGCCGTTGCCTTCCTCCGACTTTCGAACTTGACTTACCCAGACAGTTATAGGGGGACCTACAGTTTAACGTGGGTTCCGAACCACGGTGCTACTCGGTATTTTTCACATGAGCAATACTGCCAGAGGTGAAAGAAGTGGAAAGTGACAGATAAAAATCCTAGGACCTGGCGGGGATCGAACCCGCGACATTTGGATTTGTAGTCTGGCACTCTACCACTGTGCAACCGAGGCGCTATACTTGATTTATTAAAGAAAAACAACCGATGGAAATGGACTGAAGAAACTTCAGTAGCTTTCAGCAGATGAAACAGGCTCTTGTAGAATCTGATGTATTAAAACACCCAGTACTAGGACAACCGTTTAAACTAGCAACCGATGCCTCGGCTTATGGGGTTGCAGCGGAATTGTTTCAGGGTCACTGGAATCCACAAGAAGGAGATGATAACACAATAGCTTTTGCAAGTAGATGTTTAACATCTCATGAGAGAAATTATTCCACAACGGAAAAGGAGTTACTTGCAATAGTTTGGGCTATAACCAAGTTTCAAAATCTTATATGGGGATCTAAGATAATAGTATATACTGATCATCAAGCATTATCCTTTTTGTTTGAAAGCAAGTTGTTACATAGTCGTTTGATGAGGCGGACGTTATTTTTGCAAAATTTTGACATTAGAGTATATTAAGGGATCTACTAATGTGGTACCAGATTCCCTTTCTAGATTGCCTGTGGGAATGGAAAATGTTACAGTAAGTGAGGGGAAAGGAATTATTTTTAGTATAAATTTCTTGCAAGTAGCATATCGTGAAAATGCAGTACGAATATTAGCTGATAAAATTAAAACCTGATAAGAACAGATGAATTTTTTAAACTTAAATTTGATGGATGTGCGAAAGGGCTAGAGGACCATTTTAAAATTAATGATGGTGCACTATTTTGGCGTAGTGATGTCGAGAAAAATTATTGGAGACTTTGTATACCCGAGCAAGTACAAGCAGATTTAATATGGTTTATAGACCAAGGTTACGGCCACTTTGGAATAACGAAGTGCATCAAGCATATGTCAAAATTTTACTATTTTAGAAATTTAAGTAGGAAAATTATAAGGACCTTAAGAACTTGTAAAATTTGTCAACGTGTTAAGGATTACAACAAGCCCAGTCCTTTTGTTATGTATCCTATAATACCAAAAGGCTTATAAGATTTAACAGCATGGTCCTCTTCCTGTCAGTATAGGGGGAATGCACTATGTTTTTGTCATTATAGAGTGTTGGTCAAAGTATGTGAAGCTATACCCCATAAAGAAAGCAAATACAGAAACTGTGATAGAGTGTTTTAAGGATTATTTTAAAGATGTGGGCAAACCTAAGAGGGTTCTCTCAGATAATGGTCCACGATTTATCAGCAAAGAATTTAAACAGTTTTTGGTGTGGCAGAAGATCAAACATGTTGCTATTTCTAAATACAATCCACAATCAAATCCTGCGGAAAGAGTGATGTGAGAGTTAGGGAGGTTGTGTAGAACATTTTGTTCAGGAAACACTCTTCATGGAGTCCTTTAATTCATGAATTTCAAGTCATACTCAACAAGTTACCTCATTTGTCTACGGGACTATCACCGATAGAAATAGTTAATAAAAAATTTATAGGGGAACCACTATTGAAATATTTTACTTGGCCGCCACATCCTACAAGGGATGAAGCTGGTATACAGGCTCAAGCAGGAAACCACCTAAACGTTGCAGCTGAACATACGTTGAAAAATTTTAATGAGGAAGCTGTAATACCTAAGTATAATGAAGGAGACTTGATATGGGTTAGGAATTTTCAACTAAGTTCTAACTTAAAGAAACAAACTAGTAAATTTTTTGATAAATGGTGTGGTCCCTACAAAATTGTAAAAATACCACATAAAAAAGTAGTATATGTCCAAGACCATGTTACGGGTATGGGCAGAGGCTTTTACAATGTCAATATAATTAGACCTTATACTAAACCCTCAGAGGAATCAGCACTCTGATGACGTCCGCCAAGTCTCGAGTTATCTGTTCGAATTTTTCCTTTTCGTTTCCTTGAGAACAGACTCTTCACTCTTTTTCTATTATTTAAAAACTATATCTTTAACTACTCATTCTTAATGACACTCAACAGAATTATTACCTGGTGATGATATGTTTAGATATGAGAAATATATCTGTCTAAAGAAACTTGGATTTGACAAAACATAATACCCTGATATGAGATAATACCAAGATATGAGATTATTATTTGTTAGTTACATATCTTCATATTTATTATAAGATATGTTATATTTTATTCTTTGTTTTCTTATGAATGTTTGCTAGAGAGGCAGGTTGGATCTACTGGTATCTAAGTAGAAGAAAATACACTCTAGCGAGTAAGTTCACTGTTATTTGTAACAATTATACAGAATAACTTTATACTTTTATAAACATTTCATGACACGCGGAAGGGTTATTACTTGATTTTCTAGGGGAGGTCTGTTTAGTTTGTAGTTTGATATGCTACAAACTAAGGGTAAGCCCACAGTCACACACGCACAGTCGCACTCTCGCACTCTGCACGGACACGCGACGCTGGGCACTCACCACGGCGCTGCAGTGGCGGCAGTCGGCAGTTGCAGCTCCTCTGCGGGGAGCGGCCTCCACGTGCGCTCTGTAGCGTTCTGTAGGCTCACGTCTAGCGGCCATCTTTTGCCCTCCGGTGTGTTAGGAGCCTAGCTGGCCAGATCAGGGGTGTTTCCTGACTTTCTGGGCTGTCTTCTATCTTTCTTCGTCTGTCTTCTATCTTTCTTCGGCTATCTTCTATCTTTCTTCGGCTATCTTCTATCTTTCTTCGGCTATCTTCTATCTTTCTTCGGCTATCTTCTATCTTTCTTCGGCTCCAACTCCCAGATCTGTCTTTTCTTTTTCTTACTACTCTTTTATAGAGCACCAGCCTTTCAGTCCCCTTTCCATATTTCAATAGTTTCTATCGCTGAAACTCTTCCATGTCAGAATTTTTTCTTCTTTTCTCCATTCTATCTGACTACAACCCCAGTTGATTTCTCCTGAGGGTATTGCCTGAGGTCTAGTTCACGCTCTATACACATGTCAACAGACAGAAACACTTAGAAACACAAACATGTTCTATGTACACTTAACACAAATCGACACTTACAAACAACAGTACACGAGACACACACACTTACACAAATCTTTAGGTTACTTTGATTTATTTGTATGTCATTGTCATTGGAGAACTAAAGGAAAGGAGACAGCGACACATAATGAAATTCGTGCCGCGGTGGAGTAGCCGAGCGGTCTAAAGCGTCTCGCTGCGGAGCGCGCGGTTGCTTGCCGTGAAGGTTCGAGTCCTCCCTGGTGCATGGGTGTGTGTGTGTGTTTGTCCTTAGGTTAGTTTACCTAGGTTTAAGTAGTTTGTAAGCTACGGACTGATGACCACGCAGTTTGGTCCGATAGAATTACAAACATTTGAACATTTTTTTTAAATTCGTGGTTATTCAACACAGGAAAATATAAACTTGACCATGTATACTAAGTACACATAGCTTTTTAATTAGGAGTGTTTCCTGTGTACACTCGTTTCGAGTGGGGGAAACAAAGGGGAGTCATAAGTTGATAAACGAGTGTACAATTCAAACACAGATAAGAGGTGAATATCCTGTGGGACTAAGGAATAATGGAGTATTAGAGGAAGAGAGAGAGAGAGAGAGAGAGAGAGAGAGAGGCCTGTCTTTGGTAGATAGGAAATGGGATACTTGGTGGTTTTCATTGGGAGTAGTGGGCTTAATGGAATAGCTGCTATCTCTTGTTGGGTACCCATAGTGAGGACCTAACTACTGCTGGTTCCTAATACGTGCGTGTGCAGCACCAAAAGAGAGTTGCTGGCGTCTAAGAGTATGCAGGTAAATGGATGACTTGATGCTCAAAAATTTTTGTTTGCTTGAGGCAATTAAAGACTTGGTCGTCTCTTCTTTCAAATCCTAAACCTTGGTTCCTAGTTGTAGATTGACCCAGGGGTTGATTTTCACCGTTATCTTGCAGAATTTCTTGGTGTTAAAGTGCTACCTAGTTTTTTTTTTTTTTTTTTTTTTTTTTCTTATTATACCCCGAGCGACAAGACAATCTGGAAGCTATGTATTTACTTACATAGGAGTCTATATAAAAAAAATAAAAGAGGTACCTACCTGTGGTTGAAGAGTTGTAGTTCTCCTGACAAGAATAATTTATTACTCTCACAAGAACAATTTATTACTGTCATTAGGATAGTGTCATTATTTTCTTTATAATGTAACAAGGAGAAAGTTGATCTCAAAATACATTAATGATTGTTAATATCAAGTATGGAAATTAACATTAAGGCTTGATAACTAAAGTCTGGGTGGGGGAATATATATAGTATTACAGAAGTAACTACATTTTCTCCTAGTATCGACTTGATTTAAGCAGGGTGTTAATATACGTATGTGCGGCATAGCAAAGCAGTGTCTACCGCGAGTATCTGCCTTTGTTGCAGATATATCAAGCGGTCGGCATTGCGAAGTGAATAGTAGGAGGAGAAAGCCGAAGAGAAGTATGGAATGAAATATATTGAAGCTTAGTGGCAGTATAGATACTCCATGTGTGAATGTTTTTGTTCCTATTATTCGGATTATTGACTTTGTTGTAATAGGACTAAATGTTCAGAGGAGGTACATGTTCTCATCCTATTAATGTACCTAGTTACAGATAAAAGTGTTTAATTAATCTGAATCAAAGAGGCGTTGTTCATCAGTTATTTGAGGCTATGGTGTGAATTACGAATAGCTTTGAAGAGTAATAACTGGAAGGAACTTAGAGGCACAGCGTAGCTGCACCTCGTATTGTAATTAGTCACCTTCAAAGATAAGGAAGAAGTGCAAATACGGACTTAGTGGGGACTTCATACCTTGTAACTTATAACTGAGAATTGAATAACAACGTAACCAGTCTCCGGACTGAAGACCATAACAACAACCATGTAATTTATTTTTCAAACTACCATTTACTTTTCTTAGCTACATCTACAACCATACTCCGCAAGCCACCTGACGGTGTGTGGCGGAGGGTACCTTGAGTACCACTATCGAATTTCCCTCCTATTCCAATAACGTATTGTTCGCGGAAAGAAGGATTGTCGGTATGCCTCTGTGTAAGCTCCAATCTCTCTGATTTTATCCTCATGATCTCTTCGCGAGATATACTTAGGAGGGAGCAATATACTGCTAGACTCCTCGGTAAAGATATGCTCTCGAAACTTCGACAAAAAGCCCGTACCGAGCGACAGAGCGTCTCTCCTGCAGAGTCTTCCACTGGAGTTTATCGATCATCTCCGTAATGCTTTCACGATTGCCATATGATCCTGTAACGAAACGCGCTGCTCTCCGTTGGATCTTCTCCACTTCCTCTATCAATCCCACCTGGTACGGATCCCACACCGGTGAGCAGTATTCAAGCTGTGGGCGAACAAGTGTACTGTAACCTACTTCCTTTGTTTTCGGACTGCATTTCCTCAGTATTCTTCCAATGAATCTAAGTCTGGCATCTGCTTTACCGCCGATTGATTTTATATGGTCGTTCCATTTTAAATCCCTCCTAATGACTACTCCCAGATACTTTATGGAATTAACTGCTTCCAGTTGCTGACCTGCTATAGTGTAGCTAAATGATAAAGGATCTTTCTTTCTGTGTTTTCGCAGCACATTACACTTGTCTACATTGAGATTTAATTGCCATTCCCTGCACCATGCGTCAATTCTATGCAGATCTTCCTGCATCTCAATACAATAATACTTAGTCAATAATTAATAATTTTGGACCACTTGTTAATATACCTTGCTAACAACGTATATCTTTTGCTTATCTTTGTGATTCTTTGATGCACATGTCGTAAAATCTGTGCCTTGACGTTTGTTTATAGTAACCGTTGTACCTGATGATGGCGTAACAGCCGAAAACTAGTTGAGTACTAAACAATAAATACTGTGGAATATTGCAACATTGTCGCGTTTTTATTAGTGATCATTGTATCAAATTTTCTACCAAGAACCAACGGAACGTTCTATCAACGAAATGTCTTCTTTATTTTAACAAATTCATTTTTATTATCAAACTAAACTTACTTTCAGATTTCCCTTCGTCTTTTCTACCAATAATAATTTTGATCGTTCCAACTTATTCCAAACAGTCAACAATGCTTCTGCATTTACAACAATGTGATTGTAGATTCATCCTTCCATCCTTTGTACTGATCAAAACTATTTCTCCTATACTCCTTCTGTCCAGACTATTTCGTGACAGTGTGCTAATAATACGCTGACTGATTCCCACTTTTAGGAATTAAGGCTTTCAATATTTGTAGGCTATGAAAGTAATGCGTCCCAAAGCAATCGTTCTGATGACAGAGACATCCTGTACCACCGGCTGCCACTTTTGCATACGGCAGGTTAAATGAGCTAAACAGCTGATTTTCTGTTGTATTTTGTACAGTTATACAGGATGAAATGATGGAGATGACAAATACTGACGGGCAGTGTATGCCTGGAAAAATAAACGTTTCTTTTAGTAGAAAGTATTACCCAAGGATATCAGGGAATGGTGAGGAGCATCTAAAGTCCTGTAGGAGCGCCGACTGCACCAGAAGCAGTAGCATACCAAACGAACACGCTGTAAGCTGAATCGAGAAAGCAATGTGTGTAAAACAATAATGGCTTGCGTAAAATGTAGCTCACATATTTTCGAAAAAAAAAAAAAAAAAAAAATGTTAGCTACCTATGTACACATTTTAATTAGTAGTCTAACAATAAAAAAATAAACGAAAGGTTTCAAAAATAATTGCCAGGATGTTCTTTCATAGAATTTTGTGAACGTTTGTGTGACTACTTGTGTCCGACTGCAGTCAGGAAAGCAATGAAAAAGTATGGAAAGAAAATTACTATAATACTTTCTAAGAATGACGCCCAACTGAATACTATCTGTTGTTAGAAATTTAGCCAAAGTCAACAGATATTCTGGGATAAAGTTCTGTGCATCATTATTATTGTTATAAGAAATCATATATTTAAATAAAAACGAATGACTAAATGTGTTGCTAGGCGCGAAACTCGAGAACGGCTGAAGCAATTCGGCATTTTTTAAATATTCATAGATGACGATAAAGGTAATTATGAACAGAAAAATTGGTAAAATTGGAGATAAAAACGTAGAAATCCTTTTTCCTTTTACCTATCCAAACTTCTGTACGTGTGTGTGTGTGTGTGTGTGTGTGTGTGTGTGTGTGTGTGTGTGTGTGTGTGTGTTTGTGTCACTGACCTCCATCTAAACTTCTCAGCCAACTTCACTGAAAATTTTTGTGTGTATCTGGGTGGGTCACTGTATGAGTTACATTCACGATTTAACGTGGTAGTTGGGGACGAAAGGTGGTGAAATAAACCAAATTGCTAATTTTGGTTTCAATTCCTATTTTATGCGCTGCTGAACGGTTCACGTCATTGCGATAACATTTGAAGAGTTCAGAATAGAAACCTTAGAAGCCATAAATTCCATATGTTGTGTTTATTTTTCACAATTTAATAGCTCAGCTAGTGTATGTAGTTTCAGCTGGTTTTAGTGAAATTGTCAAAAATCTGACAGGTAGACAGATATTTGGATGTCCTGTAAACGTGTATACGGGAAAAAGTCTTACATGTGCACACAAAACATGGGAATATCCTGTAAAGTCCACGGAATGCAATGACAGGATTTTATGTTGTAAACCTTCCCGAACCGTGGATCTCTGTTTTCACCAATGTTACCCCAATTGCCTCAGTCGTTTCTGTGTATGTATTAGACCGTGAATATAGTTAGCATTGTGGAGTTCGTTAAGGAAGTTCGATCCAGCGTTGTTAGGCAGTTAACGTGGATAGAGAACTGAGTGACTCATCTATTCGTGAAGTAAATATAGAAAACACAATTTAGTTTGCAACAAGATATTATGGTGATTAATCGAGATAAAAACTGCACTCTCCTTTAATTTGGAAAAATCACAAGCACTGTGCAAAGCATCATTAAGATCAGGTGAGTAGTTTAGCAGTCCATGGCGCACGAACATCGTAACACGGGTTTGTTGGAAAGTGAGCAGGAGCATCAATGTTGCTAAACGCTGTTTGCAGTGGCGGCGCGTTGTATGTTTTGACTGGTTCACAGAAACCCGGAGAAATGCTCGTCGTGAAAAAAAGTGAAATAAATTAATTTAAATTTTTTGAAACTATCATTCTTCGTTTCGTTCTTCTATGAGATCATTTTATATGCACATTTAAAGTGTTTCCATCGCACGAGAAAAGTTTTACGTTGCGGAGACAGAAAGTATAGGAGTCGTAGCGCGGCCACTTCATATACACGTCACGCACTTTTTCGTGGCCCTTCTGTGATCGACTTAAGTGGCGGATTTCGTGTGTCTACGGAATGTTTATGCTCTCTACCAACCTCACCTCCTAACAGCATTGTACACCGTAGACATCGTCAATGTATTGTTGCTTGGTGCTTGGTATTGATTATTGTCTTACACTTTGTTGTTTGCTAAAATAAGTCCACATACCCCGACGACGTTTTTAAGGAAATGGAAGGCAGTTCTTGAAAGTGGTATGAAGAATATTAATTCCGATTGTTATTGAGTTACGACAATAAATAAAAGGCAGAAAGCTTAATAAGTCCCTTTAAAATATTAATATTACGTAGATATACGTTCCAGTTTTCTATTACTCAAACATTACTTAAAATTTCTTGTTGCATCTGTGACGCTTTAACCCCTTACATGTTGTTTCTTTTAATACTTGACTAAGCTATACGCCGTAAGTTGGCGGCACTGGGAGAAAGAGACGGGGCTTGTTCTGACAGCCAATGCGCTACGAGCTGAATGCAAGCTTCAGCTACCAACATTCTCCGCTCAGGGGCCACGTGATCTGTAGTGCGTGATCTGTAGGCGGCAGCGGTCGCAGCGTTGCAATGCGCATGCGCGGCTGCTGTTCGGATTCTCTTCTGAACCCCCTGGAGGCAGCATATGGGCGCTCCCGCGGCAGGGAGGGGCGAGGGGAAACGCCAGTTTTAACATTGGCGTCGGAGCTGGTAGAGACGCCAGCTCCTGGCTACTCGAGCTCTGGCGGTTACACACGAATAGTCCCGAAGCGAAGTCAATGGAGCTACTGCACACCTCGTCTTGTGCATCGGCATTTAGGCAATATCCGACCTTCATATTTGTTTTTGGCGCATTGAATATTCATCAGAAACACATCATATTTGGTAAAATATCTTATAACTGTAAATTAAAGACGCAACAACTGTAAAAAGCCCTCAGAAGATCCGATCATGAATAATAATGAAGTCATTAATTTCCACCTAGCAAGAACAGCCGTGCGGTTAGCGGCATCGCGCTGCGTCGTCGACGGTAGTGGGTTCGAGACCGACTGCGAGCAATTTCTTTTAAACCCAATCTTTCTTGACAATGACTTTTGTATTCTTATTTGCCACATAACTTTGGACGTTTTAGGAGATGGGACACGATTTTGAGGGTAAATGACATTTATACTCTTCCTTGTATCAAATATTTAACTGCTTGAAAAGATGTGGGGGAGAGCAGCCTTTGCGCATGCGTAAGGTTGGGAGGGGGGGCTGCTTACAGTGTCACGTGACCCGAAGGTAGCTTGCCTCTTCACCGCAACACATTCATTTTGTTACAGTCGCTTAAGAGTGGAGTCAGTCACTTAGTATGTTTTTCTGTTCATGTACATATTCGTACGTTCTTGGTGTTTATTATCAAAGAAGAATGAACAACTTTCAGTATCTCTTAGAAACAAATTACTTAGCTTTAAATTTGGAAGAAGCTTGGTAGGCGGACGCGTCAGCTCGAGTTGAAGCAAGCGCAAACAAGTCGAGGTGGGGGGGGGGGGGGGGGTAAACCTGATCTTCATCTTCCAAGTGCCCACACGAGGCTGCTGTCAGACGTTCAGACATTCACCACACCTGTGTGGTCTCTGTAATTGTACAAGTGAGGTACGACAGGACGGCATTCTTCCACTTTGACGAGGCGTTGTCGTTAATAGGAAGTACAAGGTCGTTGGATGAAGTAACTGGACCCTTACGGAATGCTTGTTCTTTCCCTCTCAAATGGCCCTTTGCGTTTTCGTAAGACCTGTATTGACATTGTAAATTCCGTACATTTTTCTGTGGTGGATAGTCGTCTCTGTCCCTGAAACTATGCGTGATCCCTCACCTGTCTTGTCGACCTCTGTGTGTTTGGCCGAGCGCCGACTGATGGAAAGAAGCACGGCACGGGATCTGCAGTGGGTTATACAGATCAGAAGAAATAAAAACCCTGAATAATTGACGAGAATTGCTACGCAGCGTGAAACGAGTACGTGTCTGCTTAGTATTTCCACGTAAATCTTCTGCTTCTTGATGAGTATACGTGTGTTTGTACTGCTCGCCAGTCTACAAGGTGTACAACGTCGCTTCCCCCGTTTGCCGGTAGCTGGCGACATCGGTAAGTAGCGGCCGAAATAAAAACAGATGGCAGACGGGAGGCAGTTAGTTCGGCCCTCGGTCAACAAAAGCTCACTCACACATTAGTCGATTTGTATCCGTATCACAAAGTTGTTCTCGATTGGAAACGTCAGTTTACGAGCCTAATTCTCGCCATTTTCGGGCGGTGTTTCAGTTTTGTTTCAATATGGAGAAAACAGCGGCTGAGTCCCATCGAACGCTCTCCAGTACGTGTGTAAGACGCTGTTAGAGAAAGAACGTGGCCCACGCCTCCACGTCGACGGCCAAACCGAAAATTCACGGCTCAGAGATCAAGCGCCGCATTTGGCGTCGAGTAGCGCGAGGTGCTACAACCGAGGGAAACCACCACAGGTGCTCGCTATCGAACGCAAGTAATGCGTCTGAGCGGACACAAGCCCAACAGCCGCGCTTAATATGTGCTTACGTCTAAACCGTCATGTTGACAGTTACGTTCAGCACGACGGTATACATGTAATCATAACTTAAAGCATTGAGAATAGCCACACTGTGCATGAAATCTATATATATCTGGAAAATAAAAACAAGAACTGCGACTGATTGGTGACGTTCTCTACAGATTTGCACATAACAGTCGTCGGGCACCAGCTCAAAAATGAGTCAAACCTGACTGAAGAAATCTAGCTAATTTCAATAAGCCTCGTGAATTTACAAAAATGTTCAACTGTGTACGAAATCTTATGGGACTTAACTGCTAAGGTCATCAGTTCCTAAGTTAACGCACTACTTAACTTAAACTATCCTATGGACAAACACACACACACACACACACACACACGGAGACGCCGATGCCAGAGGGAGGACTCGAACATCCGCCGCCGGCCGCGGTGGCCGAGGAGACTAAGGCGCTCCAGTCACGGTCTGCACGGCCACTACGGTCGGGGGTTCGAATGCCCCCTCGGGCATGGATATTTGTGCCGTCCTAGTTCGTAAGTAGTTCATAAGTAGTTTGTAAGTTTAGGGACTGATGACCCCGTAGTTAAGTCCCATAGACATTTGAACATTTTTGAATCTCCGCCGGGATCAGATGCATAGTCCAGTACTGCAGCGCCTCAGACCTCTCGGCTAATCCCGCGCGGCATGAACTTAACATTTTTCAATGGTTGTCAACAGATAATGTATTGAACGGAACACAAAATATATTAACAATTTAACGATAATTTGGTTTGAACAATAATATTTACAATAAGTATTCAATGTTGAACAAAATAAGAAACAACACAGTTAATGTGATTCTTGAGTTTCTCACGGCGTATTTGATAATCAAAATATCCACTGATGTACTGCCGGTCTACAGTGTCTATAGCGCCGGTTGGACACCGTAGACCGGCAGTACACCCGTGGATATTTTGAACACCGTTAATAATCAAGACATTGATCATAATATATATATATATATATATATATATATATATATATATATATATATATATATATATATATATATATAAAAGAAAAAGAAAAAACACTAGGCAAATCGAACCTTTCTGGCTTTTGCTTGTGCAAACTCTTTCACGCGATCTGTGTAGTTTCTCTGCGAGCTCGTGCTCAGTCGATATTGTGCAAGATCATTCAACCGATTTTGGCTCATCGTTGATCGGAGGTATGTCTCTATCAATTACTGTTTTGAGAAACGCCTCTCTGCACTCGCAACTGTCACTGTCAGTGTTAGGAGAATTCTGAGAGCAATGTTAACACTAGCTCCACACATGAGAATACTGGCGTATCCCCCCCCTTCCCCCATCACCCTCTCTTCCTCCGGCGTAAACACGACGGCGCTGCCACAGAGGCGAGCAAGGAACCAGCCCTCCCCCTCCCCCTGCCCCCTCTCCTTGTTCAACAGGGGCGATCGAGGCGCCATGCCGAGGTTTCGTTTAGAATTCCCTCCTGGGCACGAATGTTGCGTTTGTCCTAAAAGAAAAGAAACCGATAAAAGGGGGCCGGCGGATCTGCCGCGCGTTTGAGCAGAGCACCAAAAGACGAACGCAATACAGCGACAACGCTCGACCCCACGTTGGGCCAAAACGTGCTCGGGACGTTGCAGTGGGAAGTCGCAGCCTACCCGCCGCATTCTCCTCGATCACCTCCATACGTCGACGGCCTGTGGTCTAGCTGGCCAACACTTCCCATGTCATGAAGAAGTCACCAACTGGATCGATTCCAGGATCGCTTCGAAAGAAGAACAATTTTTTCGACGCTGGATCAGTACACTGCCCGAAAGATGGAACATAGTAGTGGCCAGCGATGGAAAATACTTTCAAAGATACAAGTGTAACCAGTTTGTTTCATTAAAGCCTCAAACGTTGGGGAAAAAGAGGTGGAAGCAAAGCTGTATATCTTATATGGTCTTGTTCCAATATACGGTAGGTCACTGTTGGTATACGGACCACGTACAACACTTAGATAGGGAGATATGACGTCATAAACAACGATAAACGGAAAACTGCTGCATCACGCCTCCTAAACCACTGGAGCAACTTCAACCAAATTTGGCACACTTATACCTTACCGTGAAGCAACAATTCGTGTAGGGGTATGAACCACGCAGCTCAGACAAGTACGCGGGCAACACCGGCTTGTACGAAGTAAATAATCACACACGCTACTGAAACGCGTACAATTTTTCTTGACATCAGAGAACAGAATTAACCATAGTAGGACTAACACCAAACTGATTCTTTTAGGCATTTTAGCAATAGAACAAAGAAAAATTCTCGCGGGTCGAGTTAATATAACAAACAAAGTTGCAAAATTTGCGTTACATTTTCAGCGCATCTTCTTTTCAGGCCAATTAATAGGTGAAAGTTCGCTAAGGAAGTAACATCGTGAGCAAAGTGAAAAAGGTCATGCGCTTCATCCCAGCCGGCCAGTTAGATGTGGACCTGTTACTGCCCCCTGTACCTAGCGCTCCCGTCTGGGAAAGGGGTCTGCGCTAAAGAAAAGTCCTCCAGAATGTGTCTGTGGCTATGCCCAAACCACTGCTGCAGTGTTACTTCGAGCAACAACGATCGATAAAATCTGGTCGGAAGAAATTGAGAAAAATAAGTTAAACTCTGACTAAATGTGGCTTAAATAGTGAGAAACTAATGAATTCGGAAACAGCTAGTGATACTGAATGTATCACTGTTGGGAAAATCAAATAATTACAGATTTCACTGAAAAGTGTTGGGTGCTAACCTGACCAATTCGATTCGGATTAAGCACAGGCGCGATGGCACACGTTCGTTTCGGGTGCAATTAATAACTCAAAAATCATAATTACATAGTTTACTAACTACCAACTTTTCTATTTAATTAGATCTGTTGTACGGAAAATAACGAAGTTTGCCTTCAACGAATGCACAACTACAAAGAGCTGCCTAATTCTAGTAAAATACCATGAAAGGTTAATGCTATATCAATACAGTAATTGCTTTTATTAATGTGGTTAATTGTAGAAATCGTCTGTTAAGTTGCAGAAACTTGTATGTGATCTCTGCCATAACAGTGTACTAGCAATGATCGACTAGTTACGGCTCGATTATGTTAACGGTTAATCTTCAAACTTTTTGTAAACTCTTTAGAAATTAATTCCATTTGCATAGAAATACTTAGTGTTAGTAAAACACATTTATTTCAGTTTACTTAAAGAAATGACTTTTGTACGTAATTGTCCTTTATTATTAATAAAACATTATTGACTGACTATTGTTGCTGTTCCGTGAAAGTTATAGCACTGACAGAAGAGCAGTAATAAAATTAATATTCTCGCACACTGGCCCGACCGTGTTTCGGATCTTCCACTCCCAATTATTCTTTCACTTTTGATTATCTCGGACTAATAACGGTCAAAAGAACAGTCTTAATTTCAGAGAATATTTGCATATCGAAAGCACGCGGCTTAAACGATACATATCGAATGTGCTCGACTCTGTGACTCTCGACGCGAGTTACGGTGAGTTGATCGTTTTGATTCATTACGGTAATTTCGCCATTAACGGCATATTCCACGAATGATTTTGTCTATTTTGTACATCGGGGGGAAGACAGTGTATCTCTTCCGGTTAGCAACGAGTGAAAGCGTTGCTGTTTCAAGTCGAGACAGTCTCACTGCAGCGGAATTTAATTCATAGTCAGGTAGTGTGGAAACTTATTTGAGATTTTATTTCAAACCCTAATGAGGATATCGAGAGTTGTGAAGACTGTCATGCACGTGACTGTATGAAACTGCGCAAGAAAGGAGTGGATACTGCTTTTGTTTCGCAATTTTATTGCTGTTGGAGTCACAAGGAAATACCTAAAAGGAAGAGCGTATGGCTTTTCATTTGCCAGGTATGGATCGAGAAGAGCATCAATTTAGTTCCCTGTTGGGTAAAGACTACAGGCTACAAGGAATGCTTCTGAAACACAATTCGAATTTACAACAAAATTTCAAACACGTTTCACCATCGCATAATGAAAGAATTGTATTCCTCCACACGGTACTATGTTGACTCCTAACTGGGTAATTCGCAAGCCTTTGTGCATGGCGGTGTTCCCGTCGATATATATCGACCGTCGTAGCATCACAGCATAGCAGCCCATCAGGCGTCACTTTATGGCGACCAATAAGATTGCATGTTTAATGTGAATTACATTTGACGTAGAACAACTAAACACTTTATAAGCACTAAATAACAGAATTTTAATATGTTACACACTGTTGCAAATGGAAACGGGTTGACGTACGTTCTCTATAAAAAATTGCAGTACAGTAGCGAAACCATGTATTAACTGTCATGGTAGTTAACGTCTTGCACCGCAACTGGTAGGGGCACGTTGCTTAGTTTACTCTGCTACAAGCATTTACCGACTTCTCTGCTCCGCAGTCTACACAGTTTTTCGCGTCCCGATTGAGAAGCAGCCCATATTCCGAACAAAATGCTAGTGGTTTCTTGGTAATTGTGGAGAACGGGCCTTGCTAATAACACGGCCAACAGGCTCTGCAGTTTTACCGTCCTTGTATTACCAGCATAATTAAATTACTCATCGGACAAGGGTACATACAAGAACCTGTCAACTATAGAGCAGGAACAGCATTAATTATTCAGTTTGTGGGCAGCCACCCTACGAACATGTGAAATGGAAGTAGTAAGAGTACTATACTTCAGTTATTCGTCACTGGCGCATACTACATACATCGAAATGTGGTCGCGCGGTCTCGATTTATCGAAACTGCCTCCCGTACAAGCGTCCTTCACAATTACTGATTTATTTACACCACTTACAAGTGCTTAAACTCCTTCCACGTCAGAGAAATGTTCGCACTCGACATGTTACATTTCCACTACTCATGTCAGTCCGATACATTCACGATCACAACAAAAATCGTAGGTTCGTTCAAAGAGCTGCAGGGCTGCAGCTTCCTAAGCAGGCACAACCGATGACGTCAGTCAGGCTGCAGGAGGAAACTTCCCCTGCAGCTCATGCAGCCGGGAGCTTGCTTGAACAGCCGGCAGGATTGCTCTTTGAACACGAATTTCCGCACTTCGCATGCGCGGTAGCAGCCCTGCAGCTCTTTGAACGCACCCGGTATCTCCCGATAATGTCATTCCGAGTTGTCTACCGTAACCGGGACTCCTCATTCCCTCCTACACTATCGTTCGATACTATGACTTTCGATATATATATCGATAGCAACAACGCTGTGCAAAAAGGCTTGCAAATTACCCCTAACTGGAACGCTTTCACATATTGCCATTCACAACTAGAGCAATACACTACACTCCTTTGGTAACACACTACACAGGCAGAACCAGCGCCACTACACTGTGAAACACGTCCACATAACGTGTTCCGTTTAACTGACTCCCCATGAACAAATGTTGACGAGCTTCAGACATTTTTGTTTTGAGCGTAGCAAGACACTCCACTCGCAATATGCGAGATACCAGGCATTATATATTGATTTAGTTCTATCTATACGTAAAATGTTGTACATGAGGCCCCAAATAATATGTATTAGTGTGTACTGTGATGTGCTCCCACTGGCCCTGGCTTCCACAGAATGAATGAAACTTTGTATGTAAGAGAGTTTAGCAAGTGCTAGGAGCGCCTCGTCGTTTCCTTCAAACTCTGGGCGTTGAATGTCTCTGGGCGAGAAGTAGGTTTGCCAGCTGCTGAGCAGAACCCAGTCTTAGCAAAGATTCCTAATGTAGCTTGCTCTTAACCTCCTTGGCTGGGGGTTGGTCAGGTTACCTGCCTGAGGAACGGTGAGGCTTTCTGGGCTCCCCTCCACTACCCCTGCTCGGTAACGGCTAAGCAGTGGTGAAGAGAGCTATTTATTCGCTTCTTGGTTCCTGGTAGGGTAAGTACCTCTGGGTTTGGTTCTGCTGTGGCCTCGTGGCTCGACTTAGTTCAAGCTCCATAGTCATACTTATGCCTTTTCACAAGTTTAATTCTGGGAGTAGCAGCTACACTATGTGTAGTAGTGAGATTTTGCTTAATTTCGTACAGGATTGCTAATTTTACGTCGATTTTTGCTGGAATCTGATTCCGAGGCTCTGATGGTGTTTCGTTAGCATCGTTCTTGCACTTTATAACTTTTAAATCACTTCCTCGCCTGTTTAAATATGTTCAATGTCTTTCACGTTCTTATCGTAGTTGAATTCTAATATTTTCGGGGATTCGCGGTGCCTATACTGTTCGTACTTTGTCGACAGAACATGTGGACGATATCAGACTAAGCCTTCAGCTTTTCCATCATTCAGTGCACATGAGTGGTTAATAATTGTATAGCTAATTTGCTAAGGTGTTTCCTAGTGAGTGTAGCATGATAATTTCCCCCGAAAACTGTCCATTCTAACTTGTAATCTGTGTACTTTTCGGCCCACGTGTGCGCCGATTAGCATGTTATTACCATTAAATAGATCTTTTTCCTCTGTGTAGAAAGAACCATTGCACGACGTATATCGTGTTTATAATTTTCAGAAAATAGAATTATTTCACTTATCTGAATTTTTGTGACCGAACTCTGTATTGTGCTGTAGCAATCTGTAACCTTGCTTATCTAATAGATATCATTCCTCTGATCAGAAAGAATGGTTACACAATATATTTCGCGATCTAATTCTCTTCGAAATTGGTTTTGTTAACTTTTTGCATAATTTGTGTTCCGATTTTGTAGAGTGCTGTATTGATCTAGCAACTTTAACCTTCTGTAGTTATCTTCTCCCTGTGCTAAACGAACGCCAGAGCGACCGTTTTTAGATATTATTTAATGAAATCTTGATTTAATGTATAGTTAGGAGTTCTAGGGAAACTTTAACTTCCGTCTGTACACCGCACTTTGTGGTCTTAATCCAAGTGCGTTTGTTTCTGGTAGTTTATCATGAGCCTAAGCCACTAGCTTGACACGTTATGGAAGCGAAGTACTATTTCATTGTGCACGAGTGAACCTTCGATCTGCATTCTTCACATTGCTTGGCTGTCGTCTTGGTGTATTGGTGTCGGGTGCTTGGTAAGTACCTGCATGGCTTGGCGTATGAATCTGTGTGTGAATGTGCTGCAATTCCTCCGTTCCCCCCTATGAAACGTGATCGTAATTAACCTGTACTCAACTTTGCAGGTGGGCAATTTTAGGGCCATGTAATTGTGGATAAATCTGAATATTTTGTAAGGTGTGTTTTTTATTGTATTTTAAAAAACGGGCTTCCCACTTGTTGTTCTTGTTTTGAACAATAAATTAATTTGTTAAACTATAATCGTTTTGAGCTAATTTAAAGTCTCCCCTTATCATTTATTTTGGATTAATGTGGGGTAATTTTGCATGTTTCTTGTGTCTCTGCTCCCTTCTGGAGCAGATAATAGTTGCGTTTCCGTTGTCAACATTTATTTTTGATTTAGATTCATAACTGCGGATAATTAATTAATTGTGTGCAGTTCCTCGAAAGATTACAGTAAAGGGAGAATTGTTTGCTTAACTTATAGAATTAGAGTTTTGCTTGAGGGAACTGTATACTTCCGCCGCTGTGTGAATTTCGCCGTAATTAGATTTTGTGCGCAAGCAGTCAATTGTTTACTTCATAAAAACGGCTAGTTAACAGTCAAAAGAACAGCGGGCGAGTTTCACTTGGCGTACCGCTGCCAGGATTCCTCCTTGTGGCGGGTTCTGATATTTTTTTATTAGGCTGTTAATTCAAATATCCACCCGTCCCCTGCAATTGTGTGAGTGTGTGAGTACAGTAGTGCAGCAAGCGTATACATTTGTGTCTTCCTCTTTCAGCAGTATAGTTTTGTGTATTTTGGGGGAGTGTTTTTATTAACAGCAATTTTCTTGCCTTTAATAATGTGTGAAATTTTATTGAAGCACCCGTGTTTTGCCACGTAGGTTGATAGGCTGTTGCTTTGTGTATCCGTCATTGTATTCGCTGTAAGATTGAAATTGATAGTTCTACAGCTTCGGCGATTGAAACGTGTAGGCGCGCAGCAATGAAAGAGCAAGAGAGTAGAAGAGATAGGTCGCGTGAAACTGAAGGTAACGCGGTGTTTGTTTCTCAGGGAGCCCTGTCCGTTGAGAACATGGGAATCCCAGAGCTTACACTCGCCGGAAGCCGTGGCGCGCCTAATATGGTAGCGCTTGAAAGCGAGTCGCGTCCACTTGAGGATAAAGCAGTGGCAGCTAAGCAGGACGCTCCCCCCGCCCTAACACCAGTGGCAGCCCCCGTGAACAACGATCTAGCAGTTATACTCGCCCACCTCGTTGAAATTCGAAGCGAGATAGGTGGAATTAAAACACAAGTAGCCGGTGTAAAAACGCGACAGGACGAGGTTCTCGGTCACCTGGACGAGATGGCGAAAGTAGTATCCGAGATGATTGAACACAACGCCGACGCCATCAGAGTAAACCAGGAAGAGATCGGCAAGTTAAACGCGAGGGTCGCCGCAGTACAGGTGCGCGCCGACAGTCTTGTAACGAGCGTTAATGAGGTGAAAGCGCGCGTCGACAGTCCAGAAGCGCGTGTCGACGACGTGAGTAACCGAGGTGATACAGTTTGATGCGCGCGTCGGTGTAGTGGCCGGCCGCGTTGTTGAAGCGATCTCTTCTGTTGGTGCCGTAGGCGGACGTGTAGGTACGGTGGAGTCTGAGATTGTTCAATTGAAGAACCAGCTCGGGGACATCACCGGCCGAATGAATGAAATGCGCGTCGCCGGCGGAGAGCCCGCGCCCAGTAGCCGCGCAATCACCGTGCGTGAGCGGACGGATTAGCGGCCGTCTGACGCGGTCAGTAATGCTTGCTGTGGCCGCGCCGCCGAGTCTGATAAGGACGCCGATTCGGCTTTTCAAGATGATGAGGTTGCGCATCACCCACGTCCGGTGAGCTGTCCGAACAGGGCGATCCGCAGTAGCCGAGAACCAGCTCCTGCCTTTGACTACAACCACTTTCTCACCTCGCGAAAGTGACACCTTTCGTAACGCTCCCACCGGAATACACCCCCGTGCTTGGCTTCATCAATTTGAGTACAGCCTCTCTCAAAATTGGCCGGAGGGTAATAAAGTAGACTTTGTGGTTGGGTTGCTTGAAGGCGAGCCCGCCACAAGGATGCGCGCGTTGCTAAGAAACGTGCTCGATTACCGGGGGTTCCGTGAACATTTTCTCGCGTCCTACTGGTCTAAAACCCACCATGATCGCTTGAAACATAGCATCATAATGATGCCGCATTACACCCCAGTACTCAACCCCTAGTGAGTTCGTGCAGGTGATGCTTATGAAGAATCAGTTCCTGGATTTTCCATACCCGATACCTGAATAGTTAGAATCTGCTTAACGAAGTTGCCAAGGACATTGCGCAACGCCATCATTGCCGGAAGATGCAAAGATGGCCTTGAGCAATTTCAGGCGATGCTAGATGAGCTCGAGTTTGATTATGGGTGGCCAGAAAGTAGTTCAGATTCGAGCGGCAGTTTTAAAAGGAACGGGTATCAGGGACAGCATCTCTCCCCACGTCCGCATGACGCGGACAGCAGTGCAAGTACGCAGAGCTCGGCAGGGCAGAACGAGCGCCCGAGTCCGTACGACGGCGCATGGCAGGAAAGGAAAGGTTCCGTGCCAGAAAATCAGGGAAACAAAACGAAACGTTGGGGTAGTAGTAATGGTAGAAACGGCCATCAAAACCGTGTACCCTGGACAAGGCCGCCGACACCTCCGCAAGGCGTCGAGGTGCGATCGCCTGACCCCGACACAATAAACCCGAAAGTCTGCCGGCTCCGCGACTTCGAAGGAATGACGACCTCCCTCCGTTGCTGAACATTCGGTGAACTTAATCGAACAGGCAACGGAAGCGGCAACAAAAATTACGGACATGCGCGAGGTTTTTCTAGCGGAGGAATCGATTGTGACTGCGACTACGGAATGCGTAAACCATTTAAAATTTGACGACCTACGAGACGTTGTTCTGGACGAGGAGACGCACACGACAGGGGCGACAGTACAACCCGTCCTGGAAATTGAAGTTCAGGGCGTGAAATTACGGTGTACGTTAGACACGGGACGTGTTATATCGGTAATGACGGAGAATGCTTTAACCGATGCCTGGCAGTACGTTCTTGGCCAGTGCTACCTCTTCAACGCACCAAGGTTAAAGGAGCTTTGATTGGAAGGAGCGTGGAGGTTAGGAAGCAGGCCGAAATTCAGTTTAACTGCCAAGGCTATACTTTCGTCGCCAATTTTATAGTCGTGCCGTCGCTCGCTGTGGACGTGTTGCTCGGCGTTGAATTGTTAGTAGTGCACCAGGCCAGACTGAACTTTGGAGAAGGTGAAGTGCACCTGTTACTTGATGGGTCAAACATAAAGTTAAAATTTGACGAATGCACTACGACGTTGATTTCTCATGGTCCCTCTTGTCACTTTCTCTCTGACTTCCTAACCGATCATCGGGCGACATGTGGTGCCGACCCGGTAACCTCTGATTGCGGTCAACCGACGCTAGTGTTGCTTAATTCGGATGAACAAGCTGACATTGCGTCCGAGATTGAACAAAAGGTCAGTTCGATAGAAGACGGTCCACCTCTGGCTAAGGCTGAATTGTCCCGCATTTTGCATAAACATGCTTCAGTTTCTTCTGATGCTCCCGGTACCATTAAGAACTTTCGTTATCAATTCAAAGTGCGGGAACATACTAAGGTTTTGTCAAGCCTTACGGTATACTGTGGGTGTACAAAGACAATGTAGCATAGGAAATTGAACGAATGAAAAGAATTGCGCATGAAAATGCTGTCGAGCTAGAGACCATTCGGACCAAGAAGTCCCGTGGTGTGCACCACGTTTCTAGCTTAAGATTCTATAAAGATTCTATAGAGAATAAGTGTATTAATGTGTATATTTTATTGTATTTAGAAGTTCCATTTTTACTAGTTTTGTTGTTGTTGACTTGTGTATTTACGTGTACCGTGTCAACCAAGGTACCATGAAAATTGTGTCGTAAGGGTTTGTCTGTATTTCGTAGCACGTTCAGCGTTGCATGCGATTCAATAGCTCGGATGAGTAATTTGTACTTCTACTGTTCTGAGCCGGCCGCGGTGGCCGAGGAGACTGAGGCGCTCCAGTCACGGTCTGCACGGCCACTATGGTCTGGGGTTCGAATTCCCCCTCGGGCATGGATATTTGTGCCGTCCTTAGCATAAGGTAGTAAATAAGTAGTTTGTAAGTTTAGAGACTGATGAGCCCGTAGTTAAGTCCCATAAGCTTAACAAACATTTGAACATTTTTGTACTGTTCTGTCAGTAGACGCGTAAATGCGTCCTGGTTCTGCGCAAATAGTTGGTGTTTGCCCTTCGTTGTGGTGACGCCAGCTATTGTGTCTTTTGGAGCACTGGTCGGTACGATTTCTGTTTAGTTTTGTTCAAAAAATTGAATGTTTTTGAAGTTCCTAAGCTCTTTTCTTTTGGTCGCGTGTATGGACACGAGAAAGGTCATTTCCCGGTACTGTCTGTACCGAGTAACTGGAGTCATTAGATCTGTTGCAATGTCGTTGCTGTGTTAAGTACCATTGGAAAATTCAGATTTTTTCAAGAAAAAAATATAAGTATTGGGTACCAAAAAAATTTTTTTAAATCAAAACAACACAACGATCGAGGTAAGGACGGATCAATTTATTTCTCCCTTTCTGTCCGCTTTTAATTTTTCTCCATGGTCTGTCGCTGGCTACAGTAGGAAATGTGATCGCTTTCCGAACCACTTTTGTAGCTCAATAAATAAAGGTGATTTAAATAAAGACATGTTAATTTAGACGTCAAGGATTATTTGTACACAACATTTCTTGTGTAAATGTTTCCATCTTTATTAAGCTCTCCTCGCAGAGGACCATCAATAATTAACTTTTAACTTGACGCACTCTCTCTCACGGACTCTCGAAAGGCAACATAAAGTTGACCGCGTCCGAAAGCAGCCTCCGGTAAGCAAATGCCCGCGCGACTGATCGTGTACCCCTCCCTGGTGCTTACCGGCGGTCTCGGCAAAGGCGGGTCTCACAGCAAATTGTCTGCGTCTCAATTGAAACGGCAGTCCTGTTTGAGGTGCAGCCAAGTCAGTTCTAGGAATGACATGAATTTCACCTTTACGGGAGCCGGTCAAAGACTTAGCTATTATAACATGTTTTTGAGTTGGAGAACCTCTATATGGTCCAGGATACCAACCCACAAACGAAATAGGTAGATATATAAATCTGTATACTGAATTGTACTCTGTCCAGTTGTAACATATTGCCATCACTCGTGGTAACAGCATCAGTCTAACACTAGTGTCTACCTAACAGCGATGAATATCGATCAACTCTAGCACAGAGCACTACTCTTTCGCAGTTAACTTCACGTAAGTTGCAAAACTGGTCTGCGCACAGCTGCTTGTGGAACTCGACAACAGCCCGCGCATGCGCAGTCCTAGCGGTCTCGCACACGAGCGCAAGCGTGAGAAGTACAAGGCTGGGCAGGAAGCGCTCTGCCCTGCCATTGGCCGGCGCTGTGACGTCACCGTGGGACTGCGCGGCCTCATAAGCCGTGGTCGATTTGTAAAACTTTCCCCTAACGTTTCATCTTCAGCTGTGGAAGACATCTTCAGAGGTAGAGTGGCGAACTGCGATGAGAACTTTAAGGAGCGCCGTATATAGGCGATGCAGATGGCACCACAAGACATCAAGTGACGTCGGCTACGACACTATCTCTGGTATTGCCAACATTCTTAGCAGAGAAGAATCGATTGTCATTCCGGTGGTGTAAAGCAAAAGTCCAAATTCTGTCTAATTTAACAGCTTCCTCTTTCCTGTTAAAATTATTGCGAAGTTTCTAGATCTCGATTGCTTATCTATATGTGCGAAGTTTTTGAGATGACACTAGTCTCATTAAATTTAATTTCGTGGTTGCCTTCTTAGTATTCATGTTCCGCTACGGCCGATTTCTCCGTGTGCCGCAAGCGGAAATTCCTTTTACGTTCCTCCAGACGAGTGTTGACGCTTCTTTTTGTAGTTCCAATGTAGACTGAACCACATTTTAACAAGAAAGAGGAAGCTGTTAAATTAGACAGAATTTGGACTTCTGCTTTATACCAGTGGAATGACAATCGATTCTCCTCTGCTAAGAATGTTGGCAATACCAGAGATAGTGTCGCAGCCGACGTCACGTGATGTCTTGTGGTGCCCTCTACATCGCCTATATATACGGCGCTCCTTCATGTTCTCATCGCAGTTCGCCACTCTACCTCTGAAGAGGACTTCCGCAGCCGAAGATGAAACGTTAGGGGAAAGTTTTACAAATCGACCACGGCTTATGAGCCCGGAAGTTTTAATTGAAGTTGACGCCGGCCGTGAAAGCTTACATTGTATGACCGGCCTGCACAGGGGTAGTCCGCTATGCCGCAGAATCGGCGTTTGTATTAAGTTTCTGACGGAAGATGTTGATTCTACCTGAAACACAAAGTGCTACTCTGCTGCAAAATATTGCAGTTCAGACTGCTGGGTCATATTCTATCTTAGATTTACGCGTTACATATCAGTAACATATCAAATCACAAACATATCGACAATGGGTATAATATGGACTGCTGACTTTAAAGAAACAGGAATCTTTGAAACACTTTTTCTGTGGCAAATTACGCAATTCCAACTGTAAATACCTTATATGATGGGTTTGTTTATCTCCTTGCTGTAGTATTTGCGGAGCCGCACTTTCTCTAACGTTTCATCTCGAGGAAAAGTTTGAAACTTTATTTCAGTTCCCTTTGTGTTGCGGCTGTGGGGATTATAACTCGTAATAGCGCAGCCTGGCATTGTATAATAAGAACAGAAGTATTTCAAAGAATTACAGCAGAAGCAATAGCACGCGCGAGAAGTTCTCGGGCAATCAATATACTTCCCACTGTAAACGTTTTACTTACAAACTGTGAAGCGAAACAAACTATTTAACCCTTTCATTGCCAGTGTTGTTCCTCGACAACAACGCATTAGAAGCTGATTTTACCGCATTTTGTGTATCAGTCCTTAAAGTCGCATTGTTGTTGATCATCTTCTAATACGACATTATTGCCGCTTGGTACGGTGTGTAGCCATTTCTGGGGCATTACTTTGTCCGCCTTGGAGGTTGTGTTGCGTTGTCATCTGCACGTGGCTGTGAGGAACTGTCTTGACTTTGGTGCTGTGGCGAGAAATATGCTAGCATTATTAATCCGGTGAAGTTAAGTATCAACAAAATAATGTCCCAAGTAATAAAAAAAAAAAAAAGTTCAAATGTTTGTAGAGTCTATGTGACTTAACTACGGGGTCATCAGTCCCTAAACTTACAAACTACTTATGAACTACTTACAACTAAGGACGGCACAAATATCCATGCCCGAGGGGGGATTCGAACCCCCGACCGTAGTGGCCGCGTGGATCGTGACTGGAGCGCCTCAATCCCCGCGGCCACCGCGGCCGGCCCCAAGTAATAAAATATTTCGGTACAGATGTCTGTGTTGTGCATAAAATATATCACACAAAAAACAGCAGTTCCATCAAAACTTAAAAACATATTTCAATTTTTAGTGCACTGATTTAATACAGAAGACACACACTTTTTATTTTTCCAACGCTGAATTCGTAGTGTGGGAATGAAAGGGTTAAATAGTTTGTTTCGCTTCATAGTTTGGAATTAAACAGTTTACAGAGGAAAGTACCGTATATTTCGCTGATAAGACGAGGTCGTCTTATACGATAGGACAAAAAAAGTACGATTCAAATTTAGTCTGAAACTGGTAATTTCGCAGATGTGCTGCATAGCGTGGCTTCGACCTCCAAACGACATATACCGCAGCGGTTAAGTATCGAAACGATACACATCGAACAGACGAATGTTATGATTTTTATGAATATGTCGTGATTTTAGAGGATGTGGTTAACGCAGAATCCTAAGAGATATAGCTTTCTGGGTAATTTTCAAGAAAGGTTACACTCTAAGTAGCTCGGCCTGAAATGATGTACATCGAACGTACCACTGTAAATCGATTTAGTATTTCTGAACCGTAGATTCGGACTCTACGACCCCTCACGCACTATAAAAACTTCTTGTTTAACCTATAGGTAACCTTTTTTAAGGCTACGTTACAGATCCTTTTTTAAAAGCGAAAGTTGGGTATAGAACAACCAAGTACGTGAGGGCCCGTAGCGCGCGAATCTCCGGTTTAGAAACATTCGCTTAATCCATACATATCGTTTCGAAACGTATCGATTCGATATATATCGTTAGGAGGTCGAAACCTTTTAAAGCCGCGCAATGCAGTACATCTGCACTATTACCATGATGAAATTTACATCGTGGAGGAAAGATTTACGAAAACAAAGTTTTGCGCATTTTAAAAAAAAGAAATATTCGGTTTTCGAGCTTTATTAATTTATTGATTGGACAAGGGAACATAGGGTAACCTATATGCCATAAAGCAGGAACAGAATTAATTATTTACAATGCAGCTTTATGTAACAATGTCGCTTGTCAAAAATAATTTCTCAATATATCCTGAGACGCACTGAAAGGATTGGAGTATATTAACGTTCGTAGCAGTGAAAGGGTTAGGATGTACACGCAACAATCGCGGCTTGTTCGAAGTCCTGTATCTTCTGTTCTCAGGAAATTTCGCCTGTTTTCGACCGCATATTATGTGCATCGGCGCGATTAAATGTGCCAGCGAAAGGAATTTATATTATTAAAAAAAATCTTCGCGGTGTAAAAGATACATTCTTCTTAACGATTCGATACATCGTAGCATTACACGCACGAAAGTTGAAAAGCAAACCGTAAACACGGCAAAAAAGGCTGAAATCCAGGTGTACCAATCACGAAAACTACTTATGGTGGCTTCTAACGGCATTTACGGTCGGGGGTTCGAATCCCCCTTCGGGCATGGATATTTGTGCCGTCCTAGTTCGTCAGTAGTTCATAAGTAGTTTGTAAGTTTAGGGACTGATGACGCCGTAGTTAAGTCCCATAGACTATACAAACATTTGAATTTTCTAACGGCATTTTTCGGAACTTCCTGACGCTTTGCCTCCGAATTCTAAGTCGCAGGCGTATCTTTAGATCCAGAAAACTGGAAAAGAAAGTGCGGCATGGATTCGGGTAAAACGGTAGGCCAGATATATGCTTAAACTATAAAGTTTTGATGCAAATTTTTACCTCGTTTTATCTGGGGAAATATACGGTGTACCGATTTCCCGAGTGCTTGTCGAGCGTGCTGTTGCTTCTGCTGTAATTCTCTGATATACTTCTGTTATTATTTATACAATGCCAGGCTGTGGAATTAGGGTTGTAATTCCCGCAGTTGGCACACTGAGGGAACTAAAATAGTTTCGTATTTTTCCTCGACAAGGAACGTTAAAGAATGTGTGGCTCTCCAAATGCTACAGAAAGGACGTTGTAAACGTTGCACATTCTAGAATATGCTCCCGACACTTGAAAGAAACTGATTATGTGACGGATGTGCAGTTGGAATCGCTTATTTTGCCACGGAAAAAGTGTTTGAAAGATTCCTGTTGTTTTAAAGTCAGCAGTTCATATTATAGACATTGTCGATATGTTTGTGATCTGATACGTTACTGATACGTAACTCGTAAATCTACGATAGAATATGACGCAGCAGTCTCAACTGCAATATTTCGCATCAGAATAGCACTTTGTGTTTGAGATAGCAACAACACCTGCCGTCAAAAGCTCGGTATAAACGCACCTCCCGTACCGTGGCGGACCAGGCCTGTGCAGGCCGTTTGGTGACGTCACAGCGCCGGCCAGTGGCAGCCCGGTGTCTGTGGGCCTCCCTGCAGCTGACGCGTGCTGACTGCTGACTGCTGCCTGCTGGTGGGGCGCGAGGCCAGCAGGTCGCGTCCACTGGTGACGTCACACCGTGGCTGGGACACCGGCGGCGGTCGCGAGCGGAGGAAGCGGATCGCATCCTGCCCGACCGCACGTGTCTGGTAGAGAGCAAACAGCCCAGTCACGCGGTCCAGGGTGACTCTTCCACGTCTGGTGTTTGTCGAGGGATCGCTGACGCCTCGGCAATGTTTCGAGGCGTTCCTGAAACAGCGAGAAGCGGCGTTGTTCCCAGCGCAGGGCACGGAGGGGGGAGGGGGGCAGCGGCGTCCCCCCTCCCCGTGGCTGTACAGGGCCGCCACACCACCACTGCCGACTCGCTCTTCTTTCCTCTATCTCTGCCTGTTTATTCACCACCTTATGTCGCCTTTCTAACAAATTTGCTTTATATTTGTTAGTTTACAAGTTAATTACATAAATGTGTCGATAAATCCGTACACATTACAAAAGCGTGCGTCTTGGTTGCCCAGTGATAGAGTGCCACACTACAAATCGAAAGGTCACGGGTTCGTTCCCCGACAGGTCCTAGTATTTTTATCTGCCACTTTCCACTCCTTCCACCTCTGGCAGTGTTGCTGATGTGAAAAGTACCGAGTAGCACCGTGGTTCGGAACCGACGTCATACTGTAGGTCCCCCTATAACTGGCTGGTGGCTGGGTAAGTCAGTTCGAAGATCGCAGGAAGGCAACGGCATACCACCCCCAAACACGACAGTGCCTAGTAAAGCACTGTGGTGTTCAACCCAATCTTCGGATTGTTGACTGTTTTACCTTTTTTAATACAAAACCAAGTGTGAGCTTGTGTTTGTGTATTCATCTTGACGTTTGAATAGCTCTTCAATGTCCGTGTTTGCTTACAAATAAATTTGCTTTTTAGGCATGGTCCGTCTTGAGCAAACACAATTGTTTTTAGTTTTCCCAAACATGTTTCGCTAGCGTTTCAGCATCGTCAGTGGGATATTTATTTTATACTATCTGGCAAATGAGCAATGAAGTGATTCTTACTTTTTGTACATTAAGTATAGAAACTACAGATAATTGTGAAACTAATACAAATCGTTTCTTATTTTTATAGCTATACTAGGCCTACCTTAATATCACATGTAGTTGTATTTGTAGTTCTTTAACTCACAAAACGTCACTGTGTATTTTTGACAGTTTGTCATCTGCAAACGAAAACGTATATAGTTAACGGGGGTGAATGGTTTTGATTTATTTTACTGTAGGACTGTTTCTACAACAAAATATCTGTGTGTTTACAGCAAGTTTTTGTCACTTACTCTGGTGAAGTTGCGTTGTTTCCACGTTGTGAACAAGCACTGTGTCACTTTCACTTCACTCAATGTTTATGTTATGAAAACAAGATGGTGGGCAATTGAATATTGGGAGTAGTGTTAAGAACAGCTGACTGTGGTGCGGGCGGGAGTAAGCTATAAACACACAGACATTTTGTTATAGAAACAGTCGCTACAGTAAAATAAACCGAAACACAAAAATGACGTCCTATATTTTCGTAAAAAAAAAAAAAAAAAAAAAAAAAAAAAAAAAAAAAAAAAAAAAAAAAATCCCGATATTTACAAGCTAACCATTCACCCTCATTAACTAGACACGTTTTGGTTTGCAGATGACTAACTGTCAAAAATACACAGTGACGTTTTGTGAGTTAAAGAACCCTGCTGCAAATTGACGTCAATGAAATAGGTCTGTAGTTTAGTGGGTTCTCCTACTGCCTTTCTTGAATATAGGTGTGACCTGTGCAACCTTCCAATCTTTTGGTACAAATCCTTCTTTGAGAGAGCGGTTGTACATGGCTGTTAAGTAAGGAGCTATAGCTTCAACATAATCGGATAGAAATCTAATGCGTATACAGTCCGCACCAGTGGACTTGTCCTTGTCAAGTGATTTTACTTGCTGCACTACTCCGATGATATCTACTTCAACGTTGCTTATTCTGGCCTCTGTTTGTAATTAGAAATCTAGAATATTGGTTTCATCTTCTATGGTGAATGAGTTTCTAAAAGTTATGTTTCGTCACCTCTTAAGTGAATGGAAGTATCCCAAGTAGATTCCTTTTCGTGTCAAACTACCGCTTACATTTTAGCAGTAATACTACTGTTCTAATAGTAAACAATGCAGCGTTTACTTTTTGACCAAGATCCTATACACGAGCTTTTCACGACAGCTTACTGTCTACCTGAACGCCTAGAAACTTGAACTATAGTCGCACTTATCATGTGCCCATTCTTTCTGATTTAAGTGTTTTAGTTTTTGTTTAATACTGTATTACAAACTGGAAGTACTGAACGTAATGTGATTTAGCATCAATTTAATTTCCTGGAGCCACGAACGTATTTCTTTAACTGAATTATTGGAAATTGCGTCAGCATTGCTTACAACATCGTAATCTCTCTACTCTCTCCTCAGTATGTTGCTTGACTCGTGAGCAACGTATGCTCACGGAACTTCGAAATGTTACGTGTACGTGGCAGTTAGGAGACCTGTATAAACTGCACATCAGTGTCGTGTTTATTTATAGCCATGGTTCATCATCAGACGATGGCTGTTCTCCGAAAGAGATTATGACATGGGAATACAAGAAGCAATACATTTTTATATGTAACCAACAGCTTTTGCCCGTCTTTTTCTTTTTGTTGTTGTTGTCTTCTGTCTGGAGACTGGTTTGATGCAGCTCTCCACTCTACTCTATCCTGAGCAAGCGTCTTCGTCTCGTCATATGAACAGCAACCCACATGCTTTAGCATCTGCATATTTTATTGGTTTCTTGGGCTCACGCTGTGACTTTTGCTCCACACATTTCCCTCTAGTAATAACCTGCCCTACAGTCAACCCCTTCTTTTAATAAAGATACGCCAAAATTGTCTTATCTCTCCAATATTATTCAGTATTTCCCCTTTAAAAACGCTATCCCATTTCAAAAGGTTCAATCCTCGTCTTGTCTGAAAAGTTATCATTGACGATTCGCTCCTGTACAAGTCTATACTTCAGACAAATGCCTTCAGAAAAGCCTTTTTGACATTTACATTAAAATCCAGTGTTAACAGATTTATCTTCAGCAGGAAAGCTTTTCTTTCCTTTGGCATTCTGCATTTTATATCTTCACTACTTCGTAAATCGGAAATATTTTCGACGCGGTGAAGTAGCCGAGTGGTCTAAGGCGCAACGCTGCGGAGCGCGCGGTTGTTCGCCGTCAGAGGTTCGAGTCCTCCCTACAGCATGGGTGTGTGTGTGTGTGTGTGTGTGTGTGTGTGTGTGTGTGTGTGTGTGTTGTCCTTAGGTTAGTTTACCTTAGTTTCAGTCATTTGTAAGCTACGGACTGATGACCACGCAGTTTGGTCTGGTAGATTTATAAACATTTGAACATTTTTTTGAAAATATTTTACTGCCCAAATAACAAAACTCATCTGCCAAATGTATTGCCTCGTAAGTAATCTAATTCCTTCACCAGCCCATGAGTTTCTTAGACAGCATTCCTTTTGCTTTTCTCTTGTTAATGATCATTTAGGCCTATAGGCCTATATCCCACATTTCAAGATACTGTCCACTTTCTTCAGTTGCTGTGGTAGGTCTGTGGATTCCTATTTACAGTGTCATCGGCAAACCACCATTTTAAAATGGTATACGACCAGGTCTTTATGTTAGACTGTAATGTTTATGCATCTTCCTCGTATCATTTAGCAATATTAGGGTTTAACATCCTGTCCAACATCATGGTCATTACAGTTATACCCGCACAGATAGTTCCTGTCGGGGATGGGGAAGGAAATCAACTGTGCCCTTTGAAAGGCACCTCACGTCAAATGCCGGGAATGATTCAAGGAAACCGTAGGAAGCCTAACTCCTGGTGGATTGAAACTGCTGGCGTCGCAACAGTGCAGTGTGTTACCACTCTGCTCAGTATCATTTAGAATTCGGTTTGCTAACCATGATCAGGCACCACAATATGTATAGAATTGGATGACTCAGGATAATGCATCTTCATTTTATTCTTTTTAATTTGATGGTTGTTGTTGTTGTGGTCTTCAGTCCTGAGACTGGTTTGATGCAGCTCTCCAACATACCCTATCCTGAGCAAGCCTCTTCATCTCCGCATAAGAACGGCAACCTACATCTGTCTGAATCTGCTTACTGTATCCACCTCTTGGTCTTCCTCTGCGATTTTTACCCCACACACTTCCCTCCAACGCTAAATTCACAATTCCTTGATGTCTAAGAATGTGTCCCACCAATCTATCCCTTCTTTTAGTCAAGGTATGCCAGAAATTTCTTTTCTCCCCAATTCTGTTCAGTACCTCCTCATTAGTTACGCGATCCACCCATCTAATCTTCAGCATTCTTCTGTAGCACCATATTTCAAAAGCCTCAATCCTCTTCCTGTCCGCACTGTTTATCGTCCATGTCTCACTCCCATACAAGGCAACAGTCCATACAAATGCCTTCAGAAAGGACTTCCTTAGGCTTAAATCAATATTCGATGTTAACAAATTTCTCTTTTTCAAAAACGCTTTTCTACCCATTGCCATTCTGCATTTTATATCCTCTGTACTGCGACCATCATTTGTTATTTTACTGCCCAAGTAACAAAACTCATCTACCTCCTTTATTGCTTCGTTTCCCAATCTAATTCCTTCAGCATCACCTGATTTTCTTACACTGCACTCCATTACCCTAGTTTTGCTCTTGTTAATGTTCATCTTATATGCACCTTTCAGCACACTGTCCATTCCGTTCAATTGCTCTTCCAGGTCCTTTGCTGTATCTGACAGAATTACTATGTCGTCGGCAAAACGCAATGTTTTTAATTCTTCCCCCTGAACTTTTATTCCTTCACCAAATTTCTCCTTGCTTTCCTTTATAGCTTGTTCAATGTACAAATTGAATAACATTGGAGAAAGGCTACAACCCTGTCTCACTCCCTTCCCAACCACTGCATCCCTTTCATGCCCTTCAACTCTGACAACCGCTGTCTGGTTTTTGTACAAGTTGTAAATAACCTTACGCTCCCTATATTTTACTCCTGCTTGCTTCAGAACTTGAAAGAGTTTATTCCAATCGACATTGTCAAAAGCCTTCTCCAAATCTACAAAAGCTAGAAATGTAGGTTTGCCTTTTCTTAATCTATCTTCTAGGATAAGCCGTAAAGTGATTATTGCCTCCCGAGTTCCTACATTTCTCCTGAACCCAAACTGATCTTCCCCGAGGTCGGCTTGTACCAGTTTTTCCATCCTTCTGTATATAATTCGTGTTAATATTTTGCAACCATGACTTATTAAACTGATGGTTCTGTAGTTTTCACACCTGTCTGCACCTGCTTTCTTTGGAATGGGGATTATAACATTTTTCTTAAAGTCTGAGGGTACTTCGCCTGTCTCATACATCTTACACACCAGGTGAAACAATTTTGTCATGGCTGGTTCTCCCAGAGACTTCAGTAGCTCTGAGGGTATATCATCTACTCCAGGGGCCTTGTTTCGACTTAGGTCTTTCAGGGCTCTGTCAAATTCTTCTCTCAGTACAGTATCTCCTATTTCATCTTCGTCTACATCCTCTTCCCTTCCTACAATATTGTCTCGAAGTTCATTTCCTTTGTAGAGCCCCTCTATATACCCTTTCCACCTTTCAGCTTTCGCTTCTTTGCTGAGAACTGGTTTTCCATTTGTGTCCTTGATATTCATAGAGCTGTTTTTCTTATCGCCAAATGTTTCTTTTATTTTCCGGTAGGCTGTATCTATTTTTCCCCTATTTATACATTCTTCTACATCCTTGCATTTGCCTTCTAGCCATTCCTGCTTAGCCATTTTGCACTTCCTGTCAATCTCATTTCTTAGTCGTCTGTACTCCATTTTGCCTGTTTCATTTACTGCATTTTTATACTTTCTCCTTTCATCAATTAAATTTAGTATCTCCTGTGATATCCAAGGATTCTTTGTAGGTCTTGCCTTCCTACCTATCTTGTCCTCTGCTGCCTTCACTATTTCATCTCTCAATTTTACCCATTCCTCCTCAACTGTTTTATTTTCCCGTGTTTCTGTCAATTGTTGCCTGAAGCTCCCTCTGAAATTCTTAAGAACTTCAGGTTCCTTCAATTTATCTAGGTCCCATCTCCTTATGTTCCTACCTTTCTGTAGTTTCTTCAGTTTCAGCCTACAGTTCATAACCAACAAGTTATGGTCAGAGTCTATGTCTGCCCCTGGGTATGTCCTATACTTCAAAACCTGGTTCCGAAATCTATGTCTTACCATTATAAAATCTATCTGGTATCTCCCGGTGTCTCCTGGTCTCTTCCACGTATACAACCTTCTTTTGTGATTCTTAAACCAGGTGTTTGTTATAACTAAATTATGTTCCGTGCAAAATTCTACCAGGCGGCTTCCTCTTTCATTCCTTTTGCCCAGACCATATTCACCCACTATCTTCTCTTCCCTTCCTTGTCCTACTACCGAATTCCAGTCTCCCATAACAATTAAGTTTTCCTCTCCCTTAATTGTCTGAATAATTTCCTTTAGCTCCTCATATATTTCTTCGATCTCCTCATCATCGGCAGAGCTAGTTGGCATATAAACCTGTACTACTGTTGTCGGTGTTGGCTTCGTATCTATCTTGACAATGATAATGCGATCGTTGTGCTGGTCATAGTAGTTTACCCGCATTCCTATTTTCTTATTCATTATCAATCCTACTCCTGTGATACCCCCAACTGATTTTGTATTTATAATCCTGTACTCACCTGACCAGAAATCCTGTTCATCCTGCCACCGAACTTCACTAATCCCCACTATATCTAACTTCAACCTATCCATTTCCCTTTTTAAATTTTCTAATTTTCCTACTCGATTAAGGGATCTAACATTCCACGCTCCGACCCGTAGAATGTCAGTATTGCCTTTCCTGATGATCACATCCTCCTGAGTAGTCCCCGCCCGGAGATCCGAATGGGGGACTATTTTACCTCCGGAATATTTTACCCGAGAGGATGCCATCATCATATGTTCATACAGTAGAGCTGCATGTCCTCGGGAGAAATAACGGCTGTAGTTTCCCCTTGCTTTCAGCCGTTCGCAGTAGCTGTGTGGCAAAGCCACATTAGCTGATGTTACAAGGCCAGCTCAGTCAATCATCCAGACTGTTGCCCCTGTAACTACTGAAAAGGCTGCTGCCCCTCTTCAGGAACCACACGTTTGTCTGGCTTCTCCACAGATACCCCTCCGCTGTGGTTGCACCTACGGTACGGCTATCTGTATCGTTGAGGCACGCAAGCCACCCCACCTCGGCAATGTCTGTGGTTCATGGGAGTGATGGTATAGCTATGAAAAGACCACCCACTTCAGGATTATCAGACTGCAATTCTTTAATATAGTTTTTTAATGACTTATTTTTTAAAGTGTTTCATTGTTCTTACAGTTGTAGGTTAAGCTGATGATCTGTCTGTTGTAAATGGCAGCACAGGTTTTTGAATGACCCCCTTTTCTCTGTTAAATGGTAGGTTGATTATCTAATGACCCAATGGCAGCAAAGGGTAATTCCCAGCCTGGAACTTGACTCTGCATGAAATTATTTCAGTGCCACTTCTGCTGGAGCCAGTCCACAGATTAATGGTTGACTTTTGTAGCTCTCTACGGTATTTTATCAAAACCCCAATTTGGGTAAAACATGAAGATTGCACAGAAATGTATGCATGGGTATTTATGTCTCTGGAAATCATCACATGTGCAATCTGGTTCTGCAAAGTTCACAACATATTATGGTCTCTGTTCTTCGTACACGCCACACAAAACAAACCTTCAGATATCATATTCACTGATGTTGCATTGTAGTCATCAACCGCTGTGGCGTACCTCTGCATGACATGTCACAAACTTTTTTTAATGCTAAAAATGAGGCATGTCACTAATATACTGTTTAATTGAAGAAATTTAAGGCAATACTTTTATAAAGGCTTGAAAGAAAATCACATATCACAACCCTCCTAATGTTGTCTGTGTTGTGCCTCAGAAGTAGTTTCACCATGTTGTTCATGTATTCAACAGCATTTGTGGTGTTGATGGTGTCAAAATTGCCTTCCTTCTCACAAGCTCTTACCCATCTTTCAGGTACTGACAGCCACTGCTGTCTATTCAGAAACCTCGTGTATTCTTGGCTGTTCTGTATGATCTAGTAATTCTGTTCGTTGGTGCTTCAGAAACATTTTGCCACATCTTCTCAATTGTTTTCATATCCTGTGGTACTTAGATATTTCTCTTCTTCAGCCATCTTCCCCATGCTTGTCTACGATGGAAAAGGCACAAGTAAACGTCTGTCAGAGGGAATGCTTGTTCAACTGCTTTGATCCCAGACTCTGAACAGTCCGTAACCCAGTAGGTGCGATTCAAATCCCTGTCCCAGCCCTTTAAGATGCCTGGTGCTCTATTTATTTATCTTCCATTTTCTACCAGAATGAAGGAAAAAAAACTACCCAACCAAAAATAGTCCACATTACCCCTAAAAGCTATAAAAATAATGGAATATCGTATGTTGTTGTCTAGTATGTTGCGTCTAGTAAACAACTGTCCCCGTACTAATTCGGAAGATCTTTCAGCCACTTGCTTTGGTAGCAGAAAAGTAATGGTTTTATTGAAAAGATCTTACTATTTGTTTTGATAGCATAAAGGTAATGGTTTCATGTCTCCATTGGAACCTGTAGGCCTACAATGTCTGTTATTGTTTCATTCCTTATTTTGTGCATCAACCTGATTCTTTAGCCTACTGTTATCAAACAATGTTTTATTTGCAGTGGCGGCGCTACACGAAAACTGGGCGTCGGCGAACTCGTCTTTGCGAGGCCCCTTTCATTTTTTTTGTAATGAAGAAAATGTTAAATGAACTGAATTATACATCAATAATCATTATACTAAAATTCTAATAGTATAATATACAGGCATTATTGAAATGACAAAAATTACAATAAACAAACACAAATTAGAGAAACTTTCAGCTTTTCGTCTCACTGAACTTTTTCAAGTTCACATCTTAATAGTAATCACTATTTAGGCTTCAGTTGATAGTACTGACAACGCGGATAGTGCTTGTTTGCTCGCAGTAGGTCTTAAAAAATTTTAACTTTGAGAAGCTTCTCTCGGCCGAAGCTGTACTGACTGGAACTGTGAGCATGATTCTGATTGATATATAAACATTTGGATATACTTCTTCCAAATCGTTTTCTAAAATGTACTGAAGAAATTGTTTTGCAAGTATTTAACTGTAAATTGCATCACTGCTGCACTCATACCGAAATAAATACGGACAACTAAATAGTTGCCGGCCGGGAATGGCCGAGCGCACTAAGGCCATACCACGGTGAGCGAGATCGCTCTCGTCGGGGGTCGAATCCCACCCTTGGGTACGGATGTTGTGTTCGTCCACTGGTTAAGCTAGTGTAAGTTAGATGTAGGTCGTCGCTACATGGCCTAGCAGTTGAAAACTGCCGTTAAACATCAAGTAAAAGAACAAAGAAGCTAAAATGTTAACAATGTTTTGCGAGGCCCCCACAGGCGCGAGGCCGTCGGCGGTGGCCGACGTCGCCGACGCTAGCGCCGCCACTGTTGATTTGTACCGTATAGGGTCCGATAAATGTGAGTATAAGTTGTTTTATCTGTTGTGCAAAACGTAGTGCTAATTTGACCTGGTGTGCGTCCCTGTGAAAACGTTTTCTAAAAGCCTATCAAGACCAACTTCACAAGTGGTGTTGTTCCAGTATGTACCAGACTGTATTTCTTTTTCATTTGCAACGTGTGTGCATGGAGAAGCGTGTAATTGAAACTTAATGCTGCGTTTGAGATTGTAAAAGGAATGGCTTTATAAATAGAAGTGTTTTTAATTTCTGTGAAAAGGTTAACTGTTCCACCGTTTCTTGACAAAAAAGTAAGTGGGTAGCTACTCGCATTCTATAGCCACAGTATTGATCCTGTATCAGATGGTGAAGCAAAGATTACTCTTATTTTTGTGCCAAGTTCAGTAAAACTGTAAAAAGCAATGTTTTCTGCTCATACAATGAGAAATATGTAAAACAGCATGTGGAATTGTAGTCAGTCGATTTGTGCTTTGATGTTGACATTTCATTCAGCTTGGTTTATTGAACACTTGTATGTCAAATTATAAGTTTAATATTAATTATTCATTTAGGCTTAAAATTAAATGTTCATTGTATACTTATGGTAATTTGTAATAATCTCAATTCACTATAAAAATAAACTGTTATAAAAACCCATGGGTTGGTGACTTGTTTTTATGTAAGGTATTAAAATTCTGTTAAAATGTGAAAGTAATGCAGATCACATGGTGTACAGAAATTACCTGAATGAAGACGTTACTAAAGATGCTCATCAAAGCCCACACAGCTCAGGCTCCATTCAATAATAACAGTAGTAGTAGACAATGGTGGTGATGCATCAGAAGGATAATTTTTGAAATGGTTTTCACCAGGATGAATGTAATTTCATAAAGGTGTTGTATATTCCACACCGTGTAGGAGCCTTCTGTCTTGTGACCTGATTTCTAATAATTTTGTTTTTTTACCTATTACGTGTATCTTATTGTTAAGACTTTAAAATTCACTTGGGTCTGTAGGGAGAGGGGGTGGGGTAGATTTGTTACTCTAACAGTTTCTTTCTGCAGATTTAGGAAATGTATTTATAGAGAAGGGGGCAGGGAACTTTCACATCCTTGTTAGAGATTTCAACCACTTGCATCCTACAGTACAAATGACATACCATTGGTTGCTTGTAAGTTATTGTCTAAAGAAAATGTGTACACCACTGTTCAGAGTGTTTTTAACATAGCAGGGAAAATGGCATTGGTTACCTTAATTTTATCTTGAGGCATGGCACGAATTGTGCCTATATTACTAGGTAAAATGTAAACAAGCTCTTCCTTCATCTGGCTGAATTATTCCACAGAGGAAGAAAAGATACAAGAGAAAAGAAGGCCCCTGGGGTGGACATTCCCTACCTCTATGGAGAAAATTCAGCCAACACCGATAAAAAGAAAAAAAAAGTTCCAGGCTTGGTGTTAGGTTTAAGACATTCACTGCGGCATCGGTGCAGTCGCGCAGCTCCCCAGTGCAGCCCAGCGACGTGCGAGTGTGGGCCAGCAGCGCTCTTTGTCTGCTGGTACTGCATACAGTGTGGGTCTCGATGCCGAGACCCGCCTGGACTATCTCCATCTGGCAGGTCGGGATCCTTTTGTCGTCGATTTCCACACAATCATCGTGCATCTCTACTGTCAGATTCGGAACTGTCACGAAAGATTCAAAAGCTGGGCTTCCATGCTATCATCACACTGCA
This sequence comes from Locusta migratoria, assembly GCA_026315105.1. Lineage (NCBI taxonomy): Eukaryota > Metazoa > Arthropoda > Insecta > Orthoptera > Acrididae > Locusta > Locusta migratoria. The sequence continues at coordinate 365,848,945 of CM048751.1, read as the reverse complement.
AGCTCGAAATGACAATCTGGTCCTCACTACAATCACTGTTGTCTAGTACACTAACTGTTCCTCTGTCACGTAACACTTTTCCTACTCCTTTTCGCATTGGAAGGTTTAGGTGTAGACACATTAGCCGCCAATATATGTTTGATAACTCCCCACACAACAACAAAAAGAAGTGTTAATCCATGTTACGTACATCGTTTAGTGTTGGGAATGAGTCTAATCACACACAGCTGCATAATAAAACAGACAGTTCTTGCATTTCAACATATTGGTGGTTCTGTTTACATAACATTTGTAATGAAATACTTGTCCACTATGACACATTCTTTTAAGTCCTAATCAAAACGAGGCAGTAGCACAAATAAATGAAATTACACAAACCATCATGTACAATGTTTTCTTTCACTGAATTTTTGGCGAGCATTTAGCTGGCTTGGAAAAACAGCAACCTGTCTCTCTTTGAGTTGAATGTTTTATTTCCCCATTTCAAAATATCTTGCAAATCATCATCATCATATGATAAAGTTGTTCTACATCTAGTGCTGAGTAGGAGTTAGACATTTAACTTCCAGGCTGCACTGAATACGGAATAAGAATATTTTACCATCTGATTTGCTAGACGCTTTGAAACCAGTAATGGAGAAATTCTACATTAAAGGAGACTGGTGGCTGTTTTCTCAATATGCCATTAAAATTGTTGAATTTAATTTTCAAGAATGACAGTTTGACTTGAACATTATGGCCCTTGCTCACAAGAAAGGAATTGTACCTGGTCTAAAGGGGGAAAAGAAAAAGTTGGGAGCCACTGCACTAGACACACTGTTCTCTAGGAAGCAAGGAGGAAATACAGAACAAAACTGGTACACATGAAAGGCAATTATTTGTAGTCATGAAAAGGTTGCAATACTTTGTGGGTGGTCAGATACAACATACAGGTTACAAGGGATGATCCATTTTATTTTAATTTTACTATACAGAATTTTATTAATTTGTATAATTTTCCCCGAGTTCTTGTCAGTGATCTTTTGAGGGAAATGGGATTAAAAAAAACACTGCAAATTCTAATTCAAACGAAACATTCGTGTACTTTCACAATTCTGATTGCAGTAGAATGTACACAGAGAGAACACAGTGTCTGAAAGAATTTTATGGTGCCTTTGCGGGGCTTCTTTCTTGATCTTTAAACGTGAGTTTTGCATTATTGAAATTCGACCGTGTGATCATAGAAACCATTAATATAAAATGGGAAAGAAACGGTCTTGTTAGTAGCCAAATCACTATCACTTAAATGTAAACCAAGGCTGATGCATCACTAAAGTTAGCAATTAATTGGGAAGCCTGCAGAAAGGATTAAGTAACTTCCTGTCAGACATAAACCAGGTAATGTGGGTTTAACACAACAAACTGTCAGTAAAAAAATTATTTAATTGTATAGGCGCTGGAATAGTATGTATACCAGCAAGGAGGGAAATGCATGCTCAATGTGGCAAGAAAACTATCAAAACTGTATTTGTAATTAATCAGTTTATACTGCAATGATACTCAAATAAGTTACCACAGCACAAACCATTATAACGTAAGCATTTACTGTTGAACAAAAAGGTTATCATAATTTGTGGCAAAAAAATCAAGAAATGCCTTCAAAATTTGAAGGAGCAATAACAAAAAATAGTATTAGTTTCCGTCTTCATGTGCATAAGTGTCTTCTCTATACTTGACATTCAATGTTGTTTTCCTTCACTTCAAAACTTATTTGTCCTGAATGTCTTTGCTACAAGGTAGAAATGTTTCTATCTTCAGAAACAAGCCTCTCATAAAGTTTACTCTGCGATAATATATAAACACGTAAATAAATACAGCTGTCATAAGATAATGTTCGTTTACTAAATACCTTTGGCTGCTTCCCGTCACGATGCGTGCCTTCTATTTATCTTTTGGACGACCCATACTCGACAGCAAGATGAATTTTCAAGTGCGTTATTGTCTGTCTGGAAGGTGTGGCGATTTCTCTCGTCTCAGAGTAACACACAAATGACCATCAGTGAAGAATTTCCAACCAGTATAGCCATTAACTACATATAGAGTTAAATTAATGACAATACTACATGTTTGTTTATAACGGACGGCCGGCCGCGGTGGCCGAGGGGACTAAGGCGCTCCAGTCACGGTCTGCACGGCCACTACGGTCGGAGGTTCGAATCCCTCCTCGGGCATGGATATTTGTGCCGTCCTAGTTCGTAAGTAGTTCATAAGTAGTTTGTAAGTTTAGGGACTGATGACCCCGTAGTTAAGTCCCATAGACTATACAAACATTTGAACATCTTTATAACGGACGGCTGAGGGTCCGAAAGGTAAAGCGACGGAATGTTTGCTGGAGGCGAGGCTAGGCAGCCGCTCCCACGGGCGACGCGACGGTTAGAGCCGTTTAGTGAGAACCGCGCCAAAAGTGTGTGTGCAAGGGATGCAGTCTTTGATTGGCTGATGTTCAAAGCGACAGCTTTTCGAAATCAGCGGTTGTCCTGTGAGATTTTACTGGCTGGAGCTCGAGAACTCGACGCTGATTGGCTTTAGGTAAAAACGACGTTTCTCAGGGGGTCTTGGGCGGAGACGCGGTGATAGAAGTGGACTTCGTGTTTCGTAGCGCTGGAGTACGGACGCGTCCGGTAGCGTCCTGTCCTCCCAGTGTGCGGACCTGGAGATTTTGCGTATTGAGCCGATACTCGGACGAGTGAACTTGGATAAGTTTCAGGGTACACTCTGAGATTTATACCTGAGCTGATTGTTCTTCTTTCGGTTTGAATAAGGTCAGCCAGCCAATACTAGTCCACCGAAGCACTAGCTGCGATATACTCAACTTCTGGAGTCATTTAGACCTTCAGTACTCGTGCATACTTGTCTACGCTAACTGAAGTGGTCCTAACTTCGCAGAATTGTTTGAGATCGTAGGCACTGTGTACTGCCGAGCGCACTGAGGCTGATAGCAGGGAGTACAGCTTCCGAGCGACGGAGCGAGTTTTCCATTTCGTGGTCGCGCAAATTTTCAGCTCACAGCCGCCCTGCCCCCACGCCACTGCAGCGCAGCACCTTCACACGCGAGTCGTCAGTTTGGTAATGTATGGCAAAGCGCTCGCCAGCAACATACAGTCGATACATCAGGTTCTGCCGTATAGTGGGGATTGTGTTGTTAGGAAAGTCAACCCTGCACTGGTATTCTGTCTCGATTATCCCGCTAAGAACATTATATTTTTCAGGATAGGGTTTCTGACTTGCCAGTCGTTACTAATTTCCAGTTTCTTAACAATTTGAGTAACTTCATATGCAATACATTGTTCTTTCTTATTTGGTTATAAATGTATTCTTGTTGTTTATGATTTTAGTATTGGATTAATCATTGTGTGTTTTATTCTGCTTAAAAAGGTGTAATAAATATTGTTGGATTTGAAAGATGTTTTTTTTCAACATTATTAGTAGTCAGATCTCAGTTAGTTCGTTAGATTTTTGGTGGGGACAAATTATTAATTATAGTTTATGCCACTTGCAGGAAATGGAAGAGTTTCATTACGATTAGGACTGAAACAGGGGAATATTTTATCATTCAAACTATTTGATATGATGTTAAATATCACCAATTAATTCAGGGTCAGCCGCTCCTGTCTTCCTATTGTATTAACCCACATTAACCTTTCCCAGTCGGAATCATTCCAATCCATTTCATTTTGTCACCACCACACCTTACAGATGGACTGTTGACGAAGTTGAACCACATACAGATTTCATCGCGTTTTCGTAAGTTAAAGTTTAATGTTGCCTTTCTTCTTCTTCTTTTCCTTTCCTAGCATTTTCCACATTACTGGGGGTCTGCTCCTCTGCCACGTTTCCTCCACAAACCTCTGTTTTTCACGTCTTCAGGGCTGAGGTCCACAATGCACATATCCTCCTCGATGTTCTCCATCCACTTCTTGAGTTGCCTACCATGGGATGGATGTCCTCCTGGATCCAATTGGAGTGTTGCTTTACCCACAGAATCACACTCTTTCCTCATGATGTTTCCATACCACCAAAGACGAGCCTCTCTTTCCTTCTCCATCATTGAGACTACACTGAGCCTTTGGCGGACACAGTTATTTGTTGCATGGTCGTAGTGAGTCTATCTGAGGGACCATCGCAGCTTTTTCATCTCCCTCTCAAAGGTCGGCTTTCTATCCCGGCGAGGACTACTGTACGCACTACTGATTTCTGTTTGCCTTCGATTGTGGTACTCAAGTGGACTTAGTAATACTTAACTTTTACATAGTTCTTCACTGCTGAATGCTGATACATAGATTATATAGAGGGCTGCCTACTGATGATTCCTAGTGCCTATCCGATAGCCAAGTCTTTATTGGTGCCTATCTGATTCCGAAGTGTTAACTGGTTCCTATCTCAGTTCCAAGTGAACGATGTCGTACAGTGGTGGCCACGAACGGAGTTCCAGCAGAGGGCGCTCGTGGCTGTCGTCGTAAGAACACCGCGCCGTGCGTGCATGGCGGCGTGCGGCGAAAGTAGGTGGCGCGCACTTCATACTTGTGCGACACCCCCCCCCCCCCCCCCCCCCCAAACCGCCGCGCCGTCGTGGCGTAGGGCTGAGGGCCACGGCGACGGCACTGGGAGGAGTGCCTGGGCGGGGGCGTTACTGGTGGGACTGGCGTCGTAGCTGAGGCTGGGATCGAGACGCCGTCCGCGCTCCGGTATATACCTTGCGATCCGCCGGGAAACCCACCAAAACCAGCGGAAGGGCGCTCGCCTCCGCCCAGAGGGAGCAGGTCATCTTCTTCTGAGGTGCGTGGCCCAGGCGGCAGGGGCACGCACGGTCCCGGAGTCCCTCTCGGTGACGCTGGCAGCTGAGGCGGCGACAGCGGCGGAGGCGCGTCCACCTCCATAGGGATGATATCGTAGTCCGGGGACGCTGGGCCCGGCAGCGAGCGATGTGGAAGTGCTCCCTGGCGACGAACTGGGTCTGGAATCAAGAAACCCGAGACACGATCGCGCGGCCTGTGCAGGCGCAACTGGTTTGCGTGGCGCCGCAGCTCCGACCCTGTACAACATACATATTGCGACCGAGCACGCGCTGAATGGTGCCCGGCATCTATCTCTTCTGTCCAGCAAACACTCTGTACAGCACCGGCGTAGAAACCTGAAAAAGCGCCATACGAACCGACCCGGTGTGGGGGAGGCTGCAGCAGGTGAAGGAGAGTGCGGTGACGGCGGCCGTGTAGCAGCTCGGCAGGGGACGGGCCGTCACGTGGCATGCACCGATACGTAGACAGGAAAATTTGAAGAGCTTGCTGCCTGGAGTGCTGACCTTTCATCTTCTCCATGTGAGACTTGAATGTTCGAACGAAACGTTCTGCTTCGCCATTGGACTGAGGGTGAAAAGGTGCGGTGGTGATATGCTGAATGCATTCACACGACAAAACTGTTGAAATTCCGCACTAACAAACTGAGGTCCATTGTCTGACGATAGTTTCAGGCAAACCTTCTATGCAAAACACTGATGTTAAGGCACTGATTGTACTAGACGCTGTCGTTGAGTTCATGGCAATCACAAAAGAAAACTTGCTGAAAGCGTCTACAACGATTATCCACCGCGTATTCCAGAAAGGTGCGGCAAAGTCAATCTGTAAACGTTGCCATGGTCCATCGGGGCGTGGCCGGTCCGAGAAACGTTGTGGAGGAGCTGCCTGATGCTCCGCACAAACAGTACACTGTGACGTCATACTCTCTGTCAGTCCATACCAACCCAGGTACAATGACGTCTGGCCAGTTCAAAGGGAAGTCTGCGACAGCAGAAGCATCTCTGGAGTCTATTCGACAATATACCATTTCTAAAGAATCAAATGACACATCCTGGCCAACCGGAAGTCGGGAAAGTGTGTCCACGTTAGTATGTTTAGAGGTAGTTCGGTACAAAATCTCATACTGATAATTAGACAATATCAAGGACCATCTCTGAGCTTTTGTGCCGTTCGTGGCGGAATTGGCTTTGTGGGTGAGAACAATGACGTGAGAGGCTTGTGGTCTGTCAACAAATAGAATTTTCTGCCATAGACATAATGATGAGACTTTGTGAAGCCGTAAATGATTGCTAAGGCCTCCTTTTCTATCTGAATGTAATTCTGTTTCGTTGGCATCAGTAGCTTGGATGCAAAGGCAATAGGACGATCGTGAGATCCAATACGATGCGACAAGACTGTACCCAGACCGTACGACGAGGCATCAACTGCTAACAGTACAGGCTTATGTGGGTCGAAGGGAATCAAACATGCATCACTGAGTAGTGCAGACTTTAATTTGTCAAAGGCAACCTGGAAATCTTTAGACCATACAAAAGGAACATTCTTCCTACGTAAGCAATGCAGTGGAGCTGCAATCTGAGAGGCATTGGGAATAAACCTGAAATAATAGTTAAGTTTTCCCATTACTGCTTGCAATTCGTGCACATTCTTAGGAGGAGGCAAGTCTTTCATTGCTCTAACATGTGACTGTAAAGGATGGATTCCTTGGCCATTAATCACATGGCCTAGGTACTCTATTTCAGTTTGAAAAAACGAACACTTAGCTTTATTACAACGTAGACCTGCTGCAGTCAACACTTTGAAAAGGCACTCCAGGTTTGATTAATGTTCAACTGTGCGCCCTGAGACCACAATGTCATCTAAATAGTTTGAGCAACACGGTACAGAAACTGTCAGCTGTTCCAAAAATCGCTGAAAAATAGCGGGGGCGGAAGAACTGCCAAAGGGTAGGCGTTGAAATTGAAAAAGGCCCATGTGAGTATTAATGACGAAAAACTTCTTTGACTCGTCATCTATCGGAATTTGTAATTATGCCTCTGCTAAATCAATCTTAGAAAAGATACGAGACTGTCCTAATTTGTCCATCAGTGCCTCTGGTCTGGGCAGGGGATAAGTGTCTACAATTGTTTGACTGTTCACTGTTGATTTGAAGTCCGCACAGAGACGAAGTTTTCCTTACGGGTTGATTATAATTACTAAAGGCGAGGCCCACTGACTTGCAGAAACAGGAGAAATCACCCCTCTATTCTGCCAACGTTTAAGTTCTGCAGCATCTGTATCCCGAATTGCGATAGGCACTGGTCTAGCTTTACGAAATTTTGGTACAGCAGATTATTTTAAAGCTACATGTGCCACAAAGTCTTTTGCACAACCGAGTTCCGGCGAAAACAAGTCACTATATTTTCCACACAATGCATTGATTTTGTCCTGAGGCACTACTGACGAAATTTGAAGCACATCTCTTTGAATTGATAAGCTAAACAAATCAAATGCATCTAGTCCAAAAATGTTCGGTGTAGATTTGGCCTGAAGAACTACAAAAGCAACTGTTTTTGTTACACCTTGAAAAGAGGCAGGCAGGCTACAAGTTCCTAGCACGGGAAGGTTTTGACCTGTATAAGCTGTTAACACTCGTTGAGACGGTGACAGTTTTGGCGAAACCAGAAGTTCATATGTGTCTTTATTCATTAATGTGACAGCGGAACCAGTATCAAGCTGAAATTGCAAAGTCTTATTTTCTATAGAAAGATTCACAAAAAGGTTTGCTTGTGGCACTTGACAGGTGCACGAATGTGGGCAACGTCTGCCACAGTTTGTTTGCTGTACTTGCGCATGCGCGGGCTGCGTACGGAAGGAGGCGGCGCAGGAACGGCACACAGCGAATTAACATAACTGTCCCTAGATGGCACTACCGCCAGATCGGCGTCCGCACAATGCGAGGCTACTGCAGATTTACTAACTACGGCACGAAACTCTTGAGTAGCTACATCAAGTCTACTGTCACTAGCTACACAGTACTGGGCACTATGACAATGAGAAGTTGCAGAAGGCACTAGGTTCACTACAGGATTGCACTGTACATAGTCATTTTGCTTGTCCCAAACCTTTTTCCGTTGCACAGAGTTACGCGCTCGCCGGCGCTTTCTAAGTGGTGCACTACATAGTTTTGCCGTAGGCACAGAAGAACTACCTTGCATTTTAGAATCAAGAGATGCATTGTTAAAGTCCACAGCGTGTATGACATTTACAGAATGAATTGTTTGTGCACGCTGTGAAGCACCGTTCCTAACGGTAACGTTCTTTGAATTTACATTCTGCATACACATTGACTGTACATGTCCCGATTTGCCACATTGATAACAAATAGCGTTGCGACTAGGGCAATGCGCACGTTTGTGGCGAGATACACACTGGGGGCAAGACTTACGAACATTTTTCCGCAAAGAACGCCGGCGCCAGTTTGTCAAATTACTTTGTCTAACAAGACGTGTCGCACTATTACACTGGCTACTGTTCACTGTCTTTTCAGCACGGCCCGTGGAATTGTAAGAATCACTAGGGCTAAACTGAGAACTACGGCTAGGAAAGCGTCCGTTGCGGCACACTGAATGTACACTGTGGCTTTGCATTTCTACATCTGCTAAATCAAAGGTATCATGCGCTTCTATAAGCTGCAGTACACTGTCTAATGAGAGGTCAGACTGTTTCAGAATTGCTGCCCTAATTCTGGGGTCCTGAATGTTCTGAGTGATAGCGTCTCTCAACATCACGTCACTGTAAGAAAGTCCACAAGAGCAAGTAAATTTACTTTTGCAGGTTAAGCTCTTCAACTCCGTAATCCACTGCTGATGTGACTGGTTCGGTGTTTTTTTTCAGTCTGAAAAATCGGTACCGCGCCGCATCTACGAGAACTTTTCTCTCATAATGAGCATTCAGTGCATCTACTATTTGTTCAAAGTCTAGATCACGAGGAGATGCGTGAGGAAAAAGTTTCTGCAGTAATACGAAGGTTTTAGTGCCCACGATGGAGAGGAAGAAATGTTTCACGGTCTGACCTGTAAGTTGATGAGCCGCGACGAGTTCTTGAAATTGAGCAAAGTAGTCGCTCCATTCTTCCTCACGTTCGTTGTACTGGCGAAACGTAGGAAGCGTTGCGGCGGCAGGTGTGGGCCGCTGTTGTTGGTTAGCTACCGTCAACTGGGACCCTGCTTGAAGTAGTTGCGTGATTTGCGCCGTCTGTAACTCAATAATTTCCATTAAGTTTGGGTTCAGGTTAGTGGCCATGCTGACCGATTAGGCGCTGCGCATACAAGTAACTTATAACTAAACACAAATGCAATATGAAAGAGGACGCTCTGCAACAAAATGTCCACAAAACACGTAACAAAATATCTTCCCCCAAAATTCTTATAATAAAGGTGGGTGGGCGGGAGCAATTTCTGCGTGCTCCGACTGCTGCTGTCTGGCTGCTGCAAGCGGGCTGGTCCAAGGTTCTGCTATCACTCCTTGTCGCCACTTTTGTATCCGATCCTCGTCGCCACTTTTGAGTCTCGTTTCCGCTCGGTTGTAGGTGTCGGTGGCCGAGTAGAAAGAGACCGACACAGGAATAAAGAATGCACGCTTGTGCGGTATGGAGGTGACCAGCTAGTGGGACAGCAGAAACTAGAAACACTAGAGTAAATTAGAACGAGATATATATTTCATAGAGACTTAGTAATACTTAACTTTTACACAGTTCTTCATTGCAGAATGCTGATACATAGATTATATAGAGGCCTGCCTACTGATGATTCCTAGTGCCTGTCCGATAGCCTAGTCTTCACTTGTGCGTATCTGATTCTGAAGTGTTAGCTGGTTCCTATCTCAGTCCCAAGTGAACGATGTCGTTCAGTGGTGGTCACGAGCGGAGTTGTAGCAGAGGGTGCTCGTGGCTGACGTAAGAATGCCGCGCCGTGCGTGCATGGCGGCGCGCGGCGAAAGTAGGTGGCACACACTTTATACTTGTGCGACACCACATATTTCATGACAGTGTACGATGCATACAGTTTTTAATTAACTACACAACAGTCGAACAAAACTACTGTAATATGTACAAGTTTTATTTCTACAAAAAGTCACAATATTAAATGACAAATTTTGACAATAAATGTTTCTTTAAATTCTCGTTGTAAAGGCAATAGACATGCCGACTGCTTGTTAGTGTACAGAATATGGAATAATAAATGGGTACTTAAATTTACACTTCTAAACCTAGCATTATGTTTACAGCCTGAAGCCCGGTATACTTATAGGACGATTAATGACATTTTTGTTGCAATAATGAAGTCCGATAATGAGTTTTTGAATATCAACATATCGGATTCTCGATTGTTTTAAAAGTAATCAGCAGCCCTAATAGTCAATTACGCCTATCCTGTGCTAGTGGTAAAAGGTGCAAGACGAAGTAGAAAAGAAAGGCAGAGACACCGATGGGCAGAGAAGACAGTGAAGAGGTGGGCCGCGAGAGGAGCAGGATGGGGCAAGGGTACCGGGTAAAGAAGGAAATGATGTGGATGTGACAATAAGTCTTATTTTAGTTTTCGCAAGACATACGGGAGAGGAATCCAGCCTTTTGCAAGACACTTACAGAAGTAACTAGCTAGCGGAAAAGCTATAAAGTTATTGGTCTTTGGAAATGAAAACGTTTCGTTGTTGCAGATGACAAGCTGAAAAACATTTTGTTGTTTAATTACAGCAATATGTAAGTTCTGTGAATAACTTCATGTCAGCGAGTAAATAAATGTAGTTCTGAAATATTGAAACTACATCTCAAATGTAAGCAATGTAGCCTAATGTTTATGCAGTCCACACAACACTGTTAGATGTAACGACAGTTTCAGGAAGTAAATGCGTATAACGCTCAGTAGGCGGCACAAAAAATGTGTTAGGTTGGTGAAAACACAAAAGGAGTCTTACTTTAATAACAGACAGCACTGTTGAAAATAGCTGTGATGCATACTCACCACGCGTAAGTACCCTCGGGCTCTGTTTCTAGGGCCACTGTTGGTTCTCGTTCATACAGTTAACATGCCTACTCGTATAACAGGAAATTGTAAGATACGAGAGTGAGTCAGTCAGTACACTGTTGTTGTTGTTGTTGTGGTCTTCAGTCCGCAGACTGTTCTGATGCAGCTCTCCACGCTACCCTGTCCTGTGCAAGTCTCTTCATCTGTGAATACGTTCGGCAACTTACATCCTTTTTAATCTGCTTACTGTATTCGTCCCTCGGTCTCCCTCTACGATTTTTACCCCACATGCTTCCTTCTAATACTAATTTGACAAGTCCTGGATGTCTCAGAATGTGTCCTACCAATCTATCCATTCTCTTAGTCAGGATATGCCAGAAAGTCCTTTTCTGCCCGATTCGATGAAGCACCTCCTCATTAGTTACGTGATCCACCCATCTAATTTTCATCATTCGTCTGTAGCACCACATTTCAAAAGCTTCTATCATCTTTTTATCTGAACTCCTTATTGTCCACGTTTCACTGCCATACAATGCTACACTCCACACAAAAGCTTTCAGAAAGGACTTCCTAACATTTAAATTAATATTGGATGTTATCAAGTTTCGCTTCTTTAGAAACGCCTTTCTTCCCATGGCCATTCTGGATTTTATATCTTCTTTACTTCGGCCATCAAAAGTTATCTTCCTACCCAAATAACAAAATTCATCTACTACTTTTATTGTTTCACTACCTAATCGAATTTCTTCAGCATCGCCTGATTTTCTGACACTACCTTCATTTTACTCTTGTTAATGTTCATCTTAAATATTCCTTTCAAGACACTTTCCATTCCATTCAATTACTCCCCCAGATCTTTTGCAGTATCTGACAGAGTTACTGTGTCATCAGCAAATCGCAATGTTTTTATTTCTTCTCCCTGCACTTTAATGCCCTCTCCGAATTTCTCCTCCCAGTCCTTCACTGCCTGTTCAATGTACAAATTGAACATCATTGGGGAAAGGCTACAACCCTGTCTTAATCCCTTTCCAACCTCTGCGTCCCTTTCTTGCCCTTCCACTGTAATAACCACTGTCTGGTTTTTGTACAGGTTGAATATAACTCTTCGCTCCCTATATTTTACCCCTGCTACCTTCAGAATTTGAAAGAGTGTATTCCAGTCGACATTGTCAAAAGCTTTCTCCAAATCGACAAACGCTAAAAACGTAGGTTTTCCTTTCCTAAGCCTGTCTTGTAAGATGTAATGTGAGTATTGCCTCACTTGTTCCTACATTTCTCCTAAATCCAAACTGATCTTCCCCGAGGCTAGATTCCACAAGTCTTTCCATTCGTCTGTAAATAATTCATTTAGTATTTTGCAAGCATGATTTATTAAACTGATAGATCTGTAATTTTCACATTTGTCTGCACTTGCTTTCTTTGGAATTGGAATTACGATATTCTTATTGAAGTCAAAGGGTATTTCCCCTGTCTCATACATCTTGCGTACCAGGTGATACACTTTTTTCACCACTGGCTCTCCTAACGATATCAGCAGTTCAGACGGAATATCATCTACTCCAGGGGCCGTTTCGACTCAAGTCCTTCAGTTCTCTGTCAAATTCTTCTCGCAGTATCATATTCCTATCACATCTTCCTCCACTTCGTCTTCCATTTCTAGAATACTGCCTTCAAGTTTATTTCCTTTGCATAGGCCCTCTATATATTCCTTCCACAGTAACAGCTTTTTCCTCTTTGCTTAGTACCGGTTTTCCGTCTGAGTTCTTGATATTCATACAACTGCTTTTCTTATCTCCAAATATCTCTTTTACTTTCCTGTAGGCGGTGTCTATCTTTCCCCTAGTTATGCATTCTTCTATGGTTCTGAATTTGCCCTCTAGCCACTCCTGCTTATCCAGTCTGCACTTCTTGTCAATCTCATTTTCCAGACGTTTGTACTTCCTTTTTCTGTTTCACTTGCTGAATTTTTATATTTTCTCCTCTCCTCAATTAGGGTCAGTATATCCTGTATTATCCAGGGATTTCTATTAGGCCTTGTCCTTCTGCCTATATGGTCCTCTGTTGCCTTCACTACCCTATCTCTCAGAGCTACCCATTCTTCTTCTACTGTATTACTTTCCCCCGTTTCAGCCAATCCTTGCCTAATGCTCCCTCTGAAACTCTCAACCACCTCTGGTTCCTTCAATTTGTCCAGGTTCCATCTCCTAACCTTTCTACCTTTCTGCAGTCTCTTAAGTTTCAATCTGCAGTTCATAACCAATAAGTTATGGTCAGAGTCTATATCTGCCCCTGGATAGGTTTTACAGTTTAGAACCTGGTTCCTAAATCTATTCCTTACCATTATAAAGTCAATCTGGTACCTTCCAGTGTCTCCTTGTCTGTTACACGTATACAGCCTCTTTCATGATGATTAAACCAAGTGTTGGCGATCTATAAATTGTGCTCTGCGCAGAATTCCACCAATGGATCTTCTCTCTCATTTCTTTTTCCCAGTCCATATTAACCTACCATATTTCCTTCTCTTCCCTTCCCAACTACCGAATTCCAGTCCCCCATCACAATGAAGTTTTCGTCTCCCTTAACTTTCTGAATGATTTCTTTTATCTCCTCATACATTTTTTCGATATCCTCATCATCGGCGGTGCTGGTTGGCATATAAACTTGCACTACTGTGGTCGGTGTTGGCTTCGTGTCAATCTTTACCACGATAATGCGTTCACTATGCAGTTAATAGTGACTTACCTGCATTCCTATTTTCTTATTCATTAACAGACCTACTCCTGCGTTACCACCAATTGATTTTTTATTGTTAACCCTGTACTCACCTGACCAGAAATCCTGTTCATCCTGCCACCGAACTTCACTAATCCCTACCATATCGAATTTTAACCTATCCATTTCTCTTTTCAAATTTTCTAACTTACCTACATGATTAAGGGTTAGAACATTCCACGCTCCGACCTGTAGAATTCCCGTTTTGTTTTTCTTGATGACGACATCCTTCTGAGTAGTCCCCACCCGGAGATTCGAATGTGGGCTATTTTACCTCTGGAATATTTTACCCGAGAGGATGTCATCAACATATGTTCATGCAGTAGAGCTGCATGTTATCGGGAAAAGTAACGACTGTAGTTTCCCCTTGATTTCAACCGTTCACAATAACTGCATGGCAAAGCCATGTTAGCTGATGTTACAAGACCAGCTCAGTCAATCATCTAGACTGTTGCCCCTGTAACTACTGAAAAGGCTGCTGCCCCTCTTCAGGAACCACACGTTTGTCTGGCCTCTCCACAGATACCCCTCCACTGTGGTTGCACCTATGGTACGGCTATCTGCATCGTTGAGGCACGCAAGCCACCCCACCTCGGCAATGTCTGTGGTTCATGGGGGTGCGTAAATACACTACTTGCCATAAATTGCTAAACCAACAAGAAATGCAGATCATAAACGGGTATTCATTGGACAGATATATTCTACTACAACTGACACGTGATTACATTTTACACAATTTAGATGCATAGATCCTGAGAAATCAGTACCCAGAACAACCACCTATGGCCGTAATAATGGCCTTCATACGCCTGGGCATCGAGTCAAACAGAGGTTGGATGGCGTATACAGGTACATGTGCTCATGCAGCTTCAACGCGATAACACAGTTCATCAAGAATAGTGACTGACGTATTGTGACGAGCCAGTAGCTCGGCCACCATTAACCAGACGTTTTCAATTGGCGAGAGATCTGTAGAATGTGCTGGTCAGGGCAGCAATCGAACGTTTTCTGTATCCAGAAAGGCCTTTACAGGACTTGCAACACGCGGTCGTGTATTATCCTGCTGAAATTTAGGGTTTCGCAGGGATCTAATGTAGGTTAGAGCCACTGGTCGTAACACATCTGAAATGTGACGGCCACTGTTCAAAGTGCCGTCGATGCGAACAAGAGGTGACCGAGACGTGTAACCAATGGCACCCCATACCATCAAGACGGGTGATACGCCAGTATGGCGATGACGAATTCACGCTTCCAATGTGCGTTCACCACGATGTCGCCATGCATGGATGCGACCATCATGATGCTATAACAGAACCTGGATTCATCCGAAAACATGACGTTTTGCCATTCGTGCACCCAGGTTCGTCGTTGCGTACACCATTGCAGGCGCTCCTGTCTATGATGCAGCGTAAATGGTAACCGCAGCCATGATCTCCGGGCTGATAGTCCATGCTGCTACAAACGTCGTCGAACTGTTCGTGCAGATGGTTGTTGTCTTGCAAACGTCCCCATCTGTTGATTCAGGGATCGAGACGTGGCTGCACGATCCGTTACAGCCGTGCGGATAAGATGCCTGTCATCTCGACTGCTAGTGATACGAGGCCGTTGGGATCCAGCACGGCGTTGCGTATTGCGCTCCTGAAGCCACCGATTCCATATTCTGCTAACCGTCATTGGATCGCGACCAACGGAAGCAGCAATGTGGGGATACGATAAACCGCAATCGCGATAGGCTACAATCCGACCTTTATCAAAGTCTGAAACGTGATGGTACGCATTTCTCCTCCTTACACGAGGCATCACAACAACGTTTCACCAGGCAACGCCGGTCAACTGCTGTTTGTGTATGAGAAATCGGTTGGAAACTTTGCTCACGTCAGCACGTTGTAGGTGTCGCCGCCGGCGCCAAACTTGTGTGAATGCTATGAAAAGCTAATCATTTGCATATCACAGCATCTTTTTCCTGTCGTTTAGATTTCGTGTGTGTAGCACGTAATCTTGGTGGTGTAGCAATTTTAATAGCTCGGAGTGTAAGTCGCAAACTGAAGTAAACACGCCAGTGGTGACCGCTCTACCTTTCAGCTGACTCCTCCTGTACATTTAAACGCGTCGTTCTGGAAGGCTTTGGAAGCCTGCAGCTTGGAATGTTCGCGGCAGACGGAGCGTCGCAGAGGCGGAGAAACGCTGCTCCTCTGGCGTGCCTGCCTCAGTTCGCGAGTTGTTCACTGCGTCACCCTCGTATTTCTGCTTTCTGGAAAAGTCGATTGGAATGTCAATAATGCAGGGTCGATAACAACCTACCGCTGACAGGCAGAAAAAATAGACGCTCACTATCACACAACTTAAATTTTCAGCCGTGGCTTTCATCATAAAAGGAACGCATACATTCACACAGTCACTCACCAGGTGTACTATAACGAAAGGTTACTTACAAATTGTACGAAAACCAAACAGTAGTTTTAAGAGTTGCAGGGTATGAGACGGACGCAGTCGTTGGGTAGGGAGTGTTGTAGCCTTTCTCCAATGTTATTCACATTGAGGAATCTGCAATGTTATTCCTGTTGAGCAATCTGTGGAGGAAAGCAAGGAGAAATTTGGAGAAGGAATTCAAGATCAGGGTGAAGAATTAATTGAGTTTTGCCGACGACATAGTAATTCTATCAGAGACAGCAAAGGACCTGGAAGAGCAGTTGAACGGGATGAACAGTGGGCTGAAAGGAGCATGTAAGATGAACATTAACAAGAGCAAAACTAGGGTAATGGAGTGCAGTGTAAGAAAATCAGGTGATGCTGAAGGAATTAGATTAGGTAACGAAGCAATAAAGGAGGTAGATGAGTTTTGTTACTGTGGCAGTAAAATAACAAATGATGGTCGCAGTACAGAGGATATAAAATGCAGAATGGCAATGGGTAGAAACGCGTTCTTGAAAAAGAGAAATTTGTTAACATCGAATATTGATTTAACCATAAGGAAGTTCTTTCTGAAGGCATTTGTGTGGAGTGTTGCCTTGTATGGGAGTGAAACATGGACGATAAACAGTGCGGACAGGAAGAGGATAGAGGCTTTTGAAATGTGGTGCTACACAAGAATGCTGAAGATTAGATGGGTGGATCGCGTAACTAATGAGGAGGTACTGAACAGAATTGGGGAGAAAAGGAATTTCTGGCATACCTTGACTAAAAGAAGGGATAGATTGGTAGGACACATTCTTAGACATCAAGGAATTGTTAATTTAGCGTTGGAGGGAAGTGTGTGGGGAAAAAATCGCAGACGAAGACCAAGAGATGGATACAGTAAGCAGATTCAGATGGATGTAGGTTGCCGTTCTTATGAGGAAATGAAGAGACTTGCTCAGGATAGAGTAGGATGGAGAGTTGCATCAAACCAGTCTCCGGACTGAAGACCACAACAACAACAACAACAACTAAACTGTACAAGTTGAAATGTTTCGTTAACTTTTTTTACTGCTTTTAATACAATGTCATAATGTTTGCTATACATGCTAGAGTTTCTTACTATTATAAGCGATTAAACTGACCGATGTACAATAGGGCATTTTCCTGTGTTAAAAATATGGTTCGCCGGCCGCGGTGGCCGAGAGGACTAAGGCGCTTCAGTCACGGTCTGCACGGCCACT
This sequence comes from Locusta migratoria, assembly GCA_026315105.1. Lineage (NCBI taxonomy): Eukaryota > Metazoa > Arthropoda > Insecta > Orthoptera > Acrididae > Locusta > Locusta migratoria. Next base: position 365,831,698 of record CM048751.1, on the reverse strand, counting down.
AGGGTCGGGGGTTCGAATCCTCCCTCGGGCATGGATATTTGTGCCGTCCTAGTTCGTAAGTAGTTCATAGATAGTTTGTAAGTTTAGGGACTGATGACCCCGTAGTTAAGTCCCATAGACTATACAAACAAACAAACAAACAAAAATATGGTTCGAATGTTGTTATTCTGAATGATTATAACATTCAGATACTATTTTCGCTCATTATTCTTATAAAACATCTGTTATATTTATGTAATTAAAGCTTAAAATCATTAAATTTCATGATAGATCACGTGACTGAAAAAGCTTTCTTATTGGTTCAAGTACTGGTGACGTCACAGACCACTAGACCGCGGCAACTAGAAGACGGAACTGTGTAGTTGTTAGCGTTTCCTTAATTTCTTAGCGTAGAGTTTAGTTTTTTCGTGATGTAAACCCATTTACAGCTTTTGTGCTACAAATGGAATGAATTATGTGACGGCAGACAGCAGAAATCTCTCTAAAGTTGATGCATTTGTGGTATCTTCATTCTTTGAAAACAATCCAAATTTTTACATGCCAGAAATAAGAATGGTGATAACTGCATTGTAAGTAAGGCATACCTGAATTTTAAACCTAATCATTGCTAGAGATATTTTATGCCAAGGGAAAAAACTACCCTACATGTTGGTGTCAGCAGACGTACTCTGAAGTCGCCATATGGTGGAGTAAAGGGTAAAATTTTACCTTCTATCCAGGCGGCCTCGAGTGATTATGTTGGCAACATCAATAACGCGATAGAATATCTTTGACAAGATGTTCGGACCACACAGAATGACTCGATTAGTGTACTGTACCGTTCAGAACGTGAAGTAAATAAACAATGCTGTTCCTGCTCTATGATTGACAGCTTCTTGTATTTACCCTTGTCCAGTCAGTACAAGTAATTGCCCTCTTAAAGCCAAGGTTTCGTGAGATAACATTTGTGTTGTCACGCGGTAGGCTAATGGCGACGTCGACGCCACATGATTCTCGCTGTTCAGAATCTGTTGCCAACATTATCGCAGGAGGCCGTCGGGATGGTTGGTAAAATTTAACCCAGTAAAGCACACAGTCTAGTAGGTAATTTCATTTTTAACTACTTCAGTACTGGTAACAAGGTGTAACACCAGAACCTGTAAAATACAGCAAATTCCTTGTGTGTATATTTATACAATTCCTCCAAATAAAAGCAGTTTTGGGTAACACTTTTAATCGTGTTTACACTTGGATGTTACGAAAGTTTATAGGCTAAATGAATCGGCGCATTAAACACATCTCCCATACACGTATTTTACGGTGGGGTATGTTGTAGTAAAGTAACCAGAAAGGCATTTTCAATGTATGAAACAATTACCCATTATTGAAACGGTTGTTTGAGTAAGATCTAATGGCGAACAATCGCACTTTTAAATAATTAGCGCTGCACTTTATAGTGGGTTAAAACAATATTCATGTTGTACTTTTACCAAATATATTAGCTAACGGTTTTAGTTACACATAAATCGTAGGCGTGTACCATTATGAAGTTTTACTTCACAAATGTCATCAGTTCATTAACCTGCACGTAATAATACTTTCCACCTTTGAAGTAGAAGGCAGTGATACCTAACAGTTAGGTGTTTACTCATACCAGAATGATCCTCGCAGAAATAAACACATGAAGCGGCCGCCAATTCATTTCGACCTCTTCGAGCGAGTGTCAACCACATTTTGCGCATCTTCTAATTTTCTGAACTTGCAAAAACAAATTGTTTGGTGTCTTTATAGATGTATTGCTACACTATTTGTGTATCTTACGAGAGCAGCAGCAGCATCATCGTAGTTTGTGACGTCACAGGCATCACGTGACTCAAATGTAGCGTTTTAGCGGGTTTTCAAATTATTTGAATTTCATTTGGGTTTTTTTAATACTGAAATTCGTAAGGTAAAAAACATAATATGACATAATTAACCATTTAAAATGATTACTGTGAAACAGTCAAATAGCCTATTCCCACGATCTCATATTTATTGAGTTATAGGTTGCAAAAATTGTAATTTTTCAGGTATATATTCATTTGTATAAGTACTTTATGTCTGTAAAATATGTTGCGAATACGATTATAAGTAAAGAAGTAGTAAATTAAAACTTAGTGCGTGATGTGGCGGTTTTCCATGAACGCTACTGTTTATGTGCTCTCATCTTCTGAACTACGTGTCGTACTGTGATACAATTTCAAAGGTACATTGAGGTCTATGTATTCATACTGCCTGTAAAATTTCCTACGGCTACAATTTGTAGTGTAGAAATTACAAATTGCAATGTCATGCCGAATGCCATTAGTTTTATTCCATGAACATCAGAAAAGTAGTAATAGAGAAGCTTTTTTCCTTTCATCATTTTACTGCGGTTGTCAGCGAGAAAAAGTTCAATAAAGGTTTGAAATTATCTGTAAAGTTTGTTGCAAGTCGGTAACTACTGTCATTCTCATACAGTGTATGGATAGTCTCGTCGCGATTCCTATTGCTTATGACGTCATATCTCCTGAACCATATGTCGTATGTGGTTCTTAACCCAAAAGAAACTGTCACCTCATGGTAAGGAATATGTGTATAAAATTTGGTTGAAATCGGTCCAGTGGTTTAGGAGGAAATGTGCAACAATGTCGCGTGATGTACCAGTTTTCCTCGCATCTCATTGTTTATGACGTCATATCTCATGAATTGTGTGTCGTACTGTGATAAAATTTATAACGAACGTTCAGTGATATGTGTGTATACTGTCTGTAACATTTCTCGCGAATACAATTAATATTATACGAGTTATAAATCGAAACGTCATGCCAAAGGCTGTAATTTTACTGCATGAACAGCGAAAAAGTTGTTTGCGATAAACTTGTTTCGTTTGTTAGGGTTATCAGGGAGGAAAAGTTTCTTAATGGCATGAAATTATGTTTAAAGTACCATGCTTACCATCAAGTTTCAGACTTTAATAAAGGTCGGATTGTAGCCTATCGCGATTGCGGTTAATCGTATCGGGACATTGCTGCTCGCGTTGGTCGCGATGCAGTGACTGATAACGGAATATGGAATCGGTGGGTTCAGGAGGGCAATACGGAACGCCGTGCTGGATCCCAACGGCCTCGTATCACTAGCAGTCGAGATGACAGGCATCTTATCCGCATGGCTGTAACTGATCGTGCAGCCACGTCTCGATCCCTGAGTCAACAGATGGGGATGTTTGCAAGACAATAACCATCTGCACGAACATTTCGACGACGTTTGCAGCAGCGTAGACTATCAGCTCGGAGACCATGGTTGCGGTTACCCTTGACGCTGCATCACAGACAAGACCACTTGCAATGGTGTACGCAACGACGAACCTGGGTGCACGAATGGCAAAACGTCATTTTTCGAATGAATCCAGGTTCTGTTTACAGCAACCCTTTTTGTCACATCCGTGTTTGGCGACATCGCAGTGAACGCACATTGGAAGCGTGTATTCGTCATCGCCATACTGACGTATCACCCGTCGTGATGGTATGGGGTGCCATTGGTTACACGTATCGGTCACCTTTTGTTCGCATCGAAGGCACTTTGAACAGTGGCCGTTATATTTCAGATGTGTTACGGACCCGTGGCTCTACCCTTCATTCGATCTCTGTGAAACCGTACATTTCAGCAGGATAATGGACGACCGCATGTTGTAGGTCCTGTACGGACATTTCTGGATACGGAAAATATTCGACTGCTGCCCTGGCCAGCACATTCTCCAGATGTCTGACCAATTGAAAACGTCTGGTCAATGGTGACCGAGCAACTGGCTCGTCACAATACGCCAGTCACTATTCTTGATGCACTGTGTTATCGTGTTGAAGCTGCATGGGCATCTGTACCTGTATACGCCATCCAACCTCTGTTTTACTCAATGCCCAGGCGTATGAAGGCCATTATTACGGCCGTAGGTGGTTGTTCTGGGTACTGATTTCTCAGGATCCATGCATCTAAATTGCGTAAAATGTAATCACGTGTCAGTTTTAGTAGAATATATCGTCCAATGAATAGCCGTTTATGATCTGCATTTCTTGTTGGTGTAGCCGTTTTAATGACCAGTAGTGTAGATAGGTCTCGTGAAGACACACCAGAGCAGCGGTTCCTGCCGGCGACCTTCCCAAGTGGGACAGGAAGTGGGCGGCCGAGGTGAGTCAGCGTGGCGGGCAGCGGTCGCTGAGAACGCGGGCCGCGCTGTCCTGCTGGCTGACAAACGCCAGCGCCCTCTGCATATTCATGCGCACTCACCGAACTCCCAGCATTGTTTCTGCCGGCAGTCAGTGTCGCAGTATCACTCCATCTGACGTCACAACGTTCCCAAACTGACCCTGACACGCTTCGTCACCTCCGTCCCATCGTCTGTGGCTTATTGTATTTAGCGCTGTTGAAATCAAGCTTAGCAATTTTCGAAAGTTACGGCCGAGGTGTCTGTATGAATTGATAGCGTTAAACTTCCCGTGTACGTTGTGAGCTGTTTTCTCCGACGTGCCACTGTAATGTACGGTCTTTGTATTATGCAAAGTGTAATGGGGCGTCAAGTAAACACACGAGATGTTTAGGGGGAGTCGACCTGAACCTCGCCAATTAGCACGTTGCGAAGCGCGTCTGGGCAGATCGCGCGGAACAGAGTAAAACTGACAAATAATTTGCTTAAATTAATTAAAGCATGGGCAAATGCTATACTGTAATATTTATCGCGGTTATTCAAACATCACACAGTACCCCGTCGATTCTTTACCTGAAGATACACGAGTCAGAGCGAGGTCGAAGGAGCAGGCGATGGAAGTGTTGCTCCCAGTAGTGATGATAAAGATGATGTAATGATAAGGATAGTGTAATATTAGAAGGATAAGTTAAAGTGTAGAGCAAGTATTCAAATACTATACATAAAATATATCCATAGCGTTGGAGCTTTCTGGAAGATTGAGTGTCGACTGCTGCAGAAGTAAGTGCAGTTGTCCTTTCAATACTACAAACTCTGTCCTCTAATTCAAACGTTTACCAAGCTAATATAAATGCTAACACAAGTTGTTATAATAATACTTTTTAACATGCACAAAAACCCCATTATTATGTAGAGTGGTTGAAATAATGAGATATAGTATACGTAATACTGTAGAAAGTAACATATCAAAAAATATTTACGAGGATATAAAATATCGCGAATTAGTACATATCCTGCCCTCTGTATTGTGGTAATTCCGAAGACTCAAAAGAACATCAATATGGGCAGCATATAACACTCGAAAGATACACAATTATGGCTTTTAGCTGAGATTGGTTTTCACGGATAATAGCAGACGACATACTCAAAATGGGGAGACCGCGACGTGTGCCCTGTTCCATTGGAGAAATGTTTCAGTAGCGGAAGAATAGACATCGCAGACTGCATTACGATAAAATATGCAGTGGGCAATATTTGTAATTTGTAAGTTGTAATTTGCGGCTGTTTGCTGATGATGCTGTGGTGTATGGGAGGGTGTCGTCTGTAACTGACTGTAATAGCATACAGGTTGACTTAGATAAAATTTCTAGTTGGTGCGAAGAATGGCAGCTAGCTCTCAATGTAGAAAAATGTAAGGTGATGCGCATGGGTAGAAAAAACAATCCTATAATGTTCGAATACAGCATTTGTAGTGAACTTCTTGATGCTGTCGCGTCGTTCAAATATCTAGGCGTAACATTGCAGAGCGATATGAAATGGAACGAACATGTAAGGACAGTTGTGAGTAAGGCAGACAGCCGACTTCGGTTTATTGGGAGAATTTTGGGAAGATGTACTTCACCTGTAAAGGAGACCGCGTATAGAACGCTTGTACGACCACGTCTTGAGTATTGCTCAAGTGTTTGGGACCCGCAGCAGATCAGTTTAAAGGAAGACATAGAGGCGGTTCAGAGGCGAGAAGCTAGGTTTGTTACTGGTAGGTTCGACCAATGCGCGAGTGTCACAGAAATGCTCCGGCATCTCAACTGGGGATCGCTGGAAGATAGACGACGTTCTTTTCGTGAATTTCTGTTAAGTAAATTTAGAGGGCCGGAATTTGAAGCTGAGTTAGTACGATCTTGCTGCCGCCTACTTACATTTCGCGTAAAGATAACAAAGACAAGATAAGAGAAATTAGGGCTCGCACGGAGGCATATAGGCATTCTTGTTTTCCTCGTTCTATTTGGGAGTGTAATAGGACAGGAAATGCCTAGTAGTGGTGCAGTGTACCCTCCGCTCACCAGGTCCAAACTGGTAGCCGGCCGGCTGGGGCAAATCCCGCCTTTCACGTGGAAACAATCAGCTTCCCCCTGTATCTGTAATGTCACAAGGAGATCATAGTTCAAAGAAATATTTATCTCAGAAATCTAGCTGTTCATTTATACATTTTAATGGTTTGTTCTTATGATGTGTGTAGATTTGTATTTGTTCTAGTGTACTGCATTTGGACGCGTTGTGTAGGATTTTCATACTGTGAGAAATAGACTCTTCTGAATGACTGGACTCGTCGAGATGTCGGCCAACCATCTATTTCGTTCGTTCAGTGCCAGTGGTGGAATCTTTTACCGCTTATTTGGACGCCTCCAAACTTTTCATTGGTTAGAGTCAAGTGCCAATTTCTGCACCATGCTGATATCTACACTATTAAAATTGCTACAGCAAGAAGAAATGCAGATGATAAAGGGGTATTCATTCATCCTGTCGGTTGAATTTCGCGACATCTTCGTGGTGTAGCACCAGGAGTGTATTTGCTCCTCAGCTGCACTCATGAACCCAGTGCTCTACATGGGGTACATATCTGCAGCGTCAATCGTTCTCGTTACCAACAACATTGGCAGTTACCCGCCAATGCGACATTTCTTGACTGCAGTTTACAATTGATCGGACTAAGGGCGACTTGTTTGTGTCACCTCTGCAGTGCGGCCGCGCGGTCTGGAGCGCCTCGTGAGGACGTGATCCCCTGAGAACATGGCCAACGGCGTGGCCACTCCGCGCCCGCTGGAGTTCGTCACCTGGTCGGGTTAAGGAGAAGGTTAGGTTAAGCTAGGTTAGGTTACATCTGTTCCCTGTGTGAAGTACATTAGATTTCTGGGATGCAATGGATTCTACCGACATTTTTATGCTTCGAAATTAGTGCTAGAATGCGTCTGTTGTTATTAATAAAGACATCGTATGCATACTCATTAGCTACACCTGTCTGGAAAGAAGAAAGCGTCGAGGGTTGTGTACTGTTCGCAGTTACTGCTACTGCCAGACAATATTTACGAATATGTCAGAAATTTCTATTACATACTTGTGAAATTTCGTGGTATCATTGACAAGCAATAGTACAGTTTTCCTGAATTTCTGCAGATATGCATCAGTTAACCTGCATGCTTTTAATAGTGAAAAACTACACCATTTAGGGAAGTTTAATGCTTATCGTAACGAGTTTCGAGGATTTATTCGCATCTTCTAGTGCATTTGCTTACGTGAGTACGGTCATTTATGGACGTTTCGGTGTGTGATTTTCTGCCGCTCTTGCACTGCAGTTGTGTCTTTTAGCTTATTGAAGTTCGAAAAATCGGAAAGAATAAATACTGAGGTGTGTGTTTATCCTAATGTGAGAAACCATAACTTTTTCTGTCTGCTTAAAGGTATTGTGTCTCTTCCATTACTCAAAATATCAAAGATAACAATCGTGACTTAAGCCTACCTGTTTACAAAAACAAGTGCAAGTGACAATTTTTGCGTTGTCATATCCAGTTCAATGGAGCAGACACAATACCTGCAAGTATAGACAGAGCTACTATTTAGTACGATATGTAAAAAAGTTGCCAAGATTTTATTATTTATTAGTATTGCAGTACCCTCAAAAAGACTACACCTGTGCAAGAGCTGTATAAAATCACACATGCATTTATGTAAACAAATGCTCTCACTATAACAGCGAGAAAATTCTCGAAATGCGTTATTCTAAGCATAAAAATACATAATGGGTGCAAGTTTTCAGTATTTGAATCCACGAAGAACACAGTTATGGGCCACCCAGAAACATCAGATTATGATGAAGGAAATGAAGTTGATCTTTAATGACTGTCATTCAATATATTTGTGAAAGTCAAGTGTGACATTAAGAATAATTTTGAACAGAGAAACCTCTGAAAAACGGAAGCACACGTAGGCCTGCACCACATTTGCAGGTCACTTCACAGAACAGACTCACCACCTTTTTAAAGAACGCCAGAACCAGTAAGAATAATTTGTGGACAGCTAATACCCGATTATCACAGTGCAAAGCAACGTAAGAGAGCCACTACAATAACATTACGATACGCCACAAACCCGAATTGAACTTTTTTTTAAAGGTTATTATTTACGCCCAAAAAAGGATTTAACCAACTTGGGGTTTCCAATAAACTGTAATATCAGACCACAGATTCCGAATTATATCCAGATTGACATATTTATCGTCTTTTGGGTGCCAGAATCTCATTCTTTCTTTCACTAAACGTATGAGTCTTTTACTGTCCATATCTACTGTGTGAGGACGTCGGTCGATTTGACCGAAGAAAACAAAGTGATTTGAATTCCACCGACTGTCCTCCGAAGTCTCTGAGTTCGGGCGATGAGATCGGCTACGCTGTGGCCGCGCCCATACTGGTGTCCTGATGTCCTGATGTCCTGGTTTGAAACGCTCGGCGGTTTCCGCCGATGTCTGTCGTCGGTCAGGCCCATCGACATCGGAGCCTCTGCGACCACAGCCTTACGGATGGAATTGCCTGGCCTCCCGCGTCGGAGGTTCGAATCCTCCCTCGGGCATGGATACGTGTGTTGTCCTTAGTTTAGTTTACCTTAGTTTAAGTAGTTTGTACGCTAGGCACTAATAATCAAGCAGATACGTCCCGTAGGATTCCAAAGATTTCATTTCTTCTATGTGCCGTTACTTTGAAATAGCGTGAGTTACAAGGAGAATACAATGAAAATGCGAAAGGGAAGATGGCGACTATTTTTTTTAACTTCCTGATTGTTGGGCCTGCAGAGTGATAAATGTCGTAGAAGGACATTGTAATTAACGTTGCAGACCACTGGCTACAAGTTACTAAATAACGCTGCAGCTGTTTCAGCATACGTCTGCGTATGTAAGAATTACATTAATCAGTTTACATCCGATTACAAATCAAATAATACCAAAATAAATAAGATTTTTGTTGTACATTTTCCTTACGACTTACGTGTACGATGTTTTGTCGTTAGTTACTAACATGTGGCGTGACTGTTGTAAAAACTGCAGTGAAATAATCGCGTATTTCGCAGTTTTATACGTTTGTAGCTTCAGGTTTTAAGCAGATTGTTACGCTATGGTGTTAAATAACAGAAAACTATTTATATTTTGTGTAATTAGCAACAGTTCTGCCAAATATGTTTTACATACATATAGTAATCGACTATGTTATCAGAGACTTTTAATGTTGACACTGGTCAGAGTGAATTATTTCGTTTTTAGGTACCTCTGGTCATTTATCATATCTTTGCTTCTCAGCCTTTTTCACCGATAAAGTCAATAAAATTAACTAGATCATTTTTGTGTTTGAAATCAGTGTATTCATTAAGTATTCCATTCACACTAAAAATTATCCGAATGAAATTAAAGTGTGATAATTTATCGAATTGCGATTACTCTGTGTATACATATCTCTGACTTGTGTCTGTTCATTTGTTATCTGTAATTATTCTTTTGTTGTTAATTAGTCTGTGCATATGTTACAGTTGAATGTAGTATGTCGTTAATAAATTGTGTTTAATTACGCGACAATTGGTGACCTTGACGTGATCACGAGCCGTGTTTCGCCAAAAACAAGCAACCGCGTCGCGTGTCTCCCGCGTTCTTCGCAACTGTCACTCAAATCTCAACGACGCCAGACCCGCCACCGACTGCTGAAGTACCTACAGGGGTGATATTCAATCGTGTAGCGGTTGAACCGCCACCATTTTGGCAGCAAAATCCCGTCCTTTGATTCGCGCAGCTAGAGAGGCAGTTCGTGCTGACGCGCTCATCGAGGACATGGCTGCTGAAGTACAGGACATATTAGCGTCACCACCGAGCCCCGATTGTTATATGACTATCAAGAATGCCTTGATTACCCGCCTATCACAATATGAGGCGAAACGCTTGGAAAAGCTATTGCGCACGGAAGAGCTGGGCGACCGCACTCCATCACAACTACTACGCCGCCTACGCACATTAGCTGGGAATGCTATTAGTGACGAAATTCTTCGCAACATCTGGTTATCACGCCTGCCACCGGACACACAGAAGATATTAACAGTGTGCGCCGGTGATATTGATGCACTCGCACAGACGGCAGATCGCATAATGGAAATGTATCCGGCGACGTGCGTCGCCCCAGTTAGCTCACAGCCTAAAGACGATAACACACTTGCTGCCCTACAAACGCAAGTTGCTGAACTCACCGCTCAAATTGCAAGTTTACGAGCTGAGTGTTCTAACCGTCGATCCCGTCGCCGCCGCTCACAAGGTAGGCACAGCCGCTCACCTTCATCATCTAGGATGTGTTGGTACCACCGGCGATTCGGCTCAGAAGCACGAAAATGCAGCCCTCCCTGCGAGAAGGGAAACGCACAGGAGAGTCAGTGATGACGGCCACGGACTTTCCAGGCGGCAGCCGTCGCTTATTCGTGACAGAGCGCAATACCAAGCAGCAGTATTTAGTTGACACAGGCGCTGACGTGTCTGTCTATCCATCAAATCGCCTGCCGCACTGTAGCCGCGACGACTATAAACTTTTTGCCGCCAATGGTACTGCAATTCCAACATACGGACATGTCATGTTAACATTGAACCTAGGCCTAAGACGTAACTTTGAGTGGCGATTCGTTGTGGCAGATGTAACGCAACCAATACTCGGAGCAGATTTCCTGTCTTATTATGGACTCCTGCCGGACCTCCGACACCGCCGTCTTGTTGACTCTGTTACAAAACTAACAAGTCACGGAAAAATACGTTGCGTGGAAGACACAACCGTTCGAGTGATTGCAGGTGATTCTCCGTTTATAGAATTTTAGAAGCAGTTCACGGAGATAACTTATCAGACACCCAAATTAGCTCCAATCCAACATTCAACACTGCATTACATTCCAACTACGCCTGGACCACCACTCCATGCTCGGCCGCGCCGGCTTACACCTGAAAAGCTGAAAGTAGCGAAACAAGAGTTCTCATCTATGGTTGCCCAAGGAATCTGTCGACCATCTAGCAGCAGTTGGGCTTCTCCTCTACATGTTGTGCCGAAGAAGAAGAATGGCTGGCGTCCGTGTGGAGATTACAGGAGACTCAATGCCAGGACTCTGCCCGACCGCTACCCTGTGCCGCATATTGAGGACTTCACAGCAAATGTTCATGGTAAATGCATCTTCACTACCTTGGATTTAGTGCGTGCATTCTACCACATTCCTGTAGCACAAGAAGACATCCCTAAACCGCCGTTAGCTCGACATTTGGTTTATTTGAGTTTGTCGGAATGCCTTTCGGACTTTGTAACGCTGCCCAGACATTCCAACGATTCATGGATGAGTTTACACGTGATCTTGATTTCTGTTATGTCTACATAGACGATATTTTGATCATGTCGAGCTCCGAAACAGAACACCTGGAACATTTACGACAAGTTTTCACCCGCTTACAGACCCATGGCTTACTCATTAACCCATCAAAGTGTGTTTTTGGTGCAACGGAAGTCCAGCTTCTTGGCCATATGGTAAATGCAGAAGGAATACGACCACCACCAAAAAAGTTGAGGCAATTATCAATTATCGACAGCCAACAACAGTGAAACAACTTCGACGATTTCTTGGTGTTCTGAATTACTACCATCGTTTTGTGTGTAATCATGCCTTCCTTGCTGCACCTCTAAATGAACTGTTACGAGGCACTCCAAAACCATCTGATAAACTTTTTTGGAACAGTCAAACAGAAGCAGCATTTGCCAATTTGAAGACCGCTATTGCTGAAGCTGCCCTACTGGCCCATCCAATTTTGCAGGCACCTCTCGTCCTCATGGTCGATGCGTCTGCAAATGCAATCGGTGCAGCACTCCAGCAGCAAGTAGGGGATCACTGGCAGCCCCTAGCTTTCTTCAGCAAGAAGTTATCACCAGCACAGAGAAACTGGTCGACCTATGATCGAGAGTTGTACGCAGCATATATCGCTATCAGGAAGTTTCGTCACATGCTGGAAGGACAACACTTCACACTAGTGACTGACCATAAGCCGCTGACTTATGCTTTTCAACAACGCCCAGATAAAGCCACACCAAGTCAGCTACGCTATCTTGACTATATTGGACAATTTACCACCACCATTGTGCACGTTGAAGGAGACTTAAATGTGCCAGCAGATGCCCTCTCCAGGATTGAAGTGATCGCTGATGCACTCGACTTTGTGGCCCTAGCTCAGGCACAACAAGTTGACGACGAACTGCAGGACTTGTTAACACGACCATCAGGTTTGCAGCTCCGCCAGGTGCAAGTGCCGCCATCCAATGTCATGTTGTACTGTGATGTCTCTACTTCAAAACCGAGACCGTTTGTCACAGTAGATTTCCGGCAGCAGGCAATCGCCTCCCTCCACAATCTTTCACATCCTGGAGTACGTGGTACAATAAGAATTGTCAAACGAGCTTTCGTGTGGCCTAACATAGACAAAACATGCAAGGAGTTTGTGCGTCAGTGCTTGTCATGTCAACGCAACAAAGTCAGTCGGCATGTGTGATCTCCTCTTGGCACATTCCCTCTTCCCAATCAAAGATTTGAACATGTGCACCTAGACATTGTAGGCCCACTTCCACCGTCAGAAGGTTACACCTACTGTCTCACTGCCATTGACCGTTATACTCGTTGGCCGGAAGTGTTCCCTGTCACCGAAATTACCGCTGACACTGTTGCGACCACACTCTTCAGAGGATGGATTGCACGTTTTGTACCGCTGCGAGTTACTACAGATCAAGGGAGACAATTTGAGTCTTATCTGTTCAAGGCACTCACCTGTCTGTTAGGTATAAAACGCATAAGGACAAATGCTAACAACCCAGCGTCAAACGGCCTAATTGAAAGAATGCACAGACAGTTAAAGGCATCCCTGCGATGTCACGACACACACAGATGGACTGAAACGCTGCCTATCGTCCTGCTTGGCCTCCGCACAGCTATTAAAGAAGACGTAGGAGCCTCATCTGCAGAACTTGTGTATGGCCAATCGGTTTGCCTACCTGGTGAGTTCTTTGGCAACCTGCCAGATGATCACATTGAACCATCAGATTTTGTGTCCAAACTGCGCACTCATATCCGGCAATTACGACCTGTGCTCCAAGGCAACAAGCAAGTCACCGTCCATTTATATTCAACGAACTAAGGACATGTGATTATGTTTCTGTGCGACACGATGCAGTGCGCAAACCACTTCAACCACCATACGATGGACCCTATCGTGTACTCAGTAGAGAAGAAAAGACCTTTACAATAGATATAATGGGTTCGCCAATCACTGTCAGCATTGACAGGCTTTCTTTCAGAGACAGAACCGTACCTTCAGACCCAACGGACACATCACCTGCTCCGCTTCCTACCAACAACCAACCACAATGGACGTCACGGGCCGCCGCACGGAATACCGCTGCACCCAGTTCAAGACCTGTTGTGACCCGTTCCGGACGAGAAGCAAAGATATGCTAAATGACCAGAGGTACCTGAAAACCTTCGACCATAGATACTAACAGACCAGGTAAACAGCTAAACGGCTATACACATAGCGTGGTTCAAACATAGGACCGCGTGACTATTGGCAAATATTACACGGATGTAATAAACGATTCCATAGCTTTCAAGGTATGTTATCATTTTAAACTAATAATAATAATCATCATCATCATTAGAGACTGATTATGCCTTTCAGCGTTCAGTCTGGAGAATAGTGCCTCTAGTAAAATTCCTCCAAGATTCCCTATTCAATGCTAACATTGATGCCTCGTCTGATGTTAAGCCTTTTACTTCAAAATCATTCTGCACCGAATCTAAGTACTTTCTTCTTGGTCTACCTCGACTCCTCTTACCCTCCGCTGCCGAGCTCATGAGTCTCTTAAGTAACCTTGCTTTTCCCATGCGTGTAACATGACCCCACCATCTAAGTCTGTTCGCTCTAACTGCTTCATCTATGGTGTTCATTCCCAGTTTTTCTTTGATTTCCTCATTATGGACACCCTCCTGTCATTGTTCCCATGTATTAGTACCTGCAATCATTCTTGCTACTTTCATATCTGTAACCGCTACCTTATGAATAAGGTAACCTGTATCCACCAAACTTTCACTCCCATACAACAAAGTTGGTCGAAAGATGGAGCGGTGCACTGTTAACTTAGTCTTGGTACTTACTTCCTTCTTGCAGAAGAGAGTAGATCTTAGCTTTGCTGCACCTCGATTCCAGTTCTTTCGCTATGTTGCGATACTGTGAGAAAATACATCCTAGGTACTTGAAACTGTCTACCTGTTCTACCTTTATTCCTTCTATTTGGCAGTCAAACTGCTTAAATCTCTTTCCCACTAATATTACTTTCATTTTGGGGATGCTGATATTCATATCATAATCCTTGCACCTCTCATCGAGCTCTGAAATATTAGTTTGCAACCTTTCAATCGAATCTGCGATTACACTAATCCACATGCTTTCAAATCTAAATTGAAGAGTTACCTCGTGGCTCACTCCTTTTATTCTGTCGAGGAACTCCTAGAAAAGTTAAACAATTAAGCTAATTTATTTTTTCTTTATTGATTCTTTTCACTTTGTCTTAAGATTGTCGTGTGCAAAGGACTACTTAAAATTTTTCTATTACCATTATTATGTAACAATTAATGTATTGACTTGTTCCATGACCATGGAGTCTTACTCCTGAAGTGGGTCCTATGGAACAGAAAAAACAAATAAATAAAAATAAATAAAAACAACTAAGTCATCCGCATATGCGAGACTGCTTATTTTGTTTTCACCTATTTTAATCCGCCCTGCCAGTCTACTGTTTTTAGCATATGATCCATGAACAGTATGAACAATAGTGGTGACAGGTTACAGCCTTGTCTCACCCCTGAAACTACCCTGAACCATGAGCTTAATTTGCCATCTACTCTAAATGCTGCCTGACAGTCTACGTAAAGCCCTTTAATTGGCTGCAGAAGTTTGCCTCCTATACCATAATATTGAAGAACTGACAGTAGCTTCCTCCTAGGGACACGGTTATAAGCCTTTTCTAGATCTATAAAACATAGATACAATTTCCTGTTCCACTCATAGCACTTTTCCATTACCTGCCGTAAGCTAAAGATCTGGTCCTGACAGCCTCTAAGAGGCCTAAACCCACACTGATTTTCATCTAACTTGTCCTGAATTGAGACTTACACTCTCCTTTCAACAATACCTGAGAATATTTTGCCCACAACACTAATTAAAGATATACCTCGATAATCGTTACAATCTCTTCTGTTTCCATGTTTGAAAATTGACGTGATTACTGCTTTCGTCCAGTCAGATGGAACCTGTCCCGATTTCCACGCCTTCTCAGTTATCCTGTGTAACCATCTGTGTAACCACTGTATTTGACGAGTTCCGGCTTAATTTCATCCACTCCAGCGGCTTTATTGCACTGTAATCTACTTGGCATTTTCTCCACTTTCTCAAATTAGATCCTGTTTCCATCGTCGTTCCTATCCCATTCGACCTGAAAATCTTACATATCATTGAACGTTTCACCTCCATTGAGCAATTCTTCAAAATATTCCCTCCATCTGCTCAAGGTATCAACAGGATTGA
This sequence comes from Locusta migratoria, assembly GCA_026315105.1. Taxonomy (NCBI): domain Eukaryota; kingdom Metazoa; phylum Arthropoda; class Insecta; order Orthoptera; family Acrididae; genus Locusta; species Locusta migratoria. The sequence goes on along the minus strand of CM048751.1, from coordinate 365,815,826 downwards.
CTAGCAGCTTTCCTGGCCTGTCCAAAACACTTGTTAATTCCTTCTTCCCTCCCTTTCGAAGTTTGCTAATTACGCTCCAAAATGGTTTTCCCACGGCTTGGCCCAGAGTTTCTAGTTTATTTCCAAAGTCTTCCCATGATTTCTTATTGGAATCTGCAATTATCCGTTTGGCTTTGTTTCGTTCTTCAACATAACTTTTTCTGTCTGCCTCGTTCCTAGTATGTAGCCATTTTTGAAACGCCTTCTTTTTTTTTTTTTTACAGGCTGCCTTGACTGTGTCATTTCTCCAAGCTGTCTGCTTCTTCCTGACTTTACACACTACTGTTCCAAGACATTCTCTAGGTGCTTCCAGTAGTGTGTCCCTGCACCTTGACCATTCCTCTTCCAGTGACTGTGAATCATTACATTCCACTAACTGGTACTTTTCCGAGATAATTGTTATGTATTTGTGCCTAATTTCCTTGTCTTGAAGTTTCTCCACTCTTATCCTTCTACACATGGACCTGACTTTCTGCTCTTTTGGCCAACACAAGTATGTACTGCCGCAGTTCACGCGCCTGAGACATCCAACTAACACGGGGAGGACAAAACGAATCCTACAGCGTGCCAGTTCGGGCCTGCTGAGGGAACACATACGCATCACGAGGTCGGAACTGGACACGACTGCACGCACCTGACTCGCATGCCGCCTACAACTAGCAGACTCTCTCGCCTGCCACGCTGGAGTGGGCAGATGTCAACACATTCGCTTCCAGTGAACCCTGCAAGCGCAAAGCCAGACAAAGCAACAAAACAAGTCCCAGCGGCTACCAGGGGCGCAAGTGCAGGCTGCTGACATCGAAGATTCGAGGACCATCACCAATCTGACTGACGAGGAACTGGATGGAGCAACAACGTCTGTGCTTTCCAAAGGACTTCAATTTGCACCAGTTCCGCGCACATTACCGAAAATAGAGATCATCAGCAGCGTGGAGCAGGCCATACGGGGACTACCGTCTGACGCCGCACAGGAGGCGAGACCTGCAGGCCTCTGGACAGAGCAGAAACGCCGAAACCGAACATCTCGGCGGCGGAACGCGGCCTCAGGGAAGACGACGATGCAGCTGTCCTGCCAGCGGGCAAAGGGAATGCGACAGTGTTGCTGAAAGCTGATGGCCATTGGCAAAAGGTCGAATCGCTCCTGCAGGACCAGACCTACAAACAAGTGGAGAAGGACCCCACGGTAGCCGTGACAAAGAAGACAATTTCACGTCTGAACAACTCGGGTATGGAACAGGACCGGTGAGGAAGCTCTGCCCCAGAGCATCCGTTCCACTTTGGCTATATGGGCTCCACAAGATACACAAAGAAGAGGTCCCTCTACGCCCAATAGTGGACACGATAAATTCTCCAACCTGTGGAATAGCCAAACACCTGGCACAACTTCTTAAGCAAATGTTCAAATGTTTGGAAGTCTTATGGGACTTAACTATGGGGTCATCAGTCCCTAAACTTACAAACTACTTATGAACTACTTACGAATTAGGACGGCACAAATATCCATGCCCGAGGGGGATTCGAACCCCCGACCGTAGTGGCCGTGCAGACCGTGACTGAAGCGCCTCAGTCCCCTCGGCCACCGCGGCCGGCACTTCTTAAGCTTCTGGTGGGTAGGTATGCCCACCACATCAAGAATTCCACGGAGTTAAGACTCTCAAGGAATTACGGCTGGATAAAACTGATATACTTGTCAGCTTCGACGTCACGTCTCTCTTCACGAGGGTACCGCTAGAAGACTCCTGGAACCTATTTGGCTATCACTTTGATGAAGAGACAGCAGAATTGTTCCGCCAAGCACTTACAACAACATGCTTTCAATGTGGGGGCAAATTTTACCAACAGGTGGACCGAGTCGCCATGGGATCACCATTGGCACCATGTATAGCAAATCTTTACATGGAAAGCTTCGAAGAAATCGCCTTGGAAACAGCACCACTGAAACCCAAGGTCTTCTATCGATACGTGGACGACACTTTTTCGGTGTGGCCCCGTGGTGAAGAGACTCTACAGGAATTCCTCGACCATTTGAACAGCATACATAGGAACATAAAGTTCACAATGGAGTTGGAAGAAAATCAGACGGCACATTGGGACACTCAATTTACCGTAAGAAAACCCACACAGACCTGTATCTAACCGCCAACAGTTGCCATCACCCAGCACAGCGAGAATCCGCGCTAACTACACTAGTACGCCGAGCGTAGGATACATGTGACGAAGAAAGTCCAGCACCTGAGATGGAGCACCTTCCAAAAGAATGGGTACAATGATAGACAAATAAGATGCGCTCTCAAGACGTGCAAGTCCAGGAAAGACACGCTTCAGGAAGAGGAGGATAACAAAGGACTGGCGTTCCTCCCATATGCTGGACCACCCATGGCCAATATTGCCAGAATACTTGGGAAAAATGAAATCAACACCATCTTCCGGCCCCCAGCTAAAATCAAGAACATGCTGGGCTCCACTAAGGACAAATTAGGGCTCAGAACACCAGGGGTGTACAGCTACAGTATTTCCTGCGAATGTGGGAGACAGTGCGTCGGACAGACGCAGCGCCTTTCGGAACACGTGAGGCGCGTCCGCCTGGGACAGACTGAGAAATCTGCAGTAGCAGAGCACAGCCTCAGCCAGGAGCACACTTTCCAGTTTGAAAAAACCAAGTGGCTGTGTCGAGCGAACGGCTTCTGGGACTCCACCTATAAAGAAGCATCGGAGATAAGGATAAACGACAACTCGGTCAACCGTGACAGCGGTTTCCACCTCTGGCGCAGGGATGCTGCGGGTCCGGCAGCTATATAAACCCAGACGCCTGAAGGTGGCAAGTAAGCCGAAACGTTGCCAGATAACGAGGCACTGACTCGGCTGTCAACCCGAGAAGATGTCCTCAGTGAAAAGGCATGTTTTTGTATCATATACAAATACAAATGTTTGTGTAGCTTATGGGACTTAACTACAGGGTCATCAGTCCCTAAACTTACAAACTACTTATGAAATAGCTAACACTAAGAACGGCACAAATATCCGTGCCCGAGGGGGGATTCGAACCCCCGACCGTAGTGGCCGTGCAGTCCCTGCCTGGTGCGCCTCAGTCCGCTCGGCCACCGCGGCCGGCTGTTTTTGTATCAATGAGACAATGTTTAGCCGATCCAGTGTATGTGACACTTGTAATTAACGCCTACACTGCCAGAAGCAGAGTTCGTTTTGTTTGCAGATGATACAAGTATTGCAATAAAAAGTACGTCGAGCATAGTTATAGAAAGGTCTGCTAATGATATTTTCATGAACATTAATAAATGGTTTAAAGCCAACTCATTGTCATTATACTTTGAAAAGACTCACTGCATGCAGTTCAAAACGTGTAAGACATTTCCCACCAGCATATGCATTAAGTACGAAGAAGAGCAGATAGAAGAGGTTGACAGTATTAAATTCCTTGGATTACAGCTTGACAATAAATTTAGTTGGGAGGAGCACACCACAGAACTGCAGAAACGACTTAACAAATTTTCAATACGAGTGTTATCAGACATAGGAGACATAAAATTAAAAAAGCTTGCATACTTCGCTTACTTTCATTCCCTAATGTCATATGGTATAATATTTTGGGGTAACTCTTCAAGTCAGTCAAAAGTCTTCAGAGTCCAAAAACGTGTAATATGTATTATATGTGGAGTAAATTCACGGATGTCCTGTAGAAGCCTCTTCAAAGAACTGGGTATACTAACTACTGCCTCTCAGTATATTTATTCCTTAAGGAAATTTGTCATAAATAATATATCCCTTTTCCCAATAAACAGCTCAGTTCATACATACAATACTAGGAATAAAAATGATCTACACAAGGACTTAAAAGCACTTACTTTAGTTTAAAAAGGGGTCCACTACTCAAGAACATACATTTTCAATAATTTACCACCAAGTATAAAAAATTTAGCTACAAATAAAGATCAGTTTAAGAGGAACCTAAAAGACTTTCTAGTGGCCAACTCCTTCTACTCCATTAGTGAATTTCTAAATCGTACCAAATGATGCATGCACTCATACTGTATTAGTATTATTATATTATCAGCTAATAAAAAAAAAACCTTAAAAATTTATGTCTGTATTTATATCATTAGTATTATCAATTATTCAAATTGTAAATTTTGTTTCTTGACATCCACGAGGATCTCCTCAACATGGATCTACGGAACGAAAAACTAATCTAATCTAATCTACGTGACGTTGTAAAACATGGCGGCCGAGCTTTCAGTTTGCTTCATGTATGGCAGCACGTTAGCCAGTCTGGGCATGGCATCAACTGCTAATCTATCAGTATCTATGTTCGAAGCTAAAAACGAAATAATCCTCTCTGACCAATGCCAACGTTAAAAGTCTCTGATAAAATAGTCGATTACTATATGTATGTAAAACACCTTAGTCAGAACTGTTGCTAATTATACAAAATATAAATAGTTTTCTGTAATTCATAGTCATAGCGTAACAAGCTGCTTAAAACCTGAAGCTACAAACGTATACAACGGCGAAATACACGATTATTTCTCTGTTGTTTTTACAACAGTCGCGGTACATGTTAGTAACTAAAACACCAACACATCGTAAACGTAAGTTATAAGGGAAATTTACAACAAAATTTTATATATGTTTTCTCATTATTTGATTTGTAATCGGATGTAAACTGATTAATGTGATTCTTATACACGCAGGCGCTTGATGACGGCTAAATGCTAGAACACTTGTAGCGTTGTTTAGTAACGTGTAAGCAGTGGTCTGGAAGCTCGGGAGCGGCCGGCTACGTCATTGTGACGTCACTTCCTCGTCTCGTTCGGCTGCAGATGTCCCGCCCGCGGCGGAGCAGCTGGGACGCGTGCGCGGCTGCTGCGCATGCGCGCTCGGCTGCTCGGCTGCTGCGCATGCGCGCTCAGCTGCTGTGCATGCGCGCCACGCCACGCTCGGCTGCGCGCCGCTCCGCCGTGTTTCCGACTGTCAGTGTGGTTGCGTCCAGCAGTCGTGACGTCACCGGCGCCGCCTAGGTTCTAGGCCTCGCAGCGAGTCCCTGACGTCACACCGATAGGCTGCCGCCGCTAACTCGCGGGACGGCGCTACGAGTCAGCGGGCTGCAGAGGGGCGAAAGACTGGCCGGCCCGAACTCCGGAGGTGAGCTGCCCACTAGAGGTCTGCACGGCGCTCGGTTGGTCGCTCGAATCGCGCGATACGTGTCGTTCTCTGACAGTCCGGCAGGTGTCGGCGCTGCAGCTTGCGACAAGGCCCGTGGCTGCGCTCGACTTCTGCACGCTCGACCGTCCACACTGCCCGCTACCCACTCGGTCGCCCACCGCAGCGCCACTCGAGTCCAAGGCGAGTGTCGGGAGCAAACTAGACGCTACAGAATACATCGTGACTGCGAAATTTGGAATTGTTTCCTCTCCTGGGTGCTTCGAAAGCTGTTATGTCGATCCAGTTGAACTAGCCACTCAGTTTTGAATTTTATACATTACCATACAGGTTATTATACGCGATTAATATAATGTTTCTGTGCTAAAATCATTTAGTAGATGAGTTTTGCAGGATCTTTCTTTCTTTCTTGTTCCCATTTTGTGGACTGTTAGTGCCTGTTTAGTGGTAGGTGTTACTTGCCGTCTTAATGAGGAAGTTATTGTATTTTATATCTATTCCTCTTATCACTCTCAAGTCATGAAATACTTTGTCCGTCTTTTATATTGATATTAAATACACGATATTGATGTACAGTCGTTAGGCTAGGTTTGTGAACCTCTGTTGCACCCCGTTAATATATATTCCCGTAGCATTTTGGCACTGTGCCTGGTTGCTGCGCCTTTGGTGTCAGGGTCATATGCCGGTCTAATGCTCGCTCATAGAACTGTTTTAAATAATCTTATTCCAATTGTTTATTTTACACAGCTGTACGATTTTATGGTGCTCCTGCTGTTTCAGTGATATCTGTGTTATATGTCACCCGGGTGCACCAGTCAAAAGACTGAAGTGCAGGGATTGATGACCCAGCAGTTTAGTCCCCTTTAAACACCCAACACCAACACTGAAATGCATGTTTTCGGAATGGCTGGACTGTGACATGCGCGAGACGCAATCCACCAATGAGGTTGACCTTTATTTAGCAGGATTTGATGGTGATGACGACGACCCGTTTGAATGGTAGAAACGCAACAGTACTTTCTTTCCTAAGCTAGCTGTAGTGGCAAAAAGAGTATTCCGTGTGCCCGACTCAAATGCAGCTAGTGAACGCACTTTCAGTGCGGCAGGGAACCTGATCTCTGATAGAAGAACTCGACTCGATCTACAACGTGTCAATGATATTTTAACAGAACATTGCAATTACAATGCCACCAACGAATAGTTTGGGGATAATGGTGTTACGTTTCGATGTAAACTTTGTTGTACGGTAACATTCACTTTTGTACATTGCAATAAAAACGTCGTTTGTTCTATAGTTTCTCTTTGGATCCTTTACAATTTACATTACTTCCAAATGTTGTAGTTGGTAAAAACAACCTTTTTGTCTCGTTTGCGGTATGATGATATTGCGGTTACATGCTACTATGCAGGAATACACGTCTACAGCATAACTGATTTTAGTTCCTTTAGTTAGAGGTGGTTAGTCAGACGCAACAGCAGCCCACACCTCAGAGCCGCTGCCGTAGCGACTGACAAGGAAACCTATCCAAGTGTCACCCTCCGATTTTTATGAAATTTGGATATGTTATAATACATGAAAAACTGTGGGACACGTATTTTTTTTAGCGGCGGAAAACATATTTAAGGGGAAACGGTCCTTCCAAAATTGTCGCTAAAATAGAAAAATAGCGATAACTTAGAGACTAGTGAAGCGATTTTAATAATTCTTGGTATGAAAGTATCTCTTGATAAGAGATCGGCCTAGGTACATTGCAAGGGGAGTGACAATTAGGAGGACAGCTACCCCTAAAGTGACCAATTTTTGTGCTCAAAAAATTATTTTGATTTAATCGAAGTTGAATCTATGAAATTTGTCTTTTACCAAAATATACTTTCATACCAAAAATCATTAAAATCGCTTCACTAGTCTCTAAGTTATCGCCATGTTTCTATTTTAGCGACAATTTTGGAGGGACCGTTTCACCCATTAAATATGTTTCTCCGCCGCTAAAAAATACGTGTCCCATAGTTTTTCATGTATTATAACATATGCAAATTTCATAAAAATCAGGGAGTGACTCTCGGGTAGGGTTCCTGGTGAGTACAGCGGCAGCGCCACGCTATGCGGCCTGTGCCCGCCCCGCCCCACGCAGCCTCGCTCGAGTGTCAACACGCTCGCTGCTCGCTGCGAGCGAACACACTCGCCGCGCCACCGCCGAGCGTTGCGCACTCGACCGAGTACGAGCGAGCGAAACCGGCGATTTGCAGACCTCTAGCGTAGAGCGCGCGTGACGTCACTATACTGAAACCGAGGCCTGAGTCACGCGACTCGGGGCAGGAACAGTCTTCACCATAACCAGTAGTGCAAAATGTAGCTGGGAGGTGCAATGCTTATCCGTCGTAATGCAAAGTAAGCGTAGATTTGAACAATAAAACATCTTAGCGTATTCTCATCACATCTTTAGTAGTAACGTTGGCGTTAGTTTATCCGCAATTGCAAAGAATTAATGCGATAGCTACAGTTTTTACATGTGCCTAGGTGAAACGTTTTACAAGCAACAGAACTACAGATTTTATGCGAAAGATTGTTGTCGTTCTACAGTGAGTCTTTTAGTTTATCGTTTACACAGGAGTAGAAGGTCAAATATCAGCTTGCAACGAGCATCAGCTGCATTTCGATTCCTCATCAGTACCTGCGAAATTTTTCATAAGAAAAATCATAAGAAATGAAATCTGTTTGCATCCATAATGTCCGATGTTAACAAAATACAGCTATTTATATTTTAAGACTTTTGCTACAGACCCTGGTGCAAAACGTAAAATAAACCAAGTATTGGTTATTTACATAAAATAATAGGATAGCGGGAAAACATCATCGACGCACTCGGCAAGAAATGCCGTCAGAAGCTTATAAGACACACCACAATACAGAAACGCACACTGTAGCTATTCAGTGACATGTAAAGCCCGCCACATCTGGTAAAAACATGGCGTCCTGGACTCTCGGCCAATCAGGAGCGGTCTCTGCATGGCCACTGTCTCTCTATACAGGCTCTTTAGTGGGCCACGTGTGATGTCGCTGCTGATTGGCTGAGAGCCCAGGACGCCATGTTTTTACCAGATGTGGCGGGCTTTACACGTGTGTGAACAGTTACAGTGTGTGTTTCTGCACTGTGGCGTGTCTTAAAAGCTTCAGACAGCCATTTCACTGCACGGTTATACTCAGGTTTTATTGCGGTAGTGTCGATCCTACTTAAAGTAAATTAACGTGTCGTTTGTGAGTCGTTGACGATACCTTCAGAAATTCCTTGAAATATTTAAGATTAAATGTTGAAGTTACTTACTGAGTGTATTTAATTACGTGCATTGCTTAATCGTTACCGCCAGTCGAGACAAATAACTCGTTGTTCCGATGTTGGCTACAAAAACTAAAGTGAAGATTGTTGTATGATGCTTGTGTTCGCAAGGAATGAGGAAATACGGGGACATTTGGCGGTGAAAGTTAACCAATAAAGTGAGAACCGTAAAGGCGACTTATGGAAACCGACGAATGATTCCTGTCTGTGTGAAGTAAGTATTTTCTGCATCCGCAAGAAAGGCATTGATGAAACTCAGTAAATGAATTCCTACCAGCGCAGTTCCCACGTTATGTAGGGGATTAAAAATATATGTATACCTTATGGGACTTAACTACCGGGTCATCAGTCCCTTAACTTACAAACTACTTATGAACTAACTAAGCCTAAGGACGGCACAAATATCCATGCCCGAGGGGGGATTCGAACCCCCGACCGTAGTGGCCGTGCAGACCGTGACTGGAGCGCCTCAGTCCCCTCGGCCACCGCGGCCGGCTATGTAGGGGATTGCCTACTGAATTCGCAGTAGCGTAGCTAGCGGGGTGCGGGGGTGCGGTCCGCACCGGGTACCGACTCCAGGGGGTGACTAAAGCCGCCTGACACCTGACACTCGATGGAAACGGCGGCCGTCGAGAGAGCCTATGGTCTGGGCCGACTCCCATTTCACCGCCATAGAGGAGTCATCGCTGGTGTAAATGTTTCACGCTGATGTACCATTGTTAATGGTCTGAACCGACGCGGCTGTTGCCATTCTTCGTCTACTACCGTGAGTGACCGAACGCAACAGTTTTCTTTCGCAAGATTCAGAAGATCGAATGTAATATTTATTCATTTGCACGTAAGTAAATAGAACTATTTATCAATTTTTTTTAATACAACTTCTTCCCTTGGTTATAAGAAGGATAACAAGGGGTTTCTTTTCTGCTGATGCCAAATGCCTGAATTTTTTCTATTTAATAATATTTTGAGACTAAGTAAGATATTTCTCCCAGCTTTAAAAGTGATTACGAAACTTATTCAGATGTTGCTGCCACTTTTAGACTATCAACGGTCACTGCATTCCTTGTTTCGAACTTTAAAATAAACGGTCATATAGCCAAAGCAGCCGTGTTAATTATATATCACGAATTTACTTTGTGACAGGGTGTTGAAGTGGTCAAATGTGCAAAAGAAGGACCCAACCATGAACTAGTCTAGCCCAAAACCAGAACTGTTTTCCGCCGTGGCTATCAATGTGGTACGTTATGACTGCGAGAGTGAAGGTCGGGGTGAGAGTTTAAAATAGGGAAAGTTTAATTTTTAAAAACTCACAACCACCAACTGCGAACCATATTCCTAAACATGCAAAAACACTGGAACTGTGATGGCTGCTGTTTGACCCGATTACTAGGGGATGATATCACAAGTTCGCAGCTTTCCTTCCCTGCATATGATTAACAAAAAAATTCATAATAAAGTCAAGTTCATGAGAGAAAAGGGTGTACTAACTACTATTTTTGAAAACACGTGAAAGTTCACTTTATGTTGTTTATTTGACAATATTAGAACCTTGTGGCTGATACGTCTGTACGTCGACACTTATCAAAAAACTTTATAGCTCGTGAGCCCCCAGACAAAATGAATATTTGTCGCAATTTGTTTTCACACCATGTGCCTGTCTCAAACACCGTTTATGTTCATGCCTATGTTTATGTTCATGTTACATTAACGAAACACAGTCACTTTTAGTGTGATGCACAGCTTGTTCCACCGGCTAAATATACACAACACACAGTAACACTCTATACAACTTGGTGCAGTCTACGACGAGCAACCACACTTGGTAATTGCCACACAAAAATCGAAAGTCTCCTTGAGATCCACATACCGACTAATGCAGAGCGACGCCACCCGGCCAGCTACCCCACGTGCTCCTGAGTCGTAACTTCTTGCCCTCGCGCACGCTCGCACGCCAAAAGCCCAACTGCCCGGGTTTTTTCCCTACGTCATCAACTTCACCATGTGAGCTGTTCTAATCGATTTCCAACGTACAGCGCTCAGCCAATACATTTCTAAAACTTTACTTAAAATCAAAATAATTACCCTACACATTAAACAAATTTCTTATGTTTTTATATTGGTATACACATCCTTTCCACTATTTATTACAATCGTGAAATTTCTTATATCACAGACAAGTGATTTAACTGAATATTTCAAGATAAAATACACAAGATTAATTGAAAATAAAATGAGAAATAGATAATATATTACTTTTATAAACAAACATTGCCATGCTAGTTGTGTAACTGTCTTGTATTCATTGGTAAGTTATTACTTTTCATTGTCAATTAAACATATTGCGTCAGATGTGACTATATCAGCTAATGTATTGTTTATTTGTCAACAGGCTATTTTGTAATGAGGGCCTTAAAGATTCCTAACTGCATCGTATTACTTCAAATGCCAGTAGTATTAGAATATTTTATTTCACGCTATGCACTGCACTGTGCCTGGCACTCGCCATTGTCCCTCTCTCCCCTCACCAGAAACGAGCCTGGAAAATCCTAAGCTGGAACATGCCACCAACGTCGGCCTGCTCGCTGGCCTCCCGTCAGCTACAAGCACACAGCAAATCTCAACGTGGAGAATTTCTACCTATGGCCTAACTATAAATGTTATCACCCAACTGTGTACATACATTGCTACCATAATTAATAAGATTAAAATTGTGTAACATTTAGTGCATTGGCATGGTCAATGTTTGCAGTGAACTTCATACTGTTTAATTACAAATGCTATTAATTACCAACATTTCTAATGGGCGGTAATCTCACAATACCCCCACTTGTGGCATCAAAACCATGTGCAGGATGGCGCAAGTAGCACCAAAATTAATACTTTCAAATGAGCAAAATTTAAAATTACAAAATTATTGAATCGGATTGACTCAAACACTATACCAATTATGACCTCAACTAATGCAAATAAATATATAAATAAATAAAATAAACAGGGCAGTGAGAAAATTTCCCAATATTTGTACCATTAAGACCAATTATAGTGTGTGCATATTTTTAAGAAAAGTATCCTTATAACTAATTACATCCATGAAATTTAAGTGTGCCTGTTGTTTATATACAGAATTGGCACCAAATTTATAATAGTATTAACCTTCAGTCTTTAGAAGATCTTGTCCTACAAGGAAAAACTAAAGTTATCACTATAAAAACTTTTGACGGTGTACACTGCACTTGTTTAAAGGAAATCTCTCACCACTTTGACACTGAGAACCCCAGAGTCATCGTTGCAGCAACTCTGGTCCATGGTGTATGGTCCTATGTCTCCGTCATTTCAACCAACATGCTGTTGCAGCTTAGATTCATGGCACTGGATCAAGTGCTCTTGTTCACACACGTCATATGCACCTTACATGGAACAGGAAGAGCAGAAGGCACTCATGAGTCAACATAGAGATAAGTTTGTCTGGACACCAGGATTCGGTTGGATTTTTATTCCACCCCTCTGCCATCCAGACTTCGTGCAATTGAAACTAAGCATTGAGACATGTACAGTAACATGCAAATCAACAAAATTAAGAACTCACAGTGGCTTGTATTAGTCATGATCAGATTAACCCAAAACCACAAGGCTGCACTCTCATCAGCCATAGCTTCAGATGAAACAGTCAAGAGAATATGTGGCCTACTTGGAGTATTACGCCATCAAATAAAACATCAACAACCTGCCTGTGTCAAAAATATATCTTAAAGCTCAAATAATACTACCAAAAGAATGTTATCATAGAGAATTTTCTCTTCTATCAAAATGACACCTACAAGCATAAATACATATCCTAACCCCTCGCACAAAAAAGATTAATATATATATATATATATATATATATATATATATATATATATATATATATATATATATATATACGTCCTCTAGTCCTGATTATAGATTAGTATACATAAACAAAAATAAAAACAATTTAATTATCATTCACAGAATTACCTAACTAAATAGTTTCACTACTCATACATAAATTATGATGACACAATAAACACACTATCCCTCTCAGCTGCTGTTTCAGGAATGAGTCCTGGCAACAATTGCACCTTTCACCAACACATATACATAAACAACAAAAATAAAGCAAGGCAAAAATAGTGAGTAAACCAAGTCAAAATAGTTATCAAATTGTCAAGTTACTCCACAAAAACTCTTAAATCTAGACATACATAAATCACAAAAAAATACATACAGATCCTAAACCTAATATTCACATGAGGCTGCAAACTGGCTTAATCCAGTTGCTTATATAGCCTTAACTCAGTAATATTTCTTAACCCCAACGGTTTTCCAGACTTGGGGTATTCCAACTGGTAAGCATTTGGGTACGGACATGCTGCTACCCGGAATGGCCCATGATATAACTCAAAAAGTTTCTTTATTTCTCCATCAATGTCACTAGACTTTTCTTTAGTTTTCACTAGTACTACGTCATTGACTTTGTACTTAGTTGGCTTGTACCTACTGTCATGTCTGTTTTTCCTCTGAGCTGCTGCCTTAGCCACCTGCTCGGTCGCCAGCTTTATTCGTTCTTGTGGTGTCATCTGATCCCCTGGTGGGAAATCTACAATCTCACCTATTCGATTCGGTACCTTCTTGCCCATCATTATCTCATATGGTGTATATCCTGTTGCTTTACTTTTAACACTGTTCATGACATCCTCAAAGGAAACAATGTACTCTGCCCATGATTTGTGGTTATTACTACAGTATGTTCGGCATAGCCGTCCCAACTCGCGCATGTATCGCTCGGCAGGATTGCTCGCCGGATGGTAAACTGAAATTTTTATATGTTTCACACCGGACTGTTGCATAAAATCTTCCCATGCCTTAGATGCAAACTGGGAACCATTGTCTGACAGCAATGCCTTAGGTTTTCCATGTTTTTTTAAATAATCTAGCTCTAGCTTACGGATTATTGTTTTGCTGGTAGCCTTCTTGATACCGTAGAGCCTTACATATTTTGAAAACACATCAACAGTAAGTATGACATATTTTTGTCCACCCCTACTCGCTGGTAATGGTCCAAAAAGGTCAATTGCCAACAGCTCACCCACACCCTTAGGTAAAATGCTTTGCATTTCACCTTGGCTAGCCACAGTGCTATGCTTCACACGCTGGCATTTATCACAAGCACCTAACTGTTTCCTAACACTTCTATCCATATTGTTAAAAATAACATAATACTGTAATATTTCCAAACACTTTTGTGCTCCATAATGACCATGTGACAAATGTATATATTCTATCGATGACTGGACATGTTCCTCTGGCCAACATACCCGCCGTTCTTCTTTGTCAACATTCTTTCTCCTAAACAGTACCCCCTTATAGATCTTGTAATATTTATCTAATTTTACGTGCCCTTTTGTACTCATGTTTGTTTTGACCAGTTTGAGAATCGGATCAGTGTTCTGTATCCGTCTCATGTCCTTACAGATGTCCCTAATATGTTTTTCCCCATCAACACCTTTCATGTACATCATGTGGAATTCAGTGCCTTCACCCTCAAGTTCTATAGATTCATCCCCTTTAATAGGCAAACGGGACAGGCTGTCAGCAACTACGTTTTCAGTGCCCTTTATGTGTTCTATCTTATACTGGAATTGTTGGAGTATTAGTGCCCAACGTGCCAGCCTTTGATTTAGTAACTTACAATCCTGCAAATAGCTCAATGCCTTATGGTCAGTCATAACAATTGTCTCATGACCTTGCACGTAAATTCTGAATTTTAGAAAACCCCAAACTATAGCCAAAAGTTCCTTCTCCGAAATACCATATCACCGCTCATGTTTTGATAGGACCCTGCTTGCAAATGATATGCTTCTGTGTTCAATCTCACCATCCACTTCTTTTCTTTGAAAGAGAGCAACTCCTACTCCATAGTCTGAGCTGTCTGTGGCTAAGTAAAATGGAAGAGACATGTCTGGGTAATGTAAGAGTTTGCTATTGCACAGACTGGTTTTGATTCTTTCAAAATCCCTATCACATTCATCAGACCACACCCAGGACACATTTTTCTTCAATAACCGTGACAAATTTGGAGAATTCAGGCTTTGATTACTTATGTATTTTCTGTAGAAACTAGCCATGCCGAGAAACGATTTTAACTGCTTCAGGTTCTTAGGTTTTGCACATTCTGCTATTGCCTTAATCTTATCTCCATTAGGTATACATCCTTCTGAAGATAAGACATGACCTAAAAAGTTTATTTCTGCTTTTACAAATTCACACCTTTTAAGCTTGAGTGTAATACCCCCTGCAAGTAAAGCTGTAAAAACATCCTGCAATAAACGGTAATGCTCCTTCCAAGTAGCTGTAGCAACCAATATGTCATCCACATAAATTGTAAGCCTTCACATCAGTTCATCTCCCAACACATAACTCAAAGCTCTAATGAACAGCAACAGAAATACACAAACCAAAAGGAACAACCTTATATTGATAGGCCCTGCCTTCAAATAGGAAAGCCGTGTATTTCCAGCTCTCACAGCCAGCGGCACCTGCCAAAATCCGGCAGTCAGATCCATGCTGGTCATAAGTTTCACATTATGGAACCCTTGAATCAGTTCATCCATGTTCTCTGGATGATCTGTTTCAGGAACTATAATTTTGTTTAATTTTTCTGGCGTCTAACACTAACCGCACAGATTTGTCCTTCTTTTTTACCACTACCATGGGAATGCTGTACTCGCTTCTACATCTTTCAATTATGCCCCAGTCCAGCATCCGTTGTAATTCAGTTCTGACTGATTCCCTTTCAGATATGGCTATAGCATAAGCATAGGTTCATGTGGTTTTACCCTAATTTCATATTCAAAATCTAAGATTTTTCCTGGCTTTTCAGAAAACACATTCTTATACCTAGACATTAAATAATACAATTCCTTCTTTTGACTTTCACTTATCCCCTTTGTCTCATCTACCTTCCTCCGTATTTCTTCCTCAACTTCAGCTTCATTCATAACACATTGTGCTATCTGTATGCATGCCAACAGATTCTTCTCATCAACAGAGTTCTTAAATTTAATCTTCTTCATACGACCCCCTACATTCAATTTTATAGCCTTGTCCTTATAGTCTAGTTGCGCCCCATATTTGCACAAGAAATCATTTTCCAACTCTAAATTTAAGCAAAGTCCCTTTATGACAAGTAAACCTTGACTAAACAATTCATCCTCAATCATCAAGTTTAACACTACTTCCTTATTCACTGGTTTGCTATTAGTGCCAGTAGCATTCTTTATCCGTACCCCAGTAACTGGAAACTCTACTGTCCCTGTACTCTTGACTTGATTGTAGAAATCCTCTGAAATACCACTAATTGTACTTCCAGTATCAATCAATGCAGTTTCACAGACCCCTTCTACCTTAATATCTATAATGGGCTGTACATTTTCAATAACATCTTCCTCAATTTCATTTTCTGCCAACAAATCCTACTCAATTTCTTGCATACAGTTCTTAACCATAGTATTTATTTCCCCTACATAACAATATGGTTGTATGTCCTCATCATTTCCAAATATTTCACTGAATTCTTTCCCAAATTCTGGGTTTATTGCTCTCAACTCCCCAAGTTTCCTTGCATACCCATATTTCTCTTCTACCCATGTCACTGGCTCCACTGATTTTAAAGGTCCAAGGAATTGGACCCAATCATCTGGACCATATTCACTTACTTCTTTATCAATCCACCCTGCTCCTACCCCATAACAATCCATTTCCTTACAATTTTCATTGTTGTATACTACAAAAGTTTGTACACTCTCCTTATCATTATCTATCCCCTCCTGTAATACACCAAAACCTTCATCTACTTCATTTTGGTCTACAGCACACATGCCTAATCCCCTTAATTCATTATATTCATTCTCCCCACTCACTAAGTCTTTTACCAGGGAATAGTAAGTTTGATCACTATTACATTACTTCCCAAGTCGGTCCAAATACTCATATTTGTATAATAGCCAATCATCTGGTGCCCACTTCTTAATCCACTTTATCTTCTCAATAATACCTCTGTCATGACCCAACATATCATCAGTTACAGGTGGGTGTATATCAGCATTGACAATTTCACCTACTTCAGAAACATTCACACTTCTCTCATTATTCATACTAGACCCAGTGCCATTTAATGTTTTTACTGGATCAAATTTAATTTTTTTTTAAATTCAGAACTCCATTCATTTTCATTCACACACTCAACACCATCTATGCTGGCTCCAGAGTACCATCAATATCTACATTCATACTTTCACATTCAGTCAACACTTGTGCCTCTGACCTATCCAAAACTAAGGCTAACCAAACACTGTTTTTATCTTCTTTAATGTTATTATCAAATAAATTTTGCACATCATATTCCCCTTTACTGTCCTCATTCCTATCCTTTCTCCTCCTGTTTGCCTTTCTTTTGTCATGTTGCATAAACCAATCCCCAAAAACTTCCTCACTACCTATAACAGCATCCATCTGACACATACTTTCCTCTCTTTTCTCCCTTTCCTTGTTTACTCTATTTATGTTTTCTTCCCTCTTTTCTTTATCCTTGCCCTTGTGAACTACTTCCTCTTTCCTATCATCATCTCTGTCCATGTGACATAGTTTTTCCTCCCTTCTCTTCCCGTCTCTATTCCTACTGAAATTATGGTCATTAGATCCCCTGTTATCCCATCTTCTGGTCCTATTATTAGAATAGTTCCTTGTCCCAAAACGGACCTCATTTGGAACAAATCTTAGTTTCCCTGATTCTGTCTCTGATTTTCTCTCCTACTGTTATCCCCATTCCTATTTCCACCTTCCTGCCTTTGATTTCTCCTATCATTTTCCCATATTTCCCTCTGGCTTCTATTCTCCGAGTTGTCTCCTCTGTTATTGTTACCTCTCCAATTTTCATTTAAATTCCTCTCTCTATTGTGGTTTCCCTGGTTGTGACCCCCATTTCTACTGCCTCTGTTTTCATTGTGGTTCACATGCTGTGTTCCCCTGAGCTGTCGTTCCATAACTAAACCCTGGTCTATCTTTTCTACAAATTCAATTAAATTCTCAGCTGAATCTGTGGGATGGTGAATTAACTACCAATGCAAATCTGCAGGTAACCTCCTACAGAAAGTGGAAATTACTGCTAAAAGGCTCAAAGGTGTATCTAAATGTACTAGTTTCTCAAGTTCCTCCTGACAAAATTCCTTCATGCTCTGTTTCCCTTTTACATAGTTTGGCCCGTTCAAGAATTCATTTTGCATCTTAGCTTGCTTGGCCTCCCCACAATACTGATTTAAAAACAGTTTTTCAAACGCCTCAAAAGTAACAAATTTATCAGCACACTGATTTGCCCAAGTTTGAGCAGAACAATCAAGCATTCTCTTTGCTACTTCACTTTACACTGGTCTGACATACCAGGCACAAATTGGTCCTTGCATGCAGCCAAAAAATCTACTGGATGATAATTACCCACTCCTGAAAACTAACTGTTTTGTCCACTATCACTGTCCTAAGCACACCCTACCTCTCTGTCCGAGCAAGACCAGTGTGAATTTATCCCGCTCTCTGCTGCCAGCCGCCACACACACTTGAAACTGTCCGTCGCGTCCGCGCACTTGTTTGCAACTGTTCGTAACTGTTCACTGTCCTATACACACCCTAATCTCTCCGTCCAAGAAAGTCCAATGTGAACTTATCCCAGACGAGCCCCCAAATGCGAGAGTGAAGGTCGGGGTGAGAATTTAAAATAGGGAAAGTTTAATTTTTAAAAACTCACAACCACCAACTGCGAACCATATTCCGAAACATGCAAAAACACTGGAACTGTGATTGCTGCTGTTTGACCCGATTACTAGGGGATGATATCACAAGTTCGCAGCTTTCCTTCCCTGCATATGATTAACAAAAAAATTCATAATAAAGTCAAGTTCATGAGAGAAAAGGGTGTACTAACTACTATTTCTGAAAACATGTGAAAGTTCACTTTATGTTGTTTATTTGACAATATTAGAACTTTGTGGCTGATACGTCTGTACGTCGACACTTATCAAAAAACTTTATAGCTCGTGAGCCCCCAGACAAAATGAATATTTGTCGCAATTTGTTTTCACACCATGTGCCTGTCTCAAACACCGTTTATGTTCATGCCTATGTTTATGTTCATGTTACATTAACGAAACACAGTCACTTTTAGTGTGATGCACAGCTTGTTCCACCGGCTAAATATACACAACACACAGTAACACTCTATACAACTTGGTGCAGTCTACGACGAGCAACCACACTTGGTAATTGCCACACAAAAATCGAAAGTCTCCTTGAGATCCACATACCGACTAATGCAGAGCGACGCCACCCGGCCAGCTACCCCACGTGCTCCTGAGTCGTAACTTCTTGCCCTCGCGCACGCTCGCACGCCAAAAGCCCAACTGCCCGGGTTTTTTCCCTACGTCATCAACTTCACCATGTGAGCTGTTCTAATCGATTTCCAACGTACAGCGCTCAGCCAATACATTTCTAAAACTTTACTTAAAATCAAAATAATTACCCTACACATTAAACAAATTTCTTATGTTTTTATATTGGTATACACATCCTTTCCACTATTTATTACAATCGTGAAATTTCTTATATCACAGACAAGTGATTTAACTGAATATTTCAAGATAAAATACACAAGATTAATTGAAAATAAAATGAGAAATAGATAATATATTACTTTTATAAACAAACATTGCCATGCTAGTTGTGTAACTGTCTTGTATTCATTGGTAAGTTATTACTTTTCATTGTCAATTAAACATATTGCGTCAGATGTGACTATATCAGCTAATGTATTGTTTATTTGTCAACAGGCTATTTTGTAATGAGGGCCTTAAAGATTCCTAACTGCATCGTATTACTTCAAATGCCAGTAGTATTAGAATATTTTATTTCACGCTATGCACTGCACTGTGCCTGGCACTCGCCATTGTCCCTCTCTCCCCTCACCAGAAACGAGCCTGGAAAATCCTAAGCTGGAACATGCCACCAACGTCGGCCTGCTCGCTGGCCTCCCGTCAGCTACAAGCACACAGCAAATCTCAACGTGGAGAATTTCTACCTATGGCCTAACTATAAATGTTGTCACCCAACTGTGTACATACATTGCTACCATAATTAATAAGATTAAAATTGTGTAACATTTAGTGCATTGGCATGGTCAATGTTTGCAGTGAACTTCATACTGTTTAATTACAAATGCTATTAATTACCAACATTTCTAATAGGCGGTAATCTTACATGATGTACAGTGCAGAGCTTTCCAAACTGGATGTCATGTCACGCAGGGTGTCGCGTAGTGCCACTAAGGGTGTCGCAACACCAGCAAAATCTTAAGATAAAATAAGATAGAACATTGTGGAGAAAATACTAAACATCCTTCAGTTCGTTCAGTGTGCACTTTGAGTACAAGTGAATCATGAAAATTAATATTTCTTTAAAGTATCATTTGATATAAATAAACATCTCTAATTGAAATCAGTGTAAGTCTTTCTGGTACAACTACATATACGAAATGGTGTCGCGACGATGAAGAGTTTGTAAACCGCTGGTATATAATGATTTCCAATCCATGGTGTACAACAGCAATCAGTTAGAATAAATATTCCTTCAAACCGTTTTGATTGCAAATTTTTTATTAGTTAATGACGCGTTTCGCCTTTAGCAGGGTATCTTCAGATTATCCGCGTGGCAGAATTTACACAAAATTGCAAGGCGGAATTACAAACGGTTATAATGGTACATGGGCTTATTTTGTGTTAAGAAGACGGTATAAATGGTAAACAAAGCTTACTATACGCTCTCCGTTGGAACATACTCGGTAAAGATGTGAGAAACATAAAACCGATTTTTAAGATTACCTTAATCGCAGCGGTAGTCTCTGATGACACAAGATAAGCCCATGTTTACAATTGCGCTCACGGGCGGTGGGCGGGCGTGGTGTGCTGCTCCGACGACTTGTACAGACTAAGGGAATGTGGGTAGGGAGCGACACAGGAAGCCGATGTATAAGACGGGACGGGTGAAATCTAGCTATCTGAATACAAATTTAACGAAAGGGAGGTTATTAAGCAGGACAGAAGTTTATAATTTATGTTGGTATTTGTAAATCAGAGTAATTTTATTTGAACAGAGACATCATAATATCTAGGAATGTTTGATCTTTGCATGCCAACTGATCGTTTAGGAGGTGTGCGCTATCTCAAACTCTTCCAGTAAATTTAGCTTACGCCCCTTCTGCGCTATATGTAAGATTTGCATGTTGTCAGTGGTAGGTTGTTGATGATCGGATGCTTTAGTGTGTTCCGCAAAAGGGGAATGGTTTTTGAGTTGGTGCTCAGTAAAACGTACTTTAAACGTCCGGCCTGTCTGTCCTATATATTCAGCTGGGCATTCGGAACATTGTAGTTTGTAGACTCCTGAGGAAAGGTATCTGTCCTTATTGGTTGGTTCGTTGTGTGGGAGAATTTGCTGTATGCTCAAAGGGCTACTAAATACGACTTGTACATTTGTGCCACGAAAGAGTTTAGCCAGGTCATAAGAAAAATATCCCATGAAAGGAATGGGGATACGTTTAACTTCATCGTCAGGTGTTACCGAGTGAAGCTGTGATACATCTTTAGAACTTTTTTTTTTCCGTCGTAGGTTTCGGTGGCCGAGGAGACAGAGTCCGACACAGAAATAAAGATGCACGCTTGTGCAGGTAGGAGGTGACCAGCCAGTGGGACAGCAGAAACTAGAAACACTAGAGTAAATTAGAACGAGATATATATTGCACAGAATTTATACAATACTTAACTTTTACACAGCTCAGTACTGCAGAATGCTGATACATAGTTGAGCTAGAGGTCTGCCTAGTGCCTATCCGATAGCCAAGTCTTCACTGGTGCCTATCCGATTCCGAAGTGTTAGCTGGTTCCTATCTCAGTCCCAAGTGAACGATGTCGTTCAGTGGTGGCCACGAGCGGAGTTGTATCAGTGGGCGCTCGTGGCTGACGTCGTAAGAACGCCGCGCAGTGCGTGCATGGCGGCGCGCGGCGAAAGTACGTGGCGCGCACTTTGGACTTGTGCGACACCACATTTTTTTATTGTACATTTTGCGAACCAAGGACGGGTTGTAACCATTCATTTCGGAAATGTATTCCAGAATATTTATCTCTTTATTGACGGAAGTTTCAGAAAGGGAAATCTCAAAAATTCTGTTAATCATTGATTTAAAAAAGCTCAATTTGTATTGACAGGGATGGCATGAAGATGCATGTATGACTGCGTCACTTGTGGTCGGTTTCCTATAGATTTGGAATACCACTTTGTTATCAGCCAACTGTAAATGTAGGTCCAAAAAATTTAAGACACTGGAGGAGTTCATTATTTCATGTATAAAGGTTAGTTTCGGGTGTAAGTTGTTAAATTCATAAACTAGAACTGTTACATCAGCTAGGGTGACATTGAAAATAATCAGGATGTCATCGACATATCTCTTGTAGAAGAGTATTTTTCTGCTTATTGGAGTTTTTTGTTGGAAGTATTGAGGTTCAATGTGATTGATAAATATATCGGCAAGGAAACCTGACAGACAACTACTCATGGCTAAACCGTCGTTTTGTTTATAAAAGGAGTTGTTAAAAGAAAAGTAGTTGTATCTGGTAAGTAGTCGTAATAGTGACACAATTTCAGCAATTTCGTCTGGCAGAAGGTTTTCTTTCAGGGAGAGGTATTGCTGGATGATGTCGATGGTTTGTTCAAGAGGTACATTGGTATATACATTTTTCATGTCCAATGACAAGAGGTAGCAACCATCCGGAAACATTTGGTTGTGCAATACATCCACTAATTGTTTTCTATTGCGCAAAGTAACACTTTCTTCAGGGAGTAGTAGCTTCTTCAAGAAACGTAACAGAAATTTAGAGGCAAGTTCTCCCGGATTTCGGATTCCATTAATGACAGGTCGTATAGGATAGTTTATTTTGTGGGTCTTAATTTGGGCTCTTAATGTAGGAGCTCTAGGGTTCATAACCTTTAGTTTGAAGAGTTCTTCAGGGGGGATGATGTAGAGGCACGATTCAAGGTAATTTTTTAGTTCTTTCGAGTAGTTTGCAATGGGGTCAGAATCTATCACTTTTATGCCATTCACTACAAAGAAATCCAAGGTCTTATTAATATAATCTGCTTTGTGTATTACGGCTCCTGTGTTGCCTTTATCGGCCCGCACGATTATTACGTTTTCGTCTCTGAGTTTTTTCGTAATTGATTTTAAAATGATTGAATCAGAGTACGGTGGACGTTTTGTTAACGCGTTCTGGATGATGTCACTAGCCTTACACGATAATTTGAGTATGGATTGTTTTGAACAATTAGAACTGTCTAGTGCGATTTTAACATCTGCAGCTAACGAAGTGATCAATCTCTCCTGCATACGTGGTTGTACACTGTACTTCACGGTCCAGGACGTGTGTGGGGACCAGCAAAGTTTCCGATCCAACATTAGCCCCAAGAATTTCGTTGTATCCACGAATAGGAGAACAACTGGGCTGAGACGTAGAGATGGTGGAAGAAATGCCTGGTATTTCCAGAAGTTTATACACACCGTTTTCTCAGTGGAGAACCGGAAGCCATTCGTAATGCTCCAGGGATATAGGCGGTCAAGAAAGCGTTGAAGACAACGCTCCAAGAGACACGTCCGCTGGGCACTGCAATAAATTGCAAAATCGTCTACAAAAAGGGATCCGGAAACGTCGGCTGAAAGGCTATCCATGATCGGATTGATTGCAATGGCAAAGAGAGCCACGCTCAAGACGGAGCCCTGTGGTACCCGATTCTCCTGGCGAAAGGTATCTGACAAAACAGAGCCCACCCGTACCCGGAACTTGCGATCCGCATGTGGCCACGAAGGCCCCATGTGTGCAAAGTGCGGAGAAAGCCCGCCCTCCAACAGGTATCGTAAGCCTTCTCCAAGTCGAAGAACACTGCTACCGTTTGACGCTTCCTTAGAAAGCTATTCATAATGAAGGTCGACAACGTAACGAGGTGATCAGCAGCAGAGCGGTGTCTACGAAAACCACATTGAACGTTAGTCACGAGGCATCGAGATTCGAGGAGCCAGACCAACCGAGCGTGAACCATGCGTTCCATCACGTTACAGACGCAGCTAGCAAGAGAAATGGGGCGATAACTGGATGGAAGGTGTTTGTCCTTCCCTGGTTTGGGGATGGGGACAACAATGGCTTCACGCCAACTTGTGGAAACCTGACCTTCAGTCCATATGCGATTATAGGTGCAAAGGAGAAAACACTTACCCACAGGAGAAAGGCTCTTCAGCATCTCAATATGGATGGAATCGGGACCGGGAGCAGAAGATCGAGACATGGCAAGAGCACGGTCTAGCTCCTGCATGGTGAAGGCGACATTATAACTTGCACGATTAAAAGAGTGGAATGAAGGCGGCCGTGCCTCCTCTGCCTGTTTGCGAGGGAGGAAGGCAGGGTGGCAATGGGCAGAGCTCGAAACCTCCGCAAAGACACGGCCCAGTGCGTTGGAAACATCAGCGGGGTCCACGAGGACTGCGTTCTCCACGGCCAGGCCAGGAATCGGGGAGTGGACCTTGATGCCGGATAGACGGCGTAGGCCACCCCAAACAACCGTGGAGGGAGTAAAACGGTTAAAAGAACTAGTAAAAGCAGTTCAGCAAGCTTTCTTGCTGTCGTTGATGATACGACGACATTGCACTCTCATACGTTTATAATTGATGCAATTCTCCAAAGTTGGGTGGCGGCGGAAGGTGCGTAAAGCACGGCGCCGGGCTCTGAGAGCGTCGCGGCAGGCTGCAGTCCACCAAGGGACGGGAACACTACGTGGAGAAGATGATGTACGAGGTATGGAACGTTCGGCAGCTGTGAGAATAACCTCTGTAAGGTAGTCGACCTGACTGTCACAGTTGGGAAAATTCTGATCGTGAAAAACAGCCATAGAAGAATAAAGCCCCCAGTCGGCTTTAGAAATGTTCCAACTGGTGGGACGAGGAGATGGGGAATGATGCAGGAAGTGGATGACACAAGGGAAATGGTCACTCGAGTACGTGTCAGAAAGTGCATACCACTCAAACCGACCGGCAAGCTGAGGAGTGAATATTGCGTGGTCTATGTGGGAATAAGTATGTGTTGTGTCTGAAAGGAAGGTCAGTGCACCGGTGTTGAGGCAGACAAGATTGAGGTGATGGAAAAGGTCCAATAAAAGGAAGCCTCTCTGACAAGAAGCTGGAGAGCCCCATAGGGGGTGGTGGGCAATGAAGTCGCCTACCAACACAACAGGTGCAGGGAGCTGGTCAACGAGGTGTAGCACATCTGCAGATGACGATGGCGAATAGATATTACAGAGGGAAAAGGAAAGGTGGAGAGTGAGCGGACGGCAACTGCCTGTAGGTGAGTGCGCAATGAAAGGGGATGGCAAAAGACGTCGTCCCAAATGAGCATCAGAACCCCTCCATGGGCTGGAATACCTTCCTAGCAACGTAGTCCTTATCAGTTTTTGCGCCTGGAAGGCACTGTCCGCTTCCAGCAACAATGTGCCCTTGCGCTGACGCGAACAGGTTTTAACAGGGCCAGCAATCGCATCAGCACCTTTCTGAATGACGAAAGGATTTACAGAAGTGAAATCTTTACCGTCAGTTCGGGAAACAACCAGAAATTTCGGAAGATTAGGCAAAGATTTTCTTATGCTGAGGTGAATCGATCTTTCTTTTTTTGGTTAAAGTCACAGAAGAAGAGAAGGAAGTCATTGCGGAAGTGTCCCCCGTGATTACCGGCGTCTCCGATGGCGCGCTCCTTCCTAGCGGGGGCCCTCTCTGAGGGCTTACCCGCCTTAGGTGATTGTTCACACCTCAGGTTACACCTCCCGAGAACTGACGGAGGGTCCAATCGGCACGTTCGGAAGGTACCAGCTCGGGTAATCACCCCTCCCTGGGCCTGGCCTTTACCAGGGGGTACGTACGTGCCCTACTTGTCTACCCGGGGCGGGGAATTACGCGTTTCCCCGTCACCTGCTACGCATGATAATGCGTGGGTCGGCCTTCAGACACGGACAGGGAGGAAAGAGGAAGAATAGAGGAAGTGAAGAGAAAGAAGTGTCTCAAACACCGAAGTGGATACTAATGAGGAGGAGAGGAAGGCTAGGAGAGTACAGCAAGGAGAGGAAGACAGAAGCAAAGGTTAGGAAAGGAAGAAACTAAGGAAAGAGAAAAACTATGACAGGAAACCACCTTGACTCACAAAGGACGCCCGTCTCCGGGCTGAAGCATGAACCGGCAGGGAAAGTGAAGCAGCCCGGGGCGGCAAAACTCTGAGTGACGTCCCGCCACGGAGGTGGAGGCCGAGCTGCGCGGCCGCCATCAGCCGGGAGGGGCGTCTGTCTGAAGCCTGGAGCCTGAAGCCTGAAGTCTGGAGCCTGAAGCCTGGAGCCTGAAGCCTGAAACACGCCCCGGCAGGCCGCGGCACTGGTGTGGGGGAGGTAAGAGACGACCGCACGATCGCACTGAAAATAAGTCCGTACTCTGAGATCAATTCCCGCGCGGCGTCCCTGCGAATACCGCAACGCTTCTCACACCAGAGTTGTTCGTGATGCGCTATAAACAGTATCCCTCACTTGCAGAGGATTGTGACCTCTCTCATTCTTATTATCACGAGGGTTGCATTTTTTAGGAAATGTTTTCTATACCAACGAATTATCCGGCAAACACTTCATCATATAGGAGGTATTTAACTTTGAGTAAAAAATCTAAATCTATGTCTCGCATTTCCAACCTCCAGCTATAAAATTGGTAAGTACATCGAAGGCAAGGTTTCGAAATCCAATACCTTTTGATTTTCCTACATCTCTTACTGCTTTAATAGAAACTAGTTGCAATTTTACCAGTTGAGAGCATTAGTGGCCTTTAATTGTACATTTTTAATAAAAAAAGTCTAGTCCACACTCCAGTGGAATTTTTGTTTAGAATTTTAGGGTTACATTTCCTGCCTATAAATGGGCATTCTACCCAAAATATATGCTTACACATACATCAAAGTAAATAGAGAAATTTTATGATTTTTTGTAGCTTAGAAAATAAGTACAGAAATATTCGTTTACAAAGAACTTTTATTGATTTCTCGTACATATACATTCACACACACAAAAAAACTCTTTCTTTATGTTTATTTGCTGTAACTTTAATAATGTCTAGTATAATATTTAACTTGTAGCTTGGATCGACATAAGAATCTTCGACCTCCTTCTCCAGCCAGTAATTCGAAAGTACAGGGAAGGTATGTTTTCAAACCGCAGTACCTATCTTCACCTCTTCCTGTATTCCGGCTCTCTTATGGCAATAATAACCAGCTCTACACCTCCCGGCAATTCTTCCAACCGAGAGCAATCGCTTAGTTTAATTTTACCCTTTATTTCCTGCATAGCACAACTGCGAAAACATTTCAGCACTCCTGTGGAATTTCTGTATCGAATTTTAAATTTACAAGTTTTGCAAATGTACATCTACATACACATTCCACAATCCACCGTAAGGTGCGTGGCAGAGGGTACACTGTACCACTACTAGGCATTTCCTTTCCTATTCCACTCCCAAATAGAATGAGGAAAAAAATAATGCCTATATGCCTCCCTACGAGCCCTAATTTCTCATACCTAGTCATTGTGATCACTATGCGAAATGTAAGTTGGTGGCAGCATGATCGTACCACACTCAGCTTCAAATTCTCTAAATTTCCTCAACAGAAATTCACGAAAAGAATGACGTCTTTCCTCCAGCGATCCCCAATTGAGTTGCCGCAGCATTTCCGTGACACTCGCGCATTGGTCGAACCTACCGGTAACAAATCTAGCTGCTCGTCTCTGAACCGCCTCCATGTCTTCCTTTAAACTGATCTGCTGCGGGTCACAAACACTTGAACAATACTCAAGACCTGGTCGTACAAGCGTTTTATACGCGGTCTCCTTTACAGCAAACAGCCGCAAATTACAAATTACTCTGTCATGTATGTACGGTCGTTATATGTAGATACTCCGTCAGTCTTAAACTCTGCAAACCGCTTTTCCGATGCTAAATGTACAACATGCAATCCACCGCATTTAGATACAATGTAAGCATTTTTTTTAAAGCTGATAGAGGTGGGAAGGCAGCTTTATAAGCAGATTCTTTAGATGCCCGTTAATATAGTACACACGCTCGCATCCGCCATCTTCGACGAGTACTCCAACGTATGACCACTTAGCACATCTATTAACAATAAATGCTATTATTTTAAAACCTCAGATTATAGCTGGATCTATCCATACCTGCGTCTAAAGGCACGCGTGAATCGTGCTTGTCCATAAGCGATAGCTTCCTATTTTTCCATCTGCAACTGGTATTCTTCCTTTAAAGCAGTTGTCATCGCAGTATATTAGAGCTTCCGTTTCTTGGCGTCTATCTCCTCCGTTTCCAGTATTCTTTTTCTTGCGCATAATTTCTTAAATGGAGAACGGCTTAAGTCTGCATGTCGCGTTTACTCTTTTTCTTAGGGCTTGCGGAATGATGTTGGCTGTAGATACCAGACCTAGTTCGGCGATATCTGTATCTGAAGGCATTGTGGAGAATAATGTTCTGGATTGGGAGAAGTATGTTTCTCCTGATTTAATAAAACTCATCCTTGCTGGAACCAGTATTAACAATCACCGACTAATTTAGAGGTAGGCAGTTGAAACTAAAAGCTGATAGAACATACTGTATTAGCTTTTCTCGGTTAGTGCCTGGGAGATTTTCTGTACACCAGTCAATTTCCGGGTATTCTTATTACCCCAGTAAACAAATTTCTGAAACACTATTAAACACCACACAACAGCTATTCTGTAAGGAATTCGTTAAATGCGTCCACAAAGGCGCTGTTTCTCTCCGCTTGAAACCTCCTTCCATTTTCCATTGTCCACTGTTATCGTACTTGTTTTCTCCCAACCGAACACGCAGTAACAGACAAAGACTGGACGTGACGAAAGCTGAAAAAGTGATGCACTCTTTCACAGAGTGGAATTACGTTCTTCTACAATTTTAAAAGAACAATTTCAAATATTTACCGAAAATTGTGGGAAAATATAACATAAAATTATAATATTGCTATTTTGATATCGATGAAACGACATAGGGGCCTATGCTTAGAAACAATATCGCCGATATACTTGGATATTTCGATACAACACTATCGCTATCTGTGAACAGCCCTGAAAGTGGTTGGCAGCCACTTCAGCTTCAGTCGCAGTGTGAACAAGCAGCATGCGCTCAAGCATATCCCAAGATTTGAGTGGCTATGCTCGGCATACGCCACTGAAAACTTTATTATTATTATTATTATTATTTTATTTTTTTATTTTCGTCATATATCTTGACTCATCTTGTGGAGACCTTTGTTGCCGTATAGCATCTGATGCCGAAGTATAAACACAAAATTTGACAAATACGGCGCGAGAGCTTTGCGAAGTGTGAAATCGAAGTGACGATGTGTGAAGCGCAAATCAGAAGGCAGAGTTGGAGTAGAGCATATTGGCGGCAGTTACCTGGCCAGAAGGCAGCGGCCGTGCAATTTGAAAATATCCCGCGCGCGAATGTTCGCTTGGGCAGTTTCAGACTTACTCTCCTGTTCCAACCTAACAGCGACCCCTACATTTGCGGTGTAATACGGAAAATTATGGAATGCTCTGTGGTTGACAGATATTGTATGTCGGCCTAATCTTATCCGTTTTGTAAATCAATATTTCTCGTAAAGTGCATCCTTTAAAATAGTGACGTATTACCAAAAAATAAAACTACTTTTCACAAGCAAGACAGTAATTATGACTCTTGCTCATTTCACTGGTAGCAATTTAAACTGTACTCTTAGGTTTGTGCCGAAACAGATACTCTAAAATAGAGTCACATTCGCATCCAAACACCCCAGTATATGTGCCGGCATAGTATGTGAGGGCACACCCGTGCCTGTCCCTATACGATATGCATAACCCTCAGTCACTGTCTTGGGGTCATTTCTGATCCCAGCATCTCTTGTCAAAACGTTTTACGTATTCTCAATGAATAGTGAGAGCGTAAATCGTGACATTTTTCATCCTGTTTACTGAATTTGTGTGTGATGTAACAATGGGTGCTAAATCTATTGCTATCGACAAACATGGTATGACAGCAGAATTGGTTATCGACTATTTTGGTAATCTATATGTATATAAATATGAATGTTTGTCTGTATGTCCTCTATGCGTTCATAAACCATTCATTCGATTGCAATGAAACTTTGGTGAACTGTTCACCGTACGCCCACGAAGGTTCCTGATCCAAAAACAAAAGAGTACGACACATAGCTCATGAGATATGACGTCATAAATAACGAGAGTCCACCGCGTAAGAGTACCCAGATGTATGCGTCAATTATTGGAAAATGTGAGTAACTAGGGACCTGCAACAAAAGTTTGCGTGTAATTTCTGACGTTTATGAAGAGTTCTGTAACTGACTCCTCCCCCACATACAAACACAAAATAATGAAACGAAAAGAAGTCTACCGCTCACAGCAGTTTCGCTGCAGATGCCGTAAAACTGTCGGATCAGACATGGCGTTGTGTCAAATAAAGTTAGCATTACAGATTTGTATGTTACTGTTTATTTTTGTCTGCAAGGCTGTCTTAAATCTCTTGCATCCAATATTAAGCACACTGTTTTCTTAATCTCTTTCTATATAAAAGCAAATGGACACTCACTCACTGACTAAACACGAAATCTCGAAAAGTACTTCACCTGTGAAGCTGAAATTTGTCAGGAATGTAGTTTATAGATAGAAAACGTCAGCTAATAAAGAATTTTGTGATAGGTGCATGGCGGAGCATACTATTCCTATAGACTCACGAAATCTACAGTTTTATTCCGATATTCACGAAATTTCGCACGCTTGACCTTCAAAACAAGAAGAACGTCACCGTCTACCTTAAGTTTCATACGGTGCATGGTAGAGGATACGTCGCAACATAAAAATGGATCTAAATACTTTGGTCGCGCCATACCTTGAGAATGGGTCGCCGATTTCACAGATCTTTTTTTTCCGTTATTTTCAGAACAATGATTGTGTGAACTAAAACTGGAATATTTGAGAACAACAAAGTGCGTTTTTCAATGCGACCCTCCGTTTCTATTGCATAGAACTCGGTAGTTTTATTCCGATATTGATGAAATTTTGTACAATCTACCTTAAAAACAAGAGGAATATTACTGTCTGTTTAAAATTTCGGTGCATGGTGGAGAGAACATAATTTACGGAATTTTACAAAATTTTTGCACATGTGCATTAAACCAAGAGGAAGATCACTGAGTACATAAATGTTTGTATGCTACATGACAGAGGGTACCTTGCAGAAAACTTTGCCGAGAAAGGGAAAGGTGGAAACGTAGAGAGAGACGGGAGAGAGAGAGGTGGATGCAGAGAGAGGGGGGAAGGGGATGTGGACGACGAGGGTGTTGGATAAATAAACACCTGGGCAACACCGGGTTTAGCACTAGTCTATATGTATATAAATGAACTGCTGTTCGTTAGTCTTTTGTGTCTCGTTTCCGCCGGTTGTCCTGGGTGTCGGTGGCCAAATAGAGTCAGACTGACACAGGAAAGTAGGATGCACGCGTTTGCGGGTACGGAGGTGACCAGCCAGTGGGCCAGCAGAGACTAGAAACACTAAGTTAGATTAGAACAAGATGTATATTTTGTATAAAATATACAATACATAACTTGGAGGGCAGCAGACTAGTGGAATGCTGGTACATAGTTTAGCTACGTAGAGGCCTGCCAACTGATGAGAGACTTTACTAGTGCCTGTCTGATTCCCAAGTGAACGATGTCGTTCACTGGTGGCCACGAGCGGCATTGCAGCAGAGGGCGCTCGTGGCTGACGTCATAAGAACGCCGCGCGGCGAAAGTAGGTGGCGCGCACTTTAGACTTGTGCGACACCACACCCCTCCCCCCCAAACCGCCGCGCCGTCGTGGCGTAGGGCTGAGGGCCACGGCGACGGCACTGGGAGGAGGGCCTGGGCGGGGGCGTTACTGGTGGGACGGGCGTCGTAGCAGAGGCTAGGATCGAGACGCCGTCCGCGCCCCGGCATCCACCTTGCGATCCCCCAGGAAACCCGCCGAAATCTGGGGAAGGGCGCACACCTCCGCCCAGAGGGAGCAGGTCATCTTCTTCTGAGGTGCGTGGCCCAAGCTGGGGGAGCACGCACGGTACCGGAGTCCCTCTCGGTGACGCTGGCAGCTGAGGCGGCGACAACGGCGGAGGCGCGTCCACATCCATACGGATGATCTCGTAGTCTGGGAACGCTGGGCCCGGCAGCGAGCGATGTGGAGGTGCTCCCTGGCGACGAACTGGGTGTGGAATCAAGAGATCCGAGACAGGATCGCGCGGCCTGTGCAGGCGCAATTGGTTTGCGTGGCGCCGCAGCTCCGACCCTGTGGAAGAACGTACAACATACATATTGCGACCGAGCACGCGCTGAATGGTGCCCGGCATCCATCGTGTCTTTATACCAGAAAGCACCCTGTACAGCACCGGCGTGGAAACCTGAAAACGCGTAGCGCCATACGAACCGACTCGGTGCGTGGGAGGCTGCAGCAGGTGAAGGAGAGTGCGGTGACGGCGGCCGTGTAGCAGCTCGGCAGGAGACGGGCCGTCACGTGGCATGCACCGATACGTAGACAGGAAAATTTGAAGAGCTTGCTGCCTGGAGTGCTGACCTTAAATCTTTTCCATGTGAGACTCGAATGTTCGAACGAAACGTTCTGCTTCACCATTGGACTGAGGGTGAAAAGTTGCGGTGGTGATATACTGAATGCCAACTACACGACAAAACTGTTGAAATTCCGTACTAACATTGTACATTGTCACTGGTGATAGTTTCAGGCAAACCTTCAATGCAAAACACTGATGTTAAGGCACTGATTGTACTAGACGCCGTCGTTGAGTTCATGACAATCACAAAAGGAAACTTCCTGAAAGCGTTTACAACGATTGACCAGCAAGTAATCCAGAAAGTTCCGGAAAAATCAATATGTAAACGTTGCCATGGTCCCTTGGGGCGTGGCCAGTCCGAGAAACGTTGTGGAGGAGCTGCCTGATGCTCCGCACAAACCGTACACTGTGACGTCATACTCTCTATCTGTGAGTCCATACCAACCCAGTTGCAATTACGTCTCGCCAGTTGCTTTGTACTAACAATACTCCAATGTCCTTGATGCAGGAGGCCTAACACTTCTCGTTGCAGGGAACGAGGAACAATCACTCTCGTTTTGTCGTTGTCAGTATGTAACAACAGATCACACTGACAATCCATGATGTTGTGCAACACTTAGGTCTGCATCCGCAGCTGTTTCCTGAGCAACCCAACGAGAGTTCAAAGGGAAGTCTGTGACAGCGGAAGCATCTCTGGAGTCTATTCGACAACATACCATTTCTGAAGAATCAAATGACACATCCTGGCCAACCGGAAGTCGGGAAAGTGTGTCCACGTTAGTGTGTTTAGAGGTAGTTCGGTACAAAATCTCATACTGATAATTAGACAGAATCAAGGACCATATCTGAAGCTTTTGTGCCGTTCGTGGCGAAATTGGCTTTATGTGTCAGAACAACGACGTGAGAGTCTTGTGGTCTGTCAACAAATAGAATTTTCTGCCATAGTCATAATGATAAAACTTTGTGACGCCATAGATGATTTCTAAGGCCTCCTTTTCTATCTGACTGTAATTCTGTTGCGTTGCCGTCAGTAGCTTGGTTGCAAAGGCAATAGGACGTTAGTGACAACCAATACGATGTGACAATACCGCGCCCAGACCTTAAGACGAGGCATCCACTGCTAGCACTACAGGCTTCTGTGGGTCGAAGGTAATCAAACATGCATCACTGAGTAGTGCAGACTTTAATTTGTCAAAGGTAACCTGGCAATCTTTAGACCATACAAAAGGAACATTCTTCATACGTAAGTGATGCAGTGGAGCTGCAATCTGAGAGGCATTGGGAATAAATCTGAAATAATAGTTAAGCTTTCCCATTACTGCTTGCAATTCGTGCACATTCTTCGGAGGAGGCAAAGGGATAGATTCCTTGGGCATTTATCACATAGCCTAGGTACTCTATTTCAGTTTGGAAAAACGAACACTTTGCTTTATTGCAACGTAGACCTGCTGCAGTCAACACTTTGAAAAGGCACTCCAGGTTTGATAAATGTTCTTAAACTGTGCGTCCTGAGACCACAATGTCATCTAAATAGTTCGAGCAACACAGTACAGAAACTGTCAGCTGTTCAAAAAATCGCCGAAAAATAGCGGGGGCGGAAGAACTGCCAAAGGGTAGGCGTTGAAATTGAAAAAGGCCCATGTGAGTATTAATGACGAAAAACTTTTTGGACTCGTCATCAAGCAGAATTTAAGTATGCCTCTGCTAAATCAATCTTAGAAAAGAAGCGAGACTGTCCTAATTTGTCCATTAGTGCGTCAGGTCTGGGCAGGGGATAAGTGTCTACAATTGTTTGACTGTTCACTGTTGATTTGAAGATCGCACAGAGACGAAGTTTTCCTGACGGCTTGGTTATAACTACTGTAGGTGAGGCCCACTGACTCGCAGAAACAGGAGAAATCACCCCACTATCTTGGCAACATTTAAGTTCTGCAGCAACATTATCATGAATTGCGATAGGCACTGGTCTAGATTTACGAAATTTTGGTACTGCAGATTCTTTTAAAGTTACATGTGCCACAAAGCCTTTTGCACAGCGTAGTTCCGGCGAAAACAAGTCACTGTATTTTTCACACAATGCATTGATTTTGTCCTGAGGCACTACTGACGAAATTTGAAAGACATCTCTTTGAATTGATAAGCCGAACAAGTCAATTGCATCTATTCCAAAAATGTTCTGTGTAGATTTGGCCTGACGAACAACGAAAGCGACAGTTTTGGTAACACCATGAAAAGAGGCGGGCAGGTTACGTGTTCCCAGCACGGGAATATTTTGTCCAGTGTACGCAGTGAGCACTTGTTGAGATGGCGATAATTTTGGCGAACCCAGAAGTGCATAAGTGTCTTTATTCATTAATGTGACAGCGGAACCAGTGTCGAACTGAAATTGCACAGTCTTATTGTCTATGGAGAGAGTCACAAAAAGTTTTTGCTTGTGGCGCTCGACAGGTGCGCGAATGTGGGTAACGTCTGACAGTTTGCTGCACTTCCTCCTGCGTGGGCTGCATACGGTAGGAAGCGGCGCAGAATCGGCACACAGCGGATTAATATCACTGCCCCTAGATGGCACTACCGCCGGATCGGCTTCCGCGCAATGCGATGCTACCCCAGATTCACTAACTACTGCACTAAAATTACTTTGAGAAGCTACACCAAGTCTACTGTCACTAGCTACACAGTACTGGGCACTATTAAAAGGAGAAGTTGCAGAAGGGACTAGGTTCACTACAGGATTCCACTGTACATAGTCATTATCAGTGGCGTACTAGGACTTGGCTTTGGGGGGGGGGATAGATCTGCTTGATGAGCAAAATTTTAGTCAGTTTCCAGACAGACTACCATCTACCACTCCTGTTGAAGAAACTAATTCACTCCCATCCAATGAAAGATTATGGTAAAATGCCCAAGTTTTCAATCTTTACCTTTACCAGCCAGCTTGCTGTTGTACAATTTCTTTTCTTTCGTTGTTTTTTTCGGATTCGGGGGGGGGGGGGGGTTCTATCCCCATCATCCCCCCATAGTTACGCCACTGGTCATTATGCTTGTCCCAAACCCGTTTCCGTTGACAGATTTACGCACTAGATGGCGCTTGCGACGTGGCTCACTGCACAGTTTTGCCGTAGGCATAGAAGAACTTTCTCGCATTTGAGAATCAAGAGAAGCACTGTCCAAGTCCACAGCATGTATGACATTTACAGTATCAATTGTTCTCGCACATTGTGAAGCACTGTTCCGAACGGCACCGTTCTTAGACTTTTATTTTGCATACACAGTGTCTGTACATGTCCTGATTTGCCACATTGATAACAGATTGCGTTGCGTTGCGACGAACATTTTTCCGCAAAGAACGTCGGCGCCCGTTTGTCAAATTACTTTGTCTAACACGAAGGAGCGCCCTTTCTGTCGCACTTGTACACTGGCTACTGTTCACTGCCTGTTCAGCACGGCCGGTAGAATTGTAAGAATCATGAGGGATAGAGTAAGAACTGTGACTAGGAAAGCGTCCGTTGTGGTGCACTGCATTAACACTGTGGCTTTGCATTTTGACATCTGCTAAGTCAAAGGTATCATGCGCTTCAATAAGTTGCAGTACACTGTCTAATGAAGGGTCAGACTGTTTTAGAATTGCTGCCCTAATTCTGGGGTCCTGAATGTTCTGCATAATTGCATCTCTCAACATCACATCACTAAAAGAAAGTACACAAGAGCAAATAAATTTACATTTGCGGGTTAAGCCCTTCAACTCAGTAATTCATTCTAGGTGTCACTGTTCCGGTAATTTTTTTAGTCTGAAAAATCGGTACCGCACAGCAGCTAGAAGAACATTTCTGTCGTAATGAGCATTCAGTGTCTCTACTATTTGTTCAAAGTCTACATCATGAGGAGATGCGTGGGGGAAAAGTTTCTGCAGTAATACGAAGGTCTTGGTGCCCACAACCGATAAGAAAAGGTGTTTCACTGTCTGACCTGTAAGTTGATGAGCCGCGACGAGTTGTTGAAATTGAGCCAAGTAGTCGCTCCATTCTTCCTCAGGTTCGTCGTACAGATGGAACGTAGGAAGCGGTGCGGCGGCAGATGTGGGCGGTTGAAGCATGGCTGTTGTTGTTGGTGAGTTGCCTGCGCCGTCAACTGGGACACCGCTTGGAGTAGTTGCATGATTTGCGCAGTCTGTAACTGAATAATTTCCATTAAGTTTGGTTCGGGGTAGTGGCCATTCTGATCGATTAGGTGCCGCACATACAAGAAAATTAGAACAAAACAAACACAATGGGAAAGATATCTCTCTGGAACAAAAAAGTCCACAAACCACGTAACAGAATATTGTCCCCCAAAAATCTCATAATAAGGGTGGGTGGGCGGGAGCGATTTCTGCGTGCTCCGACTGCTGCTGTCTGGCTGCTGCAAGCGGGCTGGTCCAAGGTTCTTCTATCGCTCCTCATCGCCACTTTTGTATCCCATCCTCGTCGCCAATTTTGTATCCCATCCTCGTCGCCACTTTTGTGTCTCGTTTCCGCCGGTTGTCCTGGGTGTCGGTGGCCAAGTAGAGAGAGACCAACACAGGGAAATAGGATGCACATTTTTGTGGGTACAGAGGTGACCAGCCAGTGGGACAGCAGAAACTAGAAACACTAAGTTAGATTAGAACAAGATGTATATTTTGTATAAATTATACAATACATAACTTGGAGGGCAGCAGACTAGTGGAATGCTGGTACATAGTTTAGCTACGTAGAGGCCTGCCTACTGATGAGAGACTTTACTAGTGCCTGTCTGATTCCCAAGTGAACGATGCAGTTCAGTGGTGGCCACGAGTGGCATTGCAGCAGAGGGCGCTCGTGGCTGACATTGTAAGAACGCCGCACCATGCTTGCATGGCGGCACGCGGCGAAAGTAGGTGGCGCGCACTTCAGACTTGTGTGACACCACATAGTCTCCCTAAAACTCGAGAACGGCAGAACCGACTTCACTCATTTTAGGCTTGAAATATTCGTGTTAGTCCAGGAAAGTTTTAAACCGTGATAAAATATCTAAAAGTTGTCCGGAAAAGAGGAACATTGGGAAAAATGAAACAGCTTTTTCCAGTGAGCTATCAATACCGTTCGTCCAATTGCGATAAAATTTTGCACATTTCATTCTTAAAGCAAGAGGAAGGTTCGCATCAAATAAAATTTTGGAAAAGTTGCTCAGAAAGTAGGAAAATTCAGGAAAAACAGAAAGCGATTTTTTTTCTATGAATAAAAATCAATTGCTACATGGCTGAAAGAGCATCACTTCAGTACAAATTGACAGGACAAGGTTTGTGTGAAATAAATTTTTTAGGAAATCTTTCGGAAAATTGAGAAAAACTGAAAGTGCGTTTTTCAATGTGTTTTTTATCGAATTCAGCAGTGTAGCTGACTATTCGCATGACAGAGAGGGAAATTCTTTTTTTGTTTTGTTCTTTGTATATACTTTTTTTCCTAGGACAGGTTGCTCTGTTATTCTGCCGTTCTATCTACTTTTGACAAAAGGGACAATGCTTTTTTAAAAGTTAATTATACCTTCTGAAAAAAAGTTAAGAAGTAAAAGAGTAAAGAGCTTTTCCAGAGAGTAATTATTGTTCGATATTTCGCTTCATATACTTGAAATCAAAAAATATCTTTAAGTACACACTTTCTAAAATATGTACTTCAGCGCTCAAGCTATTTCCACACCAGATTTCATCACAATAGATTCAGTGGTTTATGTAATGATATAGAGCCAAATCGGTTCAGCCGTTCTCGTGTTTTGGAGAGACTAGCGAACAGCAATTCATTTTCATCTTTGAGAGTTCATAGACGGGTTCAGATCGTGTAAAGAGAACTTTACTCTTTTGAAGTATATTTCTGAACACACCCAACAGAACAGCCAAGTCATTATTTTACTTTTATTTTACTTTAAATCTAAATTTACCTCGCAATTTTTCCATATTTCATCACCGATTAAACCTTTCCTTAACGTCCACTCTTTCCGCCCACTATCCAGCTGATATTTAACACTATCTGACGATGCCTTTATAAAGTTACAGGGTCTAAAATACATATGATTTAAATTAATATGGTTTATATTACGAGGTAAGAGATACGACGTTCACTGGGACATCTAGTAGAAAATAAATCTGCAGTAGAATTAAGCCAGGAAGACTATCCGATATAAGTGTTGGCCACAGTGAACACGGTATTCATAATGCAGACAGAGACGAAAACTGCACCGGCCGCGGTGGCCGAGGGGACTGCGGCGCGCCAGTCGCGGTCTGCACTGCCATTGCGGTCGGGGGTTCGAATCCCCCCTCGGGCATGGATATTTGTGCCGTCCTTACTGTTAGTTAGGTTAGGTCATTGGTAGTTTGTAAGTTTAGGGACTGATGACCCCGTAGTTAAGTCTCATAAGCTATACAAACATTTGAAACGAAAACTGTGAAAATGATTTGGAAAAATGTTGAAGTTAAAATAAGAACGCCCCCTCGTCAGACCCCTGGCGGACTTGCAGCCGCTGACTAGCGTCAAGGAGAGGCGCGTGACCTCACGGCAAGGTTTCCGTGTTTACTGCAGGCCGCCGCGACGCTCGCTCATTAGAAGCGGAAGCCATTAGGCGCTGATTAGGCGGCGGGCGCCGGACGTGGCCACTGCGCGGCCGCTCCTGCCCAGGCAGCGCTGCCAGGGTCACACTGCGCTGCGCGGCTCAAATTGTGACGTCGTGTTGGTGGGAATAATATCGTGATAGTGGCAGTGTGTGTATCGACATGCATCCCAAGAAAAAAAAATTAATACACTCATTATCAACTCCTCTATTCAAGAAAGGCAACAGGACTGACCTCCAAAAAATAAAGGCCCATCTCATTGATCTCGATTAACAGTAGGATTTTGGAAAATATACTTTGTTCGAACATTATCAACTACCTCGAAGAGAACGACTTATTAACCAATAGTCAACATGCATTCAGAAAGTACCGCTCTTGCGAAATACAGCTTGCCCTTTATTCACTTGAAGAGATAAGTGTCATCAACAAGGGATCTCAAATCGATTCCATATTTTTGGATTTCCGGAAGGCTTTTGACCTTGTACCCCACAAGCAGCTTCTAATGAAATTGCGTGCTTGTTAGAGATGGGCAAAACCGATCTTTTCAGAGATTGGACAGAAATAGTCATTCACTGGCATGAAATAGTTCTTTTTCATGGCTCACCGACTCAACAACTGATAAAAAAACTTAAAATGATGTCACATTGCTTTTTTGTTACTATACCTTTATCTGATTTGGCCATATTGTGAAAGAAGAAAGAAGAGTAATAATTTTATTGTAAGTCCTTGGTAGTTTCGAGAATTAAAATTTGTTAGTTACACCTACATTAAAATTTAAAAATGTTATAATAGAATTTAAATATTTTTGAAGGGGAAATAATTGGAAAAAGAAAAAAAATTATAATTATAGTTGTATACTTTCAATCAAAAAATAGAGTATTTTGCAGAATAAAATGTTACATGTTCCACATTTATACAGTGAGTAATTTGCGAGTTGAGTGAATCGTCATAGCGCCAGAGGTCCATGCAGGATGTGGCAACTGCCGCAGCAAAATATCCATGCACAATAATGCCGCGTGCTACGTGAGCAACAAAAGAGAGCGACAACGCGCGATATTCAGCGACGAGACACGGCAGCATAGACATATATATATATATATATATATATATATATATATATATATATATATATATTACTCTGTGACGGCAGCTACAAGCAGCGACATTCGGCGACACGGCCGGGTGTGCTACGTGAGCGCGACAGATTCTCGCTACAAGATGGCCGCTAGAACCGATCACCTGTTTCTAAAGTCTGGCACCCATAAACAGTAGAATTATGATAGCTCCATAGTAAGCAATAAGGTTTTATTTAATTTAGGGAACAAAGCGTTAAATTGACAAAGCGAGAAATGTTCGTGGACTATTTCGTTCATAACTTCAAATACGAAAAAAAGACTGTGATGATATCCAGCCAAATTCTTCGAAAATACGACGACGAGTACAGATACTTTTGACTATGTCGTCAATGAGTTTTTCTTTTGTGAGTACAAACCATCAACAACTGATTACGTTCGAAGAGAGTCTTACCAAAAGAAATAATTAGATAAATAACTGCGGTGATACTCTTACAGTCGGCGTAGTACAGGGGTAGCGTTTGGGCTGGTACGATTTCCGTTCCATCGTATATTTTAATTCCTGTAACTAGATCCCTTTCACCTGTTTTTCGTGCAAGTAATATATATTCTCCCTACAGAGCATGTCAAATATTTTTTTAAGTGCTTCCCAATATATTTTATCTTTAATTGCAAACAAACACATCCCGCTGTACCAAACACATTAAATTCGCAATGAAACATTATAGCAAGATATTTTACTCAGAAACGTAATGTTAGACACATCTCGTTTATCATCTTACTGTTTTCTCTCTCTTCGTAAACAAGTTTGTTGTTATTGTCAATGTTTTGACGCCAGCAGCAAAAACTTCAAATGGACACATTCCCGAAACTGAATGGTTTCAGAGATAGATAACATTAATGCATACTGTTGTTTTCTTTGTTATTCGATTATATAGTCATTTTTTTCAATGGGCCAAAATAGTTTAGATGCATAAAAGACGCATCATTTGTTACAGGACACTCTTCTATCAAGTCAGGAAACTGCGTGATATGGGCTTACAAAATCTAAGTAACAGATAATGTAGATCTGTAGATTGCACAAGACTTTGTCTCTCTTTCTACCTTCATGCAAACTACAAGTCTTCGAGAAATCTTTTTCACGGAAATTTCATATAGTTTAATTTTGTACAGTAACCCGTTTTTGCTACAGACTGCATATTTCCTGTTATTAAGAAAAAATATGAAACATTAAATAAATAAATACTATTCGAAATAGGACATTAGCCTATATGATGGTTTCTGTTGCTTCAGATGATCGTTTCTGTAAGTGAGCTGCAAGCTTTATCAGAACACAGGAGTTGAGAGAACAAAGAGATGCGTGGAGTCGCTTTGTTCGGCACCGTGCGGTTCGCCAAAGGAGTGGGGGGAACAATTAGCAGCTCGCCACACGAGCGGCTCGGCAAGCGAGCGGAGTCGGGAGAGTGGTGGAGAGAGGTGAACCGGTGAACCAGGTAACTCACCGACTCAGTTGGCGGTCGGATCGGCTCGATCGCCGGAGTCATGCGGAGCAGCGAGCCAGCGGCAGTCGGGAGCCGCGCGCTCACTGAATCGTGCTGCTTGCACGACTTGCCGACTCTCGACTCACCGATTCTCGACTCGCAGCACGGAGGCGCTGCACGTGTTTAGCCACTCATTTTTTGCACTTTTATACTTGCACGTGGTCTATACCACATTTAATTTGTAGCTTAGGAACCTTCTGAAGCATATGACAAGGGGTTAGGAAACTTCTGAAGCATGTGGCAAGGGGTGCTTATGCAGTTCATTGCTGTCACCAGAGGGACTTTTCGGATCGAATGAACTACCACTATTTTTTTCGGATTCATCCATCACTCACTCCTTAGAAGGATTTGGCTCTTTGAATCAGTCAAGGAGCAGATTGGCCATCTCCAGTGCTTATGGAATATCTCCCCAATTCTCCGATTGGATTCATGATTTCCTATCAGAAAGGACACACAATCCGCTGAACTTCAATTACATGATAAATTCGTAAATTCTACGAAATACCTAGGAGTTACAAATACGAACAACTTAGACTGGGGAGAACACAAACTATTTTGGGTAAGGCGAACCAAAGATTACGTTTCATTGGCAGAACGCTTCGAAGATGCACCAGGTTCACCAAAGAGACTGCCTACATCACACTTGTGCGTCCTCTCCTGAAGTACTGTTGCCCCTTGTGGGACCCTCACCAGGTGGGACTGATGGAAGATATTGAGAAGGTTCAGAGAAGGGCAGCTCGTTTTCTTTTTATCACGTTACAGGGAGGAAAGTGTCACGGAAATGTTGCAAGATTTGAGGTGTAAATCATTAAAAGAAAGACGTTATTCGTTGAGCACAGATCTGTTTGCGAATTTTCAATCACCGACTTTTACTTCTGAATGTAAAAATATTTTGCCACGACCCACCTATATAGGGAGACATGACTATCCCAATAAAATAAGAGAAATCAGATTGAAAACGGAACATTTTAGGTGTTCTTTCTTCCCACGCGCTATTAGAAAACAGAACGGTAGAGAAAGGTTATGACAGTGGTTAATGAACCCTCTGCCAGGCACTTAAACGTGATTTGCAGAGTATCTATTAAGATGTAGATAAACAGCCAATGAAACAGCTATAGGCGCGTGTGCGTGTCCGCATCCCAGTGATGTGTAAACTCTCAGAGGACGGCGGTGGGGTCCGGGCAGAGGCGCTGCGTCTGCCAGTGCTGCTGCAGTGGCGGGCCATGGCGGTTTGAGGACGCGCTGTGGCAGCAGATACGAGGTAATCGCAAGTTCTTTTTATTTGCTTATTTGATAGCAAATGTAATTGAGATTGTTGTTGTTGTTGTTGTGGTCTTCAGTCCGGAGACTGGTCTGATGCAGCTCTCCACCCTGAGCAAGCCTCTTCGTCTCCTAACAAGAACGGCAACCCACATCCATCTGAATCTGCTTACTGTATCCATCTCTTGGTGTCCCTCTGCGACTTTTACCCCACAAACTTCCCTCCAAGGCTAAATTCACAATTCCTTGATGTCTAAGAATTTGTCCTACCAATCGATCCTTTCTTTTAGTCAAGGTATGCCAGAAATTCCTTTTTTCCCATCTGTACACTGTGCCGTACGTAGCAATGATCACTAGGACATCTTGTTTCTACATTTCGGTGAAGACTGGCAAAAATCTAGCTATTAGACGGCGAAAGTGTCTTGTATTTCATCATTGCAAAGAGTGCGTCTTAGTGAGACAACTGCAGGTAGCGATCAGCAAAACCGTTCAGAAGTCACACGAATATCACATGCTGTGTGTTTGGTGAAGGGACAAGTCGACAAACAGAAAAAAAATGCTAGCTGAAAACCCGGCGTCGCCAGAATATTTATTTATTTATTCTTGCCTTTTTCAGGTATATATTCATTTGTATAAGAGCTGTATGTCTGTACAATCTCTTGCAATACAATTAGTAGTAAAAAAGTAATACTTTAAAACTTGGTGCATGATGGTTTCCCACGAACCTTACTGTTTATATGCTCATATCTCATGAACTACGTGCCGTAGTGTGATACAATTTAGAAGGTACATTCAACTATATGTGTGTATACCGTCCACAAAATTTCTTGCTGCTACAATTTGTACTGTACAAATTATAAATTGTAACTTCATATATAATGCCGTAGTTTTACTCCATAAACAGAGGAAAAGTAGTAAGCGAGAAAGTTTTTTTCCATTCATCATTTTGCTATGGTTGTCAGCGAGAAGAGGTTTCATAAAGGTTTGAAATTATGTTTATAGTTTGTTCCAATTCGCTAAGGACTCTCTTTCTCATACACAATAAATATAAAGTCTCGCCGCATTATGTGACAGTTTTTTGCGATTCATATTGTTTATGACGTCATATCTCCTGAACCATGTGTCGTATGTGATTCTTAACCCTGCAGGAATTGTTACCTGACCGTAAGGAATGTGTGTACCAAATTCGGTTTGAAATCGGCCCACTGGTTTAGGAGAAAATGAGCAGCATTGTCGCCAAATGCAGCAGTTTTTCGCGCATGTCATTGTTTATGACGTCATATCTCCTGAGCCATGAGTTGTACGTGATTCTTACACTTACGTCGACCGTCCTCATGGATTGAAGCTTACGTGTACAAAATTTCATAAAGAGTGGAACAAAACTGTAGATTTGTATGCACCAGGTACACCCAAACGTAGGGACACTCTGCTATATATATTAGGAGCAGTTAAATATATGATTTTCACGACTCTGGAAAATGTTCGCCGTGGACCTACGTATGAAAACTAGACCAGCGCTAGCAGAGTGGCTATGAGTAGCCTATTTTCATAGACGGACATCTGTCGTTTGCCAGAAACTGATATAAACGTCATTTTTATTGCGAAACGTAGAGCTAATATATTTACAAGCTGATTTGATTTGAGCATTATCAACTTTAATACTCGAGGATTTATTACTGGAAGTGGCTAATATCAATTTGATTACTGAAGCATCTTCAAATTGTGTTTGAAAATACAGATGTCCGTCTTTGAAACCAAAACGTGTGGTTGTCCGCTTTTGATGCGAACGCG
Organism: Locusta migratoria; assembly: GCA_026315105.1. Classification (NCBI taxonomy): domain Eukaryota; kingdom Metazoa; phylum Arthropoda; class Insecta; order Orthoptera; family Acrididae; genus Locusta; species Locusta migratoria. Next base: position 365,771,156 of record CM048751.1, on the reverse strand, counting down.
CTTTCAGATGTCCGTTTTCTATACATAGAGATTCGCTTACTACTGACGAGAATCTTTTACAGGTGTATCATGTGGGAAATTATAGGAATATCGATATAAAGTGGAAAATATTGAATTGTGAACTCTATTACAAACTGGAAAAATGAAGAACTACAATAATGATAACAATCTTTTTAATTTCATATACAAAATGAACTACTCCCATGAACCACAGACATTGCCGAGGTGGCTTGCGTGCCTCAACGATACAGATAGCCGTACCGTAGGTGCAACCACAGCGGAGGGGTATCTGTGGAGAGGCCAGACAAACGTGTGGTTCCTGAAGAGGGGCGGCAGCCTCTTCAGTAGTTACAGGGGCAACAGTCTGGATGATTGACTGAGCTGGCCTTGTAACATCAGCTAATGTGGCTTTGCCACACAGCTACTGCGAACGGCTGAAAGCAAGGGGAAACTACAGCCGTTACCTTTCCCGAGGACATGCAGCTCTACTGTATGAACATATGATGATGGCATCCTCTCGGGTAAAATATTCCGGAGGTAAAATAGTCCCCCATTCGGATCTCCGGGCGGGGACTACTCAGGAGGATGTGATCATCAGGAAAGACAATACTGGCATTCTACGGGTCGGAGCGTGGAATGTTAGATCCCTTAATCGAGTAGGAAAATTAGAAAATTTAAAAAGGGAAATGGATAGGTTGAAGTTAGATATAGTGGGGATTAGTGAAGTTCGGTGGCAGGATGAACAGGATTTCTGGTCAGGTGAGTACAGGATTATAAATACAAAATCAGTTGGGGGTATCACAGGAGTAGGATTGATAATGAATAAGAAAATAGGAATGCGGGTAAACTACTATGACCAGCACAGTGATCGCATTATCATTGTCAAGATAGATACGAAGCCAACACCGACAACAGTAGTGCAGGTTTATATGCAAACTAGCTCTGCCGATGATGAGGAAATCGAAGAAATATATGAGGAGCTAAAGGAAATTATTCAGACAATTAAGGGAGAGGAAAATTTAATTGTTATGGGAGACTGGAATTCGGTAGTAGGACAAGGAAGTGAAGGGAAGATAGTAGGTGAATATGGTCTGGGCAAAAGGAATGAAAGAGGAAGCCGCCTGGTAGAATTTTGCACAGAACATAATTTAGTTATAACAAACACCTGGTTCAAGAATCAAAAAAGAAGGTTGTATACGTGGAAGAGACCAGGAGACACCGGAAGGTATCAGATAGATTTTATAATGGTAAGACATAGATTTCGGAATCAGGTTCTACAGTGTAAGACATACCCAGGGGAAGATATAGACTCTGACCATAACTTGTTGGTTATGAACTGTAGGCTGAAACTAAAGAAACTACAAAAAGGTAGGAAAATAAGGATATGGGACCTGGATAATTTGAAGGAACCTAAGGTTCTTAAAAATTTCAGAGGGAGCTTTAGTCAACAATTGACAGAAACGGGGGGAAATAAAACAGTAGAGGAGGAATGGGTAAAATTGAGAGATGAAATAGTGAAGGTAGCAGAGGACAAAATAGGTAGGAAGGAAAGACCTACAAAAAATCCTTGGATATCACAGGAGATACTAAATTTAATCGATGAAAGGAGAAAATATAAAAATGCAGTAAATGAAACAGGCAAAATGGAGTACAGACGACTAAGAAATGAGATTGTCAGGAAGTGCAAAATGGCTAAGCAGGAGTGGCTAGAAGGCAAATGCAAGGATGTAGAAGAATGTATAAATAGGGGAAAAATAGATACAGCCTACAGGAAAATAAAAGAAACATTTGGAGATAAGAAAAACAGCTCTATGAATATCAAGGACACTGATGGAAAACCAGTTCTCCGCAAAGAAGGGAAAGCTGAAAGGTGGAAAGAGTGTATAGAGGGGCTCTACAAAGGAAATGAACTTCGAGGCAATATTGTAGGAAGGGAAGAGGATGTAGATGAAGATGAAATAGGAGATACGGTACTGAGAGAAGAATTTGACAGAGCCCTGAAAGACCTAAGCCGAAACAAGGCCCCTGGAGTAGATGATATTCCCTCAGAGCTACTGAAGTCTCTGGGAGAACCAGCCATGACAAAATTGTTTCACCTGGTGTGTAAGATGTATGAGACAGGTGAAGTACCCTCAGACTTTAAGAAAAATGTTATAATCCCCATCCCTAAGAAAGCAGGTGCAGACAGGTGTGAAAACTACAGAACCATCAGTTTAATAAGTCATGGCTGCAAAATATTAACGCGAATTATATACAGAAGGATGGAAAAGCTGGTAGAAGCCGACCTCGGGGAAGATCAGTTTGGGTTCAGGAGAAATGTAGGAACACGGGAGGCAATACTCACTTTACGGCTTATCCTAGAAGATAGATTAAGAAAAGGCAAATCTACATTTCTAGCTTTTGTAGATTTGGAGAAGGCTTTTGACAATGTTGATTGGAATAAACTCTTCAAAGTTCTGAAAAAAGCAGGAGTAAATTATAGGGAGCGTAAGGTTATTTACAACTTGTACAAAAACCAGACAGCGGTTGTCAGAGTTGAAGGGCATGAAAGGGATGCAGTGGTTGGGAAGGGAGTGAGACAGGGTTGTAGCCTTTCTCCAATGTTATTCAATTTGTACATTGAACAAGCTATAAAGGAAAGCAAGGAGAAATTTGGTGAAGGAATAAAAGTTCAGGGGGAAGAATTAAAAACATTGCGTTTTGCCGATGACATAGTAATTCTGTCAGATACAGCAAAGGACCTGGAAGAGCAATTGAATGGAATGGACAGTGTGCTGAAAGGTGCATATAAGATGAACATTAATAAGAGCAAAACTAGGGTAATGGAGTGCAGTGTAAGAAAATCAGGTGATGCTGAAGGAATTAGATTGGGAAACGAAGCAATAAAGGAGGTAGATGAGTTTTGTTACTTGGGCAGTAAAATAACAAATGATGGGCGCAGTACAGAGGATATAAAATGCAGAATGGCAATGGGTAGAAAAGCGTTTTTGAAAAAGAGAAATTTGTTAACATCGAATATTGATTTAGGCCTAAGGAAGCCCTTTCTGAGGGCATTTGTATGGAGTGTTGCCTTGTATGGGAGTGAACATGGACGATAAACAGTGCGGACAGGAAGAGGATTGAGGCTTTTGAAATATGGTGCTACAGAAGAATGCTGAAGATTAGATGGGTGGATCGCGTAACTAATGAGGAGGTACTGAACAGAATTGGGGAGAAAAGGAATTTCTGGCATACCTTGACTAAAAGAAGGGATAGATTGGTAGGACACATTCTTAGACATCAAGGAATTGTTAATTTAGCGTTGGAGGGAAGTGTGTGGGGAAAAAATCGCAGGGGAAGACCAAGAGATGGATACGGTAAGCAGATTCAGACAGATGTAGGTTGTCGTTCTTATGTGGAGATGAAGAGGCTTGCTCAGGATAGGGTATTGTGGAGAGCTGCATCAAACCAGTCTCCGGACTGAAGACCACAACAACAACATACAAAATGAAATGTTACGTTTACAGTAATTTGAGTAATAATAGAACTTGTTGAAGTTACTATAATGTGTGGAAATTTCCCAAGCAACTTAAATTTTTTCCGTAAACAGCCTTACGGTATTTCTGACATAGAACGTCTCTCCAACAAGTGATAATTTCGTACAACACACCTTACAATAGAACAGTGTAGTTTACAAGGTAGTCTTACCTTTGTTTATTTTCTATTTTTCAGGTTGTTTCAACCGCTTCCTAGCTTTTCCTTCGGACGATGTTGATAAAATATGTTCCATTTCATTCGCTTTGAGATGGTCATTAGTAATAATGCTATAAAAAAATTACTGAAAAACTTACGTACGGGCTAATACGTCTCAGTACCTGGCACATACTGTCGCCATGTGTAATTTTCGAGGTCATGTGACCATGTACTGTGTTCCCATTGGTGCACACTGCTTTATTCAACAAATGTCCGAAATTGATATCAAGCTGTTATGTAGGTGTCCGCTCTTGATGTGAACAGTCAACTGTAACGTGTGATTTATCACATTTACGTCAATTTTTGGGAAAAAAATGGACTCCACCGATGAAAAGAGAGGAAAATCTTCTTTTAGGATCGACTGATAACTAAAATTCGACCATTAGGTCAGATGTCCAGGCTACTTATACGTCGCTTTTAGGTGAAAATACGAGATGGCCGGTCCTGGACCAGATAGTGAAGCGACCTAGTGGGGACGAGCGCGCCTGCAGACCTCGGCAGCGGACGGAGCGCGACTCAGCGAAGCAGCGCGTCTGGAAGGTGGAGCTGACAGTCCGACAGCGCGCGCCACGCCCCTCTCTGAGAGACCGCCGCACTGGCCGCCACTAGCAAAGCAGAGGCTCAGAGGCACTGGCGGACGCCGGCCGCGGCGCACGGCGTCAGCGTGGAGCCGTCAGCGGCGAACGAAACGACACACACATACGTGTGAGTACACGAAGGACCATTGAAACCGCTACACCACGAAGACGACGTGCTACAGACGCGAAATCTAACCGACAGGAAGAAGATGCTGCGATAGGCAAATGATTAGCTTTTCAGAGCATTCACACAAGGTTTGCGCCAGTGGCGACCCCTACAACGTGCTGACATGAGGGAAGTTTGCAACCGATTTCTCACACACAAACAGCAGTTGACCGGCGTTGCATGGTGAAACGTTGTTGTGATGCCTCGTGTAAGGAGGAGAAATGCCTACCATCACGTTTCCGACTTTGATAAAGGTCGGATTGTAGCCTATCTCGATTGCGGTTTATCCTATCGCGACATTGCTGCTCGCGTTGATCGCGATCTGATGACTGTTAGCAGAATATGGAATCGGTGGGTTCAGGAGGGCAATACGGAACGCCGTACTGGATCGCAACGGCCACATATCACTAGCAGTCGAGATGACAGGCATCTTATCTATGCAGCCACTTCTCGATCCCTGAGTCAACAGATGGGGACGTTTGCAAGATAACAACCATCTGCACGAACAGTTCGACGACGTTTGCAGCAGCATGGACTATCAGCTTGACGCTGCATGACAGACAGGAGCGCCTGCAATGGTGTACGCAACGACGAACCTGGGAGCACGAATAGTGAAACGTCATTTTTTCGGATGAATCCAGATTCTGTTTACAGCATCATGATGGTCGCATCCGTCTTTGTCAACCTCGCACTGAAAGCACATTGGAAGCGTCTGTCTTCATCCTACTAGCAAATCACCCGGTGTGACGGTATTGGGTGCCTTTGGTTACACGTCTCTCTCACTTGTCGTTCACATCGAAGGCACTTTGAACAGTGGCCGTTGCGTTTCAGATGTGTTACGACTCGTGGCTGCTGCCCTGGCCAGCACATTCTCCAGATCTCTCACCAACTGAAAACGTCTTGTGAATGGTGGGCGAGCAACTGGCTCGTGACAATACGCCAGTCACTACTCTTGGTGAACTGTGGTATCGTGTTGAAGCTGCATGGGCATCTGTACCTGTACACGACTTCCAGAGGTGGTAGTTCTGGGTACTGTTTTCTCGGGATGTATGCATCCAAAGTGCGTAAAAATGTAATCACGTGTCAGTTGTAGTATAATATATTTGTGCAATGAATACCCGTTTATCGTCTACATTTATTATTGGTGTAGCAATTTTAAAGCCCAGTCGTGTATTTGTTCGACAAAACTGGTTGTGGTGGGACTAGCAAAATAAGTTTATCATCGAGTGTCTGAAATTCAGTGAATCCATTACAACCGTGTGGACGTGTGAATGTACTTAGTGTCGGGTTTACCAGTACGGTGAGTAGGCTTCAGTTTGGCGTGACAGGCAAGTTCGTGGGCAAATGTTTTTAACTGTAAGTAAGTGAACGGTAATTGAAGGAAATTTAATTACGTCTCCAGAATGCACACTATGCTGTTAGTAGTATTAAGGTATACCTTACTCCCATATTGTTAGTGGTATTTGACTGTAATTATGTCCATATATTTGACTGTGCTTTTATTAGCTCGGAAATATATACAAAATCTATTTTTTGTACAATTGTATCCAAATAATTGGGTTCTAAGAATAATGTGGGTATTGACAATTGGATCTCCTAGTTTACATTTATACGAATTACGGAAAAAGGTGGTATATTAGGACTATAGTGTAGAAAACATTACAATTAGTATGACTTGAAATAGGGTATCAAATTCTAGAGGTTAGTAGAGGTTATATATATATATATATATATATATATATATATATATATATATATATATATATATATGTGTGTGTGTGTGTGTGTGTGTGTGTGTGTGTGTGTGTGTGTGTTTCCTACAGGCAAGTGATCATTTTTGTGCGGATACAGGAAGTTGTTGTATTCTTTCCGGGAACTGAGATAAAGCCACGAGATAATGGAACAGAGGACAGTCTTATGACATGGTAATTTGTCGATTTGGGCAGTACCAGAAACGCATCTGGACAGCCGTAGACCATCATAGATGAAAGACACGGTCTTACCGAGAAACAAAAAAATAAAAATATAATCGCACATAAGAACATGGTTCGAGTGCCAGTCTGGCACAAAATATCAACTTGGCAATTTTGTTTGAGGGTAAACAGACTAACATGAAACGAGGCAAAACGTTTGATGTTTTATTGCAGAAAGTACTTGTCGTTTTATCAGTCGGATTTGTGCATTTAACCGCTGAAGACAATTTTGGCATGTTTCAGTAGCAAAGATTGTCCGAGCGATACGCAATGACCAGAGCGCATACTGAACGCGACACACTTGGAGCTCAGCGACGACACACGGCTGACGGCTGACGGCTGACGGCCTTCTCTCTGGTGTGCTGACCGCCGCTCTGGGGACCTGGAGGTCTGTGGAGCAGCGGGGGGGGGGGGGGGGGGGGGCGTGGCCTGTCAGCGGGCAGAGCGGCAGCGGCTGCAGGGGCAGTCAGCACTCGCGACTGAGTGTGCGCTGCCGACGGTGCGCAGGCGAGCGAGCAGCCGCAGCCAGCCGCCTCAGGCGGGGCCCTGTGGGCAGAGCGCGGCTGCCGGCGTGTCGAGTGCGCGGACTGCGCGTCGCGCTGGCTGGCGCGCTTCAGGGCAGGCTCCGAGTGTGCTAGCAGCCAGGTGGGTGCGCACGCCCACCAGTGGATTCGTTGTGTGGTTTTCTCGTTTATGTGTGGACACAGCCGCGACCTCAGCGACATTGCCAGCTTTGTACGGAGTGATGGCTACGTCTTGCATCAGTGGAGTGGAATACAGAAGGAACCGCTCTATTGTAAGAACGTACAATGACTTATTTATGATGAAAATAACAGAAAAGTCTAGATTTAAATGAATTTTGATTACGTCTTATTGATTAACTTCATATTTTTAAAATTCTATAATTTTTAGCATGTTAGAAAGTCACTTGCACGTAAAGTCGAAAGTGCGATACTAAAAGCATAGCAAAATTTAGTTGACTCAGGTCCCATTATGGGTCGGAAATTGAAATTGCTGAGTAGACTTCAATAATAGCTTTAACAAAGCTCAAAACGTAACTCAAGTTGGCGAAATACACTTGTTAAAAATAAAGTAACAATAACAAGCCAGACTAGATTGCAACCGTTTCGGTCACTTACCTGACCATCATCAGACCACAATATATTATTAGACAGATACATCATTTCTAAACTGAGTATTTAAAATAAGAACAAAGTATACCCGAAATGTTTGTCGTCAGCTGTTTATAGGTGGAGCAACCAAAAAATTTAATTTTGACTGCTGCAGATGCAGGTGCAGTCATTCTTTAAATACTGTAAGCTCCATCCTCTAATTTAAATGCTGGCCAATCATCTATAAGTTATAACGAGAGTTAGATTTTAATACGTAACAAACCAAATCATTGTATAGAATCGTTAATCAGGTAGAAAAATGTAAACGGGTTTAAAAGTGTTTCATAAATCATGGCTGCAAAATTTTAACACGAATTATCTACAGGAGTGAAGGCTTTCACGACCGGCTGAAATAAATGCTGTTGAATCTTCCGGGTTATGTGGTCGTGGTCGAAGAAACATATCTGCTCCTGACGTTTCGTCCAGAGCTGCGCTGGACATCCTCAGAGGTGCTACTGGTAGCGGGAGTCTTGCCGACTGACCAGTTGGGCATCGGAGAGTGGTATAAATACTGTCCATCTCTGCCTTACTTCGAGTCAGTTCCAATGGGATGATGAGTTTTATGAACAAGTTGACGGTGTCGCAATGGGTAACCCGTTAGGTCCTGCAATCGCTAATTTTTACATGGAAAGATTAGAAGAGTCAGCTCTGAAAAAAGCAAATAGGAAACCGAATCGTTGGTTTCGATATGTGGATGACACATTTGTCGTTTGGTCACACGGTAAAAAAGCATTGGAAGACTTCTTTAATTATCTGAATAGTGTAAATCCTAAGATCCAATTCACTATGGAGACGAAAAATGACAATGAAATATCTTTGTTGGATGTTTCAGTTATGCGACAGACGGATGGAAGTTTGAAGCATAAGGTTTTCCGGAAAGTCACGCATACAGACAGATACTTGCACAAGGATTCCAACCATCATCCTCAGCAAAAGAGAGGGGGTCTTATTGACAGAGCTAAACGAATTTTTACGCCAGACACCTAGATGCCGAGTTACAGCATCTGATGCAGGCTTTTGAGAAAAATGGTCATACACGGAAATAAGTAAATAGGTTTCTGCGACCAAGTAACGGTAAACAAAAAGACAGCAACAACAAATCCCAACGATGGAAGAACACCGTTTCTCTCCCCTTCATTAAAACAGTTACGGATCAGATAGGAAAGATTTTACGTAAACACGATATCAGACCGGTTTTTAAACCAACAAAAAAGATAAGTTAGGCACTCCGATCTGTAAAGGACAAACGCCCTCCTCTATCATCCAGTGGGGTGTACAAAATTCCGTGTTCTTGCGGAAAAGTGTATATTGGTACTACAAAAAGGAGTGTGAATACAAGATTAAAAGAACACAAAAGTCTTTGCCGACTAGGTAGAATTGAGAAATCAGCTGTAGCTGAACATGTTTTCCAATCTGGAAATCATGAAGTGAAGTTTTCCGAAACGGAAATTTTATCTACAACGACGAACTATTATCCAAGACTGTACAGAGAAGCAATTGAAATATACAAACATGGGGATAATTTTAATATAAAGGAAGAAGCAATGAAACTTAATGACATATGGACTGTGGCTCTTCAGAGTAGGTAGTTACGCTTTTATCTTTGACCATCGACTATCGAAAGTTATGTTTTATCTTTGACAAGACTTATCTCTGCTGCGCACGTGAACGCTTGACCACGCCCCCTTTTGGACAGTATTTATACCACTCTCTGACGCCCGACTCGTCAGTCGGCAAGACTCCCGCTACCAGTAGCACCTCTGAGGATGTCCAGCGCAGGTCTGGACGAAACGTCAGGAGCAGATATGTTTCTTCGACCACGACCACATAACCCGGAAGATTCAACAGCATTTATCTACAGGAGAATGGAACAGCTGGTACAAGCCGACATCGGGGAAGATCAGTTTGGGTTCAGGAGGAACGTAGGAACACGGGGGGCGATACTCACCGTACGACTTATCTTACAAGATAGATTAAGGAAAGGCAGACCTACATTTCTAGCTTTTGTAGTTTCGGACAATCCTTCGCACAATGTCGATTGGAATAAACTCGTTCAAGTTCTGTAGCAAGCACGAGTAAAGTATAGGGAGCATAAGGTTATTTACAACTTGTACAAAAACCAGACAGCGGCTGTCATAGTTGAGGAGAATGAAAGGGAAGCATTAGTTGGGAAGGGAGTAAGACAGGGTTATAGCCTTTCTCCAATGTTATTCAATTTGTACATTGAGCAAGCTATGAAGGAAAGCAAGGAGAAATTTGGAGAAGGAATTAAAGTTCAGGGTGAAGAATTAAAAACATTGCGTTTAGCCGACGACATTGTAATTCTGGCAGAGACAGCAAAGGACCTGGAAGAGCAGTTGAATGGAATGGACAGTATGTTGAAGAGAGTATATAAGATGAACATTAACAAGAAGAAAACAAAGATAATGGAATGCAGTCTTAGAAAACCAGGCGATGCTGAAGGAATTAGATTGGGTAACGAAACAATAAAATCAATAAAGGTGGTAGATGAGTTTTGTTACTTGGGTAGTAAAATAACATGCGATGGTAGCAGTACACACGATATAAAATGCAGAATGGCAATGGGAAGAAAAGCATTTCTGAAAAAGAAAAATTTGATAACATCGAACATCAATTTAACAGTAAGGAAGTTTTTCTGAAGGCATTTGTGTGGAGTGTTGTCTTGTACGGGAGTGAAACTTGGACGGTAAATAGTATAGGCAGGAAGAGGATAGACGCTTTTGAAATGTGGTGCTACAGAAGAATGCTGAAGATTAGGTGGGTAGATCGCATAACTAATGAAAAGGTACTTAACAGAATTAAAGGATTTTTTGGCATCCTCGACTAAAAGAAGGGATCGCTTGGTAGGACACATTCTTAGACATCGGGGAATTGTAAATTTAGCATTGGAGGGAAGTGTGTGGGGTAAAAATCGCAGAGGTAGACCACGAGCCGCGTATAGTAAGCAGATTCAAGTGGATGTGGGTTGCCTTTCTTATGAGGAGATGAAAAGGCTTGCTCAGGATAGAGTATGGTGGAGAGCTGCATCAAACCAGTCTCCGGACTGAAGACCATAACAACAACAAAAGCGACAACAACAACAATACAGACTCGCGCGCGTGCTGGCGTGTGTGTGTGTGTGTGTGTGTGTGTGTGTGTGTGTGTGTGTGTGTGTTTCAGACTGAACTGCGACAAGGAGATAAGATCCACTGTCGCCAGTACTATTCAATTCGGCCTCGGAAAATGTGAGCCGCGACAGTGTTCGAACCAGAGGAGTTGATACGGTGGGAGCAGACGCGATCCTAGCGGTTGCCGGCGACACCCAGGAGCAAGTGAGTGCTGGCGCCTGGCGACTGCTCCGCAACGCGAGACACTGGAGAGTAACACGAAATGCGTCGTTGGCTCATGACAGCCACCTGGTCCTGCTCGCATTGCGGTGCCAGGGCACGCTTCCAACGCGTGAAAGATTTCAGATACCTGCTATTCATATTGACCAGCTAAAATGATGTTACGAAGGAGGTGTAACAACGAATATCAAACGCTAATGGCATCTTCTACGGCCTTAACAACCTTTCCAAATGCAGGCTAGTATCACAGAAAGACAAGATTCGCTTGTACATGACACTAGTAGCTCCGATAGTGCTGTATGGTTGTGAAATGTGGGTAACTTCAACTGAAGAAACCATCTGTGCTTTCGGGAGGAAGATACTCCAGAAAATATACGGACATGTACACGATGTCGTAGAAGGTACATGGGAACGATGAACGAAAGAAGATGTTAACCGGTGGTACGGAAAGCCACACATGGGCTGAATATTGTGGCAGAAGAGGCTGGAATGGTTTGGGAACATATTCCGAGGCGACAGATCCCTTCTGAGCCGTGTTCTGCAGTGGAAGGTGCCTGCTGGAAGGTGACCGAGGGGTGCCCGAAGACGCGACGCGAGGATCGTGTGCCAGCAGTCGCGAAGCGGTGGGAGACGAGGCTGTGGTCCGACGTCTGTACTGACGTTTTATGTTAACTTTACTCTTATTTTTGTAGTGTATTCCTTACTCACAATGTGCAGTCTGTACTGATCTATAGCTGTCGTCGTACCCTAGTTTATTTTGCTGTAGACGATAAAGGCCCATGGATGCATTAAATGATGATATATCACACACGTGTGGGTGTGTTTCATAAATGAGAAAAAATATTTCGTGCAAATTGTCACACACTAAGATGTAAACATAAATTCGTTTTCCGCATGTTGCTATGTCAATAAATGATAATGCAATTGAATGGTAAACATCTGGAAATATGAAGTGGACTTTTGGGTGTTACTGCGCGCAGACATTGGTCGGCAACAGGGCACAGCATGCGAGTGCTGCGGGTAGCCTAGCCGCTCAGGAGGAGGCGAGGCACGCGGCTTCGAGCGGCGGTCTGCGAGGCACTGCGAGCCACTGAAGCGCTCACGCCTGCCTCGCTCGCCGTGGCTACCGGGCACACGGAGAGGACCCTGAGCCCGAGGGTGGGCTGCACGAGTGCGCGTGCATGTCTCCTGACGTGGTTCTGTGTCCCAGGTTCAGTTTCAAGACACGGGTCCAGAGATGTGACGGTGCCGCTCTCCTGTAAGCCTGTCAGGTGGCGTCCTATAACGCCACACCCGACGTCGACACGCATCGTTGTTGGCATGAAGGGGTTTTCTTCCGCCCATTCCTGCCAATTATGCGAATTCACTGTACCCTCCTTCGTCAAATACGCTTCGTCGGTGAACAGTGCTGTTCGTGAAAAATGCTAGTCGCGTGTCTTGTAATATTTCTGGCTTGAAGCCATTATATTAAGGTCGTAGTATTGCTTCAGTGCAGCCGGTGATGACCAGTACGCGACAGGTGGTAAAAGCTGGTCAGAACCACGACAGCTGGTACGACAGGTCGGGTTCCCGTGGGAAAGAGCACTGGCGAGTCTCCCCGAGCGGCAGGCACTGGACGCCGAGTGGCTGTAGCACTGGCGGTCACGCGCCAAAACGTGATCATATTTCTGTTAATATTTATTAAACTAATCATTTATTCGATGTCTAACTCAATTCTGAAAAACCCCGGACACTGCACGGCGGCCACGTTTATGCGCCAAACGCGGAACAAAGGAACCGTTGCATCGAGCCGCGACACTTCAGTTCAGAACACGCACTAGGAGGAGTGACGTGTCGCAACCATAGGCGGTCATAAGACATTGTTTAATCATCTTAGATTAAGGGGAGTAGTTTTATATTTACTTCCAGTTAAGACAATGTGTGTGAAGTGGATGTTATTATGCAGTTTGCTGGTTTTCTGCTTACTTTAAATAAAGCAGCTGGCATCCGATCTACCTCAGTTTTATTCTGTAATCATATCAGTTCCTACCAATAGTGTAATAATTTCAGCCTCAATCAAGAACTCGGACCTGCGTGCTCCCATCAGGTTGGTGAACGTTCAGAGTTTCTACTCTCCACTCAGTGCAACGCCTGTTCGAGACCCGGCGCCGTCTGACCGGTCCCCCTAACAGTGTCACGCTGTCCTGCGGCCGCGACCGCTAGCGCCTGGTTTACACGACGATCGGAAGTTCACGCGGAAGATTACTACTGTCTGCTGCAGCGCTGCACGCGTACTGACTCGGCACTAACGACGCGCGACCGTACAGGCTCGGTTGCGTTAATACGGTAAACTTCCGTATACAAGTATGACTACAGCCAAAAGCAGCGCCTTACGGGCTTACTGCTGTTTCTATACGTGGGCTGTACACGTCTGGGTGTATGCCACAGCTGATAATATCCAACTTAAGTCGCTTACACCGTCGGCGGTTGCAGGAGCTGGTGGCAATGTTTGGTAGAACACTAGAGTGAAGAACAAATAGAAGTTGGATGTGCCCCTGGTTGAGAAGAAGAGGCGAAGAATGAGATGTGTACTGCATGCAGATAATGAAGTAACCCATACCAGAGGACCTCAATGAATTCTCAATATTTTTATTTTTTGAAGCTGTCGTTTATCGGATAGTGAAGTGAACAGAGGATCAAAAGCAAGTGTAAAGCGATTTAGACAAAAGTTCTACACGGTGCGAAAATTGGCAATTGACACTAAATAAAGAAAAGTGTAAAGTAATACACACGACCACTAAAAGAAATACGCTGAACTTCAATTACGCGATAAATTGGTCAAGTCGTAAATTCTACCAAATACCTACGAGTTACAATTCCGAACAACTTAGACTAGAGAGAACACATAGAAAGTATTGTGAGGAAGGCGAACCATAGATTACGTTTCATTGGCAGAACCCTTCGAAGATGCACCAGCTCCACCAAAGAGACTGCCTACATCACACTTGTGCGTCCTCTCCTGGAGTACTGTTGCCCAGTGTGGGACCCTCACCAGGTGGGACTGACGGAAGACATTGAGAAGGTTCAGAGAAGGGCAGCTCGTTTTGTTTTATCACGTTACGGGGGGGGGGGGGAAGCGTCACGGAAATGTTGCACGAATTGGGGTGGAAATCATTAAAAGAAAGACGTTATTCATTGCGGCGTGATCTGTTTGCGAAGTTTCAATCACCGACTTTTACTTCTGAATGTGAAAATAATTTGCTGGCACCCACCTACTTATAGAGACATGACCATCCCAATAAAATAAGAGAAATCAGATTGAAAACGGAACGATTTAGGTCTCTTTCTTTCCGCGCGCTATTAGAGAATGGAACAGTAGAGAAAGGTTATCAAAGCGGTTAATGAACCTTCTGCCCGGCACTTGAATGTGATTCGCAGAGTATCTGTGTAGAGGTAGATCGATCCCCGCGGCTGACACGATAGCTGCTCTTTGAGCGGTCAGCTTACCCCTGACAGGCGGGCAGCCCGCCAGGAACCGGAGCACGGCGGGCCAGCCGGTTCAGCCGCCAGGCGCTATACAGCGACGAACACGAGACTGTAAACAAACAGGCTATTCTCGAGCCTGACTTGGACCTTCGCAGCGCAGCTGAAAGACAGCGAAGTATTCCTGCGCCGGTTCGCGATTGGCCTGCTATCGCCGTTTAGTGACCCGCCAGCCAGTCTCGCTTCGAACGGGCAAAGAAAAGCCTCGTGGAAGACTCCGAAGTAGAAGAAGAAGAGCCCGCTGCGAAAGAGGCCACGGAAGAGCGTTCGACGCCGTACCGAGGAACCACTCCGGACCTTCGAAGTAGCGACCGTTGTACATAGTGTAGGAGACGATCAGTTGCCATAGATTAGTTCTTCGAGAAGAAGATTGTGTTCACGATAGCTGCTTAGCCTATTTCTCCACTGCTTCTAAACCTTTCTTCTACTTCATTCATTTCCCGTCTGCTTCCCTGCGCTGTGTCCTGGGTCTCCGCTATGCACGAATCTCCCCTCCGCCATTCCGGTCGTCTGTTCTCAGTTCTAGGTCACAAATCGCGGTCTTTCGACTTCTACTGTTTCCAGAAGCGAATACTCCAGAATTCGGATCGAGAACGCCTGCCAGGATGCCTAAAGTAGAAAAAGACGTCCCTGGAGTATTGAAACAACTTGAAAGCCTTTGACAAAAGCGGATCTCTCGGTGCAGATTCTACACCGACTAGGTCCCTCCCTTCCAGAGTACACCGATGCGACAGCGCCGTACCTACAGCTGTCGCAGGCAAGCGGCTCAGCCGAGTGTGTCAAGCGTGTGCGGAGCTGTGGGTGCGGACTACCGCGGCCGTCGGTCCCTAGACTGAGGAACAACTTGTTCTGAGGACAACAGGGAGGACTCGAACCTCCGGCGGGAAGCATCCGGCGGGAAGCAGGCGCATCAGAGCGCGCGGCACCCAGCAGAAGGTCCGCTCTGAAGGCGGCACAGCCGACTCCGGCAGGCCGAACACAACTGTCAATGAGAGAAGCGTGTCTGCGAGTCTTACCAGCAATCACTCTCAGTAACCAACTTGCATAAGCTACTTTTTTCTTTCGGGGGGGGGGGGGGTCATTATCAAACAGTTTAGAACAGGTACATAGCCAGAGTCACATTGGGATGAAACTAAACCTATTGAAGAACCTTCCTCGTGTAATTTTATGCACGTGTACCAAATTGCACGTTATTTGGTTGTCTGGATCTTGAGTTATAAGGGAGCAGACAGCAAATGCGTCTTTTAAGCATACAAAACGATTTAGGAAAGAATTTCAGGGGTTGTCTTAGACTGTTTACGGATAATTCTGTCGTTTATCGTTTAGTAAAGTCACGAAAAGATCAAAAGCAAGTGCAAAATGGTTTACATAAGATATCTGCATAGAACGAAAACTGGTAATTGACACTAAACAATGAAACGTGTGAAGTGATCCATATGAGCTCTAAAAGAAATTCCGTAAATTTCATTCACATGATAAATGACTCAATTCTGCTAGCCGTAAATTCAATTATACACCCAGGAATTACAATTACGAACAAGTTAAATTGGAAACAATATACAGAAAATGTGGGGAAGGCAGACCAAAGGCTGCCTTTAGCTGGCAGAACACTCGGGAGACGCCGCCTGCGCCAGAGTCGTGCGTCCCGCTTGGCAGCGTCGCCGCGAACTGCGGGAGCCACGTGCGGGGGAGGGGGGGGAGGCTCAGGGGAGGGCAGCGCGGCCTCTGCTGTGCTGTCGCGACATACGGGGGAGGGGGAGGGTGCACCGGACGTCGTGCTGGAAGTCAGCGGAAGAAAGGCGATGTCGTCGCGCCGAGATCTGGTGGCGAACGTATTGCGGTTAGCAACTACCTACAGAGGCACATGATCATGATAATAATATAAGAGAAATCAGACAAAACACGTGAAGATTTAGGTGTTCTTCTTTCGATCGAAGCGCTCCGGAGCGCAGAAAATTTCTGTCAGAGACATCATATAAGTAGATGAAAGTGCTGCTACTTTATAGCTTTCGTTATAATGTCGTGGATCCATTTCACCTGAGTAGCCATCCTAGGGGAAGTGTCACGCTGCTTATATAAGGATGAGGCGGTGTCACACTTCACTGATGTAATGGAATATAATACCGCAATAAATTAGTCAATATTTTGCAGCTTGTTGTTTTGACAGCCTCGGCTACTGGATCGACAACATTATAATAAAACTATAAAGTGGCAGCACGTTGATTTATTTATATGGTGGCCTTAAAAGGGATTTCCAGAGTATTTGTGTAGATGTAGAAACTACAAGCCAGACTGCACGCGGTGATACAGTACAAGTATGAGGTGAAAGAAGACACTGTGAACTCGTAAACATTGAAAATAAAATACTACAGAATGTAGCATAATCGGATGAAAAGCTGTAATGCTTTTCACAGATAGTCAATCAGTTCACTTGTTCACATAAAAATTAATTTTGCTACTTCCATTCTCATGAAAAACTTAGGTCGTATTTTTTCAAGTACACTCATCGACTAAAGTGTTGCATCACATTCGTTGGAAGGTCTCTGGAACACTGGCGTTGAATACGTATATTGCACCGAGAACACGTTTCCTTACACGATGAGTTTTGCAATAAAGAAACGGCTACCAACCACTTTTGATTATGCTATTTATTTACCAAACAGCGCCGTCACCGGTTTCGAGCCTTCCAGTTCATCTTCAGACGGCTGTTCACGTCGACATACATGATGTTTACATTTTGCATACGCAAATAATTTAGCTTGTGGCAAAAAGTCGCTGGTTATGTGGTGCCCTACAATACAAAAAGATTATTGGAATTGCTTACCACTCATGATACTGACAAATGTTGTAAACAAATTTTAACAATAGAATTTTTCTTGTCATTCATTTACTCACGTTTAAAAGTTGATTCCATTACAATGTACTTCTGATTACTGCAGTTGTCGATGCAATGAGCTCTTATGTGGAGTAACGTACCGCGATTAACCACGTACCAAGTGATCAAAAAGTCAGTACAAATTTGGAAACTTAATAAATCACGGAGTAATGTAGATAGAGAGGTAATGCTTCGATTGAAATGGGGTTTTATTAGAACAAAAAAAAAAAAAAAAATGCAAAATATGTCCGCCAGATGGCGCATGATTCTGGTTTTGTAACTGCTACCGTGACGGGCGAGAGGTACGCCGATATGTTACAGAATCGCATCATCCCCAGCCTTGCTGATAAACAACTGCTGCAGGATTGCGCTCCACCCCATATTGCTAGACGCGTGAAAGATCTGTTGCGCCCGTCGTTAGGTGATCATCGTGTGCTCAGCCGCCACTTTCGTCAAGCTTGGCCTCCCAGGTCCCCAGACCTCAGTCCGTGCGATTATTGGCTTTGCGGTCGCAAGTGTATCGCAGTCGCAAGTGTATCGTGATCGACCGACATCTCTAGGGATGCTGAAAGACAACATCCGACTGCAGTGCCTCACCATAACTCCGGACATGCTTTATAGTACTGTTCACAACATTATTCCTCGACTACAGCTATTGTTGAGGAATGATGGCAAACGTATTGAGCACTTCCTGTAAAGAACATCATCTTTGCTTTGTCTTAATTTCCTATGCTAATTATTGCTTTTCTGATCAGATGAAGCGCCATCTGTCGGACATTTTTTAACTTTTTTCCCTTATAAAACCCCATGTCATTCTATATTTACATTATTGCGTTATTTAAAAGTTTAAGTTTTCAAATTTATGCTGACTCTGCGATCACGCGGTATACGCACATGTCCTCGCGGTCAGACGAGGCACTACTCACCAGGCCAGCGCGCGGCTGCCTACTTGCGTTTCCGCAACGTCACAAATGCCTAAGAAATTCGTATTTTGTACGAAAAATACGTAAAAAAAAGAAAAGGGGGCAATGTGTTCCATTCCGAAATACAGACTAAAACCTTCACGCCACACTGTAGAATACTGCACCCTGCTGCAAAAACTGATATTTGTGCTGAGGGTTTTATTTAGGAAATGCTCTGCGCGCACAGTTGTGATACAAGAGGGTGGGCCGAGGCTGTGGAGAAGGGTGGCCGCAATATTTCCACTCGGCAGGGCGGCAGGGCGGCAGGGGGTGGCTGGACACACCGGCCTGGCTGCCTGGCCTGCACTGCGCTCGCCAGCTGCTGGTCTGTGAGCGGCGCAGCGCGCTGGGTGCTTCCTGCGTGCCACGCGCACCACGGACGCGCCCTGCCTCGACGTTAGTCAATCCCGCATAGCACAGACGCCGAAACGATTCCCTCACCAGCTAAGCACTGGGGGCCTAACACTGGCGCTTCCGAACGCCTAATTCACCGCTCTAATTTGCCCTGCAGTTCGTCACTAGACATCTTGCTTGCTGCAAGAGGGCTGCTACTTACAAGTGACATACGAGGTGCATTCAGGTTCTAAGGCCTCCGATATTTTTTCTAATTAACTACTCACCCTAAATCGATGAAACTGGCGTTACTTCTCGACGTAATCGCCCTGCAGACGTACACATTTTTCACAACGCTGACGCCACGATTCCGTGGCTGCGGCGAAGGCATCTTTAGGAGTCTGTTTTGACCACTGGAAAATCGCCGAGGCAACAGCAGCACGGCTGGTTAATGTGCGGACACGGAGAGTGTCTTTCATTGATGAAAAAGTCAAAAGTCACTAGGAGCCAGGTCAGGTGAGTAGGGAGCATGAGGAATCATTTCAAAGTTGTTATCACGAAGAAACTGTTGCGCAACGTTAGCTCGATGTGCGGGTGCGTTGTCTCGGTGAAACAGCACACGCGCAGCCCTTCCCGGACGTTTTTGTTGCAGTGCAGGAAGCGATTTGTTCTTCAAAACATTTTCGTAGGATGCACGTGTTACCGTAGTCCCCTTTGGAACGCAATGGGTAAGGATTACGCCCTCGCTGTCCCAGAACATGGACACCCGAAATTTTTTTGGTGGCGTTGAATCTGTGTGCTTCCATTGAGCTGACTGGCGCTTTGTTTCTGGATTGAAAAATGGCATCCACGTCTCATCCATTGTCACAATTGACGAAAAGGAAGTCCCATTCGTGCTGTCGTTGTGCGTCAACATTGTTCGGCAACATGCCACACGGGCAGCCTTGTGGTCGTCCGTCAGCATTCGTGGCACCCACCTGGATGACACTTTACGCATTTTCAGGTCGTCATGCAGGATTGTGTGCACAGAACCCACAGAAATGCCAACTCTGGAGGCGGTCTGCTCAACAGTCATTCGGCGATCCCCCAAAACAATTCTCTCCACTTTCTAGATCATGTCGTCAGACCGGCTTGTGCGAACGCGAGGGTGTTTCGGTTTGTTGTCACACGATGTTCTGCCCTCATTAAACTGTCGCACCCACGAACGCACTTTCGACACATCCATAACTCCATCACCACATGTTTCCTTCAACTGTCGATGAATTTCAATTGCTGTCACACCTCGCAAATTCAGAAAACGCATGATTGCACGCTGTAAAAGTAAGGAAAACGTCGCCATTTTAAGTATCTAAAACAGTTCTCATTCTCATCGCTGGCGGTGAAATTCCATCTGCCGTACGGTGCTGCCATCTCTGGGACGTATTGACAATGAACGCGCCTCATTTTAAAACAATGCGCATGTTTCTATCTCTTTCCAGTCCGGACAAGAAAAAAATCGGAAGCCTTAGAACTTGAATGCACGTCGTAGGAAGCAACAATTCGTGATTCACAATGGGCAATAATGAAGTGAATGGTATTCTACCTTTAATTTCAATAAAGAGTAATGAGTATAATGCACGATGTGATAAACCTATGTCACAGACTCTCACATTTTCATCATCACATTAGTCACAATGCACGCTCATCTCGTCGGAGACAACTGGTGGGAGCGCGCTCTCAACAGAACAGCTGCGCTGCTACCGAAGCGCCACCACGACGTATTCGTTGTTGCAACACATCCGCACTTTGCGGTTCCGCGTCGTGGACCCTGGCTTTGCTGCACCCCTATGAGAAATGAACCCGCGGCCGCCGAACGCCTCTGCAGCCGACTCCGCACTGCGCTGCCACGCGACGTGAGCATTGGCGAGATCTATGCCTGTGCCTAGACTCTGCCTATTCCTAGAGGCGTCACTGGCGAAATAGGATTCATCTACCCATGACATATGCCTGATCGACTTCGAATTTACTCCTACTTCAACAGACGTCTGCAGAACAATACCCGATTCTGGAAACCGTTCCCATACAGCTGTTGATTTAGGTGCACTTTAGACGAATCCCGTTTCCATTCGTTCAGTATCCTTTGTACCGAAGACCTCGAAAACCCCGGCTCTACTACAGCTCTTCTTTTCCCTAATTAGATATTAGTGGCTGATAGCTAATGACTTATGTAATATTAATAACAATTACTATATTATTATTATATCTATCAGTACAAATAACACTGTAACTTTAATTCTGTAGCACGATAACATTTTTGCTTATACTACGTAGTTAGTACGTACACTACTCGAGATTTAAATTGCTACACCAAGATGAGATGCAGGTGATAAACGGGTATTCATTGGACAAATATATTTTACTAGAACTGACATGTGATTACATATTTACGCAATGTGCGTGCATAAATCCTGAGAAATCAGTACCCAGAACAACCACCTCTGGCCGTAATACGCCTGGGAATTGAGTCAAACAGAGCTTGGATGGCGTGTACAGGTACAGATGCCCATGCAGCTTCAACACGATACCACAGTTCATCAAGAGTAGTGACTGGCGTATTGTGACGAGCCAGTTGCTCGGCCACCATTGAGCGGACATTTTCAATTGGTGAATGATCTGGAGAATGTGCTGGCCATGGCAACAGTCGAACATTTTCCGTATCCTCAAACGCCCGTACAAGACCTGCAACATGCATTCATACATTATCCTGCTGAAATGTAGGATTTCGCAGGCACCGAATGAAAAGTAGAGCCACGGGTCGTAACAAATCTGTAATGTAACGGCCACTGTTCAAAGTGTCGTCGATGCGAATAAGAGGTGACCGAGACGAGTAACCAATATCACACTATCACGCCGGGTGATACACCAGAATGGCGATGACGAACACACGTTTCCAATGTGCGTTCACCGTGGTATTGCGAAACAGGGATGCGACCATCATGATGCTGTAAACAGAAAAAACGGAAAAAAACGGAAAAAAATGACGTTTTGCCATTCGTGCACCCAGGTTCGTCGTTACGTACAACATCACAGGCGGTTCTGTCTGTGATGCAGCGTCAATGGTAACCGCACCCACGGACTCCGAGCCGAAAGTCCATGCTGCGTCGTCGAACTGTTCGTGGAGATGGTTGTTGTCTTGCAAATGTCCCCATCTGTCGACTCAGGGATCGAGACGTGGCTGCACGATCCGTTACAGCCATGCGGATGAGATGCCTGTCATCTCGACTGCTAGTGATACGAGGCCGTTGCGATGCACCACTGCACTCCGTATTGTCTTGCTGAACCCACCCATTCCATATTCTGCCAACAGTCATCGCATCGCGACCAACGCGAGCAGCAATGTCGCGATACGATAAACTGCAATCGCGATAGGCTACAGTCCGACCTTTTTCAAAGTCGGAAACGTGATGGTACGCATTTCTCCTCTCTACACGAGGCATCACAACAACTTTTCACCAGGCAACGCCGGTCAACCGCTGTTTGTGTATGAGAAATCTGTTGGAAGAAGTTTTGTCACGTCAGCACGTTGTAGGTGTCGCCACCGGCGCCAACCTCGTGTGAATTCTGAGAAGCTAATCATTTGCATATCACAGCATCTTCTTCCTGTCGGTTAAATGTCGCGGCTGTAGCTCGTCATCTTCGCGGTGTAGCAATTTTGATGGCCAGGAGTGTATTATTTTGATATAAGGTGTGCTTACCCGACGTAGGATATGCCCCACAATGCTCAGCATCCACCTGGAGAGTGGCTGGGTTCTTGGCCCCCTGCCCGCACGTGGCGCGCCGTGCTGTGCTGTGCTGTCTGCGGTCTGCGCGGCCTCCGCTGCGTCGCCTGCCCACTGAAGGAAGCTCCCCACTACTTGCCAGAGCGCAGCCAGCAGGAGGGCAGAGAGCGCACACCCAGAACCTCACCAAGAAGTGCAACTCACACACGGCGGCTTTTCAGGTCCGCTGTTACGAAATCGACGGTAAAAGTTGTCTAAACAAAATGGCGGACCTGATTTGCCAACGTGACCCATGAATATCCATAACAAACTCTACATATAAAAGGCAAAGTCCCGACTGACTGACTGACTCATCATCGCCAGCCCAAACCACTGAAGACAGAAACTTGAAATTTGTAGAGGGTGTCGATTTTACTCTGTAGGCGTCATTTAAGAAGCGATTTTTCGTTATTCCGTCGCCAAGGGGGTGAAATAGGGGATGAAACTTTTTTTGAAAATACGTTGGTATTTAGGCAATTTTGAAGCTATAACTACAAAATTTCGGACTTTATTTCAGGGCTCGAATTTAAAAGATACGTGTTTCGGCATTTTTTGAAATACAAACAATAATGTGGTAAAATAGCGGACGCAAAACATTGATTTTCAAAAATATGTCGCAGCTAACTCAAATTTTAAGCTACAACTATGAAACTTCGGATATGGATTCTTACAATTAAAAAAAAGGTTCACTATTTTTGGAAATTCAACAAGTAAGAGGGTAGAATAGGAGATGTTAAATTTTCTTTGTAAACAAGTTGCTATTAAGACAATTTTGAAGCTTGAGCTGCAAAAATTGGTATTTGTATTGTTGCTTACAATGTAAAACTTATGTGCTTCAGTATTTTTGTTAATTCAACCATCAAGGGGGTTCAATTAGAGAGGGTATCTTTTGTTATTAAGGCAATTTTCAAGCTACAACCACATAAATTGGTATATGTTTTCTTGGTCAGAATTGAAAAGATACATGTTTCGGTATTTTCAGAAAATTAATCATTTAGGGGGTGAAATAGAGGATGAAACATGTTTTGAAAATACGTTGTTACTAAGGACATTTTGAACCCAGAATTGGAAAAAATGATCTTTGCACACTTGTTTGGGATGTAAAAGACACATGTTGGGGTATTTTTTGGAGCCGCGGTGGAGTAGCCGAGCGGTCTAAAGCGTCTCGCTGCGGAGCGCGCGGTTGCTCGCCGTGGAGGTTCGAGTCCACCCTGGGGCATGGGTGTCTGTGTTTGTCCTTAGGTTAGTTTACCTACGTTTAAGTAGTTTGTAAGCTACGGACTGATGACCACGCAGTTTGGTCTGATAGATTCACAAAAATTTGAACATTTGATTTATTTTTTGGAATTCAACTATTAAGGGGTACCATAGGGGGTTACAATTAGTAAAATCACATGTTCAAATGATTGTAAATCTTACGAGACTTAACCACGGGGTCATCAGTCCCTAACACTTAGAAACTAACTTAGACTAACTTCTGTTAAGGACAACACAAACACCCGTGCCCGAGCGGCGAATCCAACCCCCGACGGCGAACAGCAGCGCGCACCGCAGCATGGCGCCTCAGTACGCACGGCCATTCTGCCGCGGCCACATATAGTATCTCAAGATCTCACTATGACAGTACTTACGCTGTATCTGTGAAAATTTGTATTAAGAGGGAGAAACAAGTGGTGCAGACCAACCAGCCCCCACACGCGAAGCAGCGGTCGCTACGCCACTAGCCACTAGTGTATGCAGCAGGCGTGGGCAAACGCCGGCCTTCCGCTAATTGTTACCCAAACAGTGAACGGTTTGCTTGTTCCACCGTTCTTCTTCCTGTTACTTCGTTTACGTTGGATCTGACCGCCGGGCGAAAGTGTTGGCCATGCCTGACAGACACTAATAATTAATACACTGACAACGAGATTTGTTTATTACAACAAAATAACAGAATATTCCACACACACATTCTAGTTCAATAACACAATGAAGGCCGCCCCCGAATAGCCGAGCGGTCTGAAGCAGCACGTTGCTGATCGCGCGGCCTCCCGCGTCGGAGGTTCGAGTCCTTCCTCGGGTATGGATGGGATGTTTGTGTTGCCTTTAGTATAAGTTAGTTCTTAAGTAGTTTGTAAGTTCAGGGACTGATGACCCCGCAGTTGAGTCCCATAAGCTTTAGAAACGTTTGAACATTTTTTGAATATAATGAAACAATCTTCAAAGTCGGTGAATAAATGTGATGGTATAATCAACGATAGAAGCAATAAGTGTAGCTCGTAAAGACAGTCGTTCTTAACATTCGAAACTTAATGTGGCTGAAGACGTTTTGGTGCATACAAAATGGTTTGCCTGGTTTCATATCCAGCAATCAGAGTCAGTGTCGGTCTGGGAGTTCTCAGAGTCAGAATCGATATCGGAACTTTCTACGGTCGATCGCGGTGTAACTGGAATTGCAGGGGACACTAGCTGTTTTATTGCCTCCAAAGAAAAAAAATGTATGTATAGCTTATGGGACTTAACTACGGTGTCATCAGTCCCTAAACTTACAAACTACTTATCAACTAGCTAATCCTAAGGACGGCACAAATATCCATGCCCGAGGAGGGATTCGAACCCCCGACCGTAGTGGTCGTGCAGACCGTGACTGGAGCGCCTCAGTCCCCTCGGCCACCGCGGCCAGCTTATTGCCTCCTCTGACAAACTTTTCATGTGTGTTTGTGGCAGTTTTCTAATACTGGCCATGTATGGATCCGAAGTTACTAGAAGGCTCTTTAAAACGTCTTCTATTGTTTTTCAACGTGAATATTTTCTGCAAAAGTCTTCGCGATATCTTTTAATGTCCTCGTTCCTGGCTCGCTACCCTTATTCGGATAACTGACCGATCGGGAACAAAATGTTGCTACGAAATATCGGACGCACGGGCACCTGTAAACATTTGTTACAGAAGAGAAATGACAGATTTTGGCAGCTGATTCTTGTCGATGCCATCAGATAATTAATTAATCTATAGTCTGGGATTTGAAATTCCGCGCAATATTTCGGTATATGCTACTTTCGCTCTAGTTGAAAATGCAATTTGCACAGGCGTCGGGAAAAATATACCGGGTGATCAAAAAGTCAGTATAAATTTGAAAACTTAATACATCAGGGAGTAATGTAGATAGAGAGGTAAAAATTGACACACATGCCTCGAATGACATGGGGTTTCATTAGAACCAAAGAAAAAACAAAGTATTACTAGACGCGTGAAAGATCTCTAGTGCGCGTCGTTTGGTGATGATCGTGTGCTCAGCCGCCACTTTCGTCATGCTTGGCCTCCCAGGTCCCCAGACCTCCGTCCGTGCGATTATTGGCTTTGCGGTTACCTGCAGTCGCAAGTGTATCTTGATCGACCGACATCTGTAGGGATGCTGAAAGACAACATCCGACGCCAATGCCTCACCATAACTCCGAACATGCTTTACAGTGCTGTTCACAACATTGTTCGTCAACTACAGCTATTGTTGAGGAATGATGGCGAACGTATTGAGCACTTCCTGTATAGATCATCATCTTTGATTTGTCTTCTGATGACATGAAACGCCATCTGTCGGACAGTTTTTGAACTTTTTGTTTTGTTTAATAAAGCCCCATGTCATTCGAAGCATGCGTGTCAATTTTTACCTCTATATTTACATGATTCCGTGATTCATTAACTTTTCAAATTTGTACTCACTTTTTGATCACCCGGTAATATAAATAGGGCAACCATGAAATTTATACCGATTTAGTATACTAACATATTGTACAGACCTGTAGCAACCGTTTCCGTCTCGTAGAAGTGAAATTCTTCACTTGCCTACCAAAATATTAACTCACAAATCGAGGGCAAATCTTCCCGCTTCCACAGCGCCGCGGAAGGTCGTAACTCGACAGCCATCGCAGGTGGCGACCGCTGCTTCTGGAAGGGGAGGCACCAGCCCTCCCCCCACCCCACCCACCCATAAAACAGGCAGAGAATCGAAAATTCCAGTTTTCGGGGTTGTGGCCACGTTTCGAGGCTTCCGGCGTAGCTCGGTGGAGGTTCGTTTCTAAGTGCGCTCCCCCTTTGGCGAAGGCAACACGTGTGCGGGAAACATGAAACTGAAAAGGAGGCGTCCGTGGTCAACCTATCCACATTCATGTAATGCGCCGTCGAGCCTTAGAATCGTGCTGCTGCAAACTATTTTAAAGTTTTTCAAACGACTTACGGGTGGAGTCGTCGACCTGCGCCGATATTTGGACAGGAGGACACCCTGCCGTTCCCAAGGCACAACTGCAGTGTGCGAGCGAATGCTGTGCAAAGGCAAACGAGGAAGATAGCACGCACAGGACAAGTCGCTGCAGAGTCAGCACAACCAGAGGTGACCGAACACCAGAAATATCGATACTGACTGTCCATCAACAGGTGAGGCAGCCTTCATTCTGTCCCTCTGCTCTTTGACGGGAGATACTGCCGGGTTCCACGAACCGCCACCTCTTTTTTATAAGGGCGCTTGCTAGTCTTCATGCCGCGCGGAACTAGCCGAACTGTCTGGACCAGTGTTGCCAACACTGAAATGGGATTTCCTACTAAAAAGCTTATTAAAACCACCAGAAACCACTAGATTTTATTAAGGAGTTTAAAAAAACCACTGAGTACGTTGACTAATCAAAAATATGAGACAGTTCAATTTACGCCTCGTGTTTAAAGCTAGAATAGTAAAAAGGAACTTGCAGGTCGAAATTTTATTTCCTTATCAGGTTTGAGCAATTATTGCTTTTCTTCTGAAGAGACTACAGAAAACAACGTCAGTTTTGTGAAGTGCATAGCTTGTAATGAATAAAATATAAAATTAATATAGTATACATTCAAAAAAATACTTAAAACGAGAGATCATACCTACTGTATCACATGATAAGCGAAAGTCAGCGTCATATTTCTCTTAACATGCGATAATTAACATATGTATAATCTCTACTTTTAAATATTTTTTGAATTTTATACTTTTTTTTTCTTTTTTTAACTGTACGCTTCAACTTTACTAACTGACGATTCTTTTCTGTTCAGTCTGTTCTGAAGAAGAGCAATAATTTCTTGAAACCGAACATAATCCGGATCCTTCTGATGCCATTGCCACAAACTCTAACATCAATGACTTTTTCACACACAAAAAATGGAAAAATTAGTTTCATACTTCCTAACAATTTCTGTTACGTTGTTTCTTTGAAACATGCATTTAAAAATGTATAAAATTGTCAGAGTAAAAATGCTTTTTAAAATGTTATCATGAAACCTAATCGTTGCTATTCGGGATCAAGGAGCTATTACATTAATTATAATAACGAAAGATTAGCGTTGGAGGTTGCTCTAATGTCAGGAGTCCCATATTTTCATGGGGAAAAATTGGTAGGCTTATCGAAAATTGCCCCGTAAAAGTGTCCACATAGTATGAAGTGCATGCAGGTGCATAGTTATTAGTACTATTTTTGGAAATTTCTTTCTGCATTCTGTTGTCCAGCTTTGTATCTTGTAAGTTGTAATGTATGTTTTGACACGCTTCAATATAATAGCGCGCATAACAATATGGGGAGCAAAGACAGAATGACGTTAAAAGTGGGCCTCTGTACGAAATAAAAGCTTAATTCTGGTAGCAGGTACCCAGATAGAAAAGCTTAATGTTAGCAGTGAAATTAGCAAAAGGTCCGTGTGAACTACTGGCTACTCCCTGCTGCAAAGCCTTGTTCCCTGGCCCAAATTGAGAGATGACTTGGTTCAAATTACTCTAATAACAGGAAGTTAACGATACAGTGGCCAATGTACGTAGCAGCTCACACGAAATTACACATAGGCATTAATAAACAAGTCACCACAATTAAAGTTACTTCATAAAGGTGGCTAAAGAAAAACATTTATGGCGCAACGGAACTTAAACATAAAACGTTGCATCTGAGCTTGTTCTCACCACTGGTGAAAAACAATATTAAATAAAAGGGGGAAGGTGCTGTAAAACTACAATTTATAAGGAAGTCAGAATTATACTGAACTTAACTTGTTTATTCAGGTCGAATGCAAGCAAAATGGGGAACCAATTTTGTTAATACAATAAAAATACATCTCACTTACTGACGGTGCCCAGCACTGAATTTAACATAAATCACACGGAACGTAACGCTACTGCGGGTAGGATTTACAAACAACACTCACTCACTCACACACACACACACACACACACACACACACACACACACACACACACACAATGCCGCAGCGAAACTCACCAAAATCAGCCAGCGAGCTGAAGCGAGGCAGAAGCAGGCGCCGCTATCGTAGGCGAAATTCAGCAAAGCCAGAGGTACGACACAACACAATATACAATAAAATTGTGGAGATGGCTCTGGTCTGTCGTGCCTGATTTGAGATGCGTGAGTATAGCAAAGTTAAGTTGCAAAATATAATAATGGAAAGTCCAGGTTGGAATTAATAATATAGTGAGGACAGTTTACAACTCACCGCAAAGACGTGGCGACGAGCTGCGACAGGCACATACAAAAGACACACAGGTCCAACACTTTCAGCTATCGGCCATGGCCTTCTTCAGAAAATAGAACACTCACGCAATCACACAGGCACACAACACAGTCTCACAACCATTGTGTGATTGCGTGCGTGTTCTATTTTCTGAAGAAGGCCATGGCCGATAGCTGAAAGTGTTGGACCTGTGTGTCTTTTGTATGTGCCTGTCGCAGCTCGTCGCCACGTCTTTGCGGTGAGTTGTAAACTGTCCTCACTATATTATTAAAGTGAAGTTGCATCTAGATTAGACCGCGACACGGCTACGTTACATGATCGCACTCCACTGAAGGTGAAGTGGTTAAAAATCGGACTCCTTACACAAAATCACGGCAGGCTCTTAAGTTGCAACCTGAGCGTAAACTATCTAGGCACTGGTTTTATGAGAAGTGGCGTGAATTCAGGTGACTAGCTGCCAACCCCTGAAGTCTGAGTTCGGACGCACGTGGTTCCGAAAATCAATAAAAATGTATAAATTCAATTTCCGAAAGAAAAAGAAAATTAACTACGGCATGCAACCCTAGAACAGCGTAGAATTTCATAAGGAAGCTACTGAAATGCAACAACATGCGATGGGGAGCGTTCACAGAGACGGAAGAAGTCCAGGCTCGAAACCCTGAAAAGTGAAATAATTACCAAGTCGGAAAAATAAAAATAAAAACTACGGCATGCAACCGATAGAAATGTTTAGAATTACAAAAGGAAGCGAATGAAATGCAGCTACACGCGATAGGGAGCGATTACAAAGACGGCTGAAGTCCAGTATCAAAAGCCAGAAAAGTTAATTACAAGGACGGAAAAGTGAGAATAAAAACTATGGCATGCAATCTTTAGAAATAGATAGAATTTCATAAGGAAGCTACTGAAGGAGGTTGTACAAAGCTCGGAGAGAATTACTGATAAAGACTAAGTGTATACTACATGTTCGGAGTACAAACAGCAAAATTAAAATAGGCGGGGAGAGAAGATCGCGAAATGTTAGTGCAAATCATAAGGATACACGCATAGTTGCTTGCCTGATGGGCCTGAAACAAACAATAGTGGAAGCTGAAGGCTTTGTTCTAAGAAGCAACCACGTGTAACACATATCACTCACGGAAGGAAACGATAAGAAAGATTTTTACATGTACTGTACAAAAATGAACATATCTTCAGTTAAAAATCGGGTCCTACAAAGCTAGAAAGAATTTACACAGAATTCGTACATCGCCACATAATCACAAAAGGTCTCAATATACCAGGCCGTTATCAAACTGCAATTAGTAACACATACACCACGTTTATCTGTTGAAAATCACTGGATTGAAACACTAGAACACATTTCCACGCACGATCGGAAGGAATATTCCAAAAAATGAATCTAAATTCAAGAGTCTAAGTTAAACATGCTAGACAACGAATCGCTACATCTCCGCGGACACAAGAGCAGAACCAATCTTACCTCTTACCATCCCAGCACAAAGAGGCCACCGAGCGGTCAGGAGGCCTGAAGCTTACGGGAAACTGGGCAACACCCACGAGAACAGCGGTGGTGGGGAGGGAAGATCACGAGACTCGCCGACTGGCCTGTAACCAAAGGGTGTAGAAACCTCTTTGGTTGCATCAGCCAGAGAGACCCATGCAAAGCGAGCTATTACCACTCACATTCAGACAGCCATTAGATCCACGTAAAAGTAAAACAAGTACACATTATCATAGGGATAATAATAAATTGGTAAAATAAAAAATCTAGCAATGTTAACTAACATGTCAGAAACTAATTTTTTTCAAACATGAAATAAAAATGCTATTCCTCATGCCTTGAGAATAGTGGGGTTCTAGTTTTAACAAAATGTTCACCTAGCGACATCAAATAAATTACAGTTTTATAGAAAATATATGGAAGAGGACAGGCCGTCGTCTTTCAACGTATATATTAAATGTTTAGATGATATAAATTCGTGAGCTACGAGACGTTAGAAAATTAAATATTGCTGTAATGAACGGCACCTTCATCAACTGTTTTTAAAAATAGTTTTTCCGAAAAGCACCGAAACATTTTTAAAATGCACCATAATGCCCATTAGCTACTAGATGCAAAATTTGCCCACTAGACAGGTACTCAGTACCACCAGATTTAATGGGAAAACCACTAAGTTGGCAACACTGGTTTGGAGCGCCACGTTGCGGATCGCGTCGGAGGTTCGAGTCCTCCCTCGGGCAGGGATGTGTGTGTTGTCCTTAGGTTAGTTTAATTTAGTTTAAGTAGATTGTAAGTCTAGGGACCGATGATCAACGTAGTTAGGATTATGAACGTTTCAACATTTTGCTAGTTTAATTTCAACAGCTTCCTTAATAACACTATCCCAATAGGTGGAAGAGCATGCCAGAATGCCCGTGTTGTTTTATTCCATAGGATGACCTGTGCCAAGACATTGTTGTGCACCAGCGGACAGGGGATTTGCTTGGCTGTTGTAAGCGCGTGTAGCGTTTGTCTTCCGCAGTCCTGATTGTCTACCAATATGCGACAGGCCACAACTGCAAGGATTGCGGCGTACACGGCCTATCGCAAACCGAGCTTGTCCTTTACGGACCCCAACATGGCTCTCATCTTAGAAGGTGGGCGAAAAACACATTTCTCATCATATTTACGCAAAAGACGACCACTCTTGGTGGGAATGCTTCCTGAGTAACGCAGGAAGCTCACAGTTTCGGTGTCACTTCATTACTATCGTCACTCACCCGTTGCACAGTAGGCATCCTATGGAGATTCTGGCAAGCACTTCCACCTGTTATTAGGAAAGCTGTTGAAATTAAACTAGCAAGCGCCCTTATAAACGGAGATGGCGGTTCTTGGAATCCGGCAGTATCTCCCGTCAAAAAACAGAGAAACAGAATTAATGCTGCCTCACCTGTTGATCAACAGTCAGTATCGATATGTTTGATGTTTGGTCATCTCTGGTTGTGTTGAGTCTGCAGTGACGTGTACTGTGTGTGTTATCTTCCTCGTTTACCCTTTGCAACCCGAGGTATCAAATACCCTCGCACATTGCTTCCTTGGGTGCAGTCATCACAGAAAAATTTTAAAAATTATGCTTGGCGTGTCCCTATATTCCATGACAGAACAATACCTGCAGTGAGAGTGATGTCACAGTCAGAATACGAAGAAATACAGGCAATTATTTTACAGATCAGTACGGAAATTCACAAATGTGTATTTCTTGCTTTGATTTATAATTCCCCCAAGTCTGCAATAAATGTGAATTTTTTATAATATTTTGCTAGTTTAGGACCAATTTTAATAATGGGGGATTTTAAAGCCAGATCAATTAATTTCAGTGGTACAACTACTAATATCAACGGAAATATACTGGAACAATCACTGATGTTACATAATTGGTCAAGATTTGACAACGATCGTCCGACATACATAGGTGTTAATGGAAGTTCAGTTCCCGACCATGTTGTCTGTTCAAGAAAAATTCGGAAATATTTTAGCGAAATGTGCATCGGAGACTGTGCGCAGTGGCCACTTACCGATATTTTTTAACACTTCACTTTTAACTACCACTGTCCAACGTTGTGAGATTAACCTGGAACGGAAAACAATTCAAGATTTAAAAAGAATTGATATTCAACAGTTCAAACAGACTGTTAAATTGGCCATCCAGGAACTGGAAGAATCTGCAAACGTAGATCAGTGTAAGGACAGTATAGTTGCAATTTTAAATAATGCACTTAAAGAAAGCACCCCACAATAACTACAGTACCAGGAAAATCAAGAATTCCGAAGAGGGTGCTATTTAATACAAGACTTAAGAGAAAGATGTACAAACGGTTTACTCAAACAGGTAATCAATTGTATAAGACGGAGTGGAATGGATTGAACAGGCTTGTCAGAAATCAATTAAAAGGACATCGAACTCAGAAGTGGATTGAAACTATAAAACATTTGGACCATAAAATTACTCATTATTTTGGAAAACTTTCAAAAAAATTGCTGGTAAGAAATTTGGTGAAGGAATTAAAGTTCAGGGTGAAGAATTAAAAACACTGCGTTTTGCCGACGACATAGTAATTCTGGCAGAGACAGCAAAGGATCTGGAAGAGCAGTTGAACGGAATGGACAGTGTGCTGAAAGGTTCATATAAGATGAACATTAACAAGAGCAAAACTAGGGTAATGGAGTGCAGTCTAAGAAAATCAGGTGATGCTGAAGGAATTACATTAGGTAACTAAGCACTAAAGGAGGTAGATGAGTTTTGTTACTTGGGCAGTAAAATAACAAATGATGGTCGCAGTACAGAACATATAAAATGCAGAATGGCAATGGGTAGAAAAGCGTTCTTGAAAAAGAGAAATTTGTTAACATTGAATATTGATTTAAGCCTAAGAAAGTCCTTTCTGAAGGCATTTGTATAGAGTGTTGCCTTGTATGGGAGTGAAACATGGACGATAAACAGTGCGGACAGGAAGAGGATTGAGGCTTTTGAAATATGGTGCTACAGAAGAATGCTGAAGATTGGGTGGGTGAATCGCGTAACTAATGAAGAGGTACTGAACAGAATTGGGGAGAAAAGAAATTTCTGGCATACCTTCACTAAAAGAAGGAATAGATTGGTAGGGCACATCCTTAGACATCAAGGGATTGTGAATTTAGCATTGGAGGGAAGTGTATGGGGAGAAAATCGCAGGGGAAGACCAAGGGATGGATACAATAAGCAGATTCAGACAGATGTAGGTTGTCGCTCTTATGTGGAGATGAAGAGGCTTGCTCAGGATAGGGTATTGTGGAGAGCTGCATCAAACCAGTCTCCGGACTGAAGACCACAACAACAACAACATTAAAAAAGAAAATCCTCCACTTATTGGCGATGGAAGAATAGTTGCAGACGATAAGGAGAAGGTCAAGATTTTTAGAAAGGTTTTAAATGACATTCATCAACATCCATACAATGAGGAAGTTGATTTTAATCATGATGAAAGAGCTAATCGTGAACTCCAGGATATGCTCTGCAGAGATTCTCCAATGGACAAAGACCAGTCAAGTTTAATAAGTGGTGTCGCTGAGGAAGAGATCCAGACAGCTATAAACAATGGAAAGGACAACGCTCCTGGAGAAGACGGAATTACACGTGAGACTCTGAAGTTAGCACCGATGGAACTGGGTGTGCCTCTAAAAAATATGTTCAACGCCGTCATCAGACACCAGGAGAGAGCTGCGAGTTGAAAACTGCGGAAGTAATAATGGTACTCAAACCTGGGAAATTGTCGAATGATCCCAAGGCGTATCGTCCGATAACTCTGCTTCCTGTAATCGGTAAAACGTTTGATACACTACTAAGCACCAGGATGCAAATGTTCACTGAAAAGAGACAGCTAATTCCTGACATTGAGCGTGCCTTTGATAAAGTCTGGCACTCCGCGCTTTATCATAAGCTTCTTAAAGTGGGAGTTCCTAACAAGCTTGTCAAGATTACAGCTAGCTGTCTGCATGACAGCAAATGGGTGATTGTACCTCGAGGTCTTTTTATCCAAATGCAGCTGTACCCCAAGATGCAATTCTATCGCCTATATTGTATTCTCTATATACAGCTGACATAACTTGAAAGACGACCGTCTGTCGTCTTCCATATATTTTTTTATCTTTCTATAAAGTTATTTATTTAATTTCGTTAGATTATCATTTTGTTAAAACTTGAACCCCACTCTTTTCAAGGCTTGAGGAATAGCATTTTTATTTCATGTGTTAAAATATTAGTTAATATTGCTACGTTTTCCTTATTTTGTTGTGTTAATAATTTATGATTATATTAATTAATGTGGCATAAGTACGGCTTCTCCGCTACGCCACTGTCCCTGTGAGAATGTGCAGTTGTTTTACTCCTATATCTATGTACATTCTACGCAATTCACCGTAAGGTGCGTGGCGGAGGGTACATTGTACCACTACTAGGCATTTCCTTTCCTATTCCACTCCTAAATGGAACGAGGAAAAAAAGAATGCCTAATGCCTCCGTACGAGCCCCAATTTCTCTTATCTTGTCTTTGTGATCTTTACGCGAAATGTAAGTAGGCGGCAGCAAGATCGTACTACACTCAGCTTCAAATTCCGGCCCTCTAAATTTACTCAACAGAAATTCACGAAAAGAACGTCGTCTTTCTTCCAGCGATCCCCAATTGAGTTGCCGGAGCATTTCCGTGACACTCGCGCATTGGTCGAACCTCCCAGAGTAACAAACCTAGCTGCTCGCCTCTGAACTGCTTCTATGTCTTCCTTTAAACTGATTTGGTGCGGGTCCCAAACACTTGAGCAATACTCATGACGTGGTCGTACAAGCGTTTTATACACGGTCTCCTTTACATGTGAAGTACATCTTCCCAAAATTCTCCCAATAAACCGAAGTCGGCTGTCCGCCTTACTCACAACTGTCCTTACATGTTCGTTCCATTTCATATCACTCTGGAATGTTACCCCTAGATATTTGAACGACGCGACAGCAACAAGAAGCTCACTACTAATGCTAATGCTGCATTCGACCATTATAAGATTGTTTTTCCTACTCATGCGCATCACCTTACATTTTTCTACATTGAGAGCTAGCTGCCATTCTTCGCACCAACTAGAAATTTTGTCTAAGTCATCCTGTATGCGATTACAGTCAGTTACAGACGACACCCTCCCATACACCACAGCATCATCAGCAAATAGCTCTGTCCATCAGATAATTTATATAGATAGAAAATAATAGCGGTGAACGCCTGACGATACACTCGTCTCTGATGAACACTCGCTGTCGAGAACAACGTACTGCGTTCTATTACTTAGGAAGTCTTCCAGCCAGTCACAAATCTGTGAATCTATTCTATAAGCTCGTATCTTAGTTAGCAGTCTGCAGTGTGGCACCGCGTCGATCGCCTTTTTGAAGTCGAGAAAAACACAATCCGCCTGTTGCCCTTCATCCATGGCTCGCAAGATGTCATGTGAGAAAAGGGCAAGCTGAGTTTCACATGAACGATGTTTTCTAAACCCGTGCTGATTCATGGAAAGAAGCTTTTCCGTTCCGTTTCAAGGAAATTTACAATATTCGAACTGAGAATATGCTCTAAAATTCTACATGAAACCGATGTCAACGATATTGGCCTGTAACTGTGGGGTCAGTTCTCTTTCCTTTCTTATAAACGGGAGTCACCTGCGCTTTTTTCTAATTACTAGGAACTTTGCGCTGAGTTAAAGATTCGCGGTAAATGCAAGCTAAGTAGGGGGCCAATGCCGCAGAATAGTCTTTGTAAAACCGAACTGGCATTCCATCCGGACCAGCAGACTTTTTCGTATTTAGCTCTCTCAGCTGCTTCTCTACACCGGAAATACCTATTGCTATGTCCCCCATTTCGGAATTAGTACGTTGATCAAATGATGGTATATTTGTGCGGTCCTCCTGCGTGAAAGATTTCTTAAAGGTTAAGTTTAGAACTTCAGCTTTCCGTTTGCTTTCTTCTATTACTGCCCCGGAATGATCAACTAGTGACTGGACAGTGGGCTTTGACCCGCTTATCGATTTTACATAGGAGCAGAATTTATTCGGGTTCTCGGAAAGATCTTTTGCTAAGGTATGGCTGTGATAATTATTGTATGCTTCACGCATCGATCTTTTTATAGACGCACGAATCTCTATTAACTTTTGCCTATCATCATTTGCGTGTTCCTTTTTTGAATCGAGAGTGCAACAGTCTTTGTTTTCTCAGCAGGTTTCTAACATTATTATTATACCACGGTGGATCTTTTCCATCCTTAATCGTCTTTACTGGCACATATTTCTCTAACCCTTTATTTGCAATGTACTTAAATTTAGTCCACAATTCCTCTACATCCATAGTCCCGGAATTAAACGATGCCCATTCATTTTCTAAGTGCGACCGTAACATTTGCTTATCGGCTCTTCCCAACAAAAACACGCTCCTAGCCTTCTTGATTGGTTTATGGTCACCATCGACGCTATGACGATATCATGATCACTAATTACTGTTTCTACAAAGACATCGTTAATAAGGTCAGGTCTGTTTGTGGGTATATGGTTTAGAATATTTCCATTGCGAGTGGGTTGCCGGTCAACTAAAAATGTTCAAATGTTTGTAGAGTCTATGGGACTTAACTACAGGGTCATCAGTCCCTAAACTTACAGACTACTTATGAACTACTTACAACTAAGGACGGCACAAATATCCATGCCCGAGGGGGGATTCGAACCCCCGACTGTAGTGGCCGTGCGGACCGTGACTGGAGCGCCTCAATCCCCTCGGCCACCGCGGTCGGCTGCCGGTGAACTGCTCAAGACAGTTTTCGGGTGCGAGGATCTATGGCTGTTTGAATGTGGGGAGTGATAGCTCGCTGTGCATCGTTCTCTCTGGCTCAGAGTCGATAGCTGCTGAGGCTACCAAAGAGGTTTCCACACCCTTTGGTTGCGAGCTGGTTGGCGATCCATCCCTCCAGCGCCAGTGTCCGTCCCCACCACTGCTGTTTTCTTGGATTTTCCGGCTTCCGGTAGCAGTTTCCCGCCTCTCGACCGCTGGATCTCCATTCTGGGCTGGTCGTCTGGTCTCAGCCTCCAAATAATACAAAGCCTGCTCACTAGGAGCAAACTCTCGTCGCCGCTCTCGTTGAAACAGCAGCCGCTAGAGGCGCCACATAACGACCACACGCGCGCGGAACTTGACTGAAGAGCGAGTGCGCTGTAATGCACATCGTGCATCCCAAAAGTGTGTAACCTAACCGCTTTACGTGAAAATCTATCACTGTTTAAGTGTTCGTGGAAAATGGTATATTGTCGTGTGCCACTTTGTAATCAGGGCTCCCGAAATAAAGCTCCTGGAGTTAGTTTTCACGAATTTCCGAGTAATGAATCCACGAGACAACTATGGATAAAAACAACAAGTAGACAAGGTATGTGCATTACTAAGTGATCAGTGCTGGTATAATTTATATTATTGTTGCCTAAATATTTCATTTTAATCTCTTATGTAGATGATACAAACGGTAAGTTATGGCAGCTCAATGAGCATTCTGTGGTATGCAGTAACCATTTTCTTCCCTCAGACTATAAATTCGGCCTGAAGATAAAGAAATAGAATCCTGATGCAGTTCCCAGTGTTTTCGAAATGTACCCGCCAAGCAAACGAATTAAGATAAAAGAACCGAGAAGAGAAATTGAAAGATGTGGGACAAAATCTTTGAAACAGAAGATCGACAAAATCGCTACAGACAAGGGGAATGTAAGCGAAGAAGACTGCCAAGAAAGTCATATTTCACAACCTCATAATAAAGATGCCATAGTAAAACAAAGTTAAATAGGCGAAGTATATCATTTAGAAATAGAAGACTGAAAACTCTGCAAAGATTTCGTCAGCGTGCTAAACAACAGGTACTAGAGAAAAAAACAGAAAAAACTGAAGGAAAAAATTAGGGAATTAAAAGATATTGTTGCTAATTACAATCTTAATAAAATTCAAAGCGCAAGTGTAGATGAAAACATCAAAACAGCGTTCTTATTGGAGCAATTACGGGTTTTCTCCCAGAAAAAAACCTCGGTGGACTGATTCGACAATTAGATATTGTGTTCTGTGGCAAAGCAAGTCGCCGTCAGGTAATGAATTTATGAGAAATGCCCATATATTAAGCTTGCCATCAAAATCTACTTTAAAGAGATATGTTGGCAGTACTTCTGGCTTGATGGTGTCCAGTCTAATTCAAAAGAGGCTACTCCAGGAAGCAAAGTGTTCAGAAGGAATAAATAAATGTGGTTCTATTATTTTAGACGAAATGACCATACAGCCACGTTCAATATATTGTAAGGCAACGGATGAAGTACTGGGTCTGGTTTCGACGCATTGTCTTGAAGATGACTTTTCGGGGGAAATAATGATTGCAACAAAATTGCTATGTTTTGTCTATGTTGGTTTAGCGTCGTATTTTAAGATTCCGGTTGCCTATTTCTTTACAAGAGATATGAAAGCAGAAGAACTATATCACCTGACAATTCAGGTCATTGAAAAAGTTGAAAAAGCATCTCTTGTTGTTTTGAGAACTGTAGCAGATAACCATGCTACAAATGTGAAACTGTTCCGCCTTCTGTCAGGCGGAAATACCCCACAGCCAGTAGTGCAACATCCACTGGAAAGTTCTCGCCAAATTTTTCTTCCATTTGAGCAGTGTCACATTCTGAAGAATTTCAGAAATGCTTTACTGTACTGGACACAAGAAAGGAGCTTAAGAACTGCGGGAAACCTATAACTGGGTGGTTTGTTAGGCACCTCTATGATCTGCAGAAAGAAAAAATCTGAAACTAGTCAGACGTCTTACACACAAACATGTGTACCCAACAAGTTTCGAGAAAATGCACGTCGGCAGGGCGGTAGATGTTTTCTCCACAGACAAAATTTCTGCCCTTGAGTTTATGAAATATCATGGCCCTCAAATTGGCATTTCCGAATTTGGAAATGGAGAAGGGACGATCGAGTTTCTGAAAATGGTTAACAAATGGTTTACTATTTTGAATGTGAAAAACACCCGCCAGCATGAACACAAACGACATGACGATGCTATACACTTTTTTTTTCAATTGATAACGCAAGACGTTTGTGGTTGGAAAATGATTTCATATCCTATTTGGAAATGTGGCGGAAATCAATTACCAGACAGTCCGAATTCATGAGCAATGAAACATTTGAAGCTGCTTGTCTAACAACGAAGTCAGCTGTTGAGTGTATCAAGTCCCTACTGCAGAATGGTTTCCACTTCGTGCTCACTAGAAAATTCTCATCTGATGAAGTGGAAAGTCTGTTTAGTTGTATAAGACAACTTGCAGGAAGTAATGACCAAACAAATGCAGCAAGTGTTACTCAGGCACTGCACAAAATTTTGGTAACTGGTCTCGTTTCTTCATCATTTTCTGGAAACATAATATCTGATTCCGCGTGTGATATCTGGATGCAAAAATATATGTCACCAAATGAAAACATTGTGAATGTTTCTTTGCCTGTATCAAGATCACGGACGATTGCAAAATTGAAATATCTTGAGGAGGAACCAAAAGAATCGCCCTCTGTTTTAATGACGTAGGGAATATTTTGCGAAAAGAAATGAAAAATTAGAAAAGAAGCTCTCTAGGAAAAGCCGCAAAACAATTCCAATCAATTAGGCCTAATAATTAGTGTACATGATAATAATAAGAAACAATCGATGTTATCATTGTTAAATAAAGACAGTAACATGAACTTGAATATTTGTTCTCGACGTCAGTGACCAAAATGATCCGTTGTGCTACATGGACATATTTTTAAGTCTTATTTCCTATTCGGTTC
Source organism: Locusta migratoria (assembly GCA_026315105.1). Classification (NCBI taxonomy): domain Eukaryota; kingdom Metazoa; phylum Arthropoda; class Insecta; order Orthoptera; family Acrididae; genus Locusta; species Locusta migratoria. The sequence goes on along the minus strand of CM048751.1, from coordinate 365,730,809 downwards.
CATAAGAATCCACACGGAATGAGGTTAGCTTGTGGCGCCAACAGCGGAATAAGTTTGAACTACAGCGGCGACACTGCCCATCAGAGGTAAGCTCCTAGTGAGTAGGCTTTGTGTTCTTTAAAGGCTGAGGTCTGCTGAGGTAAGGTTGGTTGTGCTCGTGCGTTTGGAGATGGTAGCGTTTCATTGACTAGCACGTTTAACTTAGACTCGTGAACTTAGAATCATTTTTTAATTATATATATATATATATATATATATATATATATATATATATATATATATATATATATATATTTTCTCCGATCGTGTGCGGAAATGTGTTCTCATTTGTCAATTAAGTGATTTACATTAGATAAACGCAGTGTGTGTGGTTCTAGTTGGTACCGTCCCATCAGTCTTACCTCCGTGTTCAGCAAGGTCCTGGAAACCATCCTCTCCCGTCGTATCCATCAGCACCTCCATCACCACCAGTTCCTCCCCCTTTCCCAATGTGGCTTCCGACCCTTCTTCTCTGCCGATGACCAGCTCCTTGGCCTTACTCATCTCCTATCTGTCCAATTCAACTCCCATCGCTCCGCAACTTTTGTCTCCCTTGATATCCAAAAAGCCTACGACCGTGCATGGCATTCCGGTCTCCTCCTCAAGCTCCAGTTCTACGCCCTTCCTATTAATTAAGTCCGCCTCATTGCTTCCTTTCTCACCCACCGCCCCTCCTATGTCACTGTCTGCAACTCCGACTCCCGCTTGTTCTACCCCTCTGCCGGGGTGCCCCAAGGCTCCGTCCTCTCTCCTCTCCTTTATCTCATCTACTCCGCCGACATGCCCCAGCCCGAGCCTCCCGTTTACCTTCTACAATATGCTGATGACACCGCCTTCCTAGCCCTCGCCCCCTCCCTGGCCCGCTCCCAGTTTTTGCTCCAGTCCCATCTCACCTAGTTCACTTCATGGTGTAACCGGTGGCTCCTCTCTGTCAATCCTGACAAATCCCAAGCAATTATCATAGGGCGTACCACCCGCTCCTTCCGTCTCCACGATTTCTACCTCACCCTCCACAACCGCCCTATCCGCCACACCCCCACCCTGAAGTACCTTGGCCTAACCCCCGACCGTAACCTCTCCTGGACCCCCCACCTCCGCACTGTCCGACAGAAAGCCCTCTCCCGCCTTAACCTCCTCAAACTCCTCACCGGCCGGACGTGGGGTCTCAGCCCCTCCACCATTCTCTACACCTACCGGTCCCTTATGCGTCCTGTCCTTTGCAGCTTCCATCCCGCCTGGATCTCCACTCCCACACCCTACTATAAAACCCTCCAAGTCCTCAAGTGCCACGCCCTTCGCCTCGCCTACCGCATCCGGCTCCCGTCCCCCACGCGGATCCTGTATGACCTGATCCCGTTTCCCCACCTCCTCGAATACCTCCAGCATGTCCGTATCCTCTACACCACCCGTAAAATAGACTCCCGCAACCCCCTGGTCCACCCCATCCTTACCAACCCTGGGCCTCTGCCATGCCTCTACTACGTTATACCCCCTTCCCTTCATCTCCACACCCTCCATGTCCTCTCCCAGGGTAATTTCCGCCGCCTCCCCCTTCCTGATGACGTCCTCCGTTCCGACATATACCCGTCCTACCGGCTCTGGGTGGGGACCCATAGATAAAGTGCCCCCTCTCCCCCCTCCCCTCCGCCCTGGAGTCCCTACGGCTCCTCCCTGCCGCCCCCTTTCCCCGCCGTTTTTCCACTCCCCCACGCTTCCCTCCCTCCCCCCCCCTTCTCGGGGTCCGGGACCGACAGTTTTAACAGTGCTACGTCAAGTGTTGTGTGCTGTGCTCCAGTGAAGTGTGTGTTTTTTAACTGCGTCCACCGCAACCAGACAAGTGTCGCACCGTGTATTTTAATTAGTGTCTCCGTGTATTCGCCGTCCTGTGTTCTTGTCGTCCTACATTGTTTTTTTACGTCACCGTGGCTCATCATTTTTAACTAACTATATGTGGTTTTAATCATCTGTCTATTGTCATGTACTCCAAACTGTCGCCTTGTCTATGTCACTTTATCTCTGTTTTTTTTTATCTTCTGTTATGTATTTTAATTCTCCACTCATATATGTATTTTTACTCTCGGCTGAAGAGCAGCCCATAGTGCTGCTGCCAGCCTACCGGTGTACTGCTGGTATAAAATTCAATAAAGGAAAAAAAAAAAAAAAAAAAGATTCTAGTTGCAGTTTGATAACGGCCTGGTATGTTAAAACCTGTTGTGATAATGTGGCGGTGTATGAACTCTGTGTAAATACTTTCTAGCTTTGTGGGGGCCGATTTCTAATAGGTGATATGTTCATTTTGTACAGTGCATGTAAAAATCTTCTCACCCTTTCCTTCCGTGAGTGATATGTGTTCCACGTGGTTGGTTCATAGAACAAAGC